>OU342746.1:251058598-251658598 GCA_910589775.1 Avena eriantha
ATGATGAATATGATATTTTTAGTCCACCTACTATTGAGGAGAAAATTAATGATTACAATATGCCTCCTATATTTTATGATTATGGTGATGAGAACAATAATGACAGCTATTTTGTTGAATTTACTCCCACTATGATTAATAAGAATGACTATTCTTATAGGGAGAGTATTAATTATTTTATGCATGTGGCTCATGATAAGAATGTTTCATGTGATAGTTATATTGTTAATTTTATTCATGATGCTACTGAAAGTTATTATGAGAGAGGGAAACATGGTTTTATGCATCTCAATAATATTAGGTTTCCCCTCTTTATGTTGAAAGTCTTGAAGTTGCAATTGTTTTGCTTTACTATGATTGTTGCTTTGTGCTTTCATGACTTGTTTCTTTACAAGATTCCTATGCATAGGAAGTGGGTTAGACTTAAATGTGTTTTGAATTTGCTTCTTGATGCTCTCTTTTACTTCAATTCATATTTCCTATGTGAGCATCTTCTCAAACTATCATGCCTAACTTAAAGGCGTTAAAGAAAAGTACTTATTGGAGATAACTCAAAAGTTTTAGATGAGTCTTGGAAGTTATTACTTCTGTAATAACCACTCCTTATCCTTTTTATTTGCTTTTTGTGCCAAGATTAACCTCTAATGAGAGAGAAGTAATGATTGGGAAAGTTGTTGTCCCGAAACAGATTTTTGTGCTTCACCGTAAAAATTCGTGTAAAATCTTTCTACATCATGTTGAGGCGTGATTTTTTGTGCTTCTGCCCCAGGTTGTTATCTAACTTTAGTTAGTTCAACACTTTTAGATTTGAGCAACAGAAGGTCTTCGAAAAAATTCGTCTTTACCTGCTGGTCTGTTTTGACAGATTTCTGCCATTATTTGCATTTGCTTCTTGTTGGTTCCTTTTTGAGTTCTTTTGGGGAATTGAGCTTTTTGAGTGAAGTGCTACAGTAGCTTGTGTTTTATTGGAAGTTTTATTGGTGTTGAAACTGAACTTAAAGTCTTATTATCTTGAGTGCACTAATGTTGCTAATAAAGATTGTGTGAAGTTTTGTATGAAGGAAAATTTTCAGGTGTATGGAAGGAACGAGTAATGAGATGAAGAATGGACTAAATCTCAAGCTTGGGGATGCCACGCGTGTCACCCCAAGAAATATCCAAGAAGTACAAGCGTCAAAGCTTGGGGATGCCCAAGGCATCCCCTTATTCATCAATAAAAATCCCAGGTTTCTTCTAATCACTTAATTTTTATTGTATCATGCACAGTTGTGTTGTTCTTGGAGCGCCTTCCTTTTCGTTTTGGTTTTTCGTTTGCTTAGTTTGCTGAATAAATTGGTTGGACCCCCTCTTTCATACATTGGGTTTCAAATAGTTTGGTTTGGAGTGGAAAAGAGTAGGAAAGTTCATGCTTAAGTGGTAAATAGAGTTTGTTTTTGACTGTGGCCTATGCTTTGTCATGACATGCTTGATATTGTTTTGGCTTTATGCTTAGTATTCTTTGCTGTAGCATGACATGTTATAAACAATTGAGATTGCTTAATGTGCCTTGGAAGGATCATGCATTGTTTTAGCATATTAAAGAATACTATTGTGGTATTCTCCTTTGATGCTTTATTTGGGTTGACTTGGCGCATGCTCACACCATGTATGACTATCCCAAGTCACCATAGCCTTTATGATACTCTAGTTTTCAACTTGTAGTATCACTTTATGCTTTATTCAATGATGTTTTGTCGCTCTGCATGATTATGGCCATTATTGCTCTCTTAGTTTGTCGCTCCCAGTCTTTTGCTAGCCTCCGTAACCAAGTATGAGTTCCACTCATGCATCCAACTCCTAAAACCAAGTTATTCCAAAGAGTCCACCATACCTACCTATTAGCAATTGCTATTCCAAGTATATTCATGTTTTTATCTACCTTCCAAATTAAACTTGTCATGTGAAAATTAGTGATTAAAGCTCTCATGAACTTGATGGCACACTTTACTTTTATTGCATTTAATAAACTTGAACCATTGGGTCCATCTTTGTTGTGTATATGCTTGTGCTTTATAAGTTGAAATTAGCAGAACCATGTATCATGGGGAACACTTTCAACATTGCACTTGTACTTTGTACCACGTTGATATCATGTTCTTTTGCTTATGGATCCCGGCGGTGTGAAATAAAAGTGGAACTTGTAAGATCATGGAGTTTGTATGTGTGTTAGAGAAACGCCTGGGCCGCTAGCCTAAGCCATGCCTAATCATGGTGGAAACTTGCAGCATAACCATAATGAGCACTCTATGAAGCATCCTCAATAAAAACCTATGCAAATAACAAATAAAAAGATCGCTGAGATGCTCATTGTCAGCTTGCATTGTCATTTTGATTATGGGATAGCTCCTGTATCATGTGCAAGGGGTACCCCGTTGGCAGTTCTTTATGATACATATGTACTTACAATGACAAGAAATTACTTGTGACTAAAGTTGAGTAGCATGAGGTTCAAACTTCGTAAGTAAGGGGCATGAGATTTTGGTTTATAACTTGTCAAGCATATCCTCTTAGTTGTGTCACTTTAACCTTAATCACTTCAAGATGCTTATGATAGGGGCAATGAGAGCTGAAAGCTAACAAGTACTATAATTTTTGGAAGCTCTTTATGAGACTTGAATCCCTGCTTCCTTCTATGAAGGCCTTTCTTCCACTTATATATTGAGTCTCCACCTTCTACCTTTATGCACCTACTTTGAGAGCATAGTGGTCATTCTTAGTTCTATGTGCATTGTCCCAAGACTTGTTGATTGATGCATAACTTTGATATCGCTTATTTTAAACTATTTGTATCTAGTCACTCTTATGAACTTTGAAGGTGTCCTATGCATTTATATTTGCTACTCTATGAGGGACAAGCTGAATACCACTATGCTATGTTTCTTTATGTGAAACAAACAAACGTCTTGCAAAGCATTATTATTCATGAATCTTTTGTTTGTGCTTTTTCATGTTGCAACATAGTTGCTTTGCCTTATTGTTAGAACTTTATCTTTCATGTTATGATTGAAGTACTATGATCCCAGCTTTCAATGTTTTACAAATACTTTGATCAAGTTTATGATGGTGCATGTCACCTCAAAAATTATTCTTTCTTTTTATCACTTACCTACTCGAGGACGAGCAGGAGTTAAGCTTGGGGATGTTGATACATTGCAAATGTATCTATAATTTTTGATGTTCCATGCTTGGTTTTATCTACTTTCTTATGTTTTTTCCACACTTTGGAGTACTTTTTATATGATTTCTTGGACTAACCTATTAACAAGAGCCATAGTGCCATCTGCCTGTTTTTTGCTATTTTTGGTTCCAGGAAGTCAAAAAATGAATATTCTCGGAATTGGACAGGGCAAAAGCCAAAGTCAGTATTTTACCGAGGGACACACGGAGCCAGAATATGAGACGGAGAGGAGCCATGGGGCAGCCACACCACCTGGCCGCACGGGCCAAGCCTGGTCGCGCCAGGGGTGGCGTGGCCAGCCCAGGGACCCCCTCGGCCTCTCCTTCCGCCTATAAGATGCCTCTGATGCAAAAACCCTAAATAGTCAATCAGAAATCCACGAAAAGTTCCGCTACGCCGCCGCCACCGAAGGGGAGATTCGGGGGACAGAAAGTCTCTCTTCCAGCACCTTGCCGGGACGGGGAAGTGCCCCCGGAACCATCTCCATCGATCTCCACCACTATCTCCATAACCGTTGTTGATTCCCATGATAAGGAGGGAGTAGATCTCTCTCGAGGCTAAGGGTTCTACCGGTAGCTATGTGTTCATCTCTCTCTATGCACGATCATATCGTGATCATGAGCTTTGTAATCAAGTAGATCTACCTTGCTACTCAAGTGCTTTATTAGATCTCTGCTCTCCCCATGTGTGTGAAAGTGACAGCGTGCACACCATTTTGGCACTTAGGCTAGAGATTACAAATACTTGTTATGAGTTATATTTGGAGTTGGATGTCTTTATGAAATTGTGGTGTTTGTTGGAACCATCTAGTACTCAAGGTGACAGTGTGGGGTTATCTAGATGGGAAAGGCTTACTTTGAGGTGTGCTGTTATAGCCCTACCATGGATTAGAGTGTCCAACCGGAGAGTAGTTCAGCGTAGTATCATAAAGAAGAATATATTTATATGAGAGTGTTCACTAGTGAAAGTATGATCCCTAGGCCTTGTTTCTAAGCATTTAAACACCATTTGCTACTAGATCTGTTACATGTTTGCTTGCTTCTATCTTTATTTCAGTTTGTCTTTAGTCTCTTCCACACCATCAAGCTATTTTATATCACCGTTACCACTTATAATTATCTATACCACTTGTATTTCACTATCACTTCGCCGAACTAGTGCACCTATACACTTGACAAATGTATTGGGTGTGTTGGGGACACAAGAGACTTCTTGTATCTTGATTGGAGGGTTTCTTGAGAGGGGATACTTTTGACCACTTCCTCCCTGAGCTCGATAAACCTTGGGTGATCCACTTAAGGGAAAACTTGCTGCTATTCTACAAACCTCTGCACTTGGAGGCCCAATAACTGTCTACAAGAATAGAAGTGCGTAGACATCAAGCTATTTTCTGGCGCCGTTGCCGGGGAGGTAAGGTAAAAGGTACTCACATCCTCCGGTGTGAGTGCTCGAAGTTATTTCCTTTAGATTCTGCAATTTTGTCTTTTTGTTTCTTGTTTTCACTAGTTAGGCTTAATGGAAAAAAATAAGAGAGCTTTATAGTATTTATCTTGAGTTAGGACATGAAGTGTTTGAAGAGAAAATTAAAAAACCTATGGAACTTTATTTGCATGCTAATAGGAATGTTGTTAGTATGAATTCTTTGGACACCATTATTGCTAATGCTATGGAAAAGTCTAAGATTGGGGAAGCTAGTTTTTATGAAAATGATCTTTTTAGTTCCCCAGCTTTGGAACATAGCTATTCTATCGCGTATGATGATACCAAACCTCCAATATATGATGATTACAATGATGAATATGATATTTTTAGTCCACCTACTATTGAGGAGAAAATTAATGATCACAATATGCCTCCTATATTTGATGATTATGGTGATTAGAATAGTAATGATATCTATTTTGTTGAATTTACTCCCACTATGATTAATAAGAATGACTATTCTTATAGGGAGAGTATTAATTATTTTATGCATGTGGCTCATGATAAGAATGTTTCATGTGATAGTTATATTGTTAATTTTATTCATGATGCTACTGAAAGTTATTATGAGAGAGGGAAACATGGTTTTATGCATCTCAATAATATTAGGTTTCCCCTCTTTATGTTGAAATTCTTGAAGTTGCACTTGTTTTGCTTTACTATGCTTGTTGCTTTGTGCTTTCATGACTTGTTTCTTTACAAGATTCCTATGCATAGGAAGTGGGTTAGACTTAAATGTGTTTTGAATTTGCTTCTTAATTCTCTCTTTTACTTCAATTCATATTTCCTATGTGAGCATCTTCTCAAACTATCATCCCTCATAGAGTAGCAAATATAAATGCATAGGACACCTTCAAAGTTCATAAGAGTGACTAGATACAAATAGTTTAAAACAAGCAATATTAAAGTTATGCATCAATCAACAAGTCTTGGGACAATGCACATAGAACTAAGAATGACCACTATGCTCTCAAACTAGGTGCATAAATATAGAAGATGGAGACTCAACATAAAATTAAAAAGAAAGGCCCTTCACAGAGGGAAGCAAGGATTTCAAGTTTCATAGAGAGCTTCCAAAAATTATGGTATTTATTAGCTTTCAGCTCTCATTGCCCCTATCATAAGCATCTTGAGGTGATTAAGGTTAAAGTGACACAAATATGAGGATAAGCTTGACAAGTTATAAGTTGAAAATCTCATGCCCCTTGCTTACGAGTACTGAACCTCATGCTACTCAACTTTAGTCACAAGTAAGTTCTTGTCATTGTAAGTACATGTGTATCATGGAGAACCGCCAACAGGGTACCCTTGCCCCATGACACAGGAGCTTTCCCATATCAAAACGACAAGGCAACAGACAATGAGCATCTCAACGATCTTCTTATTTGCTATTTGCATAGGTTTTTATTAACGATGCTTCACATAATGCTCACTATGGTTATGCTGCAAGTTTCCAACATTATTAGGCGTGGCTTAGGCTAGCCGCCCATGCGTTTCTCTAACACACATACAAACTCCATGAGCTTACAAGCTTCCCTTTTATTTCACACCACCGGGATCCATAAACAAAAGAACATGATATCAACTGAATAATAAGTACAATGTTGAAAGCATTCCCCATGGTATCATGGTTCTGCTAATTCACAACTTATAAAGTGCAAGCATATAAGCAACATAGATGAACACAATGGTTCAATTTTATTAAGTGCAAGAAAATAAAGTGTGCCATCAAGTTTGTGAGAGCTTTAATCACTAATTTCCACATACCAAGTTTAATTTAGAAGGTAGATAAAAACATGAATATAATTGGAATGGTGTAACACACCATGTATAGGAATTTATTGTGAACTCTTTGGAATAACTTGGTTTTCTTGGAGGTTGGATGCATGAGTAGAACTCATATTTGGTACAGGTGGAGGCTAGCAAAAGACTGGGAGCGACCAACTAAGAGAGCAATAATGGCCATAATCATACAAAGCGACAAAACATTATTAATTAAAGAATAAAGTGATATTAAAATTCAAAAACTCAATGATCATAGAGGCTAAGGTGACTGGTTCATAGTCTTAACATGGTGTAAGCATGTGCCAAGTCAACCCAAATAAAGCATCAAAGGAGAATACCACAATATTATGCCTTTGTATGCTAAAACAACGCATGATTCTTTCAAGGCACATTAGGCAATCTCAATTGTTTGGACCAAGTCATGCTACAACAATAATCACTAAGCATAAGGTCAAAGTAACATCAAACATGACATGATAAGGTCTAGGCCACAGTCAAAACAAGCTCCTTTTGTACCACTTATAAGCATGAAGCTTCCTACACTTTTCCAACACCAATCAACTTATTTGAAACAACATATGAATGTGTGGGTCCAACAAATTTATTTAAGCAAACCAAACAAAATAAAACTAAAAACGAAAACAAAGACGCTCCAAGAACAACACAATTGTGCATGAAACAAATAAAAATGAAGTGTTTTGAAAGAAAACCTGAGATTTTTATTGATGAAGAAGGGGATGCCTTGGGCATCCCCAAGCTTTGACTCTTGTACTTCTTGAATATTTCTTGGGGTGACACGGATGGCTTCCCCAAGCTTGAGCTTTTGTCCATACTTCATCTCATCACATTATTCTTCCCTACACTTGAAAATTTCCTTCATACAAAACTTCACACAATCTTCATTAGCAACATTAGTGTATTCAAGATAATAAGTCTTTGGCTTTAGTTTCAACACAAGTAAAACTTCTATGAAAACACAAGCTACTGTAGCAATTCCTTCTAAAAGCTCAAGTGATCAAAGAGAACTCAAAGAGAAAGAGATTAAGAGGCACATGCAAATAATGGCAGAAATCTATCAAAACAGACCAGCAGGTAAAAACCGATTTTTTCGAAGACCTTTTGTTGCTCAAATCGAAAAGTGCTAAACTAACGAAAGTTAGATAATAACATGGGGCATAAGCACATAAAATTACGGCTCAATCCGATGTACAGGGATTTTCCATGATTTTTTATAGTGAAGCACAAAAATCTGTTTTGGGACAGCAACTTTCCCAAGTCTTACTTCTCTCTCATTAGAGGTTATTCTTGGAATAAAAACCACACAAAAAGGATAAGGAGAGTTTATTACTGAGGCAATAACTTCCAAGACTTAACAAAATAAAAACTTACTGAAAGTAAAAATGATTTGGGTTATCTCCCAATAGTGCTTTTCTTTAACGCCTTTGAGCTAGGCTCAGTAATTTGAGAAGATGCTCACATAAGAGATATGAATTGAAGAAAAAGATAGCATCAAAGAGAAAATATGATACACATTTAATTCCAACCCACTTCTTATGCATAGGAATCTTGTAAGAAAATAAATCAAAGAAGCACATAGTAACAAGAATGGGTAGATAAAACAAGAGCAACTTTGGAACTTTCAATATAAAGAGAGGTGTTTTAGTAACATGAGAATTCCAACAACCATATTTTCCTCTCTCATAATGTTTTTAATTAGCATCATGAACAAACTCAACAATATAAATATCACACTCATCCTCCATTGGTAAGCATGGAGGGCGACCAAATAAGGTATTAGTTAAAGAGTTACTCTTATTGGGAGGTAGACATGGGTAGCTGCTCCATTCTTCCTCCTCTTGATAATCACTCTCCTCCTCATTTTCATCCAATGAGCTTCCAGTTTCAGCAATTTCTTCTTCCATAGGCTCTTGCAAGGCATTAGTCTCTTCCGTTGGTGGTGAGCATCTATTAAGATATTTAAGAGTATAGCCATTTTCTTCCTTGTAATTATCAAAGCAAAATTTAAGTATATCATAAACCTCATATTTGTAAGGTGCATCATTTTAAGCAAATAAGAAAGTTCGAATGCACCCTTCCAAGAAATAAATTCTTCAATTTGTTCCACATCATAAAAGTCATAATTTCCCTTAACATAAGAAGATATGGTAACATTATCATTATACTCACATTGAAAAGGGAGGTGTTTATACCTCCTACAACAACAAGATTTATCAAACCAATAAGTAACATTATAAGTAGAGCACACGTTTCTAGCAATGGTATACAATTTATTAATTTGTTCCCATAAGTGTTTCCCTTTTTGTGACAAGCGGTGTTCCTCATAATATTTTTGTTCTTCCGTGAACCCACCTTGCCAATAAGATCTAGTTTCAAAGAAACCAACCATTGATAGAAAGCATGATAAAGCAAGACAATAAAGACCAACAAAAATAACAACCATAGTAGGAACTAATTTTTTTGTATTTTTGATAAAAAGAAGCAAACAAAATAAAGTAGATAAACTAAGCAAAACAATAACAAAGTAAAAAAGATTGGTTGTGAGAGACTCCCCTTGCAAGAATCTTCTTTCTCCCTGAAAAGTGATTGACGAGGAGGAAGATATTGAAATTGTCCTTAACTCCCCGGCAACGGCGCCAGAAAAGTGCTTGATGGCTCAAGATATGTAGAGATCGTTGGGAACCCCAAGAGGAAGGTATGATGAGCACAACAGCAAGTTTCCCTCAGTTATGAAACCAAGGTTATCGAACCAGTAGGAGTAAGGAAACAACTCCAAGGTGTTGCTATCAACTTGGAATCCTGCACAACACAACCACAGAACTTTGCCCCAACTTACAGTGAGGTTGTCAATCTCACTGGTTTTTCTGAAAACAAAGGATTAAACATATAGTGTGGAAGATAGTAATTGCTTGCAGAAAGTAGACAGTAAACGGTAATCAGTAGATGGTATGTCAATGCTAAAGGAATGGACTGGGGGTCCACAGTTCACTAGAGGTGTTCCTCCTTAAGATAAATAGGATGTTCGGTGAACAAATTACAGTGGGACAATTGACAGATTGAGAAAGCATAACAATGCATATACTAGGCATCTTTACTCCTATTAGATTTGATTGGGCATTACAACATAATACATAGATCGTAATCCAACTACATCTATGACCAATAATCCACCTTCAGGTTATCATCCAAACCCCTTCCAGTATTAAGTTGTAAGCAACAGATAATTGCATTAAGCAAAGTGTGTAAAGTAAACAATACAATTGCCCCATGGACAAAGGATTGTTGTTTTCTCCCTAGTAGCAACAACACATCTACAACCTTAGAGATTTCTGTCACTTCCCCAGATTACTAGAGGCATGAACCTACTATCGAGCATAAATACTCCCTCTTGGAGTTGCAAGCATCTACTTGGCCAAGATAGGTACTAACAACGGAGAGCATGCAATATCACAAATAACATAGACATGATAGAATCAACAATCAATCTGACATAGTATCTCAATATCCATCGGATCCCCGCAAACACAACATATAGGATTACAAAGATGATCTTGATCATGAACGGATCTCACAAGATCTAAACATGATAGCACAAAGGAGGAGAACCAACCATCTAGCTACTGTATGGACCCATAGTCCAAGGGTGAACTACTCACGCATCACTCCTGAGGCTGGCATGGTGATGAAGAAGGCCTCCAGGATGATCTCTCCCCTCCGACAGGGTGCCAAGAAGAGCTTCGGATCCTCCGATCTAGGGATGGAGATGGTGGCGGCTACAGACTCTTTCGTGGAATTTTTATCGGGGTCCTTAGGGTTTCTACATCGGGGTACTTTTATAGGCGAAGGGGTAAGGTCGGTGGCTGCCCGAGGGGCCCACACCAGGGCCTGGCGCACCCAGGGGGCTACGCCACCCTATGGTGTGGCCGCCTCGTGGCCCCACTTCAGCTGCCCTTCGGACTCCGTGTTCCTTGTGGTAAAATATTGACTTTGGCTTTTGTCTCGTCCAATTCCGAGAATATTTCCTTACTAGCTTTTTGAAACCAAAAATAGCAGAAAACAGGCAACTGGCACTACGTCATCTTGTTAATAGGTTAGTTCCAAAAAATGTATAAAAATACCTCAAAGTGTAAACAAAATATAAGAAAGTTGATATAAAACAAGCATGGAGCATCAAAAATTATAGATACGTTTACAACGTATCAAGCACCATGACTACACTCGGACTGATTAATCAGCTCCATGCTACTAAATACCTCGGGAAGTTCAATAGAGGACTATTCAAAGAATTCCTGAGTGGGAGCGAACCAGAATATGAGGTCAACCCTCATTTTATCGATATTATTAAAGAGAAAACTTTTGCAGGAGATGATCTCGATGAGGATCCTTACAATCATTTAATGCACTTTACAGAGCTACTCTTAAGTTGAGAGGCTATTCTAATGATGAATTGAAACTTGAACTGTTTAGCCAATCTATAACCAACACTACTTTGGCTTGGTATAGAATTTGCCCTGCAAAGAAAATTGATACCTAGGAAAAAACTTAAAGGAGAATTTGTGTCTCGATTCTTTCCCAAGGTAAAATCTGCTAAAGTAAGAAGGGCAATTACAAACTTCAAGAACCGCCCAGGTGAAGGGTTGGTAAGAGCCTACAAAAGTTACATGTTTCTCTTCATAATTGTCCCCATCATGATTTAACTGAATGGTACGTTTTGCATATTTTCTATGGAGGGCTTAATCAAGAAATTAAACATGAGCTTGACACGAATTCAAGAGGTTCTTTCATGGAGTTAACTATAATTAAAGCTTGGGAACTTTTAGAATGAATTCGCCGTGATTGAGAAATATGGGGATTTGATTTAGGAGGCGAAGGAGGTATATAAATTGAATATGATTGTCTCAATGCTTATAAAGACTCCGATAAGGTAAAATAAACTGCTAATGAACTACAACTTGATGATGATATTATCTTGCAAATCCTTCAGCCTTTTACAGAACATATTGAAGCTCCAAAGAAAGACTGGCTTCATTATACTCCGCCACCCGAGCCAGTTGTAGAAGAAAAGATCCAATAATTATGGCCCTTGTCAAGCCATTAAGGGAGGTACCCCCATATGTTGAACCCTTTCCTTTTCTAAGGACGATGAGAAAACATATGATGGCTCAGTAACTGGAAGATCAACGCAAAGAGGAAGAATTATTTCTCAAGGAGCTAGAAGAGAAAACACAAATAAGGAAAACTGAAGAAGAGCGTGTACAAGAGGCAAAGGCACCAATAAAGGAAGATATTTTAACCATGTTTGCACATTGCAATGTTATTGAGCTAGATACCGAAGCTTCGCAATTTGTTGAAGGTAAGGTAAAAGCTAAAGAAGTGGGTAATCCTATCCTCCCATGTACTTTTGGAGGAACTTCCTATTATGACCTTTGTGATATTGGTACATCTGTTAACGTTATCCCTTTTAATTTTTATTTGAAAAATTCAAAATGAATTAGCTCTAGCTGAATTAAAACATATGGATATCACTATAATGCTTGCAAATAAAACTCTCAGAGTCCCTACTGGAATAATTAGGAATGTACCAATCTGCATTGGACCTTACAAATATCCCATTGATTTTGTGCTTATTGACATGCCTGATACGTCCATTTTGCATCACTATTCTATGTCTTAATTCACTATTATTCATTGATATATTTTGTATGGAGAGGTGATACTTATGTTATTTCATCTATTTTTGCATGGTTGATGACTTTTGGAGCATGGACCGCTGTAGTCAGGATTCTGATGGAAAAGGTGCTGTTTGGAGGCAAAATTCGCGAAGATCAGAAAATCCGGGAAAATATACGGAAAATTCTATTTTTCCAGAAGACTCAGGATGCCAGAAGATGGAGTGGAGGTGGGCCACAGGGGGCCCACACCACCCCATGGCGCGGGCAGGCCTAGGCCACGCCTGGGAGTGGTGTGGCCGCCCTGGCCCACTCCAGCCCCTCCTCTAGCGTATATCATCCCCATGAAACCCTAAGACTCGGGGAGCGACCACAGAAAGATTCCGCCGCCTCTGCGGGGCAGAAAACACCGAGAGAGAAAGATCTCTCCGGCAGACAGATTTCTGCCGAGGGAATTCCTTCTCGAAGAGGGGAGATCGTCGCCATCAACACCACCATCAAGCTGGACTTCATTAGGATCATCATCATCATCATCATCACCATGAGCACCCTCATCACCATCTCCATATTGCTGTAACAATTGAGTTGAATCTTGCATTAGTTCATAGGGGAAACTTCCCGGTGTTGATTACTCTTTGTAGTTGATGCTATTGAGTGAACCATTGAATTATTGTTTATGTTCAGATTGTTATACATCATTATTCCATCTCTGATCATGATCCATATGATGTCTTGTGAGTAGTTCGTTTTGTTCTTGAGGACATGGGAGAAGTCTTGTTGTTAGTAGTGGAGTTGCGTTGAGAAAGATTCAATAGATTGTTATTTAAGTTGTGGTGTACTTCTTCTAGTGGTGTCATGTGAACGTCGACTACATGACACTTCACCTATATGGGCCTAGGGGAATGCATTGTGTATTTGGCTACTAATCGTAGGGGTTGCCGGAGTGAAAGAAACCTGAACCCCCGTTAGGAAACCATTGCACAAGGGACGTAAGGGTCTTAGAGTTTAAAGCTGTGATTAGGTTTCTACCTTAATTACTTTCTTGTACTTACGGATGTTTGCAAGGGGTATAATCACAAGTATGTATTAGTCTTGGATGGGGCGTACATTAGCACAGGTTCACCCACACAACACTTAGCAAGCTAGAGAAGATTAATCGACTATATGAAGCGAAAGCACTTGACAGTCTTCCCATGTGTCCTCGAGAACGTTTGGTCATCTATAGAAATACAACCGGCTTGTCCTTTGCTACATTAAGGATTGGGACACTTGCTGCATTCATTCTTATTGTCTTTTATTTACTTGTACTTTGTTTACTTGCTTTATTGAAAACCCCTAAAAATCTGTTTGCTAAGTATTTGCAGAGAATTCCTGATCCATACCACTAGCCAGCACCTTCTGCTCCTCGTTGGGTTCGACACTCTTACTTATCGAAAATACTGCGATACACCCCCTATACTTGTGGGTCATCAAGACTATTTTCTGGCGCCGTTGCCGGGGAGTGAAGTGCTATTAGAGAGTGGAACTGGTAAAGGAAACTTCTACTATGAGTATTGTTTACTTCTGCTAGTTGCTTTATTTTCGTTATGGATAATTCACTGAGTTTCTTATTTGGTAATGCTACTACCACTGCTAAGGTAGTAGATAAGCCACCACCTGCTGAGAAAGATGTTTTCAAAATACCTACAAGAATTATTGATCGTGTTATGGATAACTACTATGTTGGGGATGGAACTGTCCATCCCGGTGATCATTTACTCTTTATACACGAATTATGCAGGTTGTTCAAGTGTGCAGGTATTACTACAGATCAAGTTAAGAAGAAGTTATTCTCATTATGACTGAAAGGAAGAGCTGAGGACTGGTATAAGCTGCTAAAGAATGGTCAAGCTCTGGAATGGGAGGAAATAGTGCCTCTCTTTTATTCAAAGTTTTATCCTCCTAGTGAGATTCATAAAGATCGGAATCAAATATACAACATTTGGCCTCTTGATGGAGAGAGTATAGCTCAAGCTTGGGGGAGGTTGAAGTTACTAATGCTCAAATGTCCGATTCATGAGCTCCCCAACAATATTATTATCAACAACTTTTATGCAAGGCTCCCTCTACATGACAAGGATTTATTGGATGCTTCTTGTGCTGGATCATTCATTCGCATGGAAGAAGAAGCTAAATGGGATCTTCTGGACCGTATTCAAGATAATGCTGAAGCTTGGGAGAATGAAAAAGGTAGAAAGTCAGGTATAAATTATGATTATGAATGCATTGAATCTTTTATGGGAATTGATGACTTTCAAAATATTAGTAATATTTATGGTCTTGATTTGCAAGTTATTACGCATTGCTTTAGAGCTTTTGCTTCCTATATCGAAATTCCAAAGAGGGGTTGGAACAAGTACCATGCACCTTACAAAGATACTGTTGACTATGCTCCTATTGGAAGTGCTGAGTATTGCATTATTGACCCCATCCTACCCGAACCTTATATCGAGAAGATTCCCTTCCTCAAAAAGGTAAAGGACCATCCTATGATAACTAATGTAATCACCAAAAGTGAAAAAAGAACTGTAAAACCTGATGAACAAATAAACATTGAACGTGTGGTAGCAATTGTGAAAGACCTTGTCACTAAAAGGGTAGAAGATGGGCACATAGTCTTTTATGAGGATGCTTCTAATATTGTTTCACATCCCAATAGAACTAAAAAGGCTAGTGTTCCTGTGCTTTCTGTTAGAATTGGTGATCATTGCTATTATGGTTTATGTGATATTGGTGCAAGTTCCAGTGCTATTCCTTATGAGCTTTACAGAGAAATTATGCATGAGATCAGTCCTTGCGAGTTGGAAGAGATTGATGTGGTTATTCACCTTGCTAATAGAGAGACCATCTCTCCAACTGGTATTGTACGAGACGTGGAAGTTCTTTGTGGTAAGATTAAGTACCCCGCTGATTTTCTAGTACTTGGTTCGGCTGCTAGTAAAACCTACCCTATCATTTTTGGTAGACCTTTTTTGAGTACTTGTGGAGCTATTATTGATTGCAAGAGGGAGAAAATCTTGACTAAATTTGATGGGGAATCTTATGAGTTTAATTTTTCGAAATTTACTAAAGAACCTTGTGAAGAGGAAACCCATAATGAGGATTTTAGGGTTGAACAACTTGCTTCTATTTCTCTTGCCCCTAACAATGCTTTGCAGCAATTTATGGAAGATCATGAAAGTGAAATCTTCATGGAAGAAAGGAATGAGATTGACAGGATCCTTCGTGATCAACCTAAGATGCTTAAGCACGACTTGCCCGTGGAAGACTTGGGTACCACGATGCCACCTAAAAAGGATCCGGTTTTCGATCTAAAACCTCTCCCTGATGATCTTAAATATGCTTTTATTGATGATAAAAAGATATATCCTGTTATTATTAGCGCTAAACTTTCAGGGGAGGAAGAAGAAATATTATTGGAAGTTTTGAGAAAACACCGATGTGGCATCCCGCTAAAACCACTACTAGAAAATCACAGTGTTTTTGGTGCATTGCATCATCATGACCGCATGCTCATGTCATCATGCCACATTGCATTTGAGCATCGTCATCATCATGCATGGTTTTGCCTAAAACTACTTTTCGACAAGCCTAGTTTTGGTTTTCTAAATACCCCGCCTTTATTTTAAATTAAAACCCCGGTCTTTTTCCGGATCTTTTATTTCTAAAAACTATTTATAAAAGTCTTTCTAAAAAAAACTAATAAATAAAAATATTTTTGCGGGGAGGCAGCCCGGCCGTTTAGGCCATGCCACCTACTACCCGATAAATCCCTGACCCTAGATCCACATCTAATCCTATCCCCATCCTACCCTAACCCAACCTGTACACACGCACCCCTCATCCCTCACCCTAACCCCTCCCTCTCTCTACCTACCCCACCGACCGAACCCCTCCACCTTTTCTCCCTCCATCGCACACAGCACGCGCACCACACTCCCTCCTGCCACCTTCCCCTGGCCTGCCTGCCCCCGGGTGCCACCACACCCAACCAGCCTCCACCCCGCTGCCACATGGGCGTGTCCCCCACCACCATCTCCCACCCATCGCCAACCACGCACGCGCCCCACACTCCTCCACGGATCCCATCGCCACCTGACGCCGTGACCACCCACCGCCTGGCACGTAATCCCCCAACGCCACCTACCCCCACTCCCGGCCTGGACCCACATGCGCCGACGCACACACCCCTGCCCGCGACGCACGCAGCGGACATTGCACGCAGCGCGTGCGGCACACCGACATGCCCCGCTCGCTTGCTGGCCCCACCTCTCGCGCCCTCTCCCTCGTTTCGATCCCCACGAAACCCCCGTGCCCCACTCTTCCTCGCCCGTAGCAGCCGCCGCCGCCGCTCTCTGCCTTGCGGCCCCCTCCTGCCGAGCTCGCCCCGGCCGCATCTATCGTCCACCGCGGTGCCGCCGTCACGACCTGGATCCCCGCCTCCTCCTCACCGCGCGCGACCTCGCCCGGCCCCATCTTGGCCATGGACCCGCGTCACCTCGCCGGAGCCCGAGCTCCTCTCCGAGCCGCCATGACCGCCCCTGTGAGCCTTCGTCACGCCGCCTCGCACCATGTGCCTCGCCGTCGTGGCCTCCCTCTGTCCCGACCTCGTCAACGAGCTCTCCGACCCTAACCTCGAAGGAGCCCGCCGCCCCTCGTCCTCCACCCTAGGTCCTCCTCGGGCCTGGCTTCCTGTGCCGCCCTCCTCACCACCTTCTGCAATCTGGCGTCATGCCCCTTCAGCCAGAAGCGCGTCAGCCCAAGCGCTAGCAGCTACCGCCTTAGGCGAACATGCGTCGTGGTACCCCTGCAGGTTCTGAAGCTGACCCAAATTGGAATCGTACCCGTTCGTCCCTTGTTGTCTTCTGACAGATGCTCCGCGTGATGTTTTCGGGTGTGGATTGTTCTGGTTACTTGCCAAGATCTCTCGAAGGCCGCACATGGATGTGACCCCAAGACTGATGCTATAAGTCAATGCTTGTAGACTAACTCGAGGAACCCTAGGCGACGACACCCAAGATCTTCTCGCCAACAAAGCCCTCGCCAAGATCTACATCGAACGCCAAGATCTCCGCCACAAAACAACAAGACCGTCGACATGACCCGAAGACCGCAGATGCGACAAGATCGTCTCTCCGACGCCAAGTCCTTCGGCCCCGGAAAAATCGATGACCCGACCAAGATCCGAAGACCGAACCCTGGCACGCCAAGTTCTTCGACCTCCGAAGACCGTTCCCGCGGACCCTGTCGGACCCCGGACCCTCGGAACCCAAGATCTTCCGAACCCAGATGTGTGACCCTAAGCCCCTATTTTTATAATATGAAATTACCAACTGTCGCATATTAAATTGTTCATGCATGCATACTTGTCTGTGGTTTGCGGACATTATGCCGATTCACCTCATAATTAAATATGGAGTCAATATGCGGGATACTTTTGTCTTATTCCGGACTCCATTTAAATTGGTGTAGCGAACCGATGCCATATTTGCCTTGTTAAGACAACATTTAAATTGCGGGTTGTCTAAATAACTTGAACCTATTAATTAATTGCCGGGACCCCGGTTCCGCTTAATACTGCCTAATTGCACCGCATCTGCATCATATCATAATCATGCCGGATCTTTCGCCGTAGTATTAAATAGTGCATCCGGTGTTTGTTCTAGTGTTTGCTTGTTCGTGGATTGGACCGGTGAGTTGATGCGAGTATCGACAAGTTCTCCGGATATGATCCTTCGACAGAGTTTCCGAGGTGAGCATCTCTCCCCCTTCTACCTATTTTGCATTTATAGTCTTTATTTCCTCTTGTTGATCTATTGCTATCTGTGTCGCGATGCTTTAGTTTCTGTGCACCAGTTATATCCCGTGCAGCCTCTATATTGCCATGGACACCTCCTAATACCTGTTGTTTGGTAGATAGCTGGCCTTGCGAGTCGTAGTTGCTTGCTCAGGTGCGATCTCGTGTTGTCAAGTAACACAGTTGTTGGAATCCTGGCATATGTTTATGGTGGAGATGATCATGACTTTAAATACAACTATTAAATTGCTAGGTTAACTAATGAAAGAGGCACCGGTGGATAATATATGCTATTTGGTTTTTATGTCCACTTGTGTCCCATAGGCCCCGAGTACTTGATACCTGTTCCTTGACTATTCGCACTATCCACATCCGGGAGAGTCTATGAATCCCCCTTAGCTAGAGCTTGATTCATTTCGATTTCTTGGGGCCACAAAGTAGTTTGGGGCTTTATTATTATCATGTACTTATGCCATGCTTTACTGTTTTATTTACGATTGTGCGTGGAGCACCTGTACTGTTTTGGATGCGGAGTGTTTTCGCGGTATCGACAAGCCCAGTCACATTTTCGGGTTCCCAGCCGTTTACAGCCATTGACGCAAACCCTGGGTCCGTCTCAGAGCCGGCCAACTTCGTCGCGGGTAGCTTAGTGGGGTGGCCCCCTGAAATATTTTATGAATCCTGTGATTGCTTTGTCGTGAAAGCCTCGTTGGGTTTTGATTTGGTTTTTTCGAGGTTGATCGTGTGTGTGTTGCTATTTGTGCACCCCTACAGGGTAAATCTTTCTGAAAGCCGTGTCCGCGGTTATGGACGACTTGGAGCATAGTATCTCGATCATAGACAAGCATAACTAAAGTAGTACTATAAATTTTGACTTAATATGTGACTAGTAATCAGATTCAACTATAACGGAATGGATATTAAAAATGCCAACAGCTGGTGGATCTGGGTTGTTTCGTGACATACTATACCTGCCTAGTAAGTATTGCAACTCCAATGGAATGTGATAAAAGTGCCAACAACTGCTGGGTTTTGGGATTCCTCAGGACAATTATACCTGACTAGTAAATGATCCAACTATAACGGAATGGTTATTAAAACTGCCCACTACTTATGCTTCAGGATGACGCATGATATCTATATCTGACTAGTAAGTGCTTCAACTATAATCGAATGAATAAAACTGCCAATTGTGTGAGTTCCTTGGTTTGACTTCCTCGTTTGGTCTCGAGGGGGAATACCAGGATGGGTATGATTGGTGTTAGTATAAGGTTGGTTCCGAATAGGTCTTTCTTATCTCTCTCTCTAATAGCCGACAGTTAATCGAGTCTCTATAGGTTGTTTAGTGCTGCTGCGATGCCGCTTCAGTCCAACATACCTATGTAGGCGAGAGCCGCCGAATTCTAGCCTCGCCGTGTACTGGCCTCAGTACTGACGCTCCTCCTTTTCCTTTGCCCTTTGTCGGCACCCCTTTTGTTTTAGCAGGTTTGAGATCGACGTCGTTAGCAGGGTTACCCTTCCGGCTTGGCCTGGGCAGGGTTATGGACGCCATTCGTTATTCTTCAGGGCTCTTAGCCCCATTTGCATCTTGTCCGTACTCGGACGCTGTAGCGTTTTCAAGGTGATTTAGATCTTTGTATTGTATATCGTTATTCTTGACTCATGGAGTCATGTTGTATATATATCTGTTATGTGGGTCCCATCGAGGACTGTTGTGTAATGGTATTGCTTCGTTTTCTACCTGCACGAAAGTGCCTGGTGGGCGTCCTTGAATCGTTTCTATGCTTGTTTGGCTAAAAGGGCTAAAACGTGCATAGGGCCGATTCGAGGGTGTTACAACCGAGGAGCTATGGGTTATACTCTGGATGATTTGAAAGGGATTTCACCTACTATATGTCAGCATTCTATCAATATAGAACCAGATGCGAAGCCAGTAGTGGAGCACCAACGACGTTTAAATCCTAAGATGAAGGAAGTGGTAAGGAATGAGGTATTGAAACTCCTTGATGCTGGTATTATTTACCCTATTGCTGATAGTGAATGGGTTAGTCCTGTTCATTGTGTTCCTAAAACGGGAGGCATTACCGTTGTCCCTAATGATAATGATGAGCTTATTCCTCAAAGAATAGTGGTAGGCTATAGGATGTGCATCGATTTTAGGAAAGTCAATAAAGTTACTAAGAAAGACCACTACCCGCTTCCTTTTATTGATCAAATGTTGGAAAGGTTGTCTAAAAAGACCCATTTTGTTTTCTTGATGGTTATTCTGGTTTCTCTCAAATTGTTGTTAAACAACAAGATCAAGAAAAAACTACTTTTACTTGCCCTTATGGAACTTATGCTTATAGACGTATGCCTTTTGGTTTATGTAATGCTCCTGCTACCTTCCAAAGATGCATGTCTGCTATCTTTCATGGTTTTTGTGAGGAAAATGTAGAAGTGTTCATGGATGACTTTTCTGTCTATGGAACTTCTTTTGATAATTGTCTGCACAACCTTGATAAAGTTTTGCAGAGATGTGAAGAAACTAATCTTGTTCTTAATGGGGAGAAATTCCACTTCATGGTTAATGAAGGGATTGTTCTTGGGCATAAAGTTTCTGAAAGAGGCATAGAAGTTGATAGAGCTAAGGTTGAGGCAATTGAGAAGATGCCATGCCCATGAGACATCAAAGGTATTCGTAGTATCCTTGGTCATGTTGGTTTCTATAGAAGGTTTATTAAAGACTTTTCTAGGATATCAAAACCCCTTACTAATCTTCTTCAAAAATATGTACCCTTCGTTTTTGATGATGATTGTAAGGAAGCTTTTGAAACTCTTAAGAAGGCTTTAACTATAGCCCCTATTGCTCAACCACCTGATTGGAGTTTACCCTTTGAAATAATGTGTGATGCTAGTGATTTTGCTGTAGGTGCTGTCCTTGGGCAACTTATTGATAAAAAGCTAAACGTTATCCATTATGCTAGTAAGACTCTAGACGCTGCTCAAAGGAATTATGCTACTATTGAAAAGGAATTTCTAGCTATTTTTTTTGCTTGTGATAAGTTTAGGCCCTATATTGTGGACTCAAAAGTAACCATTCATACTGATCATGCTGCTATTAAATATCTTATGACGAAGAAGGACGCTAAGCCTAGGCTTATTAGATGGGTATTGCTTTTACAAGAGTTTGATCTACATATAGTAGATAGAAAGGGTGCTGAAAATCCTGTAGCTGATAATTTATCTCGTTTGGTAAACATCTCTTTTGACCCTATGCCTGTTAATGATAGTTTCCCGAATGAACAGTAAACATCCTGAAGCTGCAGCGGGAGTGAGCTCGCGAGGAAGCCCTTGGTATGCTGATTATGCTAACTTTATTGTCTCCAAGTATTTGCCTTCAACTTTTACAGCTTGGCAAAGAAGAAAATTCTTCTATGATTTGAGACATTATTTTTGGGATGACCCACACTTATACAAAGAAGGAGTTGATGGTATTATGCAAAGATGTGTTCCAGAATACGAACAAAAAGAGATATTGCGTCAATGCCATGGTAGTGCCTATGGAGGACATCATGCAGGAGATAGGACTGCACAAAAGGTATTACAATCAGGTTTCTACTGGCCTACCCTTTTTTAAGATGCAAGAAAATTTGTTTTATCTTGTGATGAATGTCAACATGTTGGTAATATTTCTAGACGCAACTAAATGCCTATGAACTACTCTCTAGTTATTGAACCTTTTGATTGTTGGGGATTTGACTTTATGGGTCCTTTCCCTCCTTCGAAAGGCTACACTCATATTCTTGTTGCCGTAGATTATGTTACTAAGTGGGTAGAAGCCATTCCTACAAAAAGTGCTGACGGGGAAACCTCTCTAAAAATGCTTAAAGATGTTATCTTTCCTAGGTTTGGAGTGCCTAGGTATCTCATGACTGATGGGGGTTCTCATTTCATTCATGGCGATTTTAGAAAGACCCTCGCTAAGTATGATGTTAATCATAGAATTGCTTCAGCTTATCACCCCCAAACTAGCGGGCAGGTAGAGTTATCAAATAGAGAAATTAAATCTATCTTGCAAAAGACTGTTAATAGGTCTAGAAAAAACTGGGCTAAGAAGTTGAATGATGCTTTATGGGCTTATAGAACTGCTTATAAAAATCCTATGGGAATGTCTCCTTATAAAATGGTTTATGGGAAAGCTTGCCACTTACCCTTAGAGTTAGAACACAAAGCTTACTGGGCAGTGAAAGAACTAAATAGAGATTGTAAGCTCGCTGGTGAGAAAATATTATTTGACTTAAGTTCTTTAGATGAATGGAGGAGTGAAGCCTATGAGAATGCTAGGCTCTTTAAGGAAAAAGTTAAAAGATGGCATGACAAGCGAATACTTAAGAGAGAATTTCATGTTGGTGAGAAAGTTCTATTGTATAGGTCTCGTCTTAGATTTTTTGCAGGTAAGCTACTATCAAAATGGGAAGGACCTTTCATCATTGAAGAAGTATACCGTTCAGGAGCAATAAAAATTTCTTCTCTAAAAGATAATACTACACAAGTAGTGAATGGACAGCGACTCAAACACTATATTGCTGGAGATTCTTACAATGAAGATGTTGATGCCTTTCAAGTTATAACTCCAAAGAAATTCATTGAGGACCAAATTCAGAGACCTACAGAGTCTGTTTTCAAATAGGTAACAGTTCTGGTAAGAAAAGTTCCGCGAAAATACAATCCAACTATATTTTTGCAGTTTTCAGTTAATAAGGAAAGCTACAAAGTGAAAAAGGGACGGAAACGGAGCCAGGGTGGCCCACACCACCCCATGGCGCGGGCCCACCCCTGGCCGCGCCACCAGGTGGTGAGGCCACCCAGGACTCCGCCTCTGACTCGTTTTCGCCCAGTACCTTCCTTTTGATATGAAACTTCGTAATATATAACCCCCAGATCTTCCGAGGTACGTATATCGTGTTTTCGTCGTGTTTTCGTTCCGATCTATTTCTGCCAGGAAGAATCCCAGATTTGGAGCCACAATGTCCTCCTCTGGATCATCCAAGGGAGATTCTTTAGAGGATATCATCAACCCATACATGAGAGAATTGAAGATTCATCCTAAGGAGTTGTTGCTCGAAGGTGGGGAGGTCCGGATTAAGGAGGTTCAAGGCCCTAAAGGTGAAGGAAGTCTGGAGGACAGGATGGAAGCACTGGAGCAAGAAGTCTTTAGGTACATGAAGATGGTGGAGCGCGAAGTGGACATCATCCATAATATTTGTTCCAAACTCATCGCCGAGCACCAAAAGGAGACTGCTGAACTCAAAGACGAAGTCCTTTCACTCCGCCAAACAACCAATGAATTGCAAGCCTAGTTCTATGACGTTCAAAATCAAAACTATGAGTATGAGGCTAGATTTAAACGCATAAGTGCTGCTGCAAGTTTCAGGATGTTGGAAACCATGATGTCCTTTGTTGATGGGAAGCCTTTACCCTGGAAGACGTACGAAGATGAGAAGACACCACCACCACCGAAGGAGTAATTCGTCATCAGGTTTCGCATCCCCTTGGTTTGTTCCAAGCTTGGGGGAGTGCCGTGGTATCATATCACTATCTTCTATATTTTTACCTTATTAGTAGAGTCATATCATGAATAGAGGAGTTATTATGCAGTATGATTTGCATTATGGAAGTGTCCCCTCTCTCATTAGATATGTATCCCTTGGTGTGAGTTGTCGTTATGGATTATTAATGATAAGTTCTATCATTCACTCTTTTGCATAGCTTATAATAGTTTTCAATTCGTGGTTATATGATTGATCTTGTTGTTAGTATTGGTATCACTTTGGGATCATTGAGTTAATTTAGTTGGTTTTGGCAAACCTGGCTCGGTCAGTAGCAACACCTTTTTGAGAGTTGAAAAGGAAAAAGATAGAAGTACTCTAGAGAAAAATAATTTCATCATCTTTCTTTCTTGATTTGCTCATAAGTCTAGTATTCTCTAGTTAAGATCTTTTGTGCTTCCAAGGAAGATTGCATGTTTGTTTTTATCACTTGTATGTTTGTTTGTTTCCTTCAACTCTTATACTTGCTACCCAGCCTTGCTAGCCAAAAACCTGTACTGAGAGGGAACTCTTCTCGTGCATCCACCTCCTTTAAACCAAAACCTTTGCCATTTGAGTCCACCATACCTACCTAGTAGCATTATTGCTATTCCAAGTAAATTCTTGTTTTATCTACCTCCCAAATTAAACTTGTTATGTGAAAATTAGTGATTAAAGCTCTCATGAACATGATGGCACACTTTAATTTTTGCCTTTAATAAACTTGAACCATTGGGTCCTTCTTTGTTGCGTATATGCTTGCGCTTTATGAGTTGAAGTTAGCCGAACCATGTATCATGGGGACCGCTTTCAACACTTCATTTGGTACTTTGTACCTAGTTGATATCATGTTCTTTTGCTTATGGATCCCGATAGTGTGAAATAAAAGTGGAACTTGTAAGATCATGGAGTTTATATGTGTGTTAGAGAAATGCCTGGGCCGCTAGCCTAAGCCATGCCTAATCATGGTGGAAACTTGCAGCATAACTATAGTGAGCATTCTATGAAGCATCCTCAATAAAAACCTATGCAAATAGCAAATAAAAAGATCGCTGAGATGCTCACTGTCTGCTTGCCTTGTCATTTTGATTATGGGATAGCTCCTGTGTCATGTGCAAGGGGTACCCCGTTGGCGGTTCTCAATGATACGCATGTATTTACAATGACAAGAGCTTGCTCGTGAATGAAGTTGAGTAGCATGAGGTTCGGTACTCATAAGTAAGGTTCATGAGATTTCAACTTATAACTTGTCAAGCATATCCTCTTAGTTGTGTCACTTTAACCTTAACCACCTAAAGATGCCTATGATAGGGGCAATGAGAGCTGAAATCTAGTAAGTATCATAATTTTTGGGAGCTCTTTATGAGACTTGCAATCCCTGCTTCCCTCTTTGAAGGGCCTTTCTTTTACTTTGTAGTCGAGTCAGTAAACCTATTCCCTTCTATCTCAGCAAGTATTTTGAGTTGTTGTGTTTCATTCATTCATATGATGATTTATTCACTCATGTTTCTTATGTTCCTTGCTTTGCACATTGCTCTTATCTTGATGCTTACTACTTTGAAAGTTATCATTGAAAACCAGCTATTTGTGAACTCCAGCAAATTATCAACTATTCTTCGACCAAGAGCTAAGTTTGCCATTACCAATTATGATTCACTTTATGTATCTTTATTGTGTTTCCTTTACTTATTACAAGTTGAGTTATATAATAGTGAGTTGTCTTCTACTATGATCTATGTATTTGATGAATGTGATGCTTCTTGTCCGTATTCTTTTATCGACTCTTCACTCCATAAACTTGAGGCCATGTTTATTGAGCTCAATTTCGATTGGGGACAAGCAAAGTCTAAGCTTGGGGGGAGTTGATACGTCCATTTTGCATCACTATTCTATGTCTTAATTCACTATTATTCATTGATATATTTCATATCGAGAGGTGATACTTATGTTATTTCATCTATTTTTGCATGGTTGATGACTTTTGGAGCATGGACCACTGCAGTCAGGATTCCGATGGAAAATATGCTGTTTGAAGGCAAAATTCGCGAAGATCAGAAAATCCGAGAAAATATAAGGAAAAATCTATTTTTCCAGAAGACTCAGGATGCTAGAAGATGGAGTGGAGGTGGGCCACAGGGGGCCCACACCACCCCATGGCGCGGGCAGGCCTAGGCCGCGCCTGGGAGTGGTGTGGCTGCCCTGGCCCACTCCAGCCTCTCTCCTCTGGCGTATATCATCCCCACGAAACCCTAAGACTCGGGGAGTGACCACAGAAAGATTCTGCCGCCTCTGCGGGGCGGAAAACACCGAGAGAGAATGATCTCTCCGGCAGACAGATTTCTGCCGGGGGAATTCCTTCCCGAAGAGGGGAGATCGTCACCATCAACACAACCATCAAGCTAGACTTCATTGGGATCATCATCATCATCATCACCACCATCATCACCATCAGCACCCTCATCACCATCTCCATATTGCTGTAACAATTGAGCTGAATCTTGCATTAGTTCATAGGGGAAACTTTCCCGGTGTTGATTACTCTTTGTAGTTGATGCTATTGAGTGAACCATTGAATTATTGTTTATGTTCAGATTGTTATACATCATTATTCCATCTCTGATCATGATCCATATGATGTCTTGTGAGTAGTTCATTTTGTTCTTGAGGACATGGGAGAAGTCTTGTTGTTAGTAGTGGAGTTGCATTGAGAAAGATTCGATAGATTGTTATTTAAGTTGTGGTGTACTTCTTCTAGTGGTGTCATGTGAACACTGACTACATGACACTTCACCTATATGGGCTTAGGGGAATGCATTGTGTATTTGGCTACTAATCGTAGGGGTTGCCGGAGTGACAGAAACCTGAACCCCCGTTAGGAAACCATTGCACAAGGGATGTAAGGGTCTTAGAGTTTAAAGCTGTGGTTAGGTTTCTACCTTAATTACTTTCTTGTACCTACGGATGTTTGCAAGGGGTTTAATCACAAGTATGTATTAGTCTTGTATGGGGCGGTACATTAGCACAGGTTCACCCACACAACACTTAGCAAGCTAGAGAAGATTAATCGACTATATGAAGCGAAAGCACTTGACAGTCTTCCCATGTGTCCTCGAGAACGTTTGGTCATCTATAGAAATACAACCAGCTTGTCCTTTGCTGCATAAAGGATTGGGCCACTTGCTGCATTCATTCTTACTGTCTTTCATTTACTCGTACCTTGTTTACTTGCTTTATCGAAAACCCCTAAAAATCCATTTGCTAAGTATTTGCAGAGAATTCTTGATCCATACCACTAGCCAGCACCTTCTGCTCCTCGTTGGGTTCGACACTCTTACTTATCGAAAATACTGCGATACACCCCCTATACTTGTGGGTCATCAATGCCCACTGACGTTTGTTGTCCCATCATTTTTGGAAGAACTTTTCTAAATACCGCAGGAGCAAACAGAGACTGCAAGAAGCAAACTGTGTCCCTCAAGTTTGGTGAAGAGAAAATGGATTTTCATTTCTCTAAATTTGACCATAAGCTGGCTATTGAAGAATTAGATGATGATGAGTACAAAGATGAGGAAGAAGGTAATATAGTAAATTTTTCTTCAATAGTCATCGAGCCTCCTAATGATGATCTAGCAAGAAGTTTAGTCAATAATAATAATATTCTTCAAGACATAGAAAAAGCTGAAATAGATGACTATCTCGACTCCACACCTGAGGTGGACATCAAAATTAATCAAAAATATGAAGAACCCATAAGGAAAGGAGAGGAGGCTCTTCCTCCTCCGGTTCTTAAACTGCTACAAAAGGAACTAAAATATAGGTTTCTTGATGAGACAAATAAATTTCCTGTTATTGTAAGTGCTAACCTCGCAGAGAAAGAGGAGGAAAACTTGATGAAGGTTCTCCACATGCATCGAAATGCTCTTGGGTATTCGATGAGTGACTTGAAGGGGATTAGTCCTGATGGCTGTGAAATATAGCCATCTACATCCACATTTAAACAGGATATTATTCATATTTTTGATGAAATATCTCTCTAAACCCTACCACTAATGCCTAATGATCAAAGGCGTATGTAATCCTTTCTTTATATTTTCCCTGCATAGATAATGATGTTTGATGATGGTAATCACAACATTAAAGTCAAATATACGAGATTTCCAACAACCCAAAGAAACCAGGGGTCGTGAAGTGGAGACAAAAGCTTTAACGGCCAACTATATGGCGGGAATAAAATTCCGACCATATAGTTCCATCCATATAGTTGCCATCAACAACACTAGGTAAAACAGAACAACTTTCATAAAGGGACCCCTATATAAAGAGGCTTCGGGCAATGAGAAACGGCGCCCCCAGAACCCCAGAAACCTGCATCCACAACACCGAAGAGCCGCCGGAGGAATAGACTTAGATCTAATCTCCAAACCCTTCTCTACCACCATAGCCATGTTCCACCACTTGTAATAGTAGATATCATATTCGATTGGTGACATTGTAAGACTATTTGCCATCAATCTCATGATTTCCATTGCAATGTTTATGATTGTTGATTTCATATCTATGCATGAGTAATTCTCTTTGGGCTAAGGGCTTCGGCCTAGCCATGTAGCTTTTGTGCATGTTATTTATCATAGATGGGATCATGTATTAGTTTGTATGACATGATGATTATTGTATCTTCTCTTGCCTCAATCCAAGGACTTGTCAGGTACCAAGACCCCTAGGATTGATCCGGGTATAGGGAGTATGAGTAATCACTAATCTGCAGGTTGGGAACCCTAGTGACAGAAGGGGTAGTACGGCTGTATGTGAGGGATTTACTTGGGATTAACAATGACATCACTATGCATATGATTACTTCTCTTTCTTCTATGGATGAGACTAGTAGGTTTTTGCTATAAGTAGTTGCGGAGGCAATACCAATTATGGATGCACTGCTCACATATAATTATCTTGCTCTAACAATTACATGCATACTTTATTATTATATTTTATTCCCATCAGATGTTTTGCGCAGCTACAAGTGAAACCGAAATCCCTAGGCCCTCTCTCTTCATCACCGACAACAACAAAAGACAACAAACTCTTAGTCCAGTAAAACAAAAAAAGATTTCTAAAACTCCCAAAGGTCCGTTAAAGTAACTTCACTATGCTTTCTGTTTCCCGAGGATTCGATAACCTAGGTCTACTAGGGAAAAAGAGCTATACTACATCCATAATCCAGAGTGAAGGTATCAACCCTTTTTCTGGCGCCGTTGCCGGGGATGCAATAGCTACCCTGGTGAGTTTAGTAGGAACCTTGCTAGTTTTAATTCTTGTTTTTAATTTTGTTAGTTTGCTTTTAGTCTTTATTTGAAAAACCAAAAAAAAGTTAGTCTTTAAATTCTTGTTTTTACTATCATAAGTCTTTGTTTAATAAAACCCAAAAAACATAGGAAATATGGCTGAAAAGAAACTTAGGGAGTTTGCAACTCCCAACAATGATTATTTGCGTACTCCTATTACCTAGCCAGAAATTACTACTGATGATTATGAAATTCAGCCCCACTATTTAAGTTTGGTTCAACAGAATCAATTTGGAGGCTCTGCTATTAAGGACACAAGTATGCACTTGAACACTTTCACTGAAATATGTGATATGATGCGCATAAAATATGTTGACCCCGATGCGGTCAAATTGCACTTATTTCCTTTCTCTCTTAGAGGAGGAGCAAAAGAATGGTTGCTATCTTTGCCTAGAAATACTATTGCATCATGGGTGGAGTGTACTTCTTTATTTATGACTAAATTTTTCCCACCTGCAAAGACCATGCAACTAAGATCTAATATTACTGGTTTTAGACAGGAAGAGCGTGAGCCACTAGCGCTTGCATGGGAGAGGATGAAAGAATGCATGAGAAACTATCCCAGTCATGGGATGGAAGATTGGTTAATTCTCCATTTTTTATAATGCTCTTAACCCTGTGTCTAAGTCTATGCTTGATACTACAGCCGGAGGAACATTTATGGGCAAACATATACCGAAGCAAAGCAGCTTCTAGACAATATGCAAGACAACCATGCCCAGTGGCATGTGGATAGATCAAACACGAAGAAGGTGAACTCCGTCTCACCACAAGAAAATGAAGAACTCAATGCTAAGCTGGATAAGCTCATATTAGCCGTAAAAGGTAAGGAAAACCAGGTAAGAGCTATCCCAAAATGAAATATTTAAGAAATAGACTTCATAGCTCGTAATGATTATAACCCTGCTTGGAACAAGAATTATAATCCTAATTTTCAGAAACATTATTCTAGTCCTGCAGGTAACTCTAATAATAATATGGGAACAAGTAATGGTAGTCTCCAAGAAACACTTAAGTCCTTTATAGATTCGCAAAATGAGCAAAATAATATCCTTGTTAAAATAACGGAGAACCATGATGCTATGCTTGGTAAATTATCTAACCAAGTTGTAAGTTTGAGGAATGATTTCTAGGCACTCCAAGAAAGATCAAGGATTGTTGAGGCATAGCTAGGTAAGATAACCGAGAGTCAAACTCTCATTCTAGCTAAATTTGCAGGTAAATTTGAGCCCTATCCTTTTGAAGACCTCAAGGTGATGTGAATCCAAAGGGAGGAGCCTGAAGAACTTGATTATAGTAATGCTCCTTCACCAAATTACACCGTTGAAGATCTTGTAAAAAGGATCAATATCAAGATTCCGGTAAGTGAAGGAAATGAGGAAGCTAGGCATCAACACTTCGTTAATCAGGTAGCAATAAAGGTACGTGAGCTTGAGGAAGAATATAAGAAAATTGCTGAAAAATTACCTGTGAAGCTTGATGATATTTTTGAGCCTACTATTAAGATTAAAATTGGGAGCAATGAGATAGCTACACTTTGTGATCTAGGTGCAAGCGTTTCAACAATTCCAAAAAGTCTTCTTAATAAGTTAAAGATTGGCTCTTTTGAAATCACCGAGTTAAAATTACATCTAGTAGATTCTACCTACAAACAAGCTATAGGGATTAAAGAAAATACTTTAGTATACATTAAAGGTTGTCCTGCTCTTATTGATTTTGTTATTATTGACATGCCTGAAGATGCTACTGCTCCTATTATATTAGGCCGTCCATTCTTAAGAACTATTAAGGCTTTGACTAATCTACATGAAGGGAACATGAAGCTTCAATTGCCTTTGCGGGATCCTTTTGTTATTCATTTTCCCAGGAAGAAGAAAGCCAAGCATGAGGAAAAGGAGGCCATCACTTTGAAGGCCAACTATTTTGGAGTGAGTGTTCCACTCATCTGGCCTAAGTGAGCAACATCGAGGTCAAGCTATTGACCATAAAAGAGCGCTTCATGGGAGACAACCCATGTGAAATAAAGGTTCGAGTAAAGTTTTTAACTTTTATGTTTAATAAAGAGTGCTAGAAAGCTCCAATTGAGGAGAAGAAGTTCGGTAGTAATAAAAATCCTGCTTTATACATGCTGATGTTGGTCGACAACTTTTACTGTCATTTTTCTGTCAAAAACAAGGTGTTTCGCTAAGTTTCAGGATAAGAAAGAATTTTCGAAGAAATAGAATTTTTTATGATTACAGAAGGTTTAACGAGCAACTATACGGCAGGAATAAAAATTCCAGTTGTATAGTTTGGCCATATAGATATCTTTGCCATGATAAATTTTGTTTCTTAGGTACTGAAGGTTTAACGACCAACTATACGGAGGAAATTAAAATTCCAACCGTATAGTTATCGTTGCCTTTGTGAAATTTCTTTTCCAGGATACAGAAGGTTTGACGACCAACTATATGGCGGGGATAAAAATCACGGCTGTATAGTTCTGGACGTATAGTTGCTCCGCCAGGAGAAAACCCTAAATTTTTGACATCAGACCAACTATACGGCGGGATACCCCCAACACCAAAATTTCAATTATTTTCTCTCTTGTACCTCCAAAATCTCTCAAAACCTCAAGAGATCTTCATCTCTACTTAATTTCGTTCGATTTCCTCGCACACAAGTGATCTACGGTATGTTTCTCCTCCGATCCTCGAATTACTTTTTGCAAATTCATTTTTGATCTGTTATCATTATCAATCTAGGTTGAGACCTACTATGAACTAATTGCCATGATTCTCTTGCCTAGATTATTATTTTGAGGGGACTCTTTAGTGTGCTAAGATGAGGAATATGTTATGCTTATGATTGTTGGATCAAAAAGTTTTTTTTTTTTGTCTTTCCTTATTATTTTAGATGATGAACACAAGGAGCCAAACTCGTGGTCGTGTCGCCGCTAGTTATTCTTGGGCTACCGCTCAAGAACGCATGGGGATACGGTTTAGGGATTAGATCCAACGTGATCGCTTCAATAGGATCAAGAACCGAGAAGTGAAGGCAACAAAGTGGGCTTGTCCCATTATATTGAATCAACTCGGTATTTCTAATGATTTAAATTTACTTATTAATAGAGTCGGCATGCAAAACTTTGTATTCAATGATGTGCCTACTTATCGCCGGTTAACTCTTGAATTTCTAAGTTCTTTGCAAAGCACCGTTAAAGCATGGCATGGAGAGGACATGATTTCTTTCCGATTTATGAACAACAATTATGCTTTATCACTAGATCAATGGTGCACATGTTTTAATTTTCCAAAAAATAATTCTAATGCCTTACGCACATCCTTTACTAGCATAGACCCTTCCCTAGAACTTTATTATAATGTAATGAGTTCCACTTCTAGAGTAAGTAAGGGGAAGAATATTCAACATCTCGCAATTCGATATTTGTTCTATGTTATTGCTAACACCTTGCAGGCACAAAATGAGTTCATGAGACTCAATGAGGAGGACATCTTAGTCCTTGCAAAAGCTGCTTTCAACAACATCGACTTGTCACTCAACTTGGGCACAAATCTTGTGTGCTACCTAGAGTACCAATCCTCCCAAAGCCAAGGACTAATCACAAGTGGAGGCGTCATCACCGTGCTTTCCATTACCCTAGGCATTGACCTAGGTGAATTGCAACCAATGCTAGGTGAGCGACGTGTTGGTTTCTATAGTTTAAAAGCTTATGGAATGCTCACTAGGAGAGGTGGTGTTTATTACTTACATATTGCTGGATTTGGGCGTCTCTACCCCGCTCCTTTGCCTAATGGTATTTTCTCTATCGAGGAAGGACATTTGCTATATTACTTGCAGGTTGAGCAACACCAACCCGAGGAGGAGATTCTAGATGAGGATGAGGACCAAGAAGAGGAGCAAGAAGTTCCTTATCAAGAGAAGCAGCCACCAACCCGGTTTGCTACATACCAAGACTTGGAGGAACTGTGGAGAGGATGCATAACCTCTCCTTGAACCTCCGAGAAACAACTAGTAATTTATCAACTCAATTTGCGAACTGGAGTTACGACTTTTGCCTCCACCACAATGATTTGAAGGGCTTGCAAAAGCCTAAGCTTGGGGAAGTTTCCTCATTATATTTATTTGGCGTTCATTTGCTTTTATTTATTTCGAGGTTATGTTTTTAATTTGAGTTTATAAGCACTCGTGTTGGTTTCCCTAACACTTTATCTTTAGTTATTTCTATTTGTTTTTGAGACTTTCTAGTCGAGCTTCACCGTCAATTTTCTATTAATTAATTCCCTCTCTTAAAAACAACAAAAAGATTTTTCCACTTATCTTTATTTTCGCTCTTCCTTCCTTTCTATTCTCCTTGTGGCTTTCACATATTTGCAGGAGAGTGATCAACTTCGAGTTTCCAAGAAGCAAATCAAAAGGGAAGAGAGAAGTGGAACCAATCATGAGAGGTATGCCTTAAGACTCTCCACATTTGAAGTTTGAGAAACCCATGCTAGTTAGTAGTAAATGTTAAGATGTTATATTGGTGGAGTGGGTATTTATATTCTAGTAAAATTTTGTTTGCATGGGTATTTAGTTGGGTACGTTTTGTTCAAGCTCTTGTAGTTAACCAAGTCTTGCCTAAATTTTTTCCAAACAATTGTAATAATAAAAAGTCTCACAATTGAAGGCTTGGGTGTTGTAGTGTTTAGTCTTGAAGGTTTATTTCTAGAGACACTCAACACCAGAGACAATAATGATCGACTTGATAGCTCTCTTTAAAAGGATTTGTTCAATTGAATTAATGTTTAGAGGTTTTTGTGAGCATGCCAAAGTTTGACTTGTGAATCATAAGAATGATATAGCTTTATGTGTGTCAAACTTCATGGGATTCCAATAACCCTGCTAGCATACGAACGATCTTCATGGAGGAAACTCCTAGATTTCGGCTATGAGTTGATTAAACATATGTAGCAGCAATGCTATAATGGGTAAGATTCTTGGCATTCTAGGGTAGTTGTGTTCATGATGGAATCACTCCTCCGGCTGATATGAGTAATCATTGTGCAAAAGGAACAAAAACCTTGGTGATGCCATGAGTGTCCATCACTTCCCGATAAACTAATTAATTTTTTTGGCATGCTCTCAATTACTTAAGAACTGAAATTTTTGAAGGACAATGAACAGAAAAGTAGTGCTTGAAAAGTCTTGACTTATTGATGTGGGAGAATTAAGATACTCTAGTGTATATGTTTTTCATGACAAACTCTCACACTCTCAATTTTACATGATTATACTTTATTGTTCAAAGCCAAGCCTATGAGTCGATTACATGACATGGAATAAGGTTTACTCAACAGAATCATCCATGTTAACAATAATGTTGATGCGCCATAAGGATGCATAAAAACCTGTATGATATGCTTGCCATTACTCTATCTATGCTGAAGTTTTTCAGATTAATAAAGTGGAGGAAACATGAGACTACCAATCATGAGTAAGATCATCATCTTGTTATTTCAGTTTAAATGCTGAGTTCCATTTTGATTTTGGTTTTCTTGATCGAGGACGATCAAGTTTAAGCTTGGGGAGGTTGATGGCTATGAAATGTAGCCATCTACATCCACATCTAAACTGGATATTATTCATATTTTTGATGAAATATCTCTCTAAACCCTGCCACTAATGCCTAATGATCAAAGGGGTATGCAATCCTTTCTTTCTATTTTTCCCTGCACAGATAATGACGTTTGATGATGGGAATCACAACATTAAAGTCAAAGATAACAAATTTCCAACAACCCAAAGAAATCAGGGGTCGTGAAGTGGAGACAGAAGCTTTAACAACCAACTATACGGCAGGAATAAAATTTTGGCCATATAATTCCGGCCGTATAGTTGCCATCAACACCGCTAGGTCAAATAGAACAACTTTCATGAAGGGACCCCTATATAAAGAGGCTTCGGGTGACGATAAACAGCGGCCCCCCAGAACCCCAGAAACCTGCATCCACAACACGAAAGAGTCGAAGGAGGAATAGACTTAAATCTAATCTCCAAACCCTTCTCTACCACCATAGCCATATTCCACCACTTGTAATAGTAGATCTCATCTTTGATTGGCGACATTGTAAGACTATTTCCCATCAATCTCATGATTTCCATTGCAATGTTTATGATTGTTGATTTCATCTCTATGCGTGGGTAATTCTCTTTGGGTTAAGGGCTTTGGCCTAGCCATGTAGCTTTTGTGCATGTTATTTATCATAGATGGGATCATGTATTAGTTTGTATGACATAATGATTATTGTATCCTATCTTGCCTCAATCCAAGGACTTGTTAGGTACCCAAGACCTCGAGGATTGAGCCAGGTATAGGGAGTATGAGTAATGACTAATCTGCAAGCTGGGAACCCCAGTGATAGAAGGGGTAGTACGTCTGTATGTGAGGGATTTACTTGGGATTAACGATGACATCACTATTCATATCATTAGTTCTCTTTGTTCTATGGATGAGACTAGTAGGTTATTGTTATAAGCGGTTGCGGAGGCAATAGCAATTATGGATGCACTGCTCGCATATAATTATCTTGCTCTAACAATTACATCTATACTTTATAATTATCTTTTATTCCCATTAGATGTTTTGCATAGCTACAGGTGAAACCGAAAGCCCTAGGACCTCTCTCTCCATCATCGACAAACAACAAAAGACAGCAAACTCTTGGTCCAGTAAAACACAAAAACAATTCTAAAACTCCCGAAGGTACGTTAAAGTAACTTCACTATACTTTCTGCTTCCAAAGGATTCAATAACCTAGGTCTACTAGGGAAAAAGAGCTATACTACATCCGTAATCCGGATCGAAGGTATCAAGTCCCTCGATAGCTACCCATAGAATATTCATGGAAGAAGGAGCTCAGGAGGTTGCGGACTGTCTTAAACCTCACATGAAAGAGGAGGTAAGAAAATAAATAATACATTTGTTGGATGCAGGTGTCATCTTTCATGTGGAGGGGAGTGAATGGGTAAGTCTTGTTCAATGTGTTCCAAAGAAAGGTGAGTTTACAGTTGTAGAAAATGAACGTAATGAAATGGTACCTACTAGAACTGTTGTTGGACATAGGACGTGCATTTACTGTAGGAAACTAAATAAGGAAACTCTAAAGGACCATTACTCTTTACCGTTTATAGATCAAACTTTAGAAAGGCTTGCTATGCATTCTCATTTTTTTACTTAGATGGCTATTCCGGTTTTTCCCAAATTGATGTACACCCTGATGATCAACTTAAAACTACTATTATTTGTCCTTATGGCCTTTATGCTTATCTCTGTATGCCTTTTGGTATTTGCAATGCTCCTGCTACTTTTCAAAGATGCATGACTGCCATTTTTCCTGATTATGTTGAAAGTACTTGGAAGTATTCATGGATGATTTCTCTATTTATGGAACTTCCTTTAATCATTGTCTCCATAATCTTCATAAATTTTTACAGAGATGTGAAGACACTAACCTGGTTTTGAACTGGGAGAAATGTCATTTTATGGTTCAAGAAGGCATAGTACTCGGTCACAAAGTCTAAGGTTAGGGCATAGAAGTCGATAATTCAAAGATTGAAGCAATAGAAAGGTTAACCCCTCCTCGAGACATAAAAGGTATAAGAAGCTTCTTAGGTCATGTAGGATTTTATAGAAGATTTGTTAAGAATTTTTCAAAAACCGCTAGACCATTAACTAACCTTCTTCAAAAGGATGTTCGTTTTAATTTTGATGAAAAGTGTTTTACTTCTTTCAACATATTAAAGCAAGCCCTTCTTGAAGCTCCCATTATAAAACCACCTAATTGGAAGAAACATTTTGAGCTGTTTTGCGAAGCTAATCATGAAGCTATAGGAGCAATTCTTTGTCAGTATGATGGTGATGACCTTAATATTATTCATCATGCTAGTCGCACCTTAAATGGGGCCCAAAAGAACTATCCGATGGCAGAAAAATAATTCTTCGCAGTAGTTTTCTCCTGCGATAAATTTAGATCTTATATCATCAACTCCAAAATTAGAGTACACACTGATCATGTTGGCTTAAAGGAAATCCTAGAAAGGACCGATGTTAAGCCAAGAATGATCTGTTGGACTCTACTTTTGCAAGAATTTGATTTACAGATCCTACAAGGGAAGGAAGAGATGGAGGAAACATCCATGGACACTTAATAAGTTGCTCATCCTAAGGAGGTGTCATCCGTGTACATACCTGTGGAAACCACACTACCAAAAATGAAGTTCTCTATTTCTTCTTGCAAAGGTTTTGACGATTTTCTATGACCTATTTTATGTGAAGAGAGGAAGAAAATAAACTCAAATGAGTCCATATTCCCTCGATGATCATGGCTTATGAAATCCTAAACATATCTTTGTTCTGGTTAATTTCCTACTATTTTTTTTTGTATATTTGATTTCCTCTCGTTTTTGTGAGTTCATTGTCGGTCTTACAAGATTGGTACTAGCGGGCGGTACGGCCAGATCCGCCCGTACCGATGGTCGTTAAGCCTACAGATGCCTCGATCTCGTTTTTGTATAATCGGTACGACTGCGCCGTATGGGCACAACCCCCCGTACGGTTGGTCATTATCTATTTTGTGACCGCTTTCTGCTTTTCGTTTATTCTTGTGTTAAAAAAACAAAATTGAACTGCCGCGAAGTTGGTATGGACGGGCTGGACCCGCCCATACCGCTTAGTCGGTTGACTAATTACCAACTTCGGCCTGAGTTGTTTCTGGAAACGACCTGGTACGGGCGCGCCGTATGGGCATGCGCCCGTACCTACTGGTCGTTACGACCCGAATTTCCTTGTTTTGCACTTATTTGTTTCCATATTTATTAGGATTCTTTTCTTGGGTGGCCTTTTTCCTCGTAGTACGAATCTTACCCTGCATCTAACCCTTTATAAGCCTTCCAAAAGGGCTCTATCCTTGTATTTTGACAATACAGATCTTCTCCATAATCTACTTCTTCCTCGTAAACTCTTTGGAACCATGTCCTTCACATGGAGTAACCTTGAACAGAAGGAAGATCTCTATGGATCATCTTCAAGGATTACGAAGGAACACAAAGTTGTTATACCAGAAGAGAAGGAATTAGAAGACGAGGATGGATTCAAGCTGATGGAAAAACTAAAGGATGGGCGCAAGGTGTTCAGCCTAGGCATCGGAAAAGAAGGCAACTTTGATGAAGTTCAACTTGATTTAGAAGGATATGGGGAGTTTTTCTTGAAGAAGGTGAAGAGACAAGGGGAGGATATTCAAGCCTCCCTGGACAGGCTCGATCATCGCATCAAGAAGATTGAGGTAAAATCTCTAGGATCTTCTAAACATATTGAACTGTTGCGTCGCTACCTGGACCAGATGGACCTAAAGATAATGAAATGGCTAGAAGCGAATCTCAACATCAGCCTTAGATCCATTAACGCTCAGAAGCAAACAATAGATATGTACAAGGCTCTTGTTGAGCAGTTGGAGAAAGTCAATGAGCAACGTCGGATATGTATCTTGATCTTGGAGACATCAAACAAGATGCTCTGCACAAGTCTTAATGATTCCAGAGTTTCTCCACCTGCAAATTAGAGGAGCACACCACGGTATGAAATAATCGCAAGGGATTATTTGATCCACCCGGCTTGATTCCAAGCTTGGGGGGATCTATGAGAACCTTGTAATCTATCTTACACAGTTTTGCATGTTTACTTTTCTGCACGCATGGTTAGGTTTAAAATTCTGAATTTGCATTAGTTGCATCATCTTTGATTTCCCTTTGTTCAAGAGAAGATTTATATCCATTGAATTATGAGACTTTATGATAATCGAAGTCGTGTTTGATTCATTATTATTATATTAGATGATTGAACTAGGTTGAGTGTTATGATACTTGTAGAGCTGTCATAATTTTAGGGACTTCCACACCAACAAAAGTATTGATTAAGTTATGAGAAGAAGAATTCTGGTAGCATTTTATAATTAAGAGTTTTTGAAAGCCATTGAAGTAGTGAGCATGATCAAATAACTATGCTGAAAAGAAGAAAAGAAAAGGGAGAAAGTAAAAACATAGACATAGAAGTATCAAAAGAGAAGAAGAAAGCAGCTATCAAAAGAATCAAACATAGAAAAAAAGAGAAAGAAAATGATTATGAATCTTCATTACTAAACTTAATGCTCTATATCTTAAAACTCTGTGATTATATGATATGTTGAATCACTAGCAGCTTCTTATAATTTCATTAATACTGAAAAAGGTGTGGAAGCCTCTAAGTTATGTAATGTGTAAGGGTATGGTAATACCCCTGATATGTCTCTACATCTGATGTTGTATTCCTGCTTCAATTTCTACCTCATTTATTATAACGACTCGTGTCTCATGAACATGATGAGCTTGTCCATAAGCCACCATCTTGCTCGAGGACGAGCAAGAGCCTAGCTTGGGGGAGTTGATGAGTCCAAAATTGAAGCATATTTACCTTTTGTTTTTGCATAAATAGAGTAGGGATTTTTGTATTTCACCGCGTCCTCGCGCGTTATTTTGTTCTTGTTTCAACAGGATCCCGAATCATGGAGTCATATATGAACCTATCAATCAGAGCTATCATATTTTGTAATTATATGATATTTCTAAGTGATAAAAGTCATTTTATGAATTTACCTTCGCACCTGGAAGAATACCAAACCAGGAGGAGGCACAAGTACCGATAACAACCACTGGTACGGGTAGAGCTCGCCCGTACCTCCCGACCGAAACAGGCGCCATCGTGACTGCCTCATCAAATACTTCTCCATGGCGAAGACGAGAGGGAGATCCGACATTCACAGCCACAATAAACCATGAAAAAACACATCCGAGAGGGATCTGAAGGAGGAACTTGGCTGGGTAAAAATCCCAGCTGCTTCACGGATCATTGGAGGACAACGCGTCATCCCCTTCATCATCAACCCCTGCATCTCCACTACCACCATTACTCCCATCTTTCATCTATTAGATCTCTTTGTAATTCTAGATCCAATTGTGGTTTGCATTAAATCTACCGCCGTACTTTTATCCATTCATTTGATTATGATGATGTTGTTGATTGCTTCCATGAGTGAGTAGTTCCTTTGTTCTTGGTGAGATGGAGAAACCCTAGCACCATTATGAACTTGTAATAAATATGATCTATTCTTGTGTCTATATGACTTTCTTGTCTATGATATAATTATTATTTGTGTTTGATCTCTCTCTCTTTAGATGGTATGCATAGTCGGCCGCATATCATTTGCCTTCGGGACTAAAGGGAGGGAGAAATCCTTTGGACGTGTCTTGTAAGTGTACCCGGAATGCCCCGTGATAGATTGGCATCGGCTCATAACCTACATGATCAAAGGAGGATTAAAGAGGGACTCCCTAAGCTAATTACGATATCCATGGGGAAACCCTTAATTGCGGTGGTTTGTATGGGTGATTACTCTCAGACATCGAAGTGGTTATTTAGATGTAACCTCACTCTTGGCTCAACGAAGTGGCTTCCTACGAGCCTTGTAGTGAACATCTTATTATGGGGATCTCTCCACACATATCATGACACAAGGAGTATGTTATCTTGATTACACATAACAATAATACTATGCTAGTGGTGTATCCAACATCCCTGAGAACGGTTTAGCCCTACTGAGTTCAACCACGCTTTCGTACAATCTTGTTACTTGTTTTATTTTACTTGTTTTAATTAGTTTTCTGCAAAACAACCATAAACAATTCAAACACCCTTTAATTGAGATCAAAGACAACTTATAAGTATTCTTTGGTAGAGAGTAACGAGGGGCATAAAGACCTTTACCAATAGCTCTCTGTGGGTTCGATATCTTTAATTTGAAACTAGCTACAATTGGTATGTGCACTTGCATTCATCATGACCCTCTCATCTCACTCATTCCCCTCGCCTCTCATATGTCCTTTGGTTGGTATCTTCTCCCCCTTGATAGCTTGTCCATTGTCACGAGCACAGTGCTTAGGCGAATCCCTACTCAAGATCTTCTCCACCACCACCACTACCATGTCGTAGTGCTGCTGCAATTCCCAGGGATCCACTACTTCTGGTTCCCAACTGGAGCAAGGGGTGGAGGTCGTCGTCACGCCGAACATGTGACTGATTGTGGAGGCGCTGCCCATTTGTGGTGTTGATCATCTTCACGTCATTGAGGACGGTCGAGTACATTCTACACTAGCCACATTTGTTTGCGGGAATATTATCCCGCTTACGGTCTTCGAGGGTGAGTCCTTCTGAAACCGTTACAAGTATCACCTAGATTCGATCTTGGCAGTTGCAACCGTAGGATTTTTTTGTTTTCCATGCAACAAACCCCATCAGTGGCATCAGAGCTATGTCTATGCGTAGAAGCTTTGTACGGTTAGAACACATAGATATGTGGCCATTGATGATAATGTTATTGCATACTTTCATGAATTTGGATCATGGTGGCATGTTGGGATGAAGCGGTCCAGACTAACTTTACATGTCCTCGCACATGAGCCTTGTCCCACGCTTAACATGCAACTTGTATTGCATAAGTGGCTCAGTGGGTGTATGTCTCTCCCAGCATAGTCATGATCTAATTCGCAACGGTTTGCAAATAATTTGATTATCACTGTTGTGGTTGAAGTTTGTAGGTAGAACGATTCTTTCCTAGAAAGCCCACAACCACGTAAAATATGCAAAAATAAATTAGAGGTGTGTAGCTTGTGTTTGCAGGGCATGTGATGTGATATGGTCATTGATATATGCAATGAGATTTATTGTAAGTTAAATAACCGCCATGAGCCATATGGTTGTGTTTATCTTTTTATGCCTATGTGTTGTATATATATCTATGAGATATATTGTAATGGTGGAGACGACCATGATGGAGGCGCCATGGACCTTGGTGCCTGTCAACACCTGGATTTTTAATCCCAGATGCCTGTTATGCCATACCTCACAATCCCAAGATTACCATTTTTGTGAGACATAACAGAATTGGTACCACAGTACATCATCCACTACAAACCATAATAAAGGTCTTACAAAAAAAAGGATCTCATGATCCAGTCTTAATACAATCAAAGCAGCGAAAGTAAACGTAGCTCCATCTTCAGAGTCACAGGCAATGCTGACGATGAGAGATGATCCTAGTTGTCATAGACATCCTGCTGTCCATCTTCCTGATAGTCCTCCTCATAGTATGGCCAAGGGAATAGCCAGGACAAAGCCATGAGTACTCTTTAAGTACTCGCAAACTATCACTAACAAGTAAGGTAGTTCTAGTAGGAATCTTAATCTCTAGGTTTATTTGCAAAACGCCAGGTTTATTTCATACTGAGTTAACAAGTAAAGAAAACTAATTTAAGTTTCTATATCACTTAAGTGGGAACCTAGTTTTTATATCCACAACCCTGTTGTGGTCAAGTCAAAGTCATCTTCAATTCACAAGTCATTTTGAAAACATCTGACAACGGAACAGTATGGCCACTCCAACTGTCCATGACCGTGGACGCGGCTATTCGAATAGTTTGACACTCTACAGAGGTGGTACACTTTCACCACAAAATTTGATACATCCGTCGGGGATAAACCTGAATGAGGGGTGCTAATCGAGTGTAACTATACAACTCTAGTTTTATGCCTTTTGATGACATCTAAGTATAACTACTTAGGCCTAGTTTTATACTCTTTATGGTATCTATACTATTTTTCCAATACTCACAAATCACTAACTAAAGGTAAAGAACTTTGGTAAAAGTAAAAGAATAAAGCTTGCAAGTAAAACTTGGGATTGGTATAATCAAAGTTGTATAACCCAAAGCATGCCTAATGCATCTTGCATAGGTTATCTTGCAAGAATGCCTTGCATAGGTATAATACTTGCAAGTGTTAGCTTGCATAGTTAACTTGTAGTGTTAGGCTTGCCTTGAGTAGTGCAGTGGTTGAAGTTCTCTTCTTCTTCTTGGTAATACTCCTCATCCTCGTATCCCGGGTCGGTACTATCATCTATAAATGAATACGAGGTACACAATCCCCAAACAATACTTAACTACTTCTATGTAGCACACTAAGGCTCACACTTCATGATCTAGTATCATCACAATCATCACATGAAATAAAGACTTAGTCTTGTTTTTTCTTATTTTAGAAAAGTAATTTCTACTCATTGAAAATACTTAAGATTTAATATTATCCAATTAAAATATGGGATCATGTGGACACATGTCATCACCACATATTCTAATACTTTGGAATGTGATTTAAAGTGTTGGTCATATTCTATAAAGTTTATAATTACTATTTAATAAAATTAAAGTGACTACAAATGCCTATATAGCATTCTTTTAGTACTAGTCCAAGGCCACTCCATGTAAACCTAGATATTTTTACATATTCAAATAGATCTTGTCAAATGTGATTTTTGAGAGTTGGAATCAACTCAAAAGCATTTATGGTTGATTTTTGAAAAATGTTTGAAGTTGGAAAAATCTCGGTCTTGTTATTTTTACTATAGGTGATCTATAATTTCAAATGGTTTGAATCCAACGGGCTTCGATAGATAATTTGAATACCTTTCTAACAACATTGGAATCATGCAATTTGGTTCAGTGAATCTCTTTGAATTGATTTTTGAATCTACTCACAGAATTTGGATTTAACTAAAATGGGAAAATTCTATTTGAGTCGACGGGCTTTGCGTGGGAAACCAAATGGGCCAGCCCAGCTGCACTGCGCTGGCGCAGCGGGCTGCTGACAGGCGGTCCCACTAGTTAGTGGCTCATTTAACCCGAAACGGTATATTTCAATCTAGGTCGTGCGATTAGACTAGGATCTATCAGCTGACATGCATCGTCTACGATGAACAGCTCCGGCGATACTGAACCCTAATGGCGATGGTGGGGGTCGTGTGAGGCTCACCAGGGCTCTATCTAGGGTCGGTGATGGGGGCGAATGGGGTTGTCATCAACGGTGGTTCGAGGCGTGGTCACGGCAACTCTTGGGATGGCTCCAATCGATTGCTTCCTTCTTCCTCTGTAGCGGCGGACTCTGGCTAAATTCCGGCAGGCTGGTGCTCGCCTTGCTCCGGGGAGAGGTGTGGGAGGTTCTATGAGGAGTGGGAGTGGAATGGTGTGTCGAACTGAGGCTGGCCTGGCCTCTATTTATACACCGGGGAGAGGGACAGAGCGGGATGGCTCGGGCTCGTCGGTGACGGCGATACGAGGGGCTATCGGCGTGGCTGAGGGTAGGGGTCGACACGATGCTTTAGGGAGGTCGTCGTCCGATTGATGGCGCGACAAGGGGCGGTTGAGAACGGTCGGGAATTCGACACGGGGCACAGCGGCTATGGTCTACGCGGTGGCGAACGGGCATGTCTGGGAGGTAACTAGGGTCACGGTGAGTGCGGGCACGCGGGGTGAGGGCGAGGCGCGGCGTGTGCGTGCGTGTCGGTTGCGGCGCTCTGGCGCGCTCTCGGCATGGCGATAGAGAAATGGGCACGGCGCTTGTGGGTGGTCCATGGCGTGTCTACGGTCGAGGGGTGGACAGAGGGTGGCGGTGGACGGTCGCCTGTCTCCTGGGCATCGTGGGAGAGGACGGCGCTGGCTGCTGCAAGTTGTCCAAGGTCGACCAGCACGGTGAGCGTCAGGCGGCATGGCACTAGCGCAACAGCAAAGGGGGAGCTGGTCTGCTGCGCTGCTAGGCACTAAGGGAGACCAGAGAAGTGAAATGGGGACAACTGGGGTGATGAATTACTGCTCAAACAATAGAAGTTAGGCCAGTGTTTTCTGTGTCTGCAAAGTGCTAGACCAAATGGCCGCATGAGATTAGGATTTGATTTTTTGAATGAAATTTGGTGAGTGTGTTTGTCACATGCTTGAGTGTCTGTGGTTTCTTGGGTTTGCCAAGTTGAATTGATTTGAGTGGTTTTTGAAAAGTGGTGATCTATGCATATGAACTTGATTCAATTTTGAATTATCCTTTAAATAGATTTGGAAATTGTTTTTGTTGGTTTTTAAAGTGGGCTTGGGTTCACTTTTACTTGGTCTAGCAAGGGGTGAAAAGAATTGGAAAAGTTTATATTAGAAATCTTTTACTAGAAACACCCAAAGTGGTCTAGTGGTTAATTTTGGTCAAAATGACCATTTGATCATATGATTCATATTTGAATTTCCTTTCTTTGGATTTTGTTTGTAATTGGCCTAGATGATGTAGTATTCATCTTTAAACCATTCCTTATCATTTGTAGCAATCAAACATGGCAATTGCACTCATTCATACACTAATGCATTTCACACATACACTCATATTAGATTTAATAATAAAAGTTTTTGTTAACCCTAAACTTGGGTAATTAGAACTTGATAATCATGATTAATATTTTTTGGGTGTTACTAACCTTCCCTCCTTAAGCAAAATCTCATCCCGATCTTTAAGAAAAACTAGGAACTAAAGAGATTTGGAAACTCTGTCCTAATGTAATCTTCTCACTCCCAAGTAGCTTCTTCTTCAGTATGGTTGCTCCACTAGATCTTGAGAAACTTGATACTCCGGGTCCTGGTGGTTCTGAAGGCTTCTTCCAAAATACGAATGGGTACTTCACAATAGGTTAAATCCTTGTTGGTATATATGGCTCGGTGATCGATATTCTTGAGAACTTCGGTCTTGTCCAGAACTTCTAAGCATTTGCGAAGTAATGAGATATGGAACACATTATGTATGGATGACATCTCCTCTGGAAGTTCCAGTTGATATGATACTTCTCCTCGGTGATTCAAAATCTTGAAGGGTCCAATATATCTGGGGGCTAACTTCCCTTTTAGTCGAAAATGTTGCATTCCTTTCAAGGGTGATACTTTGAGATATACAAAATCTCCGACATTGAAGGTTAGGTCTCGACGTCTCTTGTCCGCATAACTCTTCTGTCCCGATTGGGCGGTCTTGAGATATTCACGGACTTTGTGAACCTTCTCTTCGGCTTCTCGTAGGATATCGGGTCCAAAAATCTGACTCTCTCCTACTTGCGACCAATTTAGGGGGGTACGACACTTTCTTCCATACAAAAATTCAAAGGGGGCCATTTGCAAACTAGCTTGATAACTGTTGTTGTATGAGAATTCTACGAAAGGCAGACAATCTTCCCATTTTGATCCATATTCTAGCACACAAGCTCTCAACATATCTTCTTAAATTTGGTTGACTCTTTCAGTTTGTCCATCGGTTTGCGGGTGATAAGTTGTGCTGAAGTTCAGCTTGGTCCCTAATCCTTCTTGGACTTTCTGCCAAAATCTTGAGGTAAACTGGGTTCCTCGATCCGATACTATGGTCTTAGGGGTTCCAGGCAATCTGGCGATTCTAGCAATGTACAGCTCTGCTAGCTTTGAACTATGGTAGGTGGTCTTGACAGGTATAAAATGGGCTACCTTGGACAGTCTATCAACTATGACCCAAATAGAGTCATTTCCCCTACTAGATGTAGGCAAACCGGTGATGAAATCCATTCCAACAGAATCCCATTTCCATTCCAGAATCTACAATGGTTGCAAAAGTCCTGCGGGTCGCTGATGTTCCGCTTTGACTCTGTGACAGATATCACACTTGGCTATGTAGCTTTCAATTTCTCTCTTCATCTTGTACCACTAAAATTGCTCCTTCAAATCCTGATACATCTTCGTTCCTCCGGGATGCATAGAATAAAGAGTATCATGAGCTTCATGCATAATGACTTGTTTCAACTCTGAATCTGATGGCACACAGATACGTCCTTTGTACCACAAAACTCCTTCTTCATCTTCGGTGAATCCGGGTACCTTCCCTGTACCGATACGGCGCTTGATTCTGTCGATACTTGCATTTCCTTTCTGGGCTTCCTTGATCTGACTGATCAAAGTGGGTTGAAGTTCAATGCTAGTTAAAAATCCTTTGTTAACTAGCTCCGTTCTAAACTGCTCCAACTCTTCATGAAAACTTGGTTGGGCTTCTTTTATCATGGTGTTTAATCTACACGGCAATCTGCTAAGAGAATCCGCTACCACATTGGCTTTGTCGGGGTGATAGTGAATGTCAAGGTCATAATCCTTGATTAACTCTATCCATCTCCTTTGCCTCATATTCAGCTCCTTTTGGGTGAAGATATACTTCAAACTCTTGTGATCCGAATAAATCTCACAGCGGTTACCCATAAGGTAATGACGCCATGTCTTCAAATCTAAAACTACAGCTGCTAGTTCTAAGTCATGGGTAGGGTAGTTCTGCTCATGTTGCTTCAGTTGTCTAGATAGATAGGATATAACTTTGCCTCCTTGCATCAACACACATCTGATACCAATCTTGGATGCATCACAATACACATCAAAAGGCTTCTTGATATCTAGCATAATCAAAATTGGGGCTTAAATCAATCTCTTCTTGAGCTCTTGAAAACTTGCTTCACATTTGTCCGTCCATTCAAACTTATTATCTTTCTTCAACAATTGGGTCATTGGTCTTGCGATGCTCGAAAATCCTTCAACGAACTTGCGGTAATATCCCGCTAATCCGAGAAATGCATGGACTTGGGTTTGAGTGGTTGGGGCTTTCCATTCTTCAACATATTTAATCTTGGCGGGATCGACAACAACAACTCCTGCTGACACGATATGTCCTAGGAATCCTACTTCCTTTAACCAAAACTCACATTTGCTAAATAGCATACAACTTATGCTCTCTAAGGATTTCAAGGATGGTTCTCAGGTGTAGCTCATGGTCTTCTTCTTACTTGGAATAGATCAGAATATCGTTGATAAAAACAACGACAAGCTTATCCAAGAAGTTCATAAAAATCTTATTTATGAGATTCATGAAATAAGCGGGGGAATTGGTTAATCCAAAAGACATGACAGTGTACTCATACAATCCATATCTGGTGGTAAAGGTGGTCTTTGGAATATCTGTTGCACGAATCTTGAGTTGATGATAACCAGTTCTAAGATCAATCTTAGAAAACACTCTGGCACCGGTCAACTGGTCAAACAGATCCTCCATCTTTGGCAGTGGGTACTTGTTCTTGATGGTGACATCATTCAGCTTCCGGTAGTCTGTACACAAACGGTTACCTCCATCTTTCTTATCCACAAACAAAACAGGCAATCTCCATGGCGATGCGCTTGGTTGAATCAGACCTTTCTCCAGCATAGCATCAAGTTTCTTCTTCCGCTCCACTAATCCAGATGGGTTCATACTATAAGGTCTCTGAGCTATGGGTCCAGTTCTAGGAACTAGTTCAATGATGAACTCGATATCCCGATCTGGGGGCATACCGGGCAATGCATCTGGGAACACGTCGGGGTACTCACAGACTACTCTGACTTGGTCTAGGGTTTGTTGGGCTAGACTCTTGTTGCATTTGAATTGACGGGGCAATGTCTCAGATATATGCTCTACTGATACTCCAGTGTTACTGGTCATGGTTATGGCTTTCTTGGCACCGTCGATTAATCCTTTATGTTTCGACATCCAATCCATTCCTAGTACCACTTCCAAACCTTTGGTTCCAAGTACTATTAGATTAGCATAAAAATCTATTCCATGGATTCTGATAGGTATAACCTTGCAAATTTTCTAGCTTTGGTGGTTGAACGAGGTATTTGAACTATCATAACATGCTTCAGTTTTGTTGGTTGAATCTTACTAGTGCATGCAAATTCTTCCGTAACAAATGAGTGCGATGCTCCAAAATCAAACAACACTCTTGCAAGTACTGAGTTAACAGAAAACATACCCAGCACGACATCTGGTGCTTCCTGAGCTTCTTCAGCATTCATGTGGAACAGACGGCCGTTGCGGTTGAGCGAGTTCCCTAGGGAAAATCTCCTTCCAGGCTGAACACGGCGTTGCTACTGAGCGGGTGTATTCACATTGGTTGCTGCTGCAAGCTTCTTGGGACACTCGTTGGAGTAGTGACCCTTGACTCTACATTCAAAGCAAGTAATCTGGGACTTGTCTTTTCCTGCGATAGGCACAGCATTGCTTCCAGTCTGGGGGCAGTATTGTTGTTGTTGGTGTTGTTGTTGGACTTGGGCGATGCACGGTTGAAGTTATTGGAGTTGCCGGTGTTATTGTTGTGGTTTCTCTAGACCTTGGGTTTCCTCCTCCACGGTTGGGATAGCTTGGACGGGACATAGGGGTTTGTTGTTTCTTGGGGCATACCCTGCAGACGGGTTGGGGCGATACTTCTAGGTATGGTGGGATCAAGGCTGGTGCATCATGTGACGCTTGCGGTTGTCATTGTCTTGGTTGATCTTCCCTTCCATCTGAATGGCGGAATCCACTAAAGCTTCAATATAATCAAAGGGAATGTTGACTAGCACGGTTTGCATCTCATCATGCAGTCTGTTCAGGAATCTCTCTTTCTTCTTTGCTTCTGTGTCAATCTCATCAGGGGCATATCTAGCTAGGGACATAAATCTTTCACGGTATTCCACCACAGTCATCCTCCCCTATTTCAATTCCCTGAACTCATCTCGCATCCTCTTAATTAGACCCGGGGGTACATGAGTACGGGTGAACTTGATTTTGAACTCATCCCAAGTCATCATCTGACCTCCGTTCATGGTACGGGTGCTATTCCACCAGGCTCTTTCATCACCTGCTAGATAATGGGTGGCAAACAGTACTTTTTCATTGGCCTCAACTCCTGCGACCTCTAAGTTGTTCTCCATGGTCTGCAGCCAGTCATGAGCATCTAAGGGCTCTTCAGACTTACTAAATATAGGTGGGTTGGTATTATGAAAGTTCTTGAGCTTGGATCCATGGTTATCCTGGTTTTTGTGGCCTTGATTATTGTGGGACATCTGAGCTATTTTTTGGAGAGTGGCTAAGTTGGCTTAACATTCGGCTCTACTAGCTTCACGGTCAGAAACTAGCATTTGCAGAATCTGCAGCATTGGGTCCTGAGATGAACTACTTCCACCGGGATTTCCACGAGTCAACTGAAGATTGAGATATATAATGAGATAAGAGGGAAATCTCTAAGGTTCATGGTTCTGTTTTAAAAGCTTTAACTTTGAGTTTGACTCAGGTTTTGTAAACTAACAACTTCCTCTCATTTATTCATTCATTCCAAGCACACAATACAAACACACACCACAACACAAATAGAAAACAAATGGTTTTAAGAACCATTCCGTGAAACTACGATGCAATGGGACCGGGTACAACTCATTCCTATGGTAGTGCTCAAGTGCATCTAATCATCATCAATGAATTCGGAATCATCATCATCAGTGTGGAACTCCATGGCATCATCCTCTAGGTAGTCGTCATCATCACTGAGGTAAGAGTAGAGATCTCCACGGATATCTTCACCTTCCTCATCCTTCGCTTCAAGATGGATCTCTTGTTCATGGAAGGTCTTCTCGAGAGTGGCCACCTTCTTGCGAAGACGATCAATGATGTGATCCTTCTTATCACACTGATGGCGAAGTGATTGGCGCTCCCTAGCGAGGATGGCTAGGGTCTGGTCCTTCTTGACTACAATGGCATGGTTGTGGTTGGCGTAGGCACGGGCATTGTCCAACTCCTGCTGTCTATCATACAACATGAAGTCGATATTATCCGCTTGGTGCTTCAGATCCTGGTGTCCTTGCATCTCCAAGGGCATTCCCATAGAATCACGCCTTGTGTAGTGAGCAAAGCGAGTTCCCTGGATCTGGTTGATGTTTTGCCCACACGGATGGGCAAGAGCTTCTTGCATAGCCCTGGCTAATCCATCTAGCCAGTTGTTCTCCCGAATGCTGAATTGGATCTTCTTCGAAGTGGGTGCTTCCATCTTGCCTCTGAGATCTACAATTATCAGCCACGATAGTTCTCCTCCTTGCTGATCATTGAGTTGGGCCCCGAAGAATTCTGGGTGCGGGCGCTCAAGGTACTCTACAAGCGCATCTAGATCCCTCTCAAAGATCAGGTGGCCTTCGTTGCCCAGCTGGTAGAATTTGGTATACTTGACCTCCATCTATAAGAATTTAGGGTGAGCAAGTTAGTGGGGTGATCAAGTGTGTCAAATTTTATGTAGGATTGCAAGAATTTTTGAGGAACATGATTTTTTTTGAAAGAATCTCAAGGGTAAGAGTGGGAATAGGTTTTCATAAATACTCACTTCTTTTGTTTTGAAACTAAGTTTTTGTTGGGACGTCCATTCTAACTAGGGTCTCCTAGGTCAGGATGGCTCTAATACCAACTTGTCAACACCTGGATTTTTAATCCCAGATGCCTATTATGCCATACCTCGCAATCCCAGGATTACCATTTTTGCGAGACATAACAGAATTGGTACCATAGTACATCATCCATTACAAACCATAATAAACGTCTTACAAATAAAGGATCTCATGATCCAGTCTTAATACAATCAAAGCAGCGGAAAGTAAACGTAGTAGGGGCTCCATCTTCAGAGTCACATGCAATGCTGACGATGGGAGATGATCCTAGTTGTCATAGACCTCCTGCTGTCCATCCTCCTGATAGTCCTCCTCATAGTCTGGCCACGGGAATAGCCAGGGACAAAGCCATGAGTACTCTTTAAGTACTTGCAAACTATCACTAACAAGTAAGGTAGTTCTAGTAGGAATCTTAAGCTCTAGGTTTATTTGCAAAAAGGCAGGTTTATTTCATACTGAGTTAACAAGTAAATAAAACTAATATAAGTTTCTATATCACTTAAGTGGGAACCTAGTTTTTATATCCACAACCCTGTTGTGGTCAAGTCAAAGTCATAGTTCAATTCACAGGTCATTTTGAAAACATCTGACAACGGAACAGTATGGCCACTCCAACTGTCCATGACCGCGGACAGGGCCATTCCAATAGTTTGACACTCTGCAGGGGTGGTACACTTTCACCACAAAATTTGATACATCCGTCAGGGATAACCCCGAATCATCATACTTAGTATGCGAATAATCAATCCTAACATTTCAATTACACACTCTAGTATAGGCACCTCCCCTATGAGCTTGGCCTCCCAGCCATGGCCATCTGCCATCCTGGGCACTGCATAGGTGGACATTCACACTCACGAGGTAGCCTCAACTCAACCTCTTTCTGCGAGGTATAACTACTTAGGCCTAGTTTTATACTCTTTATGGTATCTATACTATTTTCCAATACTCACAAATCACTAACTAAAGGTAAAGAACTTTGGTAAAAGTAAACGAATAAAGCTTGCAAGTAAAACTTGGGATTGGTATAATCAAAGTTGTATAACCCAAAGCATGCCTAATGCATCTTGCATGGGTTATCTTGCAAGAATGCCTTGCATAGGTATAATACTTGCAAGTGTTAGCTTGCATAGTTAACTTGTAGTGTTAGGCTTGCCTTGAGTAGTGCAGTGGTTGAAGTTCTCTTCTTCTTCTTCTTCTTGGTAGTAATCCTCCTCCTCGTATCCCGGGTCGGTACTATTGTCTATAAATGGATACGAGGTACACAATCCCCAAACAATACTTAACTACTTCTATGTAGCACACTGAGGCTCACACTTGATGATCTAGTATCATCACAATCATCACATGAAATACAGACCTAGTCTTGTTTTTTTCTTATTTTAGAAAAGTAATTTCTACTCATTGAAAATACTTAAGATTTAATATTCTCCAATTAAAATATGGGATTATGTGGACACATGTCATCACCACATATTCTAATACTTGGGAATGTGATTTAAAGTGTTGGTCATATTCTATAAAGTTTATAATTATTATTTAATAAAATTAAAGTGACTAGAAATGCCTATATAGAATTCTTTTAGTACTAGTCCAAGGCCACTGCATGTAAACCTAGATATTTTTACATATTCAGATAGATCTTGTCAAATGTGATTTTTGAGAGTTGGAATCAACTCAAAAGAATTTATGGTTGATTTTTGAAAAATGTTTGAAGTTGGAAGAGTCTCTGTCTTGTTATTTTTACTATAGGTGATCTATAATTTCAAATGGTTTGAATCCAACGGGCTTGGATATATAATTTGAATACCTTTCTAACAACATTGGAATCATGCAATTTGGTTTAGTGAATCTCTTTGAATTGATTTTTGAATCTACTGACAGAATCTGGATTTAACTAAAATGGGAAAATTCTATTTGAATCAACGGGCTCTACGCGGGAAACCAAATGGGCCGGTCCAGCGGCACTGCGCAGCAGGGTGCTGACAGGGGGTCCCACTAGTCAGTGGCTCATTTAACCCGAAATGGTATCTTTCAATCTAGGCCGTGCGATTAGACTAGGATCTAACGGCTAACATGCATCATCTACGATCAATAGCTCCGGTGAAGCTGAACCCTAACGGTGATGGTGGGGGTCGTGTGAGGCTCACTAGGGCTCCAGCTAGGATGGGTGATGGGGGCGAATGGGGTTATCATTGATGGCGGTTCGAGGCGCGGTCACTGTAACTCCTAGGATGGCTCCAATCGACGACTTCCTTCTTCCTCTGTAGTGGCAAACTCTAGCTAAATTCCGGCGGGATGGTGCTTGCCTTGCTCTGGGGAGAGGTGTGGGAGGTTCTGTGAGGAGTGGGGAGTGGAATGGTGTGTTGAATTGAGGCTGGGGTGGCCTCTATTTATACACCGGCGAGGGGGACAAAGCGGGATGGCTCGGGCTCGTCAGTGACAGCGATACAGGTGGCTATCGGCATGGCTGAGGGTAGGGGTCGACGCGGTGCTTTAGGGCGGTCGTTATGCGATTGATGGCGCGGCAAGGGGCGGTTAAGAATGGTCGGAAACGATCGGTGCTCTAGGCGGAAACGGCGGCGTTCAACACGGCGCACATCGGTTATGGTCCAGGCGGCGGCGAACAGGCATGTCTGGGAGGTAGCTAGGGTCACGACGAATGCGGGCACGCGGGGTGAGGGCAAGGAACGGCCTGTGCGTGCGTGTCGGCTGCGGCGCTCTGGCACGCTCTCGGCATGGCGGCGGAGAAATGGGCGCGGTGCTTGTGGGAGGTCCACGACGTGTCTACGGTCGAGGGGTGGACGGAGGGTGGCGGTGGATGGTCGCATGTCTCCTGGGCGTCGTGGTAGAGGGCAGCATTGGCTGCTGCGTGTTTTCCATGGTCGACCGACGCAGTGAGTGTTGGGCGGCGTGGCACTGGCACAACGACAAAGGGGGAGCTGGTCTGCTGCGCTGCTAGGCACTAAGGGAGACCATGGGAGTGAAATCGGGACAACTGGGGTGATCAATTACTGCTCAAACAGTAGAATTTAGGCCAGTGTTTTCTGTGTCTACCAAGTGCTAGACCAAATGGCCGCATGAGATTAAGATTTGAATTTTTGAATGAAATTTGGTGAATGTGTTTGTCACATGCTTGAGTGTCTGTGGTTGCTTGGGTTTGCCAAGTTGAATTGATTTGAGTGGTTTTTGAGAAGTGGTGATCTATGCATATGAACTTGATTCAATTTTGAATTGTCCTTTAAATAGATTTGGAAATTGTTTTTGTTGGTTTTTGAAGTGGTCTTGGGTTCACTTTTACTTAGTCTAGCAAGGGGTAAAAAGAATTGGAAAAGTTTATATTAGAAATCTTTTACTAGAAACACCCAAAGTGGTCTAGTGGTTAATTTTGGTCAAAATGACCATTTGATCATATGATTCATATTTGAATTTCCTTTCTTTGGATTTTGTTTGTAATTGGCCTAGATGATGTAGTATTCATCTTTAAACCATTCCTTATCATTTGTAGCAATCACTAAAAATGACTAGAGGGATGTCGTTTTTGAGTGGGAGTTTTTTTAGTAATTTGGATTAATTTAAAGTCAATTTATCATAAACTAAATCAAAGTGAACTTGCATAGTTCATTGTAGTCACTAGCATTCGTTTACTACCTTGTATTTAGCTATAATTGAGATAACATAACTATAGAATTTTGGATTTTTTGCTTTACGAATTGGTATCGTATTTTTTTGAGTGTCAATCTAAAGTTTAAAGTACTATTGCAAACTTTCAACGAAACCTCACTTACTTAGTGAAATTCAATAAATAGTATTGAATCAAGAGTAACAAATTACAGCATTAGTATCTAAGTATCATGCTTGCCTCCATGATTCTTATATTGAAAAATTGTTTTAATATCAACGTTATCTAGGAGATGAAAATTGTTTCAGAAACCATCATGTGTAGGAGATATTGCGATGTCTCAAATAATGCTTGGTTGCAATCTGATAGAGTATAATTTAATAAAATATATATTCCCATATTCTATGAGAATTTGCAAAGGTTGGAGACGCTAGGCGTCTTGATCACCCAAAAGGTTTTGGGAATTAGCAGTATATTCGTGAATCGTCCTAATGAGCTATAATAGCTTGATCGTGAAAGTTGCCATGATAAGGATGGATAAAAGATGTAGATAAAATGTTTAATATATTAAAAGTATTACTAAAAGGAATATAATTTGGAAGAGCGCCAAACATTTGATGATGGTGATCCACTTCAAAGTGCAAGTCCAAAGGTATTAGTATTTGACTATACACGCTTTGGACTATGTGTCATGTGTATGGTGCCACTCTTGATGTTGAAATATTCTTTTAAAAGGAAAAGGAAATGCTGAAAGAGAATCTTGAAAATATTTGGCACAAAAGGAAAGACTGGAAATGTCCATCTTAGGTATATATATGATATACACATTATGGGTGTATTCTTTGCTTGTTAAACAATGTAGTTCTTGGGTATTGTTTACCAAATTGGTTGGTGTAAAATGTCATAGAGAGCAACAAAATTCATGAACTGCAATGGCCTAAGTAAGTAGCAAGAGAATATGTGATGATACTCATCAAATACAAATAAAGTGTTATTGTGTTTCATTGGAATCTTCACCATGATGAAATTGTTAAAAAGGTTTAATTTCATTGGAGATGATGAAGATGCTTGCATTTGAAGAAATTAAGTGGGAGAGCTAAGACATATTTCTAATATATTATGTATAAAACATATTGTTGATTCGAAATGATGTATCTTTTATTGACACAAGTTAAGGATTTTATTAAAATTAGATTTAGATGAAAAGTTTAGGCAAAACGAGAATATTAGACATCAATGTCTATGTAGATAGACTGAAATGATAATATGGTTATGTCGAACTACATATATGAAATATTGAATGGATTTCAATATGGAAACGACGATAAAGGTTCTTGCCACATGGAAGAGGTTGAAGCAAGATTCAAGTGTTTTAACACTTGGTGAGTGAAACCACATGAATGATTTGATCAACCATGAATACCGTGATATGTACATATCCAAATATGTCCTATGCTCTAAATATTATGAGCATATACTAGAGTGAGTTATAAGATAATCACTGGACAATATTAGGATATCCTTATATGCTTTTGAAGTACTAAGAATATATTATGTAGACGTGACAAATAGTTTTTTGTAAAGTGTTACACTAATACTAGTTTATAGTTCAATGTAAAGTGTTACATTGATACTAGTTTTGTCATAGGATACAAATTATTTTATCTCAATTTAGGATATGGGTTAAGGTGGCACAATTTGATGGAAGAAAGTTCCATGATAGATTTGGATGAGTTCCAAAAGGTTAAGTATTATGACAGATACTACAACGAAAGGCTAAGTATAAGACTGCTCTAGTAGCAGATGGAGGGCATTTATGTCAAGAAGTTTATTATCAAACTAGGTGTAGTTCCAAGTGAGCTAGTGCTATGAATATCTATTGTACGGCAATAGTATCAACATGTTTTTAGCTCAAGGAACCGAGGTATCACCAAAAGGACTAAATTTATACAAAGCCATCTCATTTGAGAATGAGTTATGTGTAGAGACGCAAAGACATGCAAATACACACGGACCTAAAAGCGTCAGATCCGAAGATTATGTTTACCACTAGAAAACGCGTATATACAACACTAGAAAGCCATAGGTGTTGAATGCGCAAGTTTTTCAAACTAGATTATTGACTCTAGTGCAAGTGAGAGACTGAAGAGAATATGCCCGAGAGGCAATAATAAAGTAGTTATTATCTTATTCCATGTTTATGATAAATGTTTATTTCTCATGCTATAATTGTGTTAACCGGAAACATTAATACATGTGTGTTTAATAAACAAAGAAAAGGTTCTTAGTAATGCCTCTCATTACACTAGCTTGTTGATTAACATATGATCAAGGTTTCTTGATCATGACATTGGATGTTGTTAATAACAAGGTCATGTCATTGGAGAATGATGTGATGAACATCACCCACAGTAGGTTTAGCAATACAATCATGTCTTCAAAGTTTATATTGCTATCTCACTCTAAGTAACACTAATCCTGAGACCATGAGATCACGTCAGTCACTAACACTGGAAGAGTATTTTGCTTCCATCAAACGTCACACCGTAACAAGGTGATTATAAAGATGTCGTTGGGTACTTAGAAAGTGTTAGGTGAGGCTCATGGATCAAGATTGGGATTTGTCCATCCCAATGGCATAGAGATATATCCAGGGCCCTCTCGGTGATATCACATTAACATAGCTTGCAAGCAAGTGATGAGATTACTAAGAATGTTATATCACGGGAATGATAAAAGAGTACTTGTTGGTAGCGAGATCAAACTAGGTGTGGATGATACGAAATGATCAGATCTTTGACAAGTAAAATATCGTGAGACAAAAAGAATTGGTTACTGCAAAAAAAAAGGTTCACGCGATCTCTAGTTCATCTTTGAGTAAGTGGGAGTCGTTATAGATATCCAGATCCCGCTAATGATTATTGATCGGAGAGAGTCTCAATCATGTCCACTTAGTTCACGAACCCGTAGGGAGACACACTTAAGGCTCTTCGATGCATTTGAGTGGATACGGAACGCAGAAGAAAATACTGGACAACATAGAAATTGTTTTGACAAAACTGCCAGAATAGTTTCGGTGTACCGAAATATTGCAAGAGATTAAATTGTTAACGTTTTCATTAAATGAAGTACTCATTAAATGAAGTGTTCATTAAATTGAGTATCATTGAACCAAGTGAATTAAAGTGCTTTAATGGAGAGAGACCTTTGATTTTTGAGTGAAAATTTAATGGGAGAAAGTGGCCTTGATTATTTGTGAGTGGAGAGTCCACTAGTAATCAAGAGGGAAGAGGCGGGGGCACCCTCGGGGAAGGGGTTGTCCCCCCTATAAATGGAGGTGGTGGTGACCCTCTCCTCTCACTCATTCCGCTCTTCTCTCATATGTCCTTTGGTTGGCATCTTCTCCCCTTGCTAGCTTGTCCATTGCCACGAGCACAATGCTTAGGAGAATCCCTCCTCAATATCTTCTCCAGCACCAGCACTACTATGTCATAGTGTTGTTGGAGTTCCCGAGGATCCACTACTTCCGCTTCCTAACTGGAGTTCCCGAGGAGTCACGCCGAACGTGTGATTGATTATGGAGGCACTTCCCATTTGTGGTGCTCATCGTCTTCGCGTCCATGAGGACGATTGAGAACATTATGCACCAGCCACGATTGTTTGCGGGATGTTATCCCTCTTACGATTTTCGAGGGTGAGTCCTTCTGAAACTGTTACAAGTATCGCCTAGATTCGACCTTGGCAGTTACAATCATAGGAATTTTTTATTTTCCATGCAACGAAGCCCATCAAATGAGGGAATCGCAGGCTATGTGGATTCATATTTTGCTACCGACTTGGATAAGAGGAGGTACCTCACAGGCTATGTGTTCATGGTAGGTGGATATGCTGTGAGTTAGAAGGCAACACTGTAGCTAGTCGTTGCTCAATCTACAACTAAGGCAGAATATATGGTTATTGCCGAAGCTTGCAAAGAGGGTGTTTGTTAGGATGATTCTTAAATTAATATATATTCTATGACAGTAAAAGTGCCATATACCTTACTAAGGATCAAATGTTCCATGAGAGAACTAAGCACATTGATGTCAAGTACCATTATGTTCGTGACGTTGTTGCACAAGGTAAACTAAAGGTATGCAAGATAAGCACACATAATAATCTTGTTGATATGATGACAAAGTCTATTCTCGTTTCTAAGTTTGAGCTATGCTCAAGCTTAGTTGGTATAACTGTTCAGCCCAAGTGGTTGTTGGTGCCGAAAGTGTTTTCTTTGTTTGTTTAGGGAGTTGATTGTTATTGATGCTACAATAAGAAATTTGTCTCAAGGTGGAGTTTATTGAAGTATGATCCAAATTCAATTAAGGATGCTAACTTCTAAAGAGCGGAGCGAGGGCCGACGTCGGACGGTGCCCAACAGGGATGCCTGGGGGATGCCAGGGGGGGGGGGGTGAAATCCCCGACATTGTGTAAACACTCCCCACTATAATGGGATTTTTGTTGGATAGGGCCCGTGATTTTTTTCTCTCTTTGTTGGAGAGGTTTTTCCATGTTAAATATGTGTCCCCTTACTACGGTTTATTTTTGTTCTTTGTTATTTACTTGTCGCATTTATAACAACGACAACTACGCTGCTGCTCGGACTAGACCTAGGGTTTCCTCGGTACGCTACAGGAGGCGGGGAAGAGATACACCCGACACCCTTCAAGAAGGACAGTGAGACCTGCAAGCGTCACCGCATTGGTGTCTAAATGACAAGGGTTTCTCTCAACCCCTCAAAAAACCAAACTCCCAGACACTTCGTATTGCTCCACCAAGCTCGCCGCCCACCAGCACACACCCACGATCTTGTAGTCACTATCGTCGTCTCACTGTGACCCACGTTGCGAGGCCAGTAAGACCGAAAAGAAGAAACTTCAGCGAGTGTCTATGATAGCCGTAGGGTGATAAGAAGTGTCCGTAGCAAGAGCATCTCTAGCAGATCCTGCAAAATAACTGCCTTTTGCGGTTTCCCGTTGGAAAACTGTCCCGAGTAGATCCCATAAAAATGGCCGTCCCGCAAACTTTTTTTCCGGTTTCTCGCAAACACAAGTCAAAATACCGTATGTAGGAGGATCACAGGGCTTCATATGTTGCTTCCCACATCTAGTTCATTCATTTGGCGGGACGGAAGTTTCCTAGCGCTAGGGTTCCCGCCCAGGCACCTTCGTTGTCGCCGTTGCCATGGGCTCCCCTCTCGTGCGCTGCTCCCGCTCAAAGCTCGCGCATCCCACTCCCGCTGTTGTCGGCTCTGATTTCAACAGTGTCGCTGGTCCGCTGCAAGAAGGCACACTAAAGGGCTGAGAAGGCGGTCTGGTACATGAACTCGAAAGCTTTCCCCTATGGCTAATTCTTTGGGCTAAAGGAGGAATGGATGGACACACTACTAGATGATTTTGACAAGTCTGATCCCCTTTGTCCGTTTGGGTTTGAAATTGACCAAGTATCTCCCTGATTGTTAGTTCTTGCCTTGGTAGTTTTACCATCTATGCCGGTTTGGAGTTGGACGCGAGGCCGGGCATCGATTGGTCGTTGGAAGAATATGCCAACCGGAAGAGGAAGAAAGATTACGTTGAGCATCTTGAGCTCATGGAAAAACTACGAAAGAGTAGGGACAAGTTTCTAGTAGTTGAGGTTGAGCTACAGATCATGATGGGAGGGTGGTGGAATGGATGAGCTGACGAAGGAGTGCTTCGAAGTTGCCAAGAAGAAGAAGATAGCTAGGGATACGATGGTATTTTCAAGTAGTGGTACTCGCAAAGTAGTATAGGTTGGGATTACTTGAAAATTCGTTGTAGTTCGAACTTATGAATTGAATCTCATCTGATTTCGTGTTGCGGTTCATTTTTGTAGTTCACGTGTGTGGGATCTGTTCCTCACAGCCGCTTTTCGTTGCTAAATGCAGTTTTCTGCATACAGTTCATGCAGGTCGGAAATATGCGGGATGTGCTAGGGATGCTCTAATAATGGTTGAGTCCATAGGTTGCTTGCTTTAGCGGTTAGATCTATATATTCATGTGATAAACTTTAAGCATATAGTGTAGCGTGAAACTCAAGGGGAAATCCAATTCGTCTCATGGATGCAAATGAATCTATTGTGTGAAAACATATTTTAAAATGTCAAAAAAATTAGAAAAATATAGTTGCATGTACATCCAGATACTAAATGTTTGTACATAACTTTCGGGTGAAAAGAAGGTTTCAGATGTCCCATATAAAAAGAAAAAAATTAGTGCTACAACGTGTCTATTCACGAACATATTTTATGTTTGTTTTACACAAGCCACATAAAATGATCATTCTTTCTAAAAACTTGTGTAGGTATTCAGAATTTTTTGACAATTCAAATTTTATTTTTCATAATAGATTTATTTGCACCTGGAAGAAAAACACCACCTCCAAAACTCAAGAGTATATGAAAACACTACTATCCCCATATAGTAGCCATGATAGCGAACCAAGAGAGGTACTTCTTACAATTACAGAGAGATTGTAAATTGTAAATTACAGGTAGCCCATTAGTGCTCCATATTAACTAAGTATATTATTCCGAGATATACTTTTTTTTGTCCCCTAGCGAAAAACCTAGGGTTAGTCTCCTCTGGCGGCTGCAAACCTGCTGTGAGTTTTATCGTGGATCTCCTGGGATCCATTACCTCTCTCCGGTGATCGGGTCTAGATCTCAAGGACATAAGGGAGTCTTGTGTTGCGGAAGCAAGGGAAGGACTGATGGCGGACAAGGAAGAGTCGAGCGGTGGGAAGGAGAGAAAGGTTGAGAACATTGACGATCTCTTGGAAAGGCTACATCTAGAGGACGATGAAGTCGAGGATTTTATCTGGGAAGACGAAGTGGCTAAATCAGAGGTAAAAGCTAAGTGGCTTGCAATTGCCCGTGTTCATACTTCTAGATTAGGGTTTAGCCAAAGTGCTCTGTTTGCGGATATGCGATCCGCTTGGAATCCGACAAGAGAAGTTACCAGGAGGAGGATTGAGGATAATCTTTTTAGAGTTTAGTTCAATTGCTTGGCAGATTGGAATAAGGCTATGCATCAGGGGCCATGGTTATTTCATGATCAAGCCCTGATTATAGAAAAGTATGATGGTTTTACAAATGCGTTGTCTATCATTCTGGACCGCATCAATGTGTGGGCTCAGATACACAAGCTACCTGATAATTATTTAAAAGAACATGTGATTAGGGGAATGTCGAAAGGAGTTGGAGACGTAACATAAGTGCAGATAAAGTTGCCTGCTGGCTTCATTGGTAGCTTTGTCAGACTTAAGGTGAAACTGAATATACACAAGAAACTAAGTAGATTTGTGTTGATGACAAGAGAGAAAAAGAGAGAATATTACCAAGTCAAATACGAGAAGATGTCTGATTTATGTGTGCACTGTGGTATGATTGGGCATTGGTATGAGGAGTGTGGTACGGGGGAGCATGATCCGGCCTCTTTTAAATGGGGGGATTTTATCATGGCAGATGGTGGCCGAGGGCGAGGAAGAGGCAGAGGACAGGGCAGAGGTCGTGGAGAAAATATATTTTCTTGTGGACGAGGTAGGGGAAGAGGTAACTTCACTCCAGGTGCAACTTTCGATTCATCTGAAGATTTCAATCCCGAGGATATGGAATACGAGGGGTACACCTTACAAAACCCCAATGTCCGTAAACGTTTGGCTTTGAACTCGAACCAGACCGAGGAAGCGTTGGAGGATGGTTTGGTAGGGGCAATTGTACAAAAGAAAGTGGCTGAATTTGAGGACCGGTTAGAGGCTAACAAGGGTAAAGAAACCGATTTAGCTGATACTCCGCAAAAGAGTGCAAAAAAGAAGAAGGCGAGGAAGGATGGGGAGATTTGGACTCAGATACAATTAATGATGGATCGGCGGCCTCCTTCGAGGAGGACCGCTAGACGCAATGAAAATATTAGGACTCAACTGCGACGGTCTAGGCGGGCCGTGACAGTGTTAGCGCTTCTGGATGTTCAGAAGTGGAGAGGTGCAGATGTTATTTTTCTTTCAGAAACACATTTGGAGGAGTTCCCGGCAGAGTGCTTACGTCGTCGGTTGCGGATGGATCATAAGTATGTTGTAAGAAGTAATGGACGAAGTGGGAGCCTTATGTTACTTTGGAAAAAAGAGGTTGGTGTTTTATCTTCGCTACAAGTGTGATAATTACATTGATGTCACAATTGGAAGAGGGGTAGAGAACATATGGCTTTTCACAGGAATGTATGGAGAACCTCGTTGGGAGAATAAGCACCTAACTTGGGAGTATTTGAGAAAGTTGCATGCTGAGGGTACTATGCCTTGGTTTGTTCTTGAAGATTTGAATGAAATTCTATATCCTTTTGAGAAGGAGGGAGGACGTCAGAGACCGCTTCATTTTATGCAAGCTTTTCGAGATGCCTTGGAGGATTGTAATCTAACGGATCTCGGATATGTAGGGGATAAATTCACGTGGCATAGAGGGTCCATTAGAGAGAGATTAGACCGATCATTATCTAATGAAGCTTGGAATGATAAATTTCCAAATGTTGTTTTGGAAAACCCGCCCTGCAGCAAATCTGATCATCGGCCTTTGTTGCTTAGTCTGGAAGAAAATGTGATCCATGATACAACTGGGCCGTCAGTTCTACGGTTTGAAGCAAAATGGTTAAAAGAGTCCCAATTTAGAGAGATTGTGGAGGAGGCTTGGGAAAGGTACAGTTATAGTTTGAATAGCTCTGATTTGGCGGAAAGGTTAGCTATAGTGCATGATCATCTGCATAAATGGGATCGGCATACATTTCAAAACTCGAAGAAGAAAATCAGAGTTGCCCAGATAGAACTTGAGCGGGTGGCTGTGGATGCCCTAACAGCGGAAAATATAGCCAAACAAAAATAGATGGCTCTAGAGATAGAGAAACTTCTAGAACAGGAAGAAATTCACTGGACGCAAAGGAGTCGAGTAAATTGGTTATAGTATGGAGATAAAAATACATCCTTTTTTCATAGGTGTGCAAGTGCCAGGAAAGAGCGTAACAAAATAAAAAGATTGAAAAATGAGCATGGTGCCTGGCTAGAAGGTACTGCTTATTTAAATCCGACTATTTCTCGGGTTTGTTTTCTACTAAAGTGTATGATAGTGATCCGAATCTATTGGAGAAAGTTGTTCCTCGGGTTACTACAGGAATGAATGAAGCTCTTCAAAGGCCATACGTTTCAGAGGATGTCAAAAAGGCTTTATTCTCAATTGGAGATATGAAGGCTCCAGGCTCGGATGGCTTGCATGCTATTTTTTTCAAGAAATGTTGGCACATTCTTGGCGATGTCTTGACCCAGGAGGTTTTGGATGTAATCAATAATAAAGTAATCCCTGATGGCTAGAATGATACAATCATAGTATTAATACCCAAAGTGGATACTCCCGAGTCTATAACTCAATATAGACCAATCAACCTTTGCAATGTTCTCTATAAGGTAATCTCAAAGATGGTTGCTCTTCGCCTTAAGTTTATCCTTGATGATATTATTTCACCGATACAAAGTGCTTTTGTCCCTGGTAGACTAATCACAGATAATATTCTGGTGGCCTATGAAAGTATTCATGCAATTAAGAACAAGAAGTCAGGGAAAAATGGCTATTGTGCAGTCAAACTCGACATGCATAAAATGTATGATAGGGTGAAGTGGGTCTTCTTGGAGAGCATGCCGATCTGTCTGGGTTTTCATCAGGATTTTGTGGATCTTCTGATGGCATGTGTAAGATCAGTCAAGTACAAAGTAAGATATAATGGACAAGAAACACAAGGTTTTATACCAACTCGAGGCTTGATACAGGGAGATCCTTTATCCCCCTATCTTTTCTTGATTTGTGCAGAAGGTTTGTCAAGCTTATTGGCTCATCGTGAGGAGGTTCGTGGCATAGAAGGAGTAAGGGTGTGCAGAAATGCACCATCAGTTTCACATTTGTTATTTGCTGATGATTTCCTAATTCTTATATAGGCAAACATAGTTAATGCAACCTCGTTGAGACAAGTTCTTGAAGAATATTGTGCAAACTCGGGACATATGGTGAGTGAGTCCAAATGCAGCATATTATTTAGCCCTAATGTGGATGTTCATGTTAAAACAAATATCTGCATTGAGCTCAATATCATGACTGAAGCTCTATCAGATAAGTACCTTGGGCTTCCTACCATGGTTGGGGTTAATAGGAGTGACCACTTTTTGTATCTATTAGAAAGAATCATTGCTATTTTACAAGGGTGGAAGGAGAACTTGTTGTCCATGGGGGCTAAGGAGATTCTTCTGAAAGCGGTCATCCAATCCATACCTGTCTTTGCAATGGGGGTTTTCAAGATACCAAAAAATATTTGTAAAGAGATTACTGATGCGATGGCGGCGTTTTGGTGGGGTGACATTGGGGAGCAAAAGCGGATGCATTGGAGCGCCAGGTGGAAGATGTGTATACCAAAGAAAGATGGAGGTATGGATTTCCGAGATTTACACGCTTTTAATCTGGTAATGCTTGCAAAACAAACTTGGAGGCTATTAACTAGACCTGATACTCTATGCTCACAAGTTCTGAAGGCCAAGTATTATCTAAATGGAGATTTGCTAAACGCTGGTCCAAAAAGTGGCTCATCTTTCACATGGCAAAGTATAGTATGTGGTCTCCAAACATTTAAAAGAGGCCACATATGGAGAGTAGGTAATGGGCAAAACATCCACATCTGGAAAGATCATTGGGTACCCGGGAATAGATCTAGGAAAATTGAATCGGTGAGAGGCCAAAGTATTCTTAGAACTGTGGATGAGCTGATTAACCCGGCTACTGGACAATCGGATGAGGAGCTAGTACAAGATATTTTCAACCCATTTGAAGCACAAAATATTCTAAAGATCCCTATTAGTCCGAATCTGGAAGATGACTTCATAGCGTGGCATAAGACTAAATCTTATACTTTTTGTACGCTCTGCCGGATGAAACTGGGACCAACGGATGGCCTGGGAATGTCTTCGTCAAACCTAGTGTGGGATATTCTGTGGAAGTTAAGTGTTCCTGCAAAAATTAAGATCTTTGGGTGGAGAGCTTTACATGGCTTAATCCTTGGTGTTGGAGTTTTGGCTAGTAGACACATAACAATCTCGGGCCAATGTCCTATTTGCAAACAAGGGCCAGAAGATATCCGACATCTCATATTTACCTGTAGCAAAGCAAAGGAAGTTTGGAAAGCTTTGGGTTTAAAAGAAGTGATAAAAAAGTGTTGTCTGTTTAAACAGATCCGGATCTGTGGTCCTTGAAGAAATTTTATGAAGTCCAACAAAACAATCACCTATTCTTGGTCAACTCAGTTTGCAGAAAACCATTGTTGTTGCAGCTTGGTACATATGGTGGTAGAGGAGGGAAGCTGTTCACGGTGAAAAGGTGGCTCCACCAAGACGATCGGCCTTTTCTATTGAAGCGTTAACTCTCAACTATGGCTTAGCAACAAAGAATTCTATACCAAAACATGTTCAGTGGTGTAAGCCACCTCGGAACAAGTACAAAGCCAACATTGATGCATCATATTATCTGAATGGGTTAGGAGTTGTTGCAGTTGTGGTTCGGAATGATCATGGGGAAGTAATAGCGGGAGGGGCGTGGCCAAAACTAAACCTTTTAGATGCTACAAGTGCTGAAGCTGAAGTGCTCCGTCATGGCCTACAATTGGTGGAGGATGTTGGTTATTCGCCGGTTATTGTTGAATTGGATTGTTTAGAGATAGTGGAGGCTTGCACTGGAGCGAATCTCTGGGGACCATATACAGCCATTCTAGCTGATTGCTTTCAGATTGCACAATGTCTGGGTAACGTCACCTTTCAGCATTGCCCAAGAGAGGGGAATATGGTGGCGCATAACCTTGCAATATCTTGCTATGAGGCTGATAGAGTTATTTCGTGGAAGGATGAACCACCTGATCTAGTTGTAATAGATGCGATGAATGATCTTGCTCTACTGAGCAATGTTGTAACCGAATTGTGATTTCAGCAGCAAGTTTTTTACGCACTCTTTTCCTTACCAGGGTACCTAGGGGGACTGGAAGGTTTTTAATAAGGTGTCTTGCTTGCTTAATATATTGATGATTTAAAAAAAACTAAGTATATTATTCCGGTTTTCTTTTGAGTCAGGAGCAATGTTAAAACATCTTACCTAATCGTAACAAATGTACAACTCGTGTACTCTGTAGAGAGGGATTGGTGTAATATGATGGATGTATTATTGAGCCTCATGAGCGAGTATATATAGGCGTACATGGAACTTCTTGAAGTGCAAGACAAGACACGAGATCTATCTCTATCCTAGATTACCTAAACCGTAATATACTCTAACATACCTCGCAGTCGTACCGGTAGCATCGTGAACAACTGAAATGTCGCGGATGGTAACAATGAAGATAAACCGAAGTAGCATCCAGTAGGCTGACATCTCCCACGGTATGAGCGGGAATGTCGTGAACGGTGTCGCGGCGCGGTAGCTTGGACTGTAGAGGAAGCTGGTGATACTCAAGTGAGGTGGTAGCCCTTATGCTGATAACGATGGAGCCGAGAGCATGGGGATGTGTCGTGGTCGATGTCGTGGTCGGGATGCCGGTGTCGAGGTAACCGCTCGTGAAACCACAAGCACATAGTGCGTGAGTAGAATGATAGAGACGCGTCGATGCAGTCATCGAGGGTGTCGATGTCGAAGCCGATGCAGTCCGAGCCGTCGAGGACGAGGTGCGGCCATAATTTTCCCAGAACTAGGCACACGTCGGGGACGAACGCATGCTCCAGTTTTGCCAGAACCGAGTATGCAAAGAAGAACTCGTCGGTGATGCGGTCGAGGCAGTCGTAGAGGAGGGGAGCGATGCCAAAGAAGACCATGTCGAAGCTGATGAAGACAAGGAGCCGATCCGAGCTTGCCAGACTCGGGAACACGTCGAGGACGGAAACACTCCTGGTGTTGCCAGTAACAGGCGTGCGAGGGGCAGGGACAATCAAAACTTTTCGCCATGTCAGAGAGCTAGCAGAGGAGGCCTCCAAAACTATTGCGAGGCATAGAGCGGCGAAGGGAGAGATGCCGATGCTGTCCGTGGTTGTTGGAGTAGAGGAGCAGATGGTGTAGTCGGGGACGAGGCGATGGCACTGGTGGCGAAGTTGTAGTGGACGAAGACGTAGAGGGCGGCAAAAACAACGGCGACCTGGGGTGGTCATGCTGGATGCCTATGTTGGAGATATGCCCAAGAGGCAATAATAAAAGTGGTTATTATTATATCTTTGTGTTTATGATGAATGTTTACATCCCATGCTATAATTGTATTATAAGAAAACGCTAATACTTGTGTGTTTTGTAAACGTAAAAGAGTCCCTAGTAAGACTCTTGTTGAACTAGCTTGTTGATTAATAGATGATCATGGTTTCCTGGTCATGGACATTGGATGTCATTAATAACAAGGTTATATCATTAGGAGAATGATGTGATGGACACACACCCATAGTAAGCGTAGCATAAGATCAAGTCATTAAGTTCGTATTGCTATTAGCTTTTAAATGCATAGTAACCTAATCCTTCGACCATGAGGTTGTGTTAATCACCATCACCGGATGGGTACTTTGATGACATCAAACACCGCTTCGTAACTGGGTGGTTATAAAGGTGTCATTGGGTATTCTGAAAGTATGTGTTGAAGCGCATGGACCAAGATTGGGATTTGTCCATCCATATGACGGATAGATATGCTCTGGGCCCTCTCGGTGGAATGTCGTCTAGTTAGCTTGCAAGCATGTGACTGGGTCACAAGGGATGACATAACATGGAACGAGTAAAGAGTACTTATCAGTAACGAGGTAGAACTAGGTATGGAGATACCGACGATCAAACCTCGATAAGTATAGTATCGCGTGACAAAGGGAATTGGTTTCGTATGTTAATGGTTCTATCGATCACAAAGTCATCGTTGAGTATGTGGGAGCCGTTATGGATCTCTAGATCCCACTGATGGTTATTGATCGGAGAGGTGTCTTCATCATGTTTGCATATTCACGAACCGTAGGGTGACACACTTAAGGTTCGAAGTTGTTTTTAAGTAGATATGGAATGTGCGTTGGAGACCGAATGTTGTTCGGAGTCTCGGATTGGATCCGGGACATCACGAGGAGATCCGGAATTGTCCGGGGAATAAGATTCATATAATGGAGATCATTTTCTAAGTTAGGAAATGTTCCGGAGTATTTATATGGGGATTCTAGAAGGTTTTGGAATGTTCCGGAAGGTTCTAGAAGATTTTTTGGAGTTTATTTGAAAACCAAGAAAGGATAAAAAGATAAAGAGAAATTTAAAAGGGAAACTTGGGGGGGAAGGACTCTCCCCCCAAGTTCCCTTGTGCGCCGGCCCTAGGGGGTGGGCCTAGGGGTGGGAACCCTAGGCCGTACCCCTTCCTCTATATATAGAGGGGTGGAGGCGCCACCCCCTTGCTCCTCCACTCTCCCCCCTAGCCGCCTCTCTCCTCCTCCTTCCTTCTGCTCAGGCTTAGGCGAAGCCCTGCAGAATTCTCTACTCCACCACCACCACCACGCCGTCGTGCTGCTGGGATTCCGTGGAGAAGATCTGCTTCGACTCTGCACGTGTGACCGACTGCGGAAGCGCTGCCGGAACGCGGCGCCGGAAGGATCGTCCACTCGATCTTGAGATCGGCAAGTGATCGACTACATCAACCATGAGATCCAATCTCGTAACGCTTTCAGGTCTACAAGGGTTAGTACAGATCTATCTCGTTGCACATGTCTAATAGATTAGATCTTGGCTTTTATCTAGATTAGATCTGGGTTTTGTTCGTTCTTGCGGTAGAAATTTTTTGTTTTTCATGCTACGAACCCATCAGCCTAGAGTGGCGATGGGGTAGTCGGCGGGACCTGTGATAGCGAGAGGTAGTCCTGCAGGTTACCTTGTGAAGTGTGGCGGCGGAGCTCGAAGTAGGCGAGGAAGAACCCGGTGGCGTGACGAAGACCATGCGCAGACGGCGGTGATCCGCATCATAGGATATGGTGTTGTGGAAGCCGAGGAGGTCAGTGCGCAGGGACGATGAAGTAGACTGCATGCAGCGATGCTACGACCCGAGGAGGCGGCATAGCTGTAGGATGCAAATCAGTGCAGCGGCTGGGAGACCACTAGCAACGTACACGCCAAGGAAGACGCGTTAGAAGCTGGTAGCATGGGCCAAAGGCGGCGGTGTTGCGGTCCGAAGGAGCGACACAGCGGCAGCCCATAACTCGATCGGTGGTAGGCGTGTACTCGGGGACATGCTTGGCGTAAACAAGCGCGATATCGGTTAATCAGACCGACTGTGCGCCGTATGCGCCATGGAGTGGACGACGCGTAGATCGGAGTCGATGGCAGCATTGTCGGTGAAGTTCCAGATGATGACGAAGACGATCCGAGGGAGGGCGGCCGCGGCAGCCTTCCAAGGAAGGTGTAACAGCCGTCCATGGTGCGTGGCAGCCTGCCGTGAGGTCACAACAGTCTGTCGAGGCAGGCGCAACAGCGGAGAGGGCAGGCAACGTAGATCGTCGATGCCGATGGTCGGAGTAGAGGCGCAACAATGACAACGACAGTGGGCGACACGGCCCGATGAAAAAGAAACTTACAGGGCAGCCGATCGAGGTATGGGTTGCGCAGCCCCTAGCGGAGATTATGGAGATCGACCTCCCCCGGGGCAGCGCGACAGAAGCGTGTTGCTCGGCTAGCGCGGCGCCATTGGGGCGGCGACACTAGGGTTTGGGAGGTGGCGCGGCGACGTTAGGTGGATGCGGCGGCAGCTCTAGGTTAGTATCGAATTAGGGCTGATACCATGTAGAACGATAGAGATGGATTGGTTGTAATATGATGGATGTATTATTGAGCCCAATGGACGAGTATATATAGACGTACAAAGATCATCTTAGATGCAAGACAAGACATGAGATCTATATCGTAGATTACCTAAACTGTAATATACTCTAACATAGTCAAACGAGATTAGCGTAACTCATGAATGTCAAAAGGCATTCTTCGTGCATCTTCATTTCAAAGGATTTTTCAGATGAGTCATCATGTTTTGTTTTGTGTTGCAAATCACATAAAAACACGAGTCATGCATAACCCACCGTTTCTCGGAAAAGAAACGAAAAGCTAGTAAAAAGAAGCTGAAGGTCATGTACTCATATGCGCCCGGATGCTCGAGGAGAGAGAGCCCAAACAGGCAGCAACTACCAACGGACGCGCCCGTTCGTGAGATCCGGCATCGCACCGTCCTGTACGCTGATACCCACTGCGCCAAGTGACAGGGAATCTGTCGCCGATTGCCCAACAGTGGACGCACCGCTTGCCGATAGAAAATGAAGATGGACGACAATGCGCATGGAAAAAAGCGGTCGGTAGCAGTAGGCAGTAGCCATAGCCACTACAACTTTGGTTCCTAGCGCACACCGTGGTTCCTTCTAGTCATTTAACGTGACCTTGTTTATTGTCTCAATTGTTAGGTGCTGCATAGTACTCCTTCCGTTTAGAAATAACTGACTTGGGTTCGTCTAGATTTAAATACGTCTAGTGTATAGATACATTCAAATCTACACAAACTCAAATTAGTTATTTCTGAACGGAGGGAATATATTATATTGATCAACGCGAGAGTATATTTTCCGCTTGTCCTTGCTCTGTCTAAGGTGTTGTGCAACTCGAGCGGAGATTTGGTGGACATGAACAATAATGTTTTTTTTCCAAAATTATAGTTTGGAGTTCCAAAATTCCGAAGACAATTCCGGATGTAGTTAGTAATGTATACTATAAATGTGCAAACAATCAATTGAAAATATTTTCAAATCTCCAATACTATCAGATTTTATCATTTTTTGTAGCCTATAAAAAACCGCATTCCAGATTGGCATGATTGTAGGATATATCATTTACAAGTCCAGGATTGTTTTCATTTTTTTGATATTTTAAATATGATTCCTGAATATTTTATATGGAAGATCACTAGATCTCATATGCCAGAAGAACTTTTCGTGTACCACCCATCGTACCTTCAAAGTTTAACAACAAAAGAAAACCCAACTAATCATTTTTTGAAGGAATAGACCGAGAGAGAAAAAAAAACTCAAAGAGGAGTGAAAGAGGTGGCGCTCGCTTTATTCCACGAGCAATGGAGAGGAACTTTTCTACAGATGCCCAGCCATTATTTTGGTTAAATTAAACCCACTGTCAACCAATGGTTGAGCACAGCCATAGAAAACAGGAGAGGACAATAAGAGATACCCCTCCCGTAAAGAAAAAGAGAGGCGGCGGCTAGGGTGAAAACCCTAGCAGCCGCCGCAATCTACGTCGTCCTCGTCGTTTACGTTTGGAAATCGATGGGTCCCCGTCTCCTCTGCTTGTCGCTCCGGTGACGGGAGGGGGTGGGACCTCGGACCTGCGCTCGGCGTTGTAGAAGGTCCCTAAAGTTAGAGTTTGGTCAATCAGCATCGACGTTATGGTGGCTATGGCGGCGTTGAGCGGGACAAGAATAAGGTATACCCGTCTCCTCTTCCACCTCGTCTGCGACGATCTTGCCGCTGGCGTTGAGGAGGGCGGGGATTCGTCTGGTCACCGTTTCCATGGAATGGTGGATCTCGTTCAGTCTACGTTTGTTCTAGGTTCGGTGCTACAAGTTTCAGATCAATTCAAGGGTTCAATGACGACTGCTTCAACTCTAGGGCGCTGGTCCTTAGGAACACGTGCACGAAGACTTCCCGACTGTCATCAACAACGTCAGGCCGGCTCCGGTAAGGGAGTGGCGACAGCGGCGCGTCAGCGGCTCGCTCTGGCGGCAGTAGTAGTCGTTAGGTGGTCCAAGGACCTCGATGTAAATTTTATTATGTTTGGGTGCTTTGTACTTTTTGTAAACCCATGAAATAGATCCGGATCTTTTTTTCGAAAAAAAAAATCAGGAGAGGACTCCATTGACCGTACATGTACATTTGTAGAGATCTAAACCAAACATAAATAATTGTCGCATAGAGCGAGCCATATTTCATCATTCTCTCGAATTCATAGCGTCCGGAGCTGGAGCCTCCTCCTTCTCTTCTTTCCCAGCCCAGTCTCTTTCCCCTTCTCCACGCTTCCCTTCGCTTCGCTCCTCCTCCTAGCCGAATTTTTTAAACCTCCATCTGACCATCTCCCTCGTCGGCTTCTGCCTTCCGATCTCAGAGGCCTAGTGACGCGCGAGACCCAGACCGGGAGCTCTCTGATGGCGTCTCACATCATTCTGCCCAAGGAGGAGGAGGAGGAGCAGGAGGCGGGGCACGGCGTGGCCGAGGCGGACCACGGCTCGCCGCCGGAGCCGCGGGGGTACCGGCACATGGAGACGGCCCCGAAGCCGCTCCCGTTCTCGGCCACGTGCGTGCGGATCTCCCGCGACTCCTACCCCAACCTCCGCGCCCTCCGCAACGCCTCCGCGATGAGCCTCCCCGACGACGACGCCGCCTTCGCCAAGCTCGACGAGGGCGACTACGGCTACGTCCTCGACGACGTCCAGCACCTCACCGATTACCTCCCGGAACTCCCCGTGAGCGCCGCCACCCACTCCTCCCCTGCTTTCTCGCTCGCTACAGTGCCGGATTCCGTGAGAAATCCTAGAAGTGCGTCAGGGCTTGTGCTGGGCAGGGGGTGATTCTGGTTTTGGGTGGGCGAATCTCGATTATTCGATTATCCTTTTGCTTTGGTTCTGCCATTTTATGCTGAGCTTCACTACTTACGCAGCGTTTGATGATTTAGGTGATTCCTTTTGTTTCGCATTTTTCTTGGATATTTTGTGGGTTGCTTATGTGTGAGTTGTGACTGCGCGAGGTGGATTTTCACATAATATGGATGGGGGTTTCAGTCAGCCGATCGGATCCCAAAATGGAGTATGGATTCACCTGCTCCATTAGTTCATGGAATTCTTTTCCCTGCTCCATCGGGAATATTTAATTGCTCTTTTTCCCTGCTCCCGCAGAGCAGCTGCATATGCATTCATGGAATCCTGGGTATCCAGCAATATATTTATCTGTTATTGGCTTTAATGACATGTCGAAATGAAGTGTCTGGTTTTCAAGGTGGCATTATGAGGATTATGCTGACCGTTTCCTTGTTTAATCTTTCTGCCAGACTTTTCCTAACCCATTACAAGACCACCCTGCCTATTCAACCGTCAAGTAAGGATTTTCCACCAGTTCTCCGTTTATCTCACCTGTGCTAAGTCTCTTTGTCATGCTCATTGCAAAATCTGATAACCTGAATAAATTCTCTGTTCACCTATTTATCAGGCAGTATTTTGTCAATGCGGATGATACTGTACCTGAAAAGGTAAAAAATAAATTAGAAGTGATGATTTGATACGATAATGTAGTTACCTTGGTAATTGGTGAAATGACATGTTATTTGTGCCACACCAGGTGGTTGTTCAGAAGGACAGTCCGCGCGGAGTTCATTTCCGTCGTGCTGGGCCTCGGCAGAGGGTATGATGACTTAGCTATGTGCCTATATCATATGAAGAAAATGCAGTATCTACATATATCTGATATAAATTCGAACCATATCAGGTCTACTTTGAGCCAGAAGATGTGAAAGCATGCATTGTTACCTGTGGAGGCCTTTGTCCTGGGCTTAATACTGTCATTAGGGAGTTGGTGTGTGGTTTGTCGCATATGTACAATGTCAATGATATCTTTGCAATTCAGGTTTGTGCTGTTCTAGATGATGTAACGTTCTAAACTGCAAATGTGCGTTGACTTCTTTTCACTTCATCTGGTCCATGTCGCATTTTGTGTGTTATGGTCACTTGTTTCTTGATCCTTGACCCTTTAAACTCTTCCTAGAACTTAATAGACACTTTGATTTGAATTTCATGCCTCAGTAGAAGGAAAGAGAAATCCCTGTCATTTTACTTCGCATTTGTTAAGAAATCATTTCTACTTGTACTACACTTATAATAACTGGATGTTCTGAGATTTGTGAATTTCATCATGTGACATGAGTCCAGATTTTGTACGATTGTACTAATAAGCAGTGGGAACTTTGTGAGTTGTTTTGCCATGACTGTAAGTAAGCATTGTAGTGCATTGGTAAAACCAACTTTTGAATTGTACCTATTAAACCTATGCATGGTTATATAGATTCAAATTAATTCTATACATGGTTCGTTTCTATTGTTTATAACATGTCATAAATGATCTTTTAGAATGGATACAAAGGCTTCTATTCGAGCAATTATCTTCCCATGACACCAAAAAGTGTTAATGATATCCACAAGAGGGGTGGTACAGTTCTTGGAAGTTCACGTGGTGGTCATGATACCCACAAGATTGTAGACAACATTCAAGATCGTGGAATTAATCAGGTATTTAATTGTTTTAAAGTGTTCCTATGTGATCCCCCTTATTCTTCGAAGTTAAGCAAAAATATGCATGTGTAAATTATCTAGGTTTACATTATTGGAGGAGATGGAACTCAGAAGGGAGCATACGAGATATTCAAGGTAATCACTTTCACGAGTATGTCCACGACATCACTCTACATCGGCACATAGTACTTCAGCAATCCCAGTTTAGGTGCACTCTAGCAGCAGGGACTCCTGCAATACTGCCGCCTTTTATTTGCACGATCGATAGTATATCATTAGATATTTTTGGGGGAAAATATCATTAGAGTTTTGACTGGGATGTTTAAAATTCTTATCAGTTTTGTAACTTCTGGAAATTTGACAGGAAATTCGAAGACGTGGTCTAAAAGTCGCCGTTGCTGGTATCCCCAAGACAATCGATAATGATATAGCGGTAATCTGTGATTACTTGCTTTTCTACAGCAAAGATGCTTTTACTGCATATCGATTTACTTGGGAGATGAATTGATACTGATTATTGCCATACATTAATTTTAGGTTATAGACAAGTCCTTTGGTTTTGATACTGCCGTGGAAGAGGCTCAACGCGCCATTGATGCCGCTCATGTGGAAGCATCAAGCGCTGAGAACGGAATAGGCTTGGTGAAGCTGATGGGTCGCTATAGTGGTAAGTTCCTAGCTCAACAAATATGGATACTTTCTGTTTCTGACTGCTGAGTTCTTGAGCCCTTTGCCCCTTTGTCCTTGGTGTTTATTCTTTCGGGGGTAAAAGGCACGTCAAAAAGGAGTCACCTTGTCTTTCACTGATCTGCTCTGATTAATTGAAACAACTTTTGTGAATAGTTCATTTCTTGTGTACAGACTGAAAATCACTTACCCCCCGTGTCAAATGATAATAAATTTATCCCATCGCAAAAAAAAAAAACATAATGAATTTATCCTCTTTTTTTTGCGGGAGATTTGTATATGCAGTCCTTAGTCCTCACTGTGGTGATTCCTTGCTATGCAGGGTTTATTGCAATGTATGCTACTCTGGCGAGCAGAGATGTGGTAAGTTAGTGCCTTCTATGCATGTCTGAGTTATTTCAATCAGCCTTCTGTAGTTTCTTTAAGCTTTATATTCTTCATTTTTTCCTGCTACTGAGTTACATGTATCGCCAATGTTCAGATTTGTCATTCCTGTCCATAATTAATGTGATTATTTGTTGGATAATAAGGATTTATTTCTATCTTCTGTAGGACTGCTGCTTAATTCCTGAATCCCCATTTTATTTGGAAGGCAAGGGTGGACTTTTCGAGTATATAGAAAGGAGGCTGAAGGAGAACAACCACATGGTCATTGTTGTGGCTGAGGGAGCAGGACAAGATCTCATTGCCAAAAGTATACCTGTTGCAGATCAGCTAGATGCATCTGGAAATAAGCTGCTTCTTGATGTTGGTCTTTGGTTGACTCACAAGATTAAGGTGCCCATCAATTCTTTGTTAACGCGAGTTTACATGAGATTGTTAAACTTCAGTTTCGCCCTCCGTCCATAAGCTACTTTGCCTGTACTTTGTGCATTCATATTTTGGAATGACACTGGAACTGGTGGAATGTGCAGCAATGTATGTGTATGATTTTTTTTTTTTGAGGTTATGCAACACTTGCACTTTGTAGAAGCCATGTTGTATGTTTGAACTTCGCTAGTTAAGTAGCATCACATCTAAATATGTGCATCTGATTTTAATTTAATATAGTGTTAATATCGCAGCAAACCTTCATGTGGTTATCATTGTTGTTCCCATTCGTGAATAGGATGCTGAATTTCTGATAGCAAACCTAGTATCCCAGTGAACTTTCATATTTGTCATTGTTGGTCTCCATCTATAGATTACTAGGATAGTGATATCAAAATAGACACTTTTTTCAGGATCTCACTTGGCAATTCTGTAATGTATGAATGTATCATTTTCATTATTTCGTTGTAGGATTATTGCAAAAGCAAAAAGATGGAGATGACTATTAAATACATAGGTAACAATCTTATGTCCTTCTCTTCATTGGATTGTACTCTGTTTTATTGTTTTGTGCAATGTGACAACAGTAGCCTGTTATTTCTACTGGCAGATCCAACCTACATGATTCGTGCCATTCCAAGCAATGCTTCAGACAATGTCTACTGCACGCTGCTGGCACACAGTGCTATTCATGGTGCAATGGCAGGATATAGCTTCACTGTGGGAATGGTGAACGGCAGGCATGCATACATACCATTTCATGTAAGTGTAACTATCGTATGCCCTTACTTTTGAGAATGAGATTAGTACGAGGCTTCCGCTTCATGGTGGAAAGTGGGGGTATTTGCTTCGGGCCACCAATATTTGCCATGGACGTGAATTTTATTTTCCACTTTCTTAGCGACTTAACCTAAGTGGAAAAGTGGTAGTTTAAGTAATGGTTCATTTGACATACCCAAAATTTGAGGCTGTGCATCAATTTGAGCCAGCTTTGCCCAGGAGATGTGACCTTGAACCATGTAATCATCACAGGTGGTAGTGTAGTAAAAAAAGGTTCATCGGTGTAATTTGATCAGTGCCTTTTATTCTAGCTGAGGTCTGCAACTCAGAAAACACCAGTTGGAACTGACAATGTTTGCTTGCACTTCGCTGCATGAGGTTGGCAGACCTTGGATTAAAGTTTAAACCAGAATTGTTTATCATCTTTGGCCTCCCTAGGATCGTCAGGGTGGATAAGAGAGGAAAGAAACGCAGGGGAAGTTCCACAATTAGAGAGATTCTGTGGGGAACATAATGTTCAGAACATTCTTCATCTCTGAAGCATACTGAATATATCTTGAACAACCAGAATAACTTTAAAGTTTTCTTTTGGACAACAGAGAGTAACATCAACGCGGAACAAGGTTAAGATAACCGACAGGATGTGGGCAAGACTGCTGTCTTCAACAAACCAGCCGAGCTTCCTGAGCGAGGAAGATATCAACGAGGCTAGAGAGGCTGATAGGCTGGCCAACAGGCCACCTGTGCCCGCGGGCACCATCGAGCATACAAAGAAGCACACAACGTCGCTATTGGCCAATGGTGAGAAATAGTACGATCTTAATCTGGGCAATTTTTCGATGGTTCTTGTTGTGTATAGTGGTAACTGTGGTATGAGCCCTTCTTTTACTCAGTTTTTGTTCCCCTTCAGCTGTCTTCGATATGTTGACACGAACACTGTTGTTGTAGAATGAGTAATAAACATACGCTTCTATGGTATTTGCATCATATCTGTGTAGGGTCAAATTACTTGCGGTGGACATCAGTCTGTCCCAGTTGTCTCTTTCTTTAAGCAGAGTTTCTACAGATTCTTCGAATACAGTCATTCTGAGCGAGATGGTGCAGGCGAAATGCTCAGTATCTCAGGTCTCAGGCGAAATGCCGCATATGGTGTGGCAGCTTTGCATATATGGAGTAGTTGCCGAGAAGCAACAATCGGAGTATATGTTCCGTTCCTGCATCTCTGGCCTGTGATGGCGATGTCATGTTAGGGTTGCTCGATCGTGTCGACATGCTGTTTTTTCTTGTTCAAACTCAGGCGTCCTTCGAGCCTCGGGTTTGAGACAGACCTAACAGCAACTTCCTTAATCATGGTCTTTTGATGTTTATTCCGTAGTTGAAACTTCAGTGGCTTCTGGCCCCGGGCTCTCGCGAGGTCACGTCATTTTGTTGTCAACGGTTTCTACCATCTGATACTCTACGTTTTGCATGCAAGAGGGCTCCGGGGTTGTACCCATGCCGCAACCGCTACATCAGCCTGCCGCCATCTTCGCCGCCGTTACGCTTCCTGCACTATCGCCATTTGCGACAAATGTCACGGAGAGCGTGACAATACTCGAATCTGACGACGATAGTGACGCAACTGGACCCCCGGAAGAAACGCCTGAACGGGAGACCGAAACATGGCACCAGGCTGACGTGGCTGGCCGGGCGTGGGAGGAGAACCCTGAGCAGCCAGAGACGCCGGAGCGCAGCGCACTTGCAGACGAGACGGCAGAACAGGCGGCGCAATACGTCGACGTGTTCAAGCCTGACGACGGCTGCGCCACGCTGCCGCCACCGCCGGCACACGGCTCAGAGGGTTCCAATGATGAGGGGAGCAGTCCACACGGGGGGAAGCCGAAGCCGTCGGCTAGCGCAAGCGGCAAGCGGCCGGACGTGGCCGCCGCCAAGTCGAGGTTGCTCGCGTTTCGGTCTTTCTCGCGGTACAAGAAGGGCAAGAATTCTGGAGACGCGGGCGTGCCGTCGACAGGCGAGCACCGGCCGGCAGACGGTAAGGCGTGGGAGGAGGTTGGCGCGGAGCACAAGGAGAAGGGCAAGGCGAGGTGGAAAAGGTTTTGGAGGTGAATAGGTGAACGAGCCGTGCTGTCTGCCGTCGTGCTGTGGCACCAATGCGGTTTCGTTGGTTTCTCTCCGATATGTATGTATGAATAATGGTTTGTGGCATATCGTTCTTCGTGCTCTACATTGCAAACATTTTCAATTGGCGATGGTTGGTGTAATGAGAGCATCTCTAATCCATAGCCAAAAATTTAGAGGAATAAAATCCTCCCTATATCTTAGAGGAGTAAAATATACTTTTCTAAATTTTGCGCCGCGGAAATGATCCCCTAAATTTAACTCCCTAAAACGTATATTTGGCTCAAACATTGTGTCAAACACTTGCTATGTGCCACCTACGTCGTCCTCGACCAGTGCCCAGCGGAGGGAATAGGCACCGGCAGTGGTGTTGGTGCTGGCTGGCGACGGGGAGGGCGGGTAGGAGACGCCCAGCTGCAGGTGGTCGACGAATTTTGGGGCAGGTAAGAGACCCAGCTGCAGGTGCCCGGCGTCGTCCTCGACGGGGAGGCGACGCTCCGCGAGCTGGGGACGGGGAAGAGAGGCCTCCGTGCACAGGAGATGAGCTCCGATCGGCGAGCTGCAGCTCGGAAGGAGGCCGACGGAGGTTGGACCGGAGGTTGGAGCACGCCATCCCCAAGCTCACGAGTAGGAGGCAGAGGCGACGCGTGCGGGTGCTTCTCCTTCCGCCGCCGCCACAGAGGAGGCAGAGGCGGCCGCGAGGTCGTAGGGAGAGAGTAGGTTGACGGGCAGGGAGAGAGCCAGGTCGGGAATGGGGTGGAGGAGGACCGGCAGGGCGGCAGTGGGTCGGAGGTGAGCTCGAGCGTGACCGCGGTACATAAGAGAGGGTTCGAGGCAGCGACAATGTGATACACCGTCGGGAGAATTCTGGCGAGCATGGCAGAGGAGGCAGGGAAGGGCGCCGGCGACGGCATGCTCTCCGGCGACCATCCCGACGCGGTGGCGGGTCGGCCGGTGCGTTTTGCCTTGCCGGAGATGGTGGTGGACGCATTGGGGAAATATAGGCATCCACCTCACAGAGGAGCAAATATAGGAGAGCAAGGGGAAATTATAGGAGTCACATTCCTAAATTTACTCCTCTAAACGAATTTACGGCTTCGATTAGAGACTGTTTCGGCGGATAGAAGAGCAAATATAGGAATTCGGCCACGGAAAGGGGTTCGGTTAGAGATGCTGAAATACTACACACTATGAGCTCATGGATGTCTTTTTTAGTTTTGTCCAAATCTGAAGTTCAACTACGGCCTACGCCACTGAGTAGAATGCATAGGTAGACGGCAAAGAATGGAAAATGAACACTCGGCGGCTCGGTGTGTATGAATCAGCAGGCACAGCTCGTTAGTATAGTTAGAGCATCTCCACTCGCAACCCCCAATTAAACCCCGGCGTAAGACCATATGCGGAGGCGCCGGCGCAAGAACCGGCTATTGGGGAGAGCCGGTCTCCAGCCGTAACCCCCAAATCGGCTCCCAAATTAGAAATTCGAAATTCGAACAAGAAAAAATATGACGGGTAGAATGGCTGATCGCCGATCACATAGCCGAACATAAATAGTCTGGACGTTTAATGGTTACAAAACAAAGTCTCGACGATCCCATCGTCGCAAATCGCTGCAAATCATCATAGTTTAGCGATCAAAAGAAGCCGCGCCGGCATCACAAAGCATAGCGACGCATCAGACGGCGTAGACGACATCGACGACCGGTTGGGGAGTGCCTATCGCCGGTGCGCTCGCAAGTGCTGGGGTAGTGGGTGCCGCAGGTGCTGGGGTAGTGGATGCCACAGGTGCTGGTGAAGTGGATGTCGGTGCACCTCGGACCTCGTACAGGATCACGGTGCGCCGGGCCTCCCACCACGCCCGCACGTCGGCGTCCATGTCCCTAGTGTCGACCATGAGGATCGACATGTCCTCCCTCCTCTTCTTCGCGGCCACATTGGCCCTGATCAGCTCGAGCTTGGCGTCCTGCCTCTCGATGACCGACGCCCACCTGACCGCGTCAACCTGCTCCATCTTGGCGGCCTACTCCGCCCTCTCTCAGCGTGCGAGGCGGCATCTGTCATGCATGCCATGATCGAGTTGTGCAGCTTCTCGATGGCCGGCGCGGCATCCCTCGCCACCTTGGCCTTCTTCTGCCCGATCGGACGGCCTCCCGAGGAGAGAGCTGGCGGTGCGTCGGGGTCGTACTTGCCCTTGGCGAGCGCCGTGCGCGTCTCGATCCACTTGTCACACATCTCGATCCTGGCGAACACATAGATGAACTTGACTCGACGTCGTCGTTGTCCTCGCGGTAGGCGGTGATCATGGCGCGCATCTACGAAAGCAATGCAATGCAGCGAGCAAACGACCGTGATCAATGGCCAGCAACCAAACACTAGACTACGATGGACAGTGGACACGGTGAGTTCACTTACTTGGTCCTCGAAGTTGGTGCCGTTGACATGGACACGGCGCACCTCCTCCACGACGCCATGCCACTTGTTGCAAGCATGTTGGGTCATGTGCCAGCGGTGCGACATGCCGAAGTCGTTGCGGTCGTGGTACAAGTCCTTGAAGTAGGGGTCCAAGAGCCGCCGCTCGTCGTACGCCGCCTTGACGCGCAGCTAGTAGGCCTCGGAGCTCTGGTTCGTGCCGGTGAAGGGGTCGATGCTGACCGACTTCCAAGCCTCGGCGAGGCACTCGTCCTCCCGTGAGATCCACTTTGGGCCGCAGCCGCCGTTCTTCTTCTTCTTGACCACGGGCACCTCCTCGGGCACCGGCGCGGGCGCCTGCACCTCCTCCTCGTCGTCCTCGGCGAACGCGTAGGCCTCATTCTCCCAAGGTTCTTGGCTGTCGTCGCAGCCGTCGTAGGCCTCCGCCTCCTCCTGCGTGTAGAACGGTGGCAGCCCTCCACCGTTGATCATGTCGGTCATGATGGTGTCGGTGCCCAGCGTCATTCCGTCGAGCACCCCATGGCTACCGCCGCTACTAACAACGGTGGTGGGCATACCGTCGTGGAAGAGGGGGCGGCGGAGAGCAGGAGAGCCGGCCAGGTTGAAGCTGGCGTTGAGGTCGACGGCGCTGAAGGCATTGGGGTTGAAGCTGCCACCCGCGTCGAGTGGCTCGCACGGCGAGAAGCGAGATAGCTTGGGTGTACTTTGGCTGTCCTGGGACATCGGCCCAGCCTGGGTTGTTGCCGAAGACGGCGACGGTGACGAGACGCTCTCTTGGCTCCCCCACGCGTGCGAGGGGGGGGGGAGCTCGGCATGCCCGCCATGTGGGCGGCTCTCTGCGCCATGAGTACCTCCGCGGCCAGAGCCTCTGAGGCCCGCTTCTTCCTCGCCCTGAGCTCTCTCTGCCGGCGCTGCAGGTCGAACGCCCACTCCGTGTTCGTCATCCCCTCCGGACGCTCCTTCTCCGGCTTGCCCCTTTTCTTCGCCAGCGGCGCTACTGCCGTCGCACGGGGAGCGGCGTACTTCTTCGGCGGCATGGTGGCGCGATCTGGTCTTTGCTGGGAAATGGCGGGAGTGGGAGGTGAGGCGGGAGGGGAGGGGAGATAGGGGCTAATTTTGTAGGGAACCGACGCTAATTTTGGTGAGAAAAGGAAATAATTTCAACTAGGTCACCGACAAGGCTAGCCCGCCGAACTTTTCCCTGCCCTCCGACGCCCCCGCTAGCCTCCCTTGGAATTGGGTTTCGATCGAGCGCGCCGGATAAATCGAACACGCGCGCCGGCGCCAAAACCAAATTGGGGGACGCGGCTGAGACCGAAAATTGGTGCCCGCGGTCCTTTGAGGGCCACGAGTGGAGATGCTCTTAGTTCTCAACGAAACGCTCCTCCAGCAAAACCTAAGGCACAGCAAACTGAGCCTTGCACGATTCTTATTATCCTGTCATTTTATCCATTCACTGAGCACAAGATATACTTACTTGATAATACATACAAAATTACAGCACCACATGGTGTGACAAACCAATTTCCACCGATCACCGCATAGGACCGAGAGTTCACATGTTAACCATGGATCAGAAGACATGCCCACTCAAGGTAATGGCGAATAAACCCTGGACAAGGATCACCTCAAGTTTCAAAAATGCTAAGGCCACTTGCAATGCAAGGGTGCTTACAAAGTGCTTAGCAAAATAAACCAAGCGGTTTCTTTAGCACCAGTGCTTATCTTTATAGGAGAGGTGTCTAATTAGGCATCGACCTAGTATAATTAAGCACCGGTGCTCAGTAAAAAACCAGTTTATTTCTTTAAACATCCTTCTAAGCACCTTGCGTTGAAGATGCCCTAATGATGGAAAAGGCTGGCTGTTCCTGTCGACGGTGGAAAATCAGGTCTCATAAGGTCGGATCCAGTGCCAGTTGCCGCCTCCATGTACCATGGAACAGCTGGGCCTTTCAACTCAGAGCTGTCGCTCAGCCGCCCAACGACCCCAGCACCTGAAAGATCGACCTTCTTCGCTGCAAGTAACAACAGTAGAGCGATCATAAGCTACCAAGCTACAATGAGGAAAAAAAAGGCACCTTCCTGTTGCGCATCTAGAATATTTAGCACATAATTCCAGTAGGCGAAAGACACACACCCTCTTCTCTTGAACTATCTTACATTGTTTTTTACAAATCAAAGGTAACTGAAACTACAACTAAATTTTTATGCATGTAATCCCTCTGTTTCATAATATAAGATGTTTTAGATTTGTAAAGTAATGTATCTAGACGTCTTTTAGTGTGTAGGTTCGGTGAGGTTTACTCCGAATCTACGCATTAAAAGACGTCTAGATACATTACCTTCACAAAGTTAAAATATCTTATATTTTGAAACGGGGGAGTACTAAACTGCAACCAGGACCGGAGTTATGGAAATTTTGCAACAGCTAGCGGGACACCAATTTGAGGTAGTGGCAACCACGTGGGTATGAAAAAGTCAAAAGGACAAATAAATCATCATAGGAAGCGAAGATACTTACGGTCAGCTATATTCAAATCAATCAACCCACGGCTCAAAGAGTCAGCCCATATGCCAGATTTGACCTGAAAAGTCTCTTTCTTCACAGCTGGTTTTGATGCTGACATGGAGGCATGCTTCAGCTCTGCGAGCGACTTGTTCATGGATCCAGTGGCACTTAATGCACCTGATTCCTTGTGTGACGCAAAGGCACCAAAGTTCAAATCCCCTGTAGGAATGCAACCAGAACTCTTGTTCCTCTGTGCAATTACAGCGAAAGGATCGAAACCTTCTTCACTTGAATTTTCAGACGCGGGAGGCTTTCCTTGTGAATATTTGCTTGGGGTGTCACGCACTGAAAACTCTGTGTCTGAAGAGAATAATGTCGGAAAGGATGGCTGGAAGGGATCAAAAGCAGAGGCAGAATGATGTGCAGGGGAAGAACTTTTTTGCTCTGGATGTTTTTCGGGAGTACCACGTACTGAGAACTCTGTTTCTGATGTAGTGGACCCACCAAAAGATGACCTACCAGCAAACAGATCAATCTTGTCCTGCAATGACATTTGGATAGAGATAATGAAACGGTTGTATAGTGTCGATCTCTGGATCAGTTCATTAGTACACATAGTATTGATAAATATCAAATTTAACGGTGTATTATAAATATAACGCATGAACCAGAAATTACAATTATTGCATCTTCGCACAATAAGCTAACTCAAATAAAACTTAAGTAGAAACGAAAAAGCGGTAGAGTAGATCCTCATTTTTTAATTATGCCACAAGCGAATAAATGTCAAGTGGAGGCTCGCGACCTATGTTATCACTTAGAATCAGAATAACCTGCAACATAAAATCGTTGTAGCCAAAAGGTTTGGGTCAATACTTTAAACATGTTGACAAGTAGAGCTAAAGAGTATAACAAACCTAGCAACTACATGCATATTTGGGTAGGTGGAGTTTAGGTTTATTTGCGGAAAGCAATTACTTGTACATTTTTATCAAATTACTTTTAATCAACACAACCTAATTAAGTCCACCCTCAAATTTTAAGAAATTAAGAAATTGTAATAAGCGAGAAATATGTCATAGCTTCCAAATCTAGTAGTTTAAATTGTACATAACCGAGGACACGGCTAAATACTTACATTGACACTCTACAGATTTTGCACATTTTACCCATGTGACCTAATCAACCCCTTTTACCACTACACTTATTTTGCGTCATGGTCGAGAGAAGTCCAAGACAAGACCGTTCAGGAAGTAGTTCCCCAAACCCGACACACACCGTTCCAACCTATAAAAAATCACTGCATCTCTGACTACGTGGGTTCTAGTCACCACAAACTACTAAGTCAAACCAACACCCATTCACATTGTCACATGATTGCACGGTAAGCTACCAAAATTAAGAAACCAATTTTCCTTTTGATACCTAGACGGTTAACACCATAATTTCCCACTCAGATGACCAACATACCAATCCGTCTAGGAAATTCATTAATTAATGTTGTTTTCATTGAATAGCAAAAATATACATTTTAAAATTCACAATAATCATGTTATGATCTCATCCCCGTCTAAGTAAGCATAGCTAAGCATAACTACACATACGATAACTCAAAGTTACAAGGCATAGTACAACACAACATGGGACATAACATATTATATAAATAAATATTCCTATACATGTAATTCTACAAAAACAACTACAATGTATAGGAAAATAATACGACTTTATGAACAAGATAGCACCACTTGCTTTGGTTACAGAAATCAAAAACACAATCCTCTGTAACCAAAGCAAGTGCTGCTATCTTGTTCATAAAGTCCTATTATTTTCCAATGCATTATAGTTATTTTTGTAGAATTACATGTGTAATAATATTTATTTATATGTTATGATATGTCTCATGTTGTGTCGTATTATGCCTTATTCGTTTGAGTCATCGTATATGTAGTTCTATGCTTATATAGACAGAGATGGGATCATGTCATGATTATTGTGAATTAAAAAAACATTAATTAATAATCACTAGGACGGATTGGTATATTGGTCATCTGAGTGGAATTTATGGTGTGGACCGTCGTGTAGGTATCGAAGAACTAGTTTCTTAATTTTAGTAGGTTAAGTGTACAACCATGTGCCAATGTGAATAGGTGTTGGTTTGACTTAGTAGGTTGTGGTGACTCAAACCCACGTATCCAGAGATATAGTTTTTTATAGGTTGGAATAGTGAGTGTATAGTTTGGGAAACTACTTCCCGAACGGTCTTGGCCTTGTACTGTCTCGACCATGATACAAAATGAGTGTAGTTGTAAAAGGGTTGATTAGTTTACATAAAAAAAGTATGCAAACCTCTGCAGAGTGTCAATCTAAGTACTTAGTCGTGTATCCGGTTATGGACAATTTGAGCTACTAAGTTTGGAAGCTATGACATATTTCTCGCTCATTCCAATTTATTAATTCATTAAAATTTGAGGGTGGAGTTAATTTAGTTGTGTGATTAAAAGTAATTTGATAAAAATGATAGGATATAAGTAATTATTTATCGCAAATAATTCTAAACTCTACCTATCCAAATATGCATGCATTTGCTTGATTTGTTATACTCATCTTTAGCTCTACTTGTCAATACATTCAAAGTATCGACACAAAACCATTTGGCTGCAATGTTTTATGTTGCAGGTTATTCTGATTCTCAGTGATCGCATAGCTCGCGAGACTCCACTCGACATTTGTCCACACATGGCACAATTGAAGAATGGGGATCAACTTTACTTACATATTTTCCGTTGCTACTTAAGTTTTATTTAATATAGTTTCATATTATGCGAAGATGTAATAATTGCAAATTCTGGATCATGTGTTATATTTATGATATTCTATTAAACTTTGATATTTATCGATACCATGTGTTCTAATGAACTGATCCAGGGATTAGCACTACATAGAGCAAACTTTTCAGGTCGTGTCGTTTTAGATAATGAGTTAGAATTTTTTTTAAATCATTGAACCCATAGATATTTACAAAGTGTTATATCATTAAATATGTGGATGTACATATAGAACAAATGAGTGTCATAAAACTTCAGAATTGTTGCTTTCTCTTTTTATGAAATTAATATATCATATCTATGCAGTATCTTATCACAAACCCTGTAACACTTGAAAATGACTTGTGCTACAAATATATTGCTAGGTAAGGAAAACATACCCGAACTTGAGAACCACTCGTTGTTGCTCCCTCCAATGGAGCGTTGGCTGACTGGAAATTTGCATCAGCAAATAAATCAATTTCTGGTACAGCAGCACTGCCCATTAGCATTTCTGTTGAAGTAGATGCAGTAGTATCAACAAGGTCATCCATTAAGTTCGGCCCAAAGAGATCCATATGATTAGAGCTCACATCGGCTGTTCCAGCTGCATTCCAAGAATAAATCTTTGTGAGAAAAATAGCGGGCAGCACTATGGTCCGTATGTCATATAAAAGAAAATACACATAAGTGCTTTGCGTCCTAGCTAACTAGTTTGGTAGGTACTACGGCGAGTATGCATGACATGTGCAACAAAAACAGCTGACAATACTATTGTGGGTATGCCAAAGAAACAAAAATCCAAAGAAGGCTCTTAGATATCTTGTCTGATAAGCAGAATGACAGTGATGGCAGCATAATATGTGCATAACATGTTAAACAAAGTGTATAACAATGGCTACCGAGACAGGAAAACCATGGTAATCATATAATCTAACAAAATTGTTAGATATGCAGTGAGGAAATACTGACCAGGTGTGGAAGATCCTCGTGGATTGAAGTCGTTGCTCTCGGCCTCATTCTTTCCTTTCTCTGAACTTGGAACTCCATGTGTGGCACGTGTATCCGACAACGATTTGGAGCCTCCTTTTTCCGATTTAGAGCGACTTGCTCTCTTAGTAGTTTCTTTTGACCTGTGCCTAGTGCTTCTGTGACTTGACATTGCATCTTTACTGCTCTTGCTCCTTTCTGTGCCAGTGTAGCTGTCCCTGAATGAGGCGGTTTCCCTTGAACCACCTGTGCGACTACCAGCGGAGTAGCTGCCATTGCCAAATGATGCCGCGCTTGATTTGTATGACATTCCAGTTGATGATACACCCAAGTACCTAAACATACGATCCATGTAAACATCAAGTGTACAAACAATGGGAAGAGTTTTGTTCACGGAATGCACGATAAGTGAGGGCATGAATGCCTTTACTTGTCCCTGGTAGCAGCAGCCTTCTCCCTGACCTGTTGAAGCTTGTCCCTGTCATCCACAACTGCTAGAACAGTTTCGGCCTTCTTGCGCACATTGAGCCCAACATCTTTTCCATTGGGCTCCACGAATTCGAATTTTGTGAGTGCCTTCCAAAGCAAAATCAGCATCAGGCAACGATAACAAATCTTACAGACAAGGAAACATGTATACCCACTGAAAAGAGCCGCCACAGGAGCACGTACAGCGATCTGTGCACTGTTTTCAACAAGCCCGTCGACTGCACGCTCAGTGCCATTAGCCAGAAGGTACTCAACCACAGCCAATGCCTGTTAAGTGGAAGGAACAAGCTGTCACTAAGGAACAGTTCAAACAGACAAACAGTTCCAAATCGAGCTTGTTATCATATCACCTTATAGAGGTGACGCCAGTTCGCATCGGTGTTCCCCAGTCGTTGCCATAGCACATCCATGATTATTTGGGATTCCCCACTGCAAGCAAGCAGAACGATGACGATCAAGATGTGCCCCCAGCTCAATACCCTGAATTTACAGAGGAAAAAGTGAGGAGCAGAAAATTCAGGCGGTGCACTCACGGTTTGTTTGTGGCCCGGGCGATGTCCGCCATGTCTGAACCGTGAGGCCCCCACGGCTCATCGCTGGTGGCGTCAAGAACCTGTCGCATAAACAAGTCAGGAAGGAAGCTGGTAAAAACACGGAACACACCATCAAGGGAATAAATGCAGGGGCAGGAGTAGAAACATGATGAGACAGACCTTCTGCTCGATTTCTGGCACCTTGAGCACCCTGAGATTAACCTCTCTCTTTCTGGGGAAGGAACCTTTTCGAGGTCAGCGCGCACAAGGCGGCGGGGGAAAATTAACGAGAGAAAAAAAGGGGGGGAAATTCCGTTCTTACATCTCCCGGACGGTGTGATCGAACACCTTCATGATCTCGTCCATGGCTGGGTAGGCGGAAACGAAACCGAAGGATGAGAGCTGCTCCCTAGAGAACAATAATGGTCTCTTCTCCCGCTAGGGTTCGTAAGCAGGTGACGAGAGCCGGAGGAGCAGGTGTTGAAAACTTGGTGGCGGCACGGACGGGGTGTGGAGGGAGAGGGAGAGACGAGAGCGCCGCGGAACGGACCGAAAAGTCTCGTCGCATCGTCGCCCTTCGCGGGAGTCAGCATTCAGCAATCGGACCGGCCGGCTGCCATGTGGGGTGCGGGGCCACGCCACTTGTTTACTGGACTCCGGACTCCGTCGTCTCCTCCACCACGTCATGGCCTTGTTCATCTTTTTTTTTTGACAGTTGGGCTTGTTCATCTGTGCGGTATGAAAGCCCAATATTCCTTTTTTTTTCGCCAGGGGAGGTACTCGCCGCTTTTGCCTTTGCCCATCGCAGGCTATGGTCGGGAGGAAATGTACTATACAGTATTCAGCAATCAACGTGGAGCCGAGATGGAGCTCTATGTACAGGTGGAGCAGATGGAAGCAGACGAAGCAGGAGCTGGGTGCTGTTTCTGCCTGCCTGCCCTGCTGCAAGATGATGGCGCATCAAAGCACTGCTCGGACAAATTTTCAACGGTACCGAAACATGTTTACTCCAACATGCAAAGATCTTCAATTTTTCCTTTATACAATAGTACTACTTGAATCCACTAGAGAAATCAAGGGATATACAAAGCTGCTGCTACTAGTACATGATAAATAACTAGTGATAAAACCTGGGTGTCTGATTGGAATAGATAACCATGGCACCCACCAGGAATAAGGCAAATACCATCAGCGACAGTAGTAATCACGCTGAACCTCCATAAAAAAAAGGGCATCTAAATTCAGATCACTACATACGCGACACCGAAGTTGAGCAACGGCTAACGAATCTGCGCGCACAGCACAATCTTCCTCCACTGCCCTGCATACGGACCAGCTAAGGGTTGGACGGAGAACCACCATTGCAGCAGTTCCCCGCATCCATATCTTTCGCCGTTGCTACATCTCCATCTTCCAGCTTGAGATCGGCGCTCTGTTGCGGACGACAAGGCACGGCACCTTGGCTGTCCGAGGCAACATCTTCCATTGCCGAGCCGCACATTGCTTCCAGTGCCGGTGATGAAGGTCCAGGAGAGGGCGCTGCGTCGAAACCGTTATTTTCCTCACATGTAGACATCAGTGGCACCACCTCTCCACTATGTTCCATTTCACCGGGATATCCGGCCTGATCGACATCCTCGTCGTGCTGTGGAAAAACATAATCTGCTGTCTCACAGTCCTCATCAATGGATAATGAGCCTGCACAATCCTCCTCCACTGCCAGTAGCAAATTGTTTTCCTCATCCATGCGTTCCAGGGCCAATGTAGCCTGCTCCACTGTGTGAAGGTCCCCGTCTTCCTGGTATTGAGCTTCTTGATTCTCACCTATGATGTTCTGTTCAGCTTCAAGCAAATGCAGAGACTGCTCGTGATGGGTGGCAGTCGAGTCGACATATGAGCCGGTAGCTGAACCAAAAGGTGGAACCTCTGGGCCACTCTTTTCCTTCATCTCGCCAAGATCATGGAGGACGTCTTCAAAACCGTGCAGAAATTCAAAAACTAAGGCTTGTGTGGCCGTATCAGCAGTGGATGACATGGCTGTCTTGGCCTTCTTCATCATACCATGCAGCTTATCAACCTACAAGAAAATAAATGCATGTTCAATACTGATTCAGTATATGCATGAACTACTTGGACAAGCTTCAACTCAAAATTTATCATTACTGCTGGAGATAAATATTAGTTCCGTCAATTGCAGGATCCAATCATATGAATGTAATGAGCAATTTAGGTTTACCGCTTTGCGGATCATAGGAGACTTGGCCTTGTATTGAAGATCAGAGGAATCATCGGGTGGAGATAAAAGCCCTGCTTCAGCATCATCACTGGTTGATGGCACAAGATACCGCCGTGTAGCTCCGGAGTACCACTGCAGATACTCGTCATAAGATGACAAATCATATTGCTCAGACTCCCGAAATATGCGATGTCGCCGTGCTTCCCATTCCTGAATATACTCATGATGTGTGTCTTCCCAATTCTCACGCTCTCTACCACGTCGACTAATACGATGTAATGTCTGTAGTGTTGGTCGAAAAGGTGGTGGAATGCATTGGCGGAGTCCAAATTGCCGCATCACTCGCTCAGGCAGATACATCTCAACTATAGGAAAATTTATTAATGGTGCTTGAGTAATCCACAGGTCAGCATCTTTTGTGCAGAGTGGTGGTAAGCTCGATGACTCAATGAGCATGTATGGTTCCCATTTCAACTGATCTGCTCGCTGCAGGTTTAGCTCATCTCTGTACTGCTTAAGACAGCGAGTAGCATTCTCACTTTGAGCGCGGGCACCCACCCAACGAAAGCCAATTGGGGGCAAGTCTCGTGGGATATCCGTCTCCATGCATAGGGGAGAACGAGCCAATGGTCTGCCAACATGGGAGTGCTCCCAGCTCCAAAGCTGCAAGAGAAGCAACGAGCCACCAATGTTCTTGATATTGTGGGAGGATGCAACAGAGCAAAGAGCTCGGTATAGGAAGGCGACAGCCGCAGAGCCCCAGCTGTATGTTCCAACAAGGGAAAGATCAGCAATCAGTGGAAGATATATCAGACTCATCCTTCCTGTCCCATCCGGAAAGAGCACCCCACATAAGAGGCTAAGGATATATGCTCGAACATGCCTCTGTACTGTCTGCTCATCAGCCCCTTCTGGTAACTCGTAGAAGTGTTTCTTCAGCCATTTGTAATGCAAGAAGGACTTTCCAGGCATTGATGGACCTCTTGGATCATGACCCAGACAATCAACGACCATCTGCCCATAATCATGATCCGTAGTAGAACAAACAGGACGGCCGTCAATAGGAAGAGCAAACAACATTGCAACATCTTGAAGTGTAACTGTCATCTCCCCAGAAGCCAAGTGGAAGCTGTGGGTCTCTGGCCTCCAACGCTCTACAAGAGCAGTAATCAAGGCCTTATCCAACTGAGGCATTTTCTGGCAAATTTGTGAGAGCCCAAGAAGTCCAGCATCTCTCAAATAGGGACGATATCTCTCATGAAATTTTAGTGGTTTGTGGTGACGCAGCTTCAACTGATCCACAGCCTGCAACAATATAAATTTCAGTATTGTACTTCTAACGCAGAATTTATTATTATCCTACTAACTTGTTATCCATGAAACAAGATAGAATTTCTTGCACTTAGATTAACCTGATCACCAAAAATTGCATCGGAACGGTGGTTAATCTTAGGATTGAGTAGTGTGCTGGACGCAGGTTCCACGCGATCTATATAACCATCCACAGGGGCTTGTTCTGGGGTGAACTCAACATTGTCCTCTCTATCAGAAGTGGTACACGGCGAAGAAGGTACAGATTTTTCATGGTGATCCATGTAATTTTCTGCCACAGCAGCTCTCCCACGGCCTTGGCCTCGGCCACGGCGCAAACCTCCTCTTGCCCTTGAAGACATGGTCTACTCTTCCCTGTGGTAAAAAAACTCATGAAATTAGTTGAGAAAATGCCATAGAAGATCGCAGCCAAAAATTCAGAAACACGGCAGGAAAGCTTCCCATTTTATCAGGAGACCTTCCACAAGAAAGGAACTCTACAAAATGAACCTATGCATAATATTTTAAAAAAAACATCTTTATGCTTACAAGATAAGGACATTCATCATTTTTTAGAAATCTTTGACACAGGATAATCTGTTAGATAAATCATTTTCTCCTCCAAATGTTGCTCCACGGAACTAGCTACTTGTACTTGTAAATTGCTATGCCCAACTGAAAAACTGAACTCTTACTTATACTCAATTCAATGTATCTACCTTGGAAAGAGTAACTCCTAAACAAGTATCTCCTCTGACTGAGAACGATTGTCCTCATCCTTTTACAAGGGCAAACAATTCATCGGTGAGTAGTTTCCCATTGGGTAGCAATTTTCAGAACTAAACCACCATTCCTTGCTACAACTTTGCACAATAGCCAACAGGGCACACACAATGGCACAACTGCGTACACCGATATCCAAGGGGGGCGAGATAAATCCACCCATGATCTGCAAGAGCTGGCTTACCAAATCGAGCTGGCGGGGAGAGTATGGCCCCGGAGGAGGGGGGGTGGCGGGAGAAGCGCCTTGATCCCCCCGAAGATTTTTGCTTCCCGTGAGAGGAGAAGGGAACCCTAGAAATTTGCTTTCCAGGGGCGGAGGCGGCGATGAGGAAACCGTGACCGGAAGTGGAGGCACGCACCTATGACCTATCCGGGTTCCACTTTGTGCTTTGCCAAATTTACCCTTAATTAACGGAAGTGGGTGATCCCTATTTAACGCAAAATGCATACCCCACTCCGCTAACTCTGTAAGCGGGCCGGCCCGGTAAGACCCATGGTGTATGTTTGGTTCTTCCGGTTTGGGGAAGGTTCTACAACCTCTCGGTCAGTTTTTCTTGTTTTTCCCTTTTCTCTTTCTTTTATATTTTCTTGATTGTTTTTGTTTTTTCTGCTGTTTTTCTTTTAAATTATTTTTTGAATTTGAATATTTTTGAATTTGAATGTTTTTTGAATTTGAAGATTTTAAAATATGAATATTTTCATTATCATAACATATTTTTTAAGTCTAAATAATTTTAGAATCTGAAGATTTCTAAAATCCGAATGTTTTGTAATTTTTTAAAAAAAAATCAAATTTTGAAAGTTTTCGAATTTGAACATGTTTCAAAAGAAAAAGGAAACAGAGAAAACAAATTGCAGGAATAGGAGAAGAGGACATAAGGTAAACGTGGGGTGGGAATCTAGTCTATGCAGGGAAGAGAGAGAGCAAAGAAGAGGGAAGACAAAATTGGAGTGGTTAGGGAAGGGAGGAAGCGAAGTGAGGGTGTGGTTGAAGGGAGTCAAGTCAACTAGAGTGGAAAGGGGGTGACAGGGAGAGAGATGGGGTCGAGCTCATGTCCATCGGCGCAACCAAGATTGCTGGATCAGTTGAGAGAGAGGGAAGGAGGAGAGAGATAAGGGAAGGGCTGGCCTCGGAGGCTTCCAGGTAGGTCCAAGAGGGTGTGGGGTAGCTCTACCTGCCACTAGATTGGGGCTTATAGGTGAGGACAACTAGGGAGTTGAGAGGGAGGTGGTCTAACTCAAAATCTTGCAAGATTTTGCCATGGTAATACTTGGGCCTACCATGTCTAATAGGTGTAGTAGGTTGGGGCGTAGCCCTGGTAGGTTTTGAGAGGTGTGGGAGGCAGAAGATTGAGGATATAGTCAAGATGCACCTCTCCCTGGATTTGAAAAGGTGGGTAAAACCCTAGGTTTTTACTGAGATGGGTTGAGAGGGCATTACCATAAGGGTATACTACCAGGCCTCTCTGGTATTAATTTGGGATTTCCTTTCTATTTTAGATTGAGTTTTGATTAAATTCTAGTTTTGACCAAAGCTTTTTTTATTGGCTTCTTTTTCAAACTTTATACTAGAACAAGTGAGGGTTCTGTTTAAGAATATCGAGAATACCGCTTAAACATTGGGTAATTACCCCGTAATTTTCAGAGGAGTAAAAGTACAAAAATTAATGGATTTACCATTTCTGCACTTTTTGAAAAGAGAGGAAAATAAATATTATAATAGTTTATAAAAATTATTTTTTAGTTATATGAGAGTACATACATAGTGGATCTCATTTCTGTTTTTATTAATTTTGTGTTTTGAAATCAAATACTCTTTTTGGAAAAACTAGATTTCTAAGTTTTTGCGGAAAGAATAGACAAATAGGATATTTGTAATAGTAAAATGGGGTTTAAAAATATTTTTATCACTTAACTTCACTTGTATGGTAGTGTGTGTGTCTTGATGAGTTGAGTTACTAAGTTTGTATATAGGAAGCACTCACACACACATAAGTCAAACAATTCGATAAGATGCAAGAAAATCCAAATTACTCCAAATGCACTCAAAAAATTGTTGGTTCAAACTTTTCTCCTGTGTTCATCTTAACATCCACACAAAAAATATGGGATGTTGCATATTTGCATTATATAATTACAAATATTTCACTTCTTTTTCGTCAACCTCGAGGACCACCATGTCCATAGTTATCAGCTAATTAGAGCCCATAAGGTAGAGAATAACATAGACAAACAAATATTGCATGGATCTTGTACATAGGCGGACCTAGGAATTTGTTGAAGTCTAGGCGCGCCACAAGTCAACTAAAAATTTGCTCGGACAAATGTAAGCATCATATGAAGCAAATATAGTTTTCACAATGGTTTTAGTGCAGAAACACGAATGTAATACATTAAAGATTCAAAACGCATTCAAATGTTCACAAGTTTAAAACACATTCAAATACTCATATGCGCTAATATTAGTTAAGATAGGACTTATCAAGAACTTCCAAAAGTATAATGAAACTCCAGACGGCAAGATTTTAAATGTCCAAACTCACACACATCAAGACTCTACATAGTAAAAGAAATAGATATGGATTAGTAAATTACAGTAAGCTTGTATTAACCAAAAACCTCACAATTCTTGAAATTTTAACTATTTTATTAGTGAAATTTACTACCTAGGACGCCTGCCACCATCGTCACATAAAGGATGTGGAGCAGCCGACATCTGGGAAGTGTTTTTGCGTCGCGAAGGACTCGGATGAGTTCAAATCTACGACGACGATGTGAGGGAGGAGATGACTACAAGGAAGGAGGAAAGGAGAGGGGCTGAAAGTTCAGACACACCAATATTTTACCGCAATCAGGAGTGCAGGATTTCACCTGTCGAAACCCGGTGATATGTGTTATGGCCCGTACAAGTACTCATGGAATAAAAGGATCGATAGTCTGAGCTTTAGAAACTTTTTACAAATAGTAATATGTTCCTTTATTAAAGCATATATTGGTCCTATTAGGGTTAGAGAATAGTGTATGTTCATCTCCTCAGTTGAGGCTCTTAATTGTTGATATCCTGATGTTTTGTATTAAAGGTAAAAATTCACATATTTGCATGTTGATTAAGTCAGTTATGTTTGTACCTGAGGTTTGGCAACCTCATTAATGTTCCCTGATTATCGATGGAGCGCATCCATTGATGAATCTGTTCAAATTTGAAAACCATTTTGTTGTATCTTCTCAACACATGACCAGAGCTGGGCACGACCAGTGCTATTGCTTAGGATGCCCGCTGCTGCCCGCCATCACCTGAAGGATCTAGAGTATCCGCTCCACCTCCCGAGTCTCCGACTCCATCCTTCATGATCTGCGACCGTCGGAGGCTGAGTAGGGTTGGGGAATCGAGGCGGCCGCCGGCTGAACAAGGCAAGAATTTTTGCGGGAGTAGGGTCAGGGACGTGGTTGGGGAATAGCCGAACATGGACGAATTGAGATTGATCGCAAGGCTACCTTTCTCGTTGGATTGCTGCCGCTTCCTTTTTCTATCGCGAGGCACAACCCAAGCCCATATAGCCATGTATTCAAGGAGTCGAAGCCCACCAACAGAACGTGCCCCAGTTTCCCATGGTTTTGCCCCTAGTCAGATCCGATTGCATCGCTATTTCTGCTCTCGCTCAGGAGGCGAGCGCAAGTGAAGCCCAGGCAAGCGTCGGGTAAAAGGGACGCCGTGTCTGCCCGTGATCTTGTAGCACGCCGAGAATTCACCAATTAGGATTTGATTGTTCTTTTACTTTATTGCATCATCATGACATCATGCTCATACATTTGAGCATCATATCAAACCTTACGTTTATCTTGTCTTGCTGTGTTTACTCTTGCTATCACCATTACTCTCTCCCTATCTTCACCTCTCTCTACTTTTGTTTTATACCATGTGGGGACCCATTGCTAGGGTTCCATATTTTATAAAATGTTTTTATTATCTTCCTAAAACCCTAAGTCTGTTAATCTAGTAAAATGCCCAAATTGACACATAAACATATTATGTATATGGACATTCCCTTCCTCTTGTGCTATTCCCTCTTATCCACATTCATGTTGCCAAAAACCCTTTCAAATACATCTACAGAAGGCTCAAAATTAGATGAGTTTGTGTGCTTTTGAATTTTCTTAAAACAAATAAGGAAAACAAAAACTAAAAAGAATAAAAGGATAAGAGAGAAAAAGAGAGCATCCTGCCCCTGCTACCTAATTTCGATTTATGGCTTTACTTCTCTCTATTGTTATCCCTGTTGTGATGCTTTAGTTTCCGTACCATTTATACTCTTTGCAAGATATATTTCCTTGGTCACTTCCTATTGTCAATTTTTTTGTAGATAGTTGGCTTTGCTAGTCGTAGATGCTTTCTCACGTGTTGGTTCGAGTCGTCAAGTTCTACAGTTGTTGGGAGGTTGTAGCATGCTTAATGTTGGAGATAATCATTGCTCTAAGTACAACTTGATAATTAAAAATATTGAGAATACATGAAACTAATGAAGAGGCACCAATAGGCAATAGTTGAGATTTGTTTTTTATCACATCCACTTGTGTCCACCTAGGACTCGAGTACTTGACGTCTGTTCCTTGACTATCGCACTATCCACATGTGGGCCCATGGAATCCCTTGGTATGAGCTTGATTCACATCTTATTTCTCGGGGCCACAAATAGTTTGGGGCTTTACTGTTGGAAATATGCCCTAGAGACAAATAGTAGTAAGGACTATTATCATATTTCATATAGTTTATGATTAAGTTTTATATCATGCTATAACTATGTTGAGTGGAAACATCAATACACGTGTGATATACAAACAAACCAAGGGTTCCCAGTGAAACTCTAGTCACTGGTTCATTGGTCAATAGATGATCATGTTTCCTGATCATGTGGCATTTATGCCAGTTGGAAATGAGGTCATCACATTCGGAGAATGAGATGATGAACCAATACCCAACCTAAACATCATGACCCGATCATGTCACGAAGTTCAAGTTACGATGATTAGAAATGGATCCTCGTAGACTATTCCTTAAACCGTGAGGCTATATCAATCACTGTCTCCCGAGAGTGCTTAGATAGCATCAAACGACATCTGGTAAAACGGTGGTTATAAAGGTGTGTTCAGGTATTCGGAGGAAACCGTAGAGGCAATATATGTCAAGAGCAGGATTTGTCCGTCCATGTGACGGGAAGATACTCAATGGCCCACTCAGAGAAGTTATATCCAATAGCTGCGCAGCGTGTGATTTGATCACGGGGATATCACTTATCGGAACGAGTCAAGTAGCATTGTTCAGTAACGAGATTGAACACGACATGGCGATGTCATTGATCAGATCTCGGGCAATGCAAGTATCGAGTGACAAAGGGAATAAGACACGACTGTCCCGGTTCAAACGACGAAAGATCTTCGTGGAACGCACAGGTGTCACATGGCCATCCAGGTCCCTATGTTGATCATTGGTGCGGGAGTGTCCCGACCATGTTTGGAGTGTTCCCGAACCGTGGGGTATCACGCTTAAGGGCTTGATGATGCTTAGAGAGCATTTATAGGATCGGTAGAATCGCCGAAGAAAAGTAGGGAGAAAACCGGAAGGGTTTCGGTAAGTCCGGAGGATGTCCGGAGTGGAGGTGGAAGGTGTTCCATAGCTACGGAGATTGAATAATATGTGGATGAATGTTAAATATTGATTTAATCATTTATTCATAATTATTTAATAAACAGAAAATCAATTAAAGGTCAAAAAGGCTTAATGGGCCAATTCCGGAGGGAGATGACCCATTAGGGGAAAGGAGAGAGGGAGAGAGACCAAAGGGGAGGCCGACTGGGCCTTTCCCCCCCGTGGGGCCCACTAGGGGCTGGCCGGCGGCCACCCCACCCTCTCCTCTCCTTTAGTCCCACCCCGGGACTTGAGGGGAGGTAGTACCTCCCCTCCCCCTATATAAAGTGGGGTATTTGGCCTAGAAAAATACACCCAATAATCAATAAAGGTCTCCCCACTTTTGGGAGGGCCTCTAATTGATATTTTCTCTCTCCCCTCTCTCTCTCGTGACCGTGGTCCCAAGTCTGGACCGCGCGAGTGAGAGACATCTTCACCGCGGAGCGCCGTCGTGTTGCGGGATTCGGATCCGGGAGCTCTACTTCCATAACTGCTGCTAGATCGGGGAAGCGAGAGTAATCGTCAGGCACCGGACGTGTGTAATTCCCCGCGAGGTGTCGCACTTGAGGCACTCAAGGCATTGGAGCCATAAGGAGCGCAAGGACTTCATCACGACCTTGAGGTCGGCTTCGGCTCGTCTACATCAACCACGCTCTCCTGAGCGTTGACAACGCTTTTCGGTCTTCAAGGGTAAGTTCGCGAAAAGCCCCTCCTGTTACTGTATTACTAATAGATAGGTCCTGGCAGCTTTAGGGGTTCAGGGGCGTAGATTAAAATTTATTGTTTTTATGCGTGGAACCCCTACAGTGGTATCAGAGCTAGATCTATGCGTAGTAATGCTAGTACGGGTAGAACACACGAGATGTAGCGTGTGGGCGTTGATCTTTTAGTTGTTACCCTCCCACGTATACTTGTGTATACCGCAGTAATGCTTGATGAAGCGGCCTCCAACCGACTTTACGTGTTCATTCGCGAGACTGGTCCACGCTTGACATACGGCTTGTACCGTATAAAGTGGCTTAGGGGGATGTCTGTCTCTCTCGCATTAGTTGGTATACTATTTGCAACGGAGGGCCTCGAAAGGGGTGTAGTATAGACAACTACTTGATCAGTGTTGTGCTGAAAGTTCGTAGGTAAGAACGGTTCTTGTGTGAAAGCCCATTCAGCCACGTAAAACATGCAAAGATAAAGTAGAGGTCTCTAACTTTGTTTTGCAGGAGGGCATTGCTTTGTGATATGGTTGTGGCAAAGGTAAAGTGATTACCTTTTGTTACGTAGTAGTAGATAGTCACGGAGGTGACGAACTACCACGCCGGAATGACACTGGTACCCTGGTGTCTACGGTGCCGGAACCCTGGCGCCGGAACCCGGCGACGACGGATGGAGATCACGATGTGAAGGACCATATCACATAGCATTTACATTCAATGTTATTGTTTGTATGTCTTATTGTGTGCTAGTATTAGATACTCGACGGTAGCCTAATAAGATGATCCTTGTTAAAATTACCAACGATTGTGTTCCCCCTTAGTGTGCACCACCAAGAAAGTTCTTCGGTATGAGGCGATCCAGGGTTACATGCCTGGGTGTCAGACATATCTATGTTCACATACAATGGGTGTAAGCCATGTTGCACAACGAAAACACTAAAGTTGAGTTGGCGAGCCTAGCATGTACAGACATGGCCTCAGAACGCGGATGGTCGAAAGATCGAGCATGAGTCGCATGAATGATGTGACCGACATTTAGCGTCCACCCTTGAACCCACATTGATGGCCATGATGATCGGGGGAGATGTGGCTGATAGGGGTCGTGTTATCACTAGGAACCCTTTTGGGGATAGGTGTTTCTGAGTGGAGTTATTATTAACTCATTTAATTATAAACTTAGTCTAAATTCCTTTTGCAATTATAAATGTAGGAAATGGTTCTTCCCGAGATTACCTTTCCTATCGACGATTGGTTAAAAGGAGAAAAGCTCAAGTTAGATGGATCCAACTTTTCTGCATGGGTCATACGCCTATTTAATCTCCTTGGGGAGAACAATGTAGCTGACTACATGACCTGCGAGATGTATTTGGGGTCACCCTATTCTCATGAGACCCAGGAGCAGCGAGATCTGCGGTATCATCGTCGTGCGATGTCCACATTCATATCAGTGACCATGCGCCTCGGAATGGAGGATGGGCTGTGGCCAATAGTGGGGAGTCTCAAGCCCCGGGGGGTCATGGCACATCTGAGAGCACATTTCGTGGAACAAATGCGCATGTGGGAGTATGAGCTGATGGGGGACTTCCTCTCCATAAAATGGAGGAGTGCTCCTCACTGGATGAGCACTTATTGCGCCTCTACGATGCGTACATGAGTATGGCATACTACCTGAACAACTTGTTCTCAAGCTCATTTGCAATGGGAGTTGTGCTACGGTCGCTTCCTCCAAGCTTCCAAGCACAAGTCAGGATCTGCGTTATGAGAGGCGACACGGAAACACTGGATTTCCTTGAGTTCATATCACATTTTAGAAATGTGATAGATGAACCCAACGTCGCTGGAGTCATCAACGACAAAGGTATATATTTGATATACAGTTTTATAAAATTTATAATCTTGCAAACACATTGCAGTGTTAAGTATATCTGATACTTGTTCTGTTTTACTGAAAACAGGTCCTTTTGCATGAGAGGTGCTTGCTGGAGAGGAGGTGACGTTGCGTGTTGATGGCGAGCATGATGATGATGGCCGACGACACTCTCCCGACATTTATCACTTAGTTTGTGTTTTAGGATGATTAATGTAATCAAGAGATTGTGAACTTCTTTAGTGTGTCTCACACTTCATGAGACGGTTATTCATATGCGTTTGTAACAAACAGTTGTTCTACTTTTATGAATGATTTCTATTCGTGTTCATATCTTGTTTGATTACTTGTGAATTATCCTTATTGTGATGAAACTAATTGATAATGCATGAACATTTGTAAAACATTAAAATGCCTTGTTTAAAAAATACCCAACTTAATGATATAACATTAATGAATGAAACCATTGTTTAAATTCAAAGTTATGTGATAATATGTGAAAGCCATTCGATTTCTTGTCACATATAAATCATGCCTAAGTTCCGCAAAATAACTTGAACACTGAATATTACTTGAATACAAAGTGTTTAATGAATTGTTAAAAGTAAATACATATTCGATGTATTGTGTTTTAACGAAAATGGTAATTATCATTAAATGATTGTTTAAATGTTTAAAGTAGTTTACCAAAGGAAACATGAATATGAAACTATTTGATTTGATCAAAGTGTTTCATCAACAAAGGGTATAAATATAAAAGAGAATCCAATTACTATGATTTGATCAATAGTAATGAAATTCAAACTTATAAAAATGGCATGAAAGAAACTGTGGAATGCAAAGTGTTTTGAAACATCAAAATACAAAGCATAACAATATGATATTAGATATCAAAAAGGGGTTGAATAGAAGGAACCAAATAAATCGTTGTAGTGTAGATGTAGAGACCATTAGCTTAGAAATAGTTAGCACTCAATTAGAAGGTAGTGAACCATTCGAATTCATGAAAGTTTTGGGGGTTATTCGATATAACCAAAACAATAGCAAATAAGTCCTTGTAGAGTATTCATTGGAAACTTTGAATACGAAACCCATAGCTCAAACCAAAAGGAAAGCAAGATTTGTATTGCTTGGATTTTGGTGCATTCTTGAGAAAGCTCACTTTTAGTGATGTTTCTCAATTATGGAGCAACTGGGAAATAGTGTAAAACACGATGAGGATTCAAAACCCTGCATTAGAGTGTTGAGAAGCGCAACGGACAATGTTCATGAACGATTCTCCTCACAGAAGGAAAGAATCAATGATTTTGATCATTATGTTTTTACCTCCACTATTGTTTTTCACTATATGAAGTAGGATTCAAAATGTAAATCCATATCTTGTATGGAGACATTTGTGAATCACTTGTCATGATTCTTGAAATATGACATACCTACGAACTTCAAAGGAAATAATGGTAAACTAAATTATGAGAAATCCTAGAAGCAAAATTCCCTTGAGATTAGAAAGCAATTCATTGCTGAATCTCGCAAGTAAAAGGGGTTACTTGAATTTTCCCAAATGACTGCAAAGCCATAGTAGGAAAAAGGGGGTGAATGACAAAAGCACAATTTGTCAAGTATTGGACAAGTTTAAATGAATTTGATTCAAGTGCGCTGAATGTCTAGTGGATTTAAAACTAGTAAAGTACTAGTATCTCATAGTAAATCTCCAAGTTTGATATTTAATCAAAAGGATTTTGGAGTTATTCAAAATAGTGTGTGGATATGCAATTTGCATAAAATTGAGTGGGAGCTATGAAAGTCTTCCTGAAACAATATGTGATTGACATATTTTTAAGTGGGAGCAATATAAGACTCGAATTCAAATATGTAGGAACATATTTTGAGTGGGAGCTTATAGGAGTAATTCTTAAGTATGTTAAGAATGAAAGCGCAAATACTTATAAATAATGATTTATAAGATGTAGAAGTTGATAATAGGTGTATTATAAAATTATGTAGTATTCCTTAAGGGATTCTGAAAAGGGTTTTGGAATAGAAGTTAATTAAGGAACTGGTCCTTAATAACTCAAGGAATAGTATTAAGTTGAACATCAATGGTTGAAAGAAAGAAATGGATTATCATCATCCACTATGTTAAGACATAGGTTCTGTCTTAGTAAACACTGATGACAACTTAGCATAATATGTGATCCAATAAGAAACGTTTAAAAGTGATTAAGTCTGAATCACAGAACGTTGAGCTAAGTTTGTCCACAGTATCTAGTAGAGAACTATGGACATATTTTCCAAATCCATAAAGGATGACATATCTTAAAGCATAAATAGTTATGTTATAAGGGAATATGTTGGAAACTCCTGTAGATACCAATTAAAAGTCAAGTAGGAAGCGAGGTGAACAAAGCATCGAAAGTTGCACAGAGTGCACTAGTGTTTCGATGAATGCATCTATAATATTAGATAAGGGTACCATCTAAAGTGTTGTATAATGTTATGGCGGGGCTAGTTCGCTTTTAACGTAGAATGATGTATCCTAGGGCACAGTGCCCATGAGAAAGCCCTCGAGGTTGATCTAACGTCATTGTAGGCTCCTGGAATCAGGCCTCGTTCTGCTGCCATAGCGACGATGCATTCACACAGATGCTATCATGTGATGATAAAGTATTAATGTCAATCAAGGAGACATTAGTAAGTTGCAAAGGATCTGGTACTGTAAAATTACAGACCCAAGACTCAACCTTTTCCATGAGCAAGCATGTTCAAGGTACCGGTTATATGGTGCCAATGATTAAGAACAAATGCAGCTACTGTATTTGTACTCTAGTGCAAGTGGGAGACTGTTGGAAATATGCCCTAGAGACAAATAGTAATAAGGACTACTATCATATTTCATATAGTTTATGATTAAGTTTTATATCATGCTATAACTGTGTTGAGTGGAAACATCAATACACGTGTGATATACAAACAAACCAGGGGTTCCCAGTGAAACTCTAGTCACTGGTTCATTGGTCAACAGATGATCATGTTTCCTAATCATGTGGCATTTATGCCAGTTGGAAATGAGGTCATCACATTCATAGAATGAGATGATGAACCAATACCCAACCTAAACATCGTGACCCGGTCATGTCACGAAGTTCAAGTTACGATGATTAGAAATGGATCCTCGTAGACTATTCCTTAGACCGTGAGGCTATATCAATCACTGTCTCCCGAGAGTGCTTAGATAGCATCAAACGCCATCTGGTAAAACGGTGGTTATAAAGGTGTGTTCAGGTATTCGGAGGAAACCGTGGAGGCAATATATGTCAAGAGCGGGATTTGTCCGTCCATGTGACAGGAAGATACTCAAGGGCCCACTCGGAGAAGTTATATCCAATAGCTGCGCAGCGTGTGATTTGATCATGGGGATATCACTTGTCGAAACGAGTCAAGTAGCATTGCTAAGTAACGAGATTGAACACGACATGGCGATGTCATTGATCAGATCTCGGGCAATGCAAGTATCAAGTGACAAAGGGAATAAGACACGACTGTCCCGGTTCAAACGACGAAAGATCTTCGTGGAACGCACAGGGCTGTTGATCATTGGTGCGGGAGTGTCCCGACCATGTTTGGAGTGTTCCCGAACCGTGGGGTATCACGCTTAAGGGCTTGATGATGCTTAGAGAGCATTTATAGGATCGGTAGAATCGCCGAAGAAAAGTAGGGAGAAAACCAGAAGGGTTTCGGTAAGTCCGGAGTGGAGGTGGAAGGTGTTCCATAGCCACGGAGATTGAATAATATGTGGATGAATGTTAAATATTGATTTAATCATTTATTCATAATTATTTAATAAAGATAAAATCAATTAAAGGTCAAAAAGGCTTAATGGGCCAATTCCAGAGGGAGATGGCCCATTAGGGGAAAGGAGAGAGGGAGAGGGACCAAAGGGGGAGGCCGGCTGGGCCTTGCCCCCCCGCGGGGCCCACTAGGGGCTGGCCGGCGGCCACCCCACCCCCTCCTCTCCTTTAGTCCCACCCCGGGACTTGAGGGGAGGTAGTACCTCCCCCCCCCTATATAAAGTGGGGTATTTGGCCTAGAAAATACACCCAATAATCAATAAAGGTCTCCCCACTTTTGGGAGGACCTCTAATTGATATTTTCTCTCTCCCCCTCTCCCTCTCTCTCTCTCGTGACCGTGGTCCCAAGTCTGGACTGCACGAGCGAGAGACATCTTCACCGCGGAGCGCCATCACGCTATGGGATTCAGATCCGGGAGCTCTACTTCCGCAACTGTTGCTAGATCGGGGAAGCGAGAGTCATCGTCAGGCACCAGACGTGTGTAACTCCCCGCGAGGTGTCGCACTTGAGGCACTCAAGTCATTGGAGCCAGAAGGAGCGCAAGGACTTCATCATGACCTTGAGGTTGGCTTCGGCTCGTCTACATCAACCACGCTCTCCTGAGCTTTGACAACGCTTTTCGGTCTTCGAGGGTAAGTTCACGAAAAGCCCCTCCCGTTACTGTATTACTAATAGACAAATCTGGGCATGGGCAGCCCGGCCCGGAAAAAGCCCGTGGGAAGGGGCAAATTAGGCCCACGGGCCGGGCCTGGGCCTGGAAAACCGGCCCGATGACCATCCCGGGCCGAGCCTGGGCTTCAGTTTTGGCCTATCGTTTGGCCCGGCCCGGTCCGACGCATGCCATCCCATCCACTTCCGTCCCGCGTATTCACCAGAGGCCAGAGCTCAGCCCAGGAACGGCCCAGCTAGGCACGACTAGGAGGAGGCAAGAGTTGCCCTAACCACGACGCACGCTCACAGCCTCACACCACGAGTCCACCCACTCCCTCCCTGTGCGATATGGCGGCACGGCGGCGGCACCCAACCTGACTTAGCTCCGGCCATCCGACGCTGCTGCACCTCCTCCCTGACGACGAGTGACGAGTGACGACTGCTGCCGCTCTTCTCCTCGACGACCGTCGCCTTCCACTGTCGCCTTCCGCCTTCCGCCGTGCTCGCGGCCGTCGCCTTCTGCCGTGCTCGGGCCGTGCGCGGCCACCTCACGCCTCACCTCCTCCCTGACGACGACTCGACGAGTGACGACTGACGACCGCTGTCGCTCTTCTCCTCGGCGGCCGTCGCCTTCCACCGTCGCCTTCCGCCGTCGCCTTCTGCCTTCTGCCGTGCTCGCGGCCGTTGCCTTCTGCCGTGCTCGCGGCCGTCGCACGCCTCACCTCCTTCACGGACGACCAGACGTCCTTGCAACAGGCCAACAGCCAACAAGTAAAAGGTAATACTCCTTGTCTCCTTCCAATTCCAAGCCTCGCTGTCTAGAATTTAGTTCGTGCATATACAACGATCTGGATGATGAGCTGGGGAACTAGAATCACTGCAGTATACAACGATATGTACTCCTGTAACTTGTACTCCTGTAGGAATTTATTGTAGGCAAAGCCATCTGATGTAAATCCATATAGAGAAGCATCTGATTTAGGGATTTTTCATGCGTACTGAATCACTGTCCGTCTGCCCCTTAGGCCTTACCGCTTTAGCTCGATGCCTGTAGGAATTACTAGATGAGGAGCATCTGATTTAGGGATTTTTTATTCATCCATTAAATTTAGCAGATGTTTTACTCATCCATTATATGCATCTTATGCAGATTGAGAAGGATGGATATGGATGTAGAAGGACCCGAGGGTGATGAACCAGATTATCATCCTGAAGAATTACAAGGGCAGCAGGGTGAGATGGAGCTGTTTATTGTACCTCCAAATGCTCCTCGTACTCGGGTCAAACGTGCCAGATCAAGGGCAAAGCCAAAGGCAACAAAAAAGTCGCAACCTGCTTCTGAATCTGAACAAGCACCTCGTAGTGCAGAAGTGGAACAACCACTGCCTACTACCTCTTCTAGTTCTTCCAGATTTAAGTCAAAGGTGTGGAAAGATTTCACCAGGATCTCCAAAGAAGATGATGATCTGATCATAGCTGAATGCAACCATTGCAAGAAACAGTTGTCGGGTAAATCTTCAAATGGTACATCTCATCTCCTTAGGCATATTGAAGCTATGCATAAGACTGATAATGCAACGATGAATAACTATTTCTTGAAAGCTGAAACCAATGATGATGGAACAACTGCATTTAAAAATGGAAAATTTGATGTTCAAGCTGCTAGAATGGCAATCTCTATTTATCTTGTGTCCGGTTCGCATCCATTTACAACAGTAGAAGAAGATGGATTTAGACATATGATGACTTCTTGTTGTCCACAATTCAAGGCTGTTAGTCGTCGCACAATAAAAAGAGAGATAATGGCCATGTATCTTAGTCGGAGAAAGGAGACAATGGAAGCTATTCTTGCTGCCCCTGGTAGAGTTAGTTTCACATCTGATAATTGGAAATCTGAAGTATCAAAGGATAGCTACATTTGTATTACTTGTCATTACATAGATGCTGATTGGAAACTGAACAAGAGAATTGTATGGTTCAAAAAACTTGATCCACCATATGATGGATCTTCTATTGCTGATGAGGTGCACTTAGCTTTCCGTGAATGGAGGTTTGAACAAAAAGTTATGTGCATCACTCTTGATAATGCATCATACAATGATAGGATGATTAAATGCTTGCGAACTCGCTTGTCCAAAGGTGCTTTACCTTTGTCTGGTAAATTCTTTCAAATCCGCTGTTGTGGACATATACTGAATTTAGTAGTTCAAGCTGGTTTGACATTGATTGATCCTGCTGCTGGCAAACTTAGAGATGGCATAATGTACCTAAAGGTTTCAGGCACTAGGCTGCATAAGTTTTATAGCACTGCAAAAACTATTTTCAATCTAGAAGAATCAAGAAGGTTGAAACCTGATATGCCCATCCGTTGGAATTCAACATACAAAATGCTTGGCTGCTGTTTGTATTATAAAGAAGTAATGCAATGGTATTCTGAGAGAGACAGCATATTTGAGGAGCATTTCTGGCCATCCGAAGAAGAATGGGCCAAGATATCTCATATGTATCAGTTTTTGGAGGTTTTCTTCAAGGTGACTACAGTTTTCTCAGGTACTAAATATCCAACAGCCAACTTGTACTTCATGAATGTCTATCTTGTTCATACTGCTATTATGGAGGCTAGTGCTGGAATAAATTATTATATGGCTGATATGCTGCATGTTATGAGAGAGAAATTCATGAAATATTGGTCTGATTATAGCGTATTTCTGTCTTGTGCTGCTGTCCTTGATCCACGCATCAAGTTCAAGTTCTTAATGTATTCCTACTCCAAGATATATGACGAGGTTGATGCCCATCGGCGCATTACGGATGTTAGGAATACATTGACCTCTTTATTTAATGAGTATGGTAGTGGCAGTGGAGTAGTTAGTAATGAAAATGTAGCAACATCGGGTTCCTCGAGCACTTGTGGACTTGGTGCATTTGATGACTATGACCAGTATGTGGCAACAACCAGCTCACAAGAAGAGAAATCTAAATTGGATTTGTACTTGGCTGAACCTGTTAAGAGGCTGAATGAGAATGTTGATATCTTGGATTACTAGAGTAAGTCTGCAGCTAGGTATCCGCAACTAGCAAGGATGGCACGTGATATACTTGCAATTCCAGTGTCAAGTGTTGCTTCTGAATCTGCTTTCAGCTTGAGTAAAAAGGTTATAACCCCAAACCGGAGCTCGCTTAAACCAAAGACGGTTGAGGCCTTAATGTTCTTGCAGGATTGGTATCGTTGCAAGATGCAAAAAAAGGAGGTATCTACTTGACTTCTTGGCCTGACTACTTCTACCTAATTTGCATTCCTATTTCTATGTTTGCCTTGCTAATTTTATTTACTCAAACTATTGTAGATCATGAAAAAAAATAGGTTGTTGATCTTGGTGAACCGGAAGAAGGTTCTTCGGAGGAAGAATGTACATCCCTAGTTCACTATTTTTTTACATGTCAACTTGATACATTGTTTCATATGTATGCTGAAATTTTGGCAATTACCTTGTACAGAGTTGTTGGACCAAGAAGAGGAGAAGAGGAGATGGTGTCATGAATCATGATTGTGGACTCTTAGTTGTATTTGCCAAAACCTTTTGGACTGTAATAATTGTGGATTCTTAGCTTTATTTGCTTTATTTGCTCAAACCTTTATGGACTGTAATACTGCTACCATTTGTGCTGTTCAAAACTGCTAGTGTTAGTGCTATTTTGCTGCTAAAAACTGTGTTATTACTGCTGTGAACTATTGTGTTCTTGTTGCAAAATTGCTGCTATTTGTTGCTGTAATATGCCCCTATTATGGGCTTGTTTGCTGCTGTAATCTACCCCTGTTTGCACCTAAAAACAACTGTTGTTTGCAGCTGAAAACAGCTGTTGTTTGCAGCTGTTGTTTGCAGCTGTTTGGTGATGAAAATGGTTGCTATTTAATGCTGTAAACAGCTGCTGTTTGTCATGTTAATGGGCTATCGGGCCGGGCCTCGGGCCGTCGGGCTTTACCTCGGGCCGGGCTTGGGCAGAGAATGATAAGGAATTGGCCGGGCCGGGCCAGGCCACGGGCCGCGCTGGCAGACGTCGGGCTTTTTCGGGCTGGGCCAAAACCCGCCCCGGCCTGAGAAATGCCCAGGTATACTAATAGATAGGTCCTAGCAGCTTCAGGGGTTCAGGGGCGTAGAGTAAAATTTATTGTTTTTATGCGCGGAACCCCTACATTTACTACTATCATTAACTTATGCCATGTTTTACTGCTTTATTTAGTATTGTTGATCGAGGAGTGTTCACCTATACTGTTTTGGAAAAACTATGGGATGTTTTCATCGTATCGACAAGCCCACTACCATTTCGGGTTCCTAGTCGTTTACAGCCATTGTTGCGAACCTTTGGGTCTGTTCCGGAACCCAGCCAACTTCGTAGAGGGTAGCTTAGTAGGATGGCCCCCTGAAATCATTTTTGAATCTTGTAAATGCTTTGTTGTGATGCCTCTTTGCTTTTGAAAGGGTTATTGCCCCTATGTGTGGTTTTGGTGATTAATGACAAATCCTATGGACTAATGTTTTAATTGAGTTTTATATGAAGGGATATTTCATAGGTCATGCGTGTAGTCCATGTGTTGGATTCAAGTATGGATGCCATGAAGATAAAGATATACCTTGAGTATTGGCATCAGCATCATATGGTTGACTAATACATAGAGCATGTAATCAAATTAAGAGTTCTTTATGTATCTCAAGATATTTAGATGGAGCACGAGAAGATACATGGTTGACCAATACAAAGAGTGAAGATTAGATTCAAGTTTGGTCAACACGTGAAGCATAAAGAATGTACCACATATCTTGTGGTATGGTAAGCTTATCAATTATGTTTCACGAATTAACCCATTATATATTTGCCTTTATTGTATCTATATTGGTTAGGTATCTTTTCATGGGCATGCATCAAAAGTAAAGATCTCATATAGCCCATGAGAGGATGACATCAAGTGGTGATTGTCATCAAGGTTGAGAAGGGCAAGTTCAAGATAATCATCTCAAGAAGATCATTTGCTTGAAGCTTGATATCCATATTGGTGATAATGGACATGTGAATATGTGTGTTAATGAATCTATCCATAGTGGTGTATAGGGGAGCAAATTATGAGTCTTCACGAAGCAACAATGATCAAGTGATGCATTTCGGCTTGGGATGGAGATTGAAGTGTTATCATCAAGATCAAGAGGGATGCGCAAGGCAAAGGAATGGCCTTGCTAGGTTTTCCTTTTACTGGTCTCAAGGTGGTTGTTGGGAGACCGGGTTATAGGATAGATAGCCACACCATCAAGAAGGGCTTTCGGTTGGGTAACTTGATCACATCATCTTAGGGAGCTCAATCCTTTGTATACTTTGCATCTTCCTTTTTTGTTGCTTCCTCGTGTTTCCCCATGTGAGGTTCTTGAGCTTGTTGCAAGCTCTTCAACAAGCCCAAGTTCATCAAAAATGGAATTCGTATGCATCTTCTATTGTGTTTTCGAGTTTGGAGGTTTTACCAGTTCTTCTTATAGGGAGGCTTCATACCTTTATTCATTTGGTTCTATCCTCCTTTGTTGTACTATGATGTTTTTATGCACCATCTTGTAGAGCTTATTGTCCAGTCAAAACAAGCCCAATATCATCAAAATTGGAGTCCAGATGCAAAAGTTATTGCATTTTTCGTGAAGTCTGTTTCATCCTGGTTGTGGGTTGCGTCCGACCGGTTCCCACACCGGATGGTCTGATGCCAGCGCCGGTAGACCGAATTTTCTAGTTTTCGCGACCGAGTATATTCTGAGTTGGCAAACAGAGCCGTTCCGATTTGTAGGCCGATCCACCGGCCTGGGGACCGAGTTTCCTAGTCCCGGGTCGGTCCAACCGACTTTTAAACCGGGTTTTCACAGGAATCCTCTGAACGGCCATATTTGCTTTCCCCTATATAGGGGGGTTCTTCCCCCAATGTTTTTGTGCGTCCTTGACCATGAAATTGACCTCCACTGTTGAACCTCTTGAGCTTGCTTCCTCTCCTTTCCCTCCTATGGTTCTTGCATCTTTTTGAGGGCTTTGGAAGAGGAGATCTAGATCTACAATCCCCACCAATCAATTCCTCCTCTAAGTGAGGGAAACCCTTTGGATCTAGATCTTGGAGTCATTGGTTGACTTCCACCATTGTTCTTCCTCTCTAATTCCTCCCTAACACGTGTTGCTTTGGTGGTATTTGAGAGTGAAGGATTTGAGCACCCTTGGTGTTCTTGCTTTGCATTCTTGCATAAGTGTTGATCTCTCCATTATGATTTGTTCAAGTGAGAGACCATGATCTTGTTACTCTTGAAGGGTGACCTCCTAGTTGGCTTGGCGGTTGGTGCCGCGGTGTCCTCTTTGTGGAAGATTATGGAGAGACCCAAGCGCTTCTCTTTCGTGGAGCTTGTGAAGTGGTAGTGGGGATTTCCATCTCCGGAGTGGAGGAAAAACTAGCCATAAGGAAAGGGCATATTCCTTCATGGGATAGACTCGGATAACAAGGTGAGCCATCGTGGCATTGGGAAATCCTTCATGGAATCCCACACCTCTCCAACGTGACGTACCTTCTTGTAAGGGAACACGGGAATACATCTTCGTCTCCGTGTGCATCGGTTATCTCTATACCCGAGCTTTCTTTCCTTGTGATATCCATTGTGCTTGAAGTACTTATATCTTGCTTATCACTTGTGGTATATTTAGATTTCTTAGCTTAACTTGTTGTTAGTGCACTTAGTTGAGCCTAGTGTATTTAGGTTTTGTGCTTGTAAAATAAACATTAGTTTAATTCTACATTCTATCAAGCCAAAACCATAATAGTTTTCAAATTTCCTATTCACCCCCTCTAGGCGACATCTCTATCCTTTCAGCTTTCATCCGATTCTTCCCCGAGGTTGATAGTGCGTGTGTTGCCATTTTTGCACCCTTGCAGGGTAAATCTATTCGAAAAGTCGTGTTCTTGGTTCTAGACTACTTGGAGCATAGTGTCTCGACCATATAAAACTCAAGTTAAAGTAGTGCTATAAATTTGACTTTGGAATGACTAGTAATTATCTCCACTACAACAGAATGGTTAATTAAAAGTGCCAACAGTTGGTGATATTGGGATGTCTTATGCTATCTATATATAACTAGTAAGTATTGCAACTATAATAGAATGATTAATAAAACTGCCAACTGTGTGAGTTCCTTAGATGTACTCTCTCATTTGGTCTCGAGGGGGAAACTCCAGGATGGGTTATGTTTGGCGTAAGTATCAGGTGGGTTTTGAATAGATCTCTCTTACCCCTCTCCGATAGCTGATAATTGCATCGTGTCTCTATAGGTTGTTTTAGTGCATGCTTTGCTATGCTAAGCCCACCATACCTATGTAGGTGAGAGCTGCCAAATTCTAAGACTTGTCGTGTACTGGCATTAGTACTGACCGCTCCCTTTTTATTTGCCCTTTGTCGGCACCCCTTTGTTTTGACAGGTATGAGTTCGACGATGTTAGCAAGGTTACCCTTTCGGTTTGTCCTGGGCAAAGTTATGGCTACCATCAGTTATTCCTCGGGACTCTATTTGGTTCGGGAATGAAGTGGAATGGAATGTCATGGTTCCATTCCACTGGTATGGGTCGGTTCCGTTCTTGAGTTTGGTTAGGACCAGAAATGTATAATGGAATGGCTCCGTTTTTTGTTTGATTGGGCCAAAAAAGTGGAACGAAAGGGTTTCATTCTATGTTTGGGTGCATTTATCAGAAAGGGTGTGACGAGGGGTTAACTCATCAATGCCCATCGCAGATGGACTTAGGTTCGAGGAAGTGGGGAGCGCTGGAGGCATCGATCGGCTAGCAAACAAGCACACATGGACGCAAGGTTTACCCAGGTTTAGGCCTCGTAGAGGACCCTACTCCTGCTTGTCTGCTCTTGGAATTATCGAGATTTGGAAGTTACACGGGTGCGTAGATGCAATCTGGCGATAGTGTGGAAACTAGGGTTGTGGATTGTCCTCCTCACCGCCCCTCCTAGCCTTTATATAGATATGCTAGGTCTCGGGATAGCAGGCCGAGTTGGTTACAAGTTAGGGTTTTCCCTTTAAGCTTTTATATTAAGTTTGTCGTGTGTTGCAAGCGGTCGAAGTCTCCTGGGTCATTTGGATCTTGACTGGGCCTTAGCGACGTCGTGGGCTTCTTCTAGGCTGGACCGTATATGCCAAGCTCGAGTACCTGTAAGGTATGCCCACGTCAGTAGCCCCCCGAGTGTCTGGTTGAATCGCAGATTCGAGTGGATACTTATGAAGCTTTCGAGTGTACAATTGGGCATGTTTTAAAATGCTCTATTTTACGTCATAGGGATAGTCGATATACGTGCCTGATTCATCCGCGGGATCAGTTAACTGCCTTAGGGCAAAACAACGCAATCTACTCGAACTCGAGTCCCCGGACAAATTTAGAAAAGTGCTGGGGTAATTCGACTCACACTGCGGAGGTCTTATAGATTTGAATCCTAGTGTATAAGTGTGAGCACTCGACGTGTCCTTCAAGGCTTATTTCATTGTGCCTACAGGAACATATTATTTCTAGTAGAGCGCAGTAGGTGCGTTGCCAGGCCTTCTTCAGGTCTTATCTTCACGCTGCAAGCGTGGCATCCAAATTTTGTCATCGTGGAGATGATTCGGGTGGCCTAGGAGACGCAGTCTCTTTGCATGGAAAGTTCGAGGCAGAGTCGCCAAAGCTTTTGAGTGTGGACGTAGTCAACACACATTTGTTTAAAAAGAAAAATTATATGGGGCGCGACCAGCGCTTCCTATGGGAGTAGTCCCCGAGTGCCATTCGAGTTGTAGACTCGAGTGGGGACTATGAGTGTTTTTGACTGCTGTCGTATTTTTCTTGTTGCAGATGAATGTGATTCCAGCACTCCCTATGGGAGTAACCCTGAGTCCACAGTCGAATCGCTGATTCGAGTGAAGGGTTCAAGTGCCATTTCATTGTCAAAATGCTTGGAAGTTTATAAAGTTATCGGGTGCACGGCCAACGCTCCTGTTAGGAGTAGCCCCCGAGTGCTTGGTCGAGTCGAAGACTCGAGTAACGACTAGAGTAGTCAGAAGATGCTCCTGCTGGAGTAAATGATGTCAGTGCTGACGATGAGATGATCTCATTTGCCCGCGTGAGCGGTTTTGACGGGACATGACGAAAGTGGGGCCCCATTTCTGACTTGGATTCGACCAGGCGTGCGTAATCTTCGATTTTAACTATGTCTCCTCGATTCTCGCGCGTAATGGGAGGAGTGGAGCGATGGTTCGTTGTTTGCTCTGCCACGCGTCTATATCGATTTGCGCCACGCGTCTAGCTGGTGTACTTCTGGCCATTGGATTGTATTTGCGGTGAGGTTAAGTAGGGATTTGATGTGCGGTAATTTTCCCCACAACTCATCTTCTTCCTTGCGCGCTGCCTCCATTGCTTCTCCTTGATGTTCCATTGCTCGCACCTCCTTCCTGCGTTGGACGGTCTCCAAACCTTTCCCAGCTACTTTCTGTGCTCCCACCGCAAGCGCAAGATGGGGAAAAAGAAGGGTGCTTCTGCCGCTGGACCTGTGGTCGCCACTGTTGCGGCCAAGAAGAAGGGTGCCGCCACCACAGGCACCAGTACTGCTGCCACGGCTGGCAAGAAGAAGGGCGCGGGCAGGCGCGTCACGAATGGGTCGTGGCGGCCAACCGCCATCAAGGAGACAGAGCTCTTCAACTGGCGCCAGGGTGGTGCTCTCCCTGCTGCGGAGGATGACTGCCAGATTCCCGGCGACGAGGTAATCCCCAGTCCCCCCGCCGGATTTTGGGTGATATTCCTCGCGTTTATCATTCGCAGTCTTTCTCTCCCCCTGCACAAGTTTGTGAGGGGATTACTCTGCTTCTACAGGCTCTAGCTTCATCAGTTGACCCCAAACTCCATCCATCATATTTCTTGCTTCATCACCCTTTGTGAGTGGTGGCTCAGAATCGAGCCACACTTTGGCCTTTTCAAAAAACTCTTGAAACTGAAATGCTTATCGGGCTCTGGGTCGGTAGTCTATGATATAGGAGGCTGCGGGATCCATGTAGACTCCAATGTCACATATTTCACCATCAACTTCAATGCATCTGTCCAAGGGTGGAGGGAGAAGTGGTTCTATATTCACGACCAGAAGGTTGATGAGGAACACTTCAGGCTCGCGCCTTTTGATCCGACAATAGTATGCAAGAGAAGGAGGTCGTGGAAGAACACGGTGATGCCCAGCGAAGCCGAGGAAACTGGGGCTTTGTACAAGCATGTCTGCGACCTTGAGTTCCGCATAGGCAAGGAAGTAGGTGGCGTAGACCTCATTCGCACCTGGATGCGCCGTCGACTACAGCCACTGCAGGCTAGGGCACATCCGATGTGCTCCTGGACTGGCGTTGACGATGTCACTCGCAACTCACGAGAGAACATTTCTTCGGGTGAAGTAGACAAGAGGTTTCGACTGCTGACCAAGTACATAGCCAAGGGGAGACTCCCTGGTGACTCAGTCGTGCCTCCCTTCTGTGCAAGTCATCCTCCGCCCGAGGTGGCTTACTTGTGAGCTCTTCTTGTTTTTTGATTGCCTGCTAGGTTTTCCTATATACTGATATTTGTTTCTTGTTTCAGGACTGGAAGGTGACCGTTGTGTTGCCTCCTCAGCCCTGAGGGAGTTATCCCTCGTGAAGCTGAAGAGGAGGATGAATTGGGCTCCACCATCCCTATCGAGGAGGAGCAGGAAGCCCCCAAGTCAAGTGCGAACGGGACTCGCAAGCGCTCCCGAAGCAAGAATTCGGATGCATCCTCACTGACAACGCCGGATGGTCCTCCGAGTATGGTAGAGGAGCCAATTCCTGCCGTGCCTGTGAATGCCATGGCTCCTCCTCCTCGAAAGAAGCTGAGGACACCGAAGGAGGCGTCTGAGGACTCTCTCGACCTCGACAATTATCACGGGTACGCTTTGTACACCTGCAAGTTCATCCTTATGCCCCAAAATCTTTTATTCTGAAGTTGCTTTGTATGTTTTAGACAAACTGCATCGTCATCATCCGATGATTGTCGATTTGTGAAGGAGACTGGAGTCGCAGACTCCAAAGACAAGGGGATGGCGGAATGATCTCCTTCTCCCCCGGTGGCGGCCACCTCCAGTGCCAATTCTTTGAGTTCCCCCCATGCTGGGGGCACTAGATGGTTGCCCGGACATCTATTCAAAAGGAAACTTCAAAGTCCCTAGAGGAACATGTAAGTTTTTGTTGTCGTTGGCAGTCAAAATTTTGTTGATGCTCATGCTTCCTTTTTGCAGCCTGTCCTGAAGAAGTCCACTCGACTCGCCGAACAAATTATTTCCTTGGGGCATCAACATGCTTCGTTGGAAGCTCGTCATCACGCCTTCAAGGGTGAGTTCACACTCTTTCATCCGTGCCGTTTGTACAAAAATTGGTGAGTTTGAGTTATGGTGTTTCTACTTGCAGGTGAGAATAATGAGCTTCTTCGTCACATCGACTCCCTCTAGAAGGGTCTTGCCGCCACGGAGAAGAAGCGTGACGAGGCACTCGAAGCCTTGGAACGCTCCACCCAGGAGTCAAAGACTCGCGAGGAGAACCTGCTCGCAGCTGCAGCTGACAGGGAAAAGGTGTTCGCAGGCCAGCTTCTCTCTATCGCTGAGGCTATATCATTTATGATGCTACTTTGCTATTTGTGTGTTCTATATTTGCCATTGTGTCCGCTATGCTTAGCTATGTCTTCTACAGATGTTGCTGGCGTGATCTTCAATGCCCAAGCTCTGGCTCGCTAGGATGCTCTGGCTCGCCAGGATGCTTTGGCTGGTGCTGTAGATGCAGTCGAAGATCGCAGTATCGCCGCTAGGGAATCCCTGCATAAGGCCAAGGGCACCCTTGGGCGTATTCAAGAGGAGATGTTCCCCAAGCTGCACTCATTGACGATCTTGAGGGCCTCGTGGAGTCCTTTGCCGAGGGAATTCCTATGGACTTCAAGAATGCTCAGAGGGGAGTCGGAGCGACCATGGGACTTGCGATGACTATGGCTCATAGTGTTGAGCTGAATCCCAGCGAGGTCTCCAATGCGATGCCGGTTACCGTGGATGGACAACAGGTAGTCTTTGCTCCCTTTGCTACTCACTATCATAAATATGGGCCTCGGCTCATTGAGACACTCGCAAAGTACTCAGTAGAGCTGAGGCGAGCAAAGACGGCAAAAACCACTGCATCAGAGGTTGTAACCGAGAAAATTGTGGCGTCGGAGACTGCCACAGACTCGAGGAAGCCCCCGAGTGCCAACGCGTAGCTATAGGCGGTTGCTTAGTCGCCTTTTGTAATAGTCTAGTTTCTCCTTCTTGAATTATGTTGTGCCTTGTGGGGGTACCCCTTTTGAGACTTGCCGAACTTTGATGTTTCTTCTTTTGGCGTTATTTATGAACGGTTGGTCTTATTTGCCTCTTGCTCTGCTTGTAATAGGGTCCTTCGAGTGGTCCATCTGACTCACCTCCCACCGATGAACCTGTGGCGCGACCACGTTCAAAGGTGGAGTAGCTATCGCTGCTGTCTCGATTGCATGACCGCATAAAACATTTGGAGTGAGAGATGCCCATGATCTGTGGTAGCGCGGACGTGTGGAAGTCAAAAGCCGAAAAGGCCAGTGCGCGCGATAAGTACCTTCTAGGCGAGGTGGCTCAGTTGAATGAGCAATTTAAGTGTTAGTTCTCTAGCTTCTTATCCTTTCTTAGCCACTTGTGACGGCACTTTGTCTTTATGCTTTGTACTGCCTTTTGTAGTTGTTAGCGCTCGCCTTCCGCAAGAAGAAAAGGATCAAGTCGCCATTCGGTTGAACTGCTTGACCCAGGAGCAAATGGAAGCTAGTGGTTACTTTTGGGTTGATCATGATCACGCAGTCACGCTGGAGATGCTGCAGGACCGTGCGTCGCAGGTGCTGCATTATTTGAAGAAGGCACAGTCGAGCTTCAAGCATATTTTCCAGGCGATGTCCCCCTTGGACACAGTACCTTCAAGCTTATTAGCTTTACTGAAGAAATTCCAGGATGCCAGTGCGGTTCGCGAGTGCGCGCGCCAGCAGTTAGTCGCGGGTGCCAAGGCTGCACTGGCACTTGTTCGCCTGCATCGACCTGATCTGGATCTCACAGCTGTTGCCGCTGGACCGCCACCCCCACCAGAAGGGATGGCATGGAACATGGTGCCACATTATCAGGCGGTTGATCAGCCAGCCAAAGATATTGTCGATTTGTTCGAAGAACGTGCCAATGTTCTCCTTTTATGGCAGTAGAGTAGTTTTGATCCTGCACATAGATGCATAGGTGTTTTAAAGTTCGTATAAGTACGACGGGTGTTTTTTGTTACCTGTTTATGTGTAAAAGCTTCCTAGCTTGTATATTTTTCGAGTAGCTTGTACTCTGCAGTTCCTTTTCGTTAGCCTGACGCATATTCATCTCAGCACCTTGTCAACCTATTAGGTGTGTTGCAGCTGGGTTGGTTTTACCAAGGTCCATGTTGAGTTTCCATAACTCTTCCAGTTATATGTTTTCTATGCCCTCGACAAATCTATCATGAGTTGCTATTGTCTGTAAGTTATTGAATTCATTGTCTACATATAAGTTGTTTAATTTTTTAGTTATTCAGTTCATTGCATGTAATTATCCTCATTATATCCTTTTGTACTCTATTATTATGCAGAATGAAGATCCAGGAATGTAAAAGAATGTCACTCTTTAGTGTTGGGTTCATTGACCCAGATAAAATACATATAAAGACGCTAATGGATAAACCCGAGGAGACGGAGGAAAACCTTCTAAGGTTTCTAACGAAGGAAAATTTCTGTGACCACATACTGTTTCCTTACAATTTCAAGTGAGGGTCTTACTCTGGTTTACACGTTCACTTTTGCTTACTCAATTTAAGTGTTACTGATGAGTTACTGATGTATATATAAACGTGTGTGCAGATTCGACTAGATTCTGCTAAACATTCAACTTGATAAGGGAAGAGTTGAAGTCATGGACCCATTAAAAAGACCCCTAGATCAGTTTAGGGACATGTAGGACACGCTCCAGAGGTAATTTTCGCGCTACATCGGTCTCTTTCGTTGATTTCCTGAGATACCACGTAATAAATAACTCATTCATTTTCTTTACTGGGCAGGGTTTGGAACCAGTTCAAGAGTGCGGTTACGGGTCACTTTTGTGAGAAGCTGATGTTTAAGCTGGTCTCGGTAAGTAGTACACACATCTCTTTACTCCTATAGTTTCAATACAATTATGATGCTAGAACATTATTTTGATTGAATTCTATTCTCGTAAAGTGCGCTACGCACGCACCCAGCACGAATCTATGTGGATTCTATTTTTGCAAGTTCATTCGCACATTTACCACTAAGCACAAAAATTATAAAGTCAATGTAAGAAATACATTCACAACATTATTTTTATTATAGTCACGTTTTGTTATCATGATTGGTATTAATATATTGATCTCCTTTTCTTATATAGTTCGATAGAATGCGGGATCAGCTCCTACCAGAGCAACGCATACTAGGAATTAGTAAAGAACTGGCAGGATTCTTGATGAACGAGATGATAGATGACGCCGGAGAATTTAGTGTGAATAGGCGCTACCGATGATCCCTTGACCGTGTAATTGAATAGATGGGCTCTAGTCCCGGTAACTATGATGTCTCCGTGTAACTATCATGTATATATTTGTGTATGCTCGATCCTAATGGTTCTCCATGTAACTATCATGTATATATTTGTATGTTCTAGTCCCGTTAACGTGTACGGTATGCGGTAGCGTAGCAATCTATTTTGAAATGAAAAAATAAATAAATAGAAACAAAATGAATTCTCTACCGTGGCAAAGAAAGGGGCCAAAACTCTACCGTGGCAGAGAACCATTAGTCCCGGTTTGTAATAGTAAACGGGGCTAATGGGGGGGGGGGGCCTAGCGCGCAGGGGCGGCCACGTGGATGCCCATTGGTCCCGGCTGGTAAGCGGGCCGGGACTAGTGGGTGGGCCTTGAGTCCTGCCTCTCTAGTCTCGGTACCACAATCGGGACTAAAGGCTCTTACGGGCCGGGACTAAAGGCCTGTTCTCCACTAGTGCCATTGCACGAAGGGCCAGGACATGGGTATTGGCCTGAGTTCTACGCCAGGTGCGTGCGGTTTGTCCGCGAATCGTTGGCAAGCGTTGCATCGCTGGACAATGTCCTTAGCGTCGCGCATTGCTGTTGGCCAGTAGAATCTAGCTCGCAGAGCTTTGGCGATGAGGGCCCGACTGCCAGCGTGATGGCCGCAAGTGCCTTCATGTAACTCGAGGATGATGGCTCTTCCATCTCTATTGGATACGCATTGTTGAAGTACTCCTGTGATGCTGCGCTTGTATAGTTCGTTGTTGATAAGGGCGAAAGCCTTGGATCGTCGTGCTATATGACGCACATCTGTCGGGTCATTTGGCAACCTTTTGCTGAGCAAGTATGTGATGTATGGTTGTGTCTAGGATGGCTCGATCATCATGACCTCCATGGGTCCTTCGAGTACTGTATTTTGCTCCATGACCTCGAGTGCCTTAGGTTCGTCGGGTGGCGTAGCCCCCGAGTCCTTTGACGTGCTAGATTTCTGCTCTGGAGCCTTTGGCTTGATGGAGCGCTCGCAGATTTTCTCTAGAAATACTCTAGGTGGCACCGGGGCACAAGTGGAGCTGATGTTGGCAAGTGTATCTGCCTCCTCGTTGCTCTCGCGGCCTACGTGCCATAGTTCACAGCCATCGAAGTCCCCTTTGAGTGTGTCATAGAGGTCGTGATAGGTGATCATGTTGTCGGTCAGAGCATCGCACTGGTTCATGGTTTGATTTACCACCAGTTTAGAGGCACCGTAGATGACGAGTCACGTTGGGCCACAAGCTTTGGCCATCCGCATCCCGTGGAGTAGGGCTTCATATTCGGCTTCGTTGTTGGAGGCGTGGAACTGCATTCGCAGGACATACCTCATCTTGTCACCTTGTGGCGATGTTAGGATGACGCCCGTGCCAGCTCCTTCTTTACGTTTGGATCCGTCGAAGTGCATTGTCCAAAGATAGGACATGTCTAGATTGGCAGGGAGCTGGTTCTCCATCTAGTGGACGAGGAAGTCCGGGAGTACTTGCGACTTGATTGCATCTCGCTTCTCATATGTGATGGCTCATGGAGACAGTTCTATCCCCCAAAGCGCGACTCGTCTGGTGGCGTCGGGGTTGTTGAGGTTGTGCCCTAGTGGAGTGTCGCTCACCATAATGATGGGGTGCTCCTAGAAGTAGTGGCACAGTCGTCTAGCTGTCATGAAGATGTCGTATGCTAGCTTCTGATAATGTGGGTACCGTTGTTTTGTCGGTGTGAGCACCTCGCTGAGGTAGTAGACTGGGCGTTGTACCCCATGGACTTTGTTTTCTTCGGCTCATTACACTACGAGCACGGTACTAACCACCTGGTTGGTGGGGGAGATGTATAACAACAGTGGCTCCTTTTCTTGAGGTGTTACCAACACCGGTGAAATGGATAGTAGACGCTTGAGGTCTTCGAATGCTTCTTGTGCTTCATTAGTCCACTCGAATTTTTCAGCCTTGTGAAGGAGTTGGTAGAAAGGCAGTGCTTTTTCGCCCATTCGACTGATGAATCAACTTAGCATCGAGATTCGCCCAGCTAGCTGATGGACGCCTTTTACGTTCTTCGTCTTCTCCATGGCTAGTATGGCCTTTATTTTCTTCGGGTTGGCCTCGATCCCTCTCGCGGAGATAAGGTACCCGAACAATTTCCCAGATGGTACATCGAAGGCGCATTTATCCAGATTTATCTTGATCCGGTAGCGGTTGAGGTTATTGAAGGTCTCGCGGAGATCGTCGAGTAACGAGGCTTCCTCCTTAGTATTGATGATGATGTCGTTGACGTAGACTTGAATGTAACGACCAAGCTGGCTCTTGAGGCAGACCTGCATACACCCCTGGCAGGTGGCCCCTACGTTTTTCAGCCTGAAGGGCATCGTTGTGTAGCACAAGACGCCAAAGGGCGTGATGAACGCCGTTTCTCCTGAGTAGGCGTCGAAGAAGCAGAGGCGCTCTCATCCCGCGGTAGAGTCAATTATCTGGTCGATCCGCGGCAACGGGAAGTGATCCTTTGGGAAATGTTTGTTCAGGAAGGTGAAGTCCATGCACATCCACAGGATATCCGTGTCCTTTTTAGGAACTAGCACGGGGTTTGCTACCCAGATGCTTTCCTTGATCTCGCGTATGAAGTTAGCGTCGAGGAGTCTATTGACTTCCATACCGACCACTTTTCCCCTTGGCTCAGATAGTCGACGTATTATCTGTTTCACTGGTCTTGCTTCAGGATTCACATTGAGTGAGTGCTCCATGAATTCCCTGGGAACTCTTGGCATGTCTGCTGGACACCAGGCAAAGATTTCCTAGCGCTCATGGAGGAATTCGACGAGCGCGAGTTCCTATGCGGGACTCAAGTTGTTGGCGATAAGGGCCTTCTTGGTTGGGTCCATTGGGTGGACCTGGACCGCCTTGGTGTGGATAGACGTGTCGAAGGATTAGTCAGGTGAGCTTGGATTACTCAGAGGAGGTAGACTGTTGTCTATCAACTCTTTCAACCTCACCAGTTCCTCCTACATGCCGAAAGACTGGGATTCTGTTGAATTCCCAGTCGCAGCTGTCAAACCTCTCGAAGCTTCCGTTGACTATAATAATGTCGTTGGGCCCCGGCATCTTCATCTACAGGTAGGCGTAGTGTGGCACTGCCATGAACCTCACGAACACGACACGTCCGAGGATGTAGAGGTATTGCGAGGGCCAGTCGACTACTTCGAATTCGATGCGCTCTCGCCAGAAGTTTGCTAGTCCTCTGAATATGACATCTGTCAACACCCGAATTTTTAATTCCAAATGCCTATTATGCCATACATCGCAATCCCAGGATTACCATTTTTGCGAGACATAACAGATTGGATATCACAATATATCATCCATTACAAACCATAATAAGGTCTTACACAAATAAAGGATCTCATGATCCAGTCTTAATACAATCAAAGTAGCAGAAAGTAAAGCGTAGCGGTGGGCTCCATCTTTAGTGTCACAAGCAATGCTGACGATGGGAGATGATCCTAGTTGTCATAGCCGTCATGTTGTCCTTCCTCCTGGTACTCCTCCTCATAGTCTGGCCACGGGAATAGCCAGGGACAAAGCCATGAGTACTCTTTAAGTACTCACAAACTATCATGAACAAGTAAGGTAGTTCTAGTAGGAATGCTAAGTTCTAAGTTTATTTGTAAATTTAAGTTGAAACCTAAGCTGAGTTCAGAAACAAAGAAAGATAAAAATAAAATTTGAAATCACCTAAGTGGGAACTTAGTTGTCACAGTCACAACCATGTTGTGGTCAAGTCATGTCACAATTCATTTCATAAGTCATTTTGAAAACATCTGACAACGAAACAGTATGGCCACTCCAACTGTCCATAACCGTGGACGCGGCTATTCGAATAGTTTGACACTCTGCAGAGGTGGTACACTTTCACCACAAAATTCGATACATCTATCAAGGATAACCCTGAATCATCATACTTAGTATGAAGATAATCAAACATAACCTTTCCTTTACACGCTCTAGTATAACACCTCTCCATGAGCTTGGCCTCCTAGCCATGGCCACCTGCCATCCTGGGCACTGCATAGGTGGACAACATTAAGAGGTAGCCTCAGCTCAAACCTCTCCCGCGAGGGAACTCATACTAATGCATATAAACTTCCGGCTAAGCCTTACCCAATTCAGGTATTGTGGTTGTACGGTAAAATTGGAATGGTATCGCATCCGAACCCAACCATCAGTTTTTATAAAGGGCTAAGGCTCATGCCTCAACAATTTCATCATCATCATAAACCATTTGTGTTTCTCAACACATTTCAAAACATCTCAATAGAATGACTCATCATTCCAAGGTTTTCATAAGTCATTTTCACCAAGCATTTCCATCTAGAGTGATCAAGTTTTTGGTTTAGCTCTATTCACTAAGTTAACAGTGTTCACTAACGTGGGATGCTAATATCAATCTCATGCCATAGAATGACATCTAAGTCTAACTAGATAGGTCAAGTTTTATACTCTTTATGCTATTTATAAACAAAGTAAAGAACTATGGTAAAGTAAAAAAGGTAAAGCTTGTGAGTAAAACTTGGGGTAGGTATAAGTCAAAATGTATAACCAAGCATGCCTATTGCATATTGCTTAAGTCATATTGTATAATTCTAGCTTGCAAGGGTTAGCTTGCATTGTTAATGATGGCTTGCCTTGGTTGGTGTAGTGGTTGGAATTCTCCTCTTCTTCTTCGGGGTAGAACTCCTCCTCCTCATAGACTTCGTCGGTACTATCGTCTATAAATACATACGGGAATACAAAATCACCAAACAATACTTAACTAGTCTATTTAGCACACTAAGGCACATACTTGATGATCTAGTACCATCAAAAACATCAAGATTTAATGAACTAGTTTTATTTATTTTATTTGAGAAAAGTAATTTCTACTCATTGAAATTAATTAAGATTTAATATTATCCATTTAAAATATGGGATCATGTGGACACATGTCATCACCACATATTCTAATGCATGGGAATGTGATTTAAATGTTGGCTCATATTTCAATAAGTTTAAGTTTATTATCTAAATGATTTAAAGTGACTAGAAATGCCTATATAGCATTATTTTGGTACTAGTCCAAAGTCACTGCATGCAAACCTAAATATTATTACATATTCAGATAGGTATTGTCAAACGTGATTTTTTAGAGTTGGAATCAACTCAAAAGCTATTATGGTTGATTTTTGAAAAATGTTTGAATGTAGAAAAGTATTTGTTTTGTTATTTTTGCTATAGGTGATCTATAACCCTAATTGATTTAAATCCAACGGGCTTGGATATAGATTTTAATTATATTTTCAACAAAATTTGAATCATTCAATTTGGTTAAGCAGAACTCTCTGAATTGATTTTCAAACTAGGGAACAGAAACTAGATTAAGTCTAAAAAGAAAAACACTTATTTGAATTCTAGGGCCAGCGCGGGAATACTAACGGGCCGGCCCAGTCACACTCCGCGGCTCAGAGGACAGCTGACAGGGGGGTCCCGCATGTCAGCTACTCTTCTAACGCGAAGCGGTACGAGGCGATGTGGGCCGCACGATTAGAACCTAAATCGACGGTCGTGGCTCGTCGTCGACAATGGATAGGTCGCCGGCAAGACGAAACCCTAGCGGCTCGGTGGGGGTGCAATGGGGGCATACCAGGGCTCCAGCTAGTGTGGAGATGGGGGCGATAGAACGAGGAGATGACGGCGGACTCAGGCGAGGTCACGGCGGCTCCTGGGGTGGACGAAATCGACGGGCCCCTTTCTTCTCTGCTAAGACGAACTGCGGCACAATTCTGGCGAACTGCTGCTCGAGCGGCTCCAGCAATGGGGTGAGGTGGTTGTGAGATAGAGGGGAGTTGAGTGGTGTGAGGAATTGGTGCTGGGGAGGGCTCCTTATATAGGCTCGACGAGGAGACCGTGAGGGCGATGGTGAGCTCGTCGGTGACGGCAGTACAAGGCGCTAGGGCATGGGCAGTGTAGGCGGACGACAGCTTGCCTCCTAGCGGTCATCGGCGACTTCATGGCGACGCTAGGGGCGGTGGAAAACGGTCGGGAATGGCTGGCGCTCTGCGCGGCAGAGGCGGTGCTCGACGCGGCGTGCAGTGGCTGCTGGTCACGTGGCGGGAAATGGGCATGTCTGGGAGGTGCTGGGGTTATGGCAGAGCGGCGCACGCGAGCTGAGGTCGAGGCGCGGCTCGTGCGGGCCTGTCGGGGACGGCGCTCTGGCATGAGCTATGCACGGTGCAAAGGCGGTGGGCGCGAGCATTCCTCGGTGGTCCAGGGGCTGGCAAGGATCGGGGAAGGGACCGTGGGCGGCGGTAGGGTTCGGCGGAGCTAGGGGCGTGCTGGATTGGCACGGTGCTGTCTCTAGCGCGTTGCCCACGCTCGTCCGGCGGCGACCAAAAATGGGCGGCGCGCTACTACTGTTGTGGGGTTGGAGAGGGGTTGTCAGGGGGTTAGTTAGGCTAAGAGGGGACATAGGAGATATGTGAGGATTAAATGGGAGACAAGAAATCAATTGGCAACAGTAATAGTTAGACCAACATTTTTATGCTTGCCAACTGTTCGACACAATGGCCGCAAGAAAATTTTAATTGAATTTTGAAATGATTTTTGGTGGGTTTGTTGATCTTATGCTTGAGCATCTGTGGTTGCTTGGGATTGTCAAGGTGAACTCATTTGAGTGGTTTTTAGAAAAGTGTGATCTATGCATATGAAATGGATTCCATTTTCAAATGCCATTTAAAATTAGTGTTTAAATGTTTTTGTAAGATTTCAAAGTGGGCCTTGGTAGATCATTACTTGTACTAGCAAGGGGTACAAAGAGTTAGAATTGTTTCTGTTAAGAATTGACTTCTAGGAACACCTAAAGTGACCTAGTGGATTAAAATGGCAAAAGTGACCATTTGCCTTTATTAATTCCAATTGATTTCTTTTTCTTTGGATTTTGCTTGGGAATGATCTAGATGATATGGCATTCACCTTTGAATCATTTTACAACCATTACAACAAACAAACATGGCAATTAAAAACAATTCTATATTAATGCAACACACATACGCATTCCAAATTATTTAAATAATAAAAAGTTTTTGTTAACCCTAAATTGGGTGATTTGGATCTTGATAACCTTGATTAAAGACTTGGGATGTTACAACATCCAAGCTGATTTTGCCCAGGGGGTATATGCCCTTCCTTGGGACGATGTCGTGGAATGTTGTGTCTGAAGTTTCTAGGCATGACAGAGGGATTCACATGGCGCGCAAGGTACTTGTGAACATGAGGTTGATGCCGCTGCCGCCATCCATGAAGACGTGACTCATCTCGAAGCCTCCAATTTGTGCCTCGAGCACCAAGGGACAGTGACCTAGGCGAGGTACTTGACGCAGGGTGATCGCGCTTGTCGAAGGTAATGCAGGACTCGCTCCCACTGAGGTACTCAGTGGTGGAGGGTGGAGAGTTCATCGCTAGATTGACTTGGTGAGTGATTGATTTTTGCACCCGATTTAATGGGCATCCTTTTTGGATCATTCCCATGTTCCCCAGTGCCCGTGGGTACGGCTTGCCTCTGTTGTTTTGGACTGGCACAGCTGCAGGTGGTGGTGGCCCGGGTGGTGGTGGTGGCGCTCCATGAACCACGACGCCCGATGTGGCTCCATAGCCCTAGTTTATCGCGTCGCGATTCATCTGGGCTAGACCTTCGTGGAGCCGGATGAACTCACGGCAGACCTTCAGAAGGTGGCTAGATTTTTTCTTGCCGCCGTGCTTGTCGATGTATAAGTGTATGTTGCATGGTTCGGACAGTCTGTCCTAGATAGATGTTCCAGGTGCCTCATCGCAAGTGCGGCATTGCCACACTTGCGTGGTTTTTCCGTTGTCGCGGTATCCACCACTGCGGTACCATTGTTCCGGTTGTTGTCGTCGTGTTTGTCGGCGTAGCCATCTGCGACCATGTTGACTTCCTCGCGGTCCTCGTAACCGCGCATCCGGTGTTTTCCTCGGCGATCGCATCTGCGACCGAGGTCATCGTCATCATCTGAGTGGACGCGGTTTTTCACTGAGTCCTCTCCATCGGCCCACCTGTTCACGATCTCCATTAGGTGGTCGATTGTTTTGGGCTTTGAGCGACCCAGCTCCTCTCTGAGCTCTCTACGCCGCACGCCGCCATTGAACGCGTCGATTGCGTGGTCCTCAGAGATGTCTTCTGCATAGTTTTTGATGATGGACCATCTCTAGATGTATGAGCGCAGCAACTCGCCAGTCTTCTGGTAGAAGCCTCTTAATTCTTCGATTGATGTGGGCCTTTTGTAAGTGCCCTTGAAGTTTCGCACAAAACTGTAAACCAGCTTGTCCCAAGTACGAATTGATTCGCGTGGGAGATTATTGAGCCACGCGCAAGTGGTGCCTTGTAGCTATAGCTGGAGGCATTGCATGGCCATGCTCGTAGTTCCACCGTGCAGCCTGATGGAGGAAATGTGATCCTCCAGCCAGATCTTCGGGTCCTGGAGGCCATCGAATTTCGGGTTCTCTGATGGGAGTTTGAACCCTTTTGGCATTCGCTTTTGCCATATGGCTCTGCTGAAGCATCTGGCATCGCAGAGCTCTATCCCGTGATCTTCCGAGTCAGTCAAACGGGCATGCCTCGCGCGCATCATGTCGACTTTGCGTCGTGTGATGTCATCGCGCGCGTCGTACTCGTAGTCATGCCGCTGTGAGAAGCGTCATCGCGACAAGTCATGGTTGTCGTTGTTCGAGGAGGGGGAAGAGTAGCGCTTGGCCAGAGCCTTGCTTTTCTTCGGCTCTGACGTTGGATCTTTGATGAGGGCAGCTTCGACTAGCCCCAGGCCAGCGATCATAGATCAGTGCATGGCGGACCGTGGATCCCTAGCTGGCGGCTGGTTGTTGAGTAGGTACATTGTGGCTGTCGTCACTACTGCTTGCGGCGTTTTGGGGAGCACATTGCCCCGCGTGTCCACTGTCATGGACGAAAAGTCGAGGAGTCGAGTGGCTTCCACTCGCTCCTTCTCGGTGAGGTGAGCGAGTCGAGAGCATCTTCTGGCAGCCGTATTATCGTTGCCTTTAGAGGAGGATCCTCCAATGGAAGAGAGCTGAGCCCAACGGAGGCTTGACTCGTTCGCTGCCCTCCCGCGCTCGTCGAGCTGGGCGATTACTTGCTGCTGGCGTTTGAACTCCTCCTTGAGCAGCCAGTGATAACCCATCAGCATGTCTTGTGATGAGTTGGGGGTAGGGGGTTGCCCCGTAGAGCTTCCCTTCAGTGAGCCTACTCAGCGTTGTTGAGCTTTATCAACACGCACTCTCGGGTTTGCTCATTCACCGAGAGGTTCGGCTGATCTTGTAGGATGGGCCCTTTTGTCCCGTTGTTGGTGGGGGCGCCATTGGAGGGGCCACCGTTCGCGACTAGGATGCCACCGCCAGTGCCGGTGTTGTCCCGAGTGCCGCCATTGCCGCCCATGTTGATGACAACACACATGTAATGGCTGGGGAAGCTATTGCTTCCGCAGCTTTCAGATCTAGAGTCATAGGTCCATCTTCTGTTGCCAGATCGCCCAGATCAGACTCGCGAATCCTGTCGTTGTCCGTATTCCCGACTGATGTCGGGGCGTTGAGTTTGCTCAGGGTGCCGATTAGTGATGGAAACCACGATGTTGGAGCAATCACGGGAACCTTCGGCTGGTCAGGGAGGCGAAGTGTGCCTAGCCGACCAACTTGGAAGCGTAAGCTCCCGATCGCCAGGCCGATTCCATCGCCCACGGACTCGAAATCCGGGCGAGTGGCTGGTGTGTGGACGGTAAAGTCGAAGGCACCAAAGAGGAGGCGAGTCTCCACTGCTGCAGAGTCGTAGATCACGGTTGATGGGGCCGAGGAAGCCGCAACATCAACACTCCCGTTTCCCACAGACAGTGCCAATTGACGAGGGGTTAACCTAGGTTCGAGGAAGTGGGGAGCGTTGGAGGCATCGACCGGCTAGCAAACAAGCACACGGGGACGCAAGGTTTACCCAGGTTTAGGCCTCGTAGAGGACCCTACTCCTGCTTGTCTGCTCTTGGAATTATTGAGAGTCGAAAGTTACAGGGGTGTGCAGATGCGATTTGGTGATGGTGTGGAAACTAGGGTTGTGGATTGTCCTCCTCGCCGCCCCTCCTAGCCTTTATATAGATAGGATAGGTCTCGGGATAGCAGGCCGAGTCGGTTACAGGTTAGGGTTTTCCCTTTAAACTTCTATCTTAAGTTTGTCATGTGCTGCAAGCAGTCGAAGTCTCCTGGGTCATTTGGATCTTGACTGGGCCTTAGCAACATTGTGGGCTTCTTCTAGACTGGACCGTATATGCCAAGCTCGAGTACCTATAAGGTATGCCCACGTCAGGGTGGCAATAGAATAGAGAGAGTGAGCAACTTTGGGTGGCTTTAGCATAGAGGAACAAGGAGATTCCACCGATTTGGAGGAATGGGTGCGTTCTAGATCTAGTAGGAATAATCTCTTTTCAGGAACCACTTCATTCTATTTCATTTTCCAACCGAATAGGAGTACAGGTAGCAGGTGTGGAACCATTCCATTACATTCCACTTGGTGACCCGAACCGAACACACTCCCATTTGCATCTTGTCCATACTCGGATGTTGTATCATTTTCAATGTGATTTGGATCTTTGTAATGTATATTTGTATTCTTGACTCGGTAAGTCTTTGTTGTATATATATGTTCTTGTGGGTTCCATTGTAAACTATTGTGGAATGATATTACTTAGTTTGCCACCCGCGCGCAAGTGCTTGGTGGGCATCACCGAATTGTTTTTATGCGGGTTTGGCAGGAATCGCTAAAATTTGCATAGGGCGGATTCGAGGGTGTCATAGATCCTATTGATCCTGCTCACAACAACTGATGAGGAGAGCATGAGTAGGCTACATGGAACTTAATAATCGACAAGTGGTTGCGTCACTGTAGGACGCGCAACCCAGCGGATGGATGCTCAAACTTGTACAGTCGAGTCAAAAAAAGACATTTCCCAAAGGCCTTCGTCCCTTCTCCCTATCCCTCATGAGACATGCGACAAGGGCGGTGAACCTCTCCTCCCGATCTCCACTGGTAAGAGGCCTAGTCCCCTCTCTCTTTGCTTCCGCTCTGGCGGCGGGAGGGAGAGGGGGACTTCGTTCCTTCGTGTTGGATTGGTAATTAGGGGTAGGGTTAGTATGTCGTGGCGCGCCATTGGGGTGGTGGGAGCGATGCCTAGGCGAATAAATCTACCACATCTCCACTCCAACATCAGCGGTGTCCTCCATGGCGGCATCTCAGAGTTGATGTCATCGTGTGTTTTCTGATCTTTCATATCACATCGTTAAGGTTCATGGATGGCATCAGTGAGGTAGCAGGATCGACTCCATCAGATGTGTCTACCCTCCTGCTTTGTCCATGTTACTGCGGTGTTGTCTCCGATGCCATGGTGGACAAGGGAGATTTTATGCAGGGGTTGTCCAGTTGCTGTGACCTATGGTTGTGGTGAGTCGGTGTGCGGTTGAAGATAGCGACTTTGCAACTTGGAAGGTGGTCTGTGGATGGCAGGTCTGACGCGATCTATTGACTACAGGAGGCGACAGATCTAGGGCCAGGAAGGCACGAGGAAGATCCTCGGCCGACATGCAATTGCGATATGTGCCTCGCCGTATGCGGCATGCCTGGTTTTCGGTTCAAAAGGCTGGAGAGGGTGAATTCCATGTTCTTGAGACGGTGGAGTTCTTTCTCCTTTTCGTCCAGTGGACATCTCGGCGACGCCGGTGGTTGGCGATGGACGGTAGTGTCGGTGTGTGCAAAGTTCTCTCTACAAATTTTCCAGGGTAGTCATCTTTGAACGATGTCTTTGGTAGTTTCCATGAGGATATTTAGTTATCTCTTTTTACATTAATGGAATGCATGGTTACTTGTCAATTACTACAATATTTTACCCTACCCTTTGAGTCATCGAGGCCAAATGTCCCTTCTTGTCCTTAGGGCACGTACAATATGGTGACATCAGTCTTTCCTCATGACTGCCACATTGGATATTTGTTTAGTTGGAGGAGAGAGAGCTAAGAAAGATAAGATTGTCTTCACTTAGGTAAAGAACGATCTCTTAAAAATAAGAGAAACTATTTTCTTGGTTGTACTGTTACACAATCGCCCAGCGAAAATAGATCAGACGAAGAACAAGAACACCGAATTTTACGTGGAAACCCTTGCGGAAAAAAACCACGGAACGCACGACGGCGTATCACTATAATTGGAAGGAGTATTACAATACACGAGAGGACAAACCCTCTACGTGCTATCAATTTGGTGGAACTCTCTCAATCTAATCTATGACTACCTAGCACTATATAAAGGGGGCAAACAACTCTCTTTTCTTGACAGACACGAAATAGAGTTATAGATGTGCGACGTCTAGCACGGTTGGCATGCCGTAGTCCGCAAGGACTCCTTCTATAGTACATAGGATTTAGATCATATTCAACAATCTCCACCTTGATCCGAAATCCATAGATAGCATTCAACTCCTCAATTAAAGTCATCACAAGTAAACCTTGTGCTTTAAAACGTCCATAGGACTAATAAACTTCTCACGAAGTCACATTGAGCAAATCAAACGGCAGGTTGTCCAAAAACAACACAGATGTTAATAAAGCAGACAAACGAAGTTGGATCTCCCATAAGACCTGATAAAAGTCCGTGTCTATGTCACTGACCTCCAAAATAGAAACTGCTCAATCATCAAATGACATAAGTCATCATATCTCCTGTGGTGCCTGAGTGAGAACATAGCTCATAGTGCAACATCTCGTGCACATAACATTGTGAAGAACTCATCTCAAGGAATCTGAACGTGCTACAAATTAGAGAGAACAAACCTCGACAAACAATACTCATGCAAGAGCATCTGGTACGGAGCACATCTTGTACACCAAAAACCGCCGTCTTGTAATGGTTGATGAAAAATCCATGACATGGTCAAAAACTGTCCCTGTAAAACAACTGGCGGATGAAGGATCCTTCTCAACATGCACCAGAGCTTAAACTCTGCAATAGATCCCTCTTGAAAGAGCAAATACAACTAAACTAAATGTTGTAGTATCTAGCAGAAACAAATCTCCTCTTGCACCTCAAACTGATCCTCATCACGAACTTGAATAGCAAAGACAAAAACTTTCACATGTATAACAACAAAACTCTCGAGAGTAAAGAGTATATGCTAGCTACCAAGAGGCTTAACAATCACCTCCTCCATAATTTTTTTTTAATTTCTAAATTGTGCTCTTCATGTAATCATAGCAATATAATACCTTGAATTTGCATCCACAATATCTTTCATATAAATTGCATTGAATATGAACAATCATAAAACTTACTTGAAATTCCAGGCTCCAAATAAGATAACCCAAAAATGAACAAGTCACAATAGAAAGCCGCAAGTAGAACCACCATAATATTGAGCCCAAACTGTAGTACAGACTTGGATCTAAATCAACAAACTCCACATTGAACTAGAAACTATTAAAGCGATGATCATCTTAGCGGCATCATCGAACATAGGTGGCGCGGTGGAACTGGTAGAACATGGGTCCATGCTCGAGATAGAAAAATCAGATTGTTCACTTTTATCCATGCCAACTGTAACACCAGTATGAATTAAACTTGTGCTAGAAAGATCGGCATCTTGACTTGACGAAACAAGCGAGATAAAAAAAAGACTCTCAATAGAATCTAAACATGCAGAATAAATAAAATTAGCATGGGAACTTTCCTGGTAGACTTGGAGTGTGCGTAGCAATTGGAGATTTAACACATCTTTGCATGGGGACTTGAATTCACGTGAAGTTGGCAGAAGCTCGGTTACTCCTCTCGGAATTGATCCTGTTCTCATCGATGCGGAGCTTCTGCCTGCGTATTAATCTGCCTTTTTAGATCGGCTGGGTTGAGTAGCTGTTCCTGTCGTAAGCAGTAGCGCGAAACGTTACCCCGAAAATCGATCCTCTTCGGAATCCAACGGAAAACGTCCCGAACAAGGCTGCACGACGGAAACAATCGGACCAGACTACTCAGCAGATTAGTGCGGAAAGGTGAATTGCCGAAGGCGGCGGGACGCCGCCGAAACCGTGTCGATCTATGTACTAGCAAGATGCTGTGAGACTGTTGTCGTTGATCCAATCGACGCTGCACGCTGCTGCCCGGGAGCGCAGCGAAAAGTCTCCCGGGCAGAAGCGCCGTCGAAACCGTGTCGATCTATGTAGCAAGATGCTGTGAGACTGTTGTGTTGATCCCGTCGACGCTGCACGGTGCTGGCCGGGAGCGTAGCGAAAAGTCTCCCGGGCAGAAGATCGATCTCAAACGCTGAATTTTATGTGAAAACCCTTGCGGAAAAAATCACAGAATGCAAGACGACGTATCGCTATAATTGGAAGGAGGATTACAAACACGAGAGGACAAATCCTCTACGTGTTATCAATTTGGTGGAACTCTCTCAATCTAATCTATAAGCACCTAGCACTATATAAAAGACAAACAACTCTCTTTTCTTGGCGGACATGAAATAGAGTTCTAGATATGCTACGTCTAGCACGGTTGACATGCCGTAGTAAGGACTCCTTCTATAGTATATAGGATTCGGATCATATTCAACCTGTACCGTATGTCTTTTATTAGCAAATCAATTTCTTATCTCATTAACTAGTAGAGATGACACAAAAAGATAATACATTTTGTATGTCTTATATATATATATATATATATATATATATATATATATATATATATATATATATTGTCTTCTCTAAATGATATGGATGGTAAGAGAAGACATGTCTTTCCTACAATTGTACTCGCCCTTATTGACAGCAAACATCCACATGGCACAAGTGTTGCCACACACACACATACACACACACTTCCGATCGTTCGCTCGCTCTCCGCTTCACCCGTTCTCCACCCCACCAAGCGACAACGATGGCGGTTGCAGCGACTAAGTAAACTGCGGTGAAGCGAGGACACGACGGCGGAGGGGCAGCGCCCTGGAGTGGAGCGTCGCCATTTCCAGTCTCGAGTTACTCTCTCAACTCTGAAGTCTCACACCCATTTCATATCTCGCCATCATGGTAGGAAATACGTTTGCTTGAATTCTCGTTTAGCAGCGCAATCCATCCCTCCTATACTACCCGGCAGTCCAATCGAACAAATGGTGAAGATCGAAAAGAATAACGGAATGCGACGCCAACCGACAGTCCAGTGCCAACGCTCCCTGCATTGCATCCGTGCGCTTATTTTCTTGGTGCTACATTGCCATCTGCCACCGGTTCCCCCTTTCCGTCGTGCGGCAGCCACTCCAAATCATCACGCGTTTAATCATCGACCGGCCGATGGCCGCGAGAGAAATGAGATCCACGAGAACAAAATCTCGACGATCTTATAATAGATCGTCAGGCTGAAGATGTTTTTCCAGGCAAGTGATGACGGACACGGCAACCACCGCAAGTGGCAGCGGCGACAGGGAAGTTTCCACCGGCTTTTGACAAAAACGGAGGGCGCGAATGATTGAGCATAAGATCCACTTGATTACATTCAAGGCTACTAGTAGAACATGTATGCTAATGATTGTACTTGTGCTTAATACAAGGCATCTGAGTCAACCACTAAGCTTTACAGCCTAAAATATTTGCAGTGCAATGGCAGCAATCTGGCCTGACCAAAGAGCAGAGAACACACATTACACAGTTATTTTTCCATCTGGGAACGCCACGAGGCAAACTTTCTGTATATTCTTCATTCGATCAAAAAGGAAAAAGAAAAAAAGAATGCAAAATTTACTTCGTGGGGGGAACAAGAATTGCGTCAGGGGAGAAAAAAATCATGTAAAAGAGATAATTACATGTAAAGAATGACCAAAAAAATGTTAATGGACGTGTACCGACGCTCTTTACAGATCCCTCCGACTTCTCCAGCTAGCTTGGCTCAAGTCGTCGCTACAATCCCGGCTGCCAAATTCTCTCAGCTGGAACAATCTAATCTCTTCCGTCCGTGGTTCTAAGAATACCTCGCTGCGGCCAGGTTGAAGGCCATTGTTTAGGTTAGAGTCCGCTAAACTATCCAGAGCTCTAACCACCTGAGATGCAAAGAATATGGTGGCTCAGTCCTTTGCTGCCATTTTATTCAGGAAACGAGGTGAATGGATGAAAGGTTTTTTCTTACCTGCCCCATCCGAGGTCTCATCACCGCAGAATGCCGAATGCATGCAGCTGCAGCTCCGATCATATGGAACATCTCGTTCTCTTCAAACTTGTTTTCCATCCTTGGATCAGGAAGGTCCCCAAATTCTCGATGTTCAATTGCGTCCGTGAGAAAGGGCCGGGCCTGAAAATTTTAAGCAAGAGAAATTTGAGTAAGATCATGCCCTGGAAAGCTTGTCCTAGTCTCATGATGAAGATGAAAAATTATATTTCCATGCAGCTTTGCTCAAAACTGAGAACAAAAGTTGCATCAAACCAAAATAGGCCCCAATCCTTTGTTGTGACCCATTTTGGCCTTCAACTGACAGTGGAAAATGGTATTCATATTGATGTTCAAAATAATCATAGCAACTCCCCTATTTTCCAAAACAATCGGCATAGCAACTTTCCCAGCTATATTTATACGATGCATCAATTCCTTTTATAATTGCTTCACAGGCTCAGAACACATATCAAAAGGTATTAGGATTATTGGTGTATTTCCCTTGGTCCCTGTTCAAGCTGCTTGAGCCCTTGACAAGTCCTCATCTAGCTTCTTTCATGACTCATCACAGCTTGAAGACTGCATTAAATAGCATTCTATCCACTTTCTGTTTGCCACTCTGGAAGAATAATCTGCTTGCCTACTTTTACAAAAGCTCCGATCCCTGAAACTTTTCAGCTAACTTGGTTCTCACCAGATCACTTTCTCGGTCGACATGCTATGTAAACGGTTCCAATGAAAGGACTAACATATTACACCAGCCAGCAGCACCAAACTTGTAATAAAAGAACCAAAGGGTTCTACTTTAGAGGAAAGAGATGATCTAGGGAAGTCACCATCAGGGCTTTAGTTGCTGCATGATATCATGCCCTAGAATCTGTAACGTTTCACCTATATTGATCAACAGCAACTATCTAGTACCATGGACATGGCATCAACCAAATTTAGAAGCGTCCAAGTAACAAAGGTGAAAAACATGAAAATGTCATATGTTACTTGTTAGAACTAGAAGATATAAATCAAATAAATATTTTATGAATGTGAAAAACATGCACAATTTAGGACCTAAATGAAGGCCATACAACAAGTACAGAATATATAAGAAGCTTGCTTTTTCTTTCCAAAAAAAATATATAAGAAGCTTACCCATTCGACAAGACTCTCATCTCCCAGTGGCTGAGAAGAGTCAACAGGTTTTCTTCCAGTAATAAGCTCCAGAAGAACCACACCAAAAGAATATAAATCAGATTTTGCTGTCAACTTGCCTGACAATGCATACTCTGGAGCCAAATACCTGCAGAGGATATATTACATTGTAACTACATATAGATCACAGATTAACCACAACAAATTTGATCAAAGATTGCAACATTATGGCTATGTTTGCACAATTACTTACCCAAATGTTCCCATGACACGCGTACTGACATGTGTGTTGGTGTCACCCGCTAACCTTGCAAGTCCAAAATCAGAAACCTGGATTTCGTTGGAGGTAGATACAAATTTTAGAGGACAAATGGAACCACAAAATCACAAAAAAAAACTTTGGTACCTGGAATTAATACACCAAGTAAAAGCATACCTGAGCTTCGAAGTTGTTATCCAACAAAATATTAGATGATTTAATATCTCTATGTATAATCCGAGGATGACCTAATGAACAAAAGAGAGAGCAAAACTAAGAAAACCACACTAGTTCAAGGGATTAATGAAGAAACGATTTGGCCTGAAAATATTACAATCTTCGTGCAGGTACGCAATTCCTCGAGCTGCTCCAGCCGCAATCTTAACCCTGGTACGCCAATCAAGTGGTACTTCATTTACTGAAATTTCAAGAGCATGGTTGATGATCAGGTAACCAATGAACAATCCCATTGCCGGTCACCGAAGCTAAAATTAATGCAAGGGAGTTCTCACCATGGAGATGATAGTAAAGGGTGTTATTGGGAACAAAATCATAAACAAGCATCCTCTGGCCCTCTGATACGCAGTAGCCTACTAGTGAAACCAAATGTCTATGATGTACCCTGCTGATAGTATCAACTTCGGCCCTGAACTCACGCTCTCCCTGTCCATTCCCAAGCTTAAGCTTCTTGATAGCCACAGGGCGACCATCTGGCAAGATGCCCCTGTAGACACACCCGAATCCACCTTCTCCCAAAAGGTTCTCCTCCGCATAGTCGTTTGAGATTGCTGACAAATTCTCTGGCGTGAAGAGCATCCTGGAGTACCCTATCCCGGAGTCAGCCGGTGAGTACGGGAAGCCATGGCTCCCAGTACTGGACCTCATGAAGGGATAACCGGGTGATCTTAAGTAGAATCCGTCTGACAAAATACAAATAATGAGCATATCGTCTATGAGGACTAAATTCAGGAAACGCAAATGTAGCTAGTCCAGTTGCTTATGTTTTGTACCTGATGCTAGCGAGGATCCAGCAGAGGAGGGAATGTAATTGGGTGGTGGCGGGGGAGCTGGTTGCTGTGTCGGCAGTACTGCCGCAGGAGGCTCTGTCCGCCGTCGCTTCTTCTTGACGAGCCAAATGGTGGCGCCGATAAAGCTGAGCATGGCGAGACTGGCAATCGCCACAATGGTGGTGGCCGTTCCTCTGGATATTTCGATGTTCTTGGCAACGCCGCTTGATGAGCGTGTGGAGTTTGAGTGCGGCCTCACAGGCGAGCGCGAGGTCACGTAATGCGGCTTGGCATGATGGCGCGGCGGCGGGGGAGAGGCGATTCGTGGCGGGGGAGGCGAATAGGCTGCGAGCGGCGCCGGTGCTGGAGCTTGCGCGGCTGGAGCAGGCGCGGGCGATGGTGGGTGGGACGGAGGCGGAGACGGTGGCGAGACGACTACGGGTGGGGGCGGTGGTGGGAGGGACGGGGGCGGCGGTGAAGGATACACGCGGGGCTGCACGCGTGGCTGGTCGGTCGCCGTCGGCGGCGGTGGCGCCTGCACCTCGACGTAAGGCGGCGGCGGCGGAAGCGATGGAGGTGGAGCGTCCGGCGGCGGAGGCGACAATGCCGGTGTCGGCGGCAATGTCGGCACGGGCGGAGGAGGTGACGGCGGTGTCTCGGGTGGCGGGGACGCCGGAGGAGGGCTACTTACTGGCGGAGGGGACGTCGCCGGGGGCAGAGAGTGGTAGGAGGTGGAGACGGGCGGAGCCGAGGCGGAGGAGGAGTAGGGGCAGCCTGGCGGGCGCGGCGCGGGCTGTGCCTGCGGCTGGCCATGCGGCACAGCGTACGCCGACGAGGCCGGCTGCGGAGGCATGAATGGATCCGCGCCGCCGCCCATCCCGACCACACTTCTCCGCAGGTACCTCCACAGCAGCGAAGCGTGGGCGCGCGCTCACAGGCTGAGAAGATCTGCAGCTCCACGCCGACGGCCAGATCTCCCACGCGCGCGGCTGTCCCCAATCAGGAGCTGAGCGAACCACCGCTTGAATGGGAGGGGGGCTGCCACCCACCCTACCCGGCCAGGAGAGGAGAGGGTCGCGACAGACAGCGACGGCTTAAGATCCGAATCCTCCCACCCACGCAAGTGGCGGCGCGCGCGCGGTGGCGCACACCAGATCACGCGCGGCGCTGGACGGCGGCCAGGCCAATGGCCAGCAGCAGCAGCAGTTTGCAGAGCTCAGCTCGTCGGCCGAGATCCGAGGCCCCGCGCGCGCAGGCAGCCGATCCTTGTCGCCCAACGCAATGCAGCACCTATCTCAGCTCAGCTCAGCAGGCACGCCGAGCTCATCCCTTTCTCGCTCCTGCCTCCCGTCCCTGCCCTCTCTGCCTTGGTGTCCGTGGCTGCCTGGCTGGACAGTAGAGAGAGCAGTAGTGGTGGTAGTATAATTTTCTCGGTCTCTCCCTCTCTCTTTCCTTCTTTTTTCCAACAAAAAATAATACTTAGTCGGTTTTTCTCTTTGGTGTGCGCGTCGAGGGAGGGGCAGGGGTTGGTGCCAAGTCCATATGGGAAATAGCTGGACCGTGAAGAGCAAGCAGCAGCACAGTGCCGCATAGCGCATAGGGAGTTGGGTTGGGCAAAAAAGAGGACTAGAAAATTGGGTATTTCTCGTGCGGATTGTCGCTACTGGCTCCACCCCCACGGGCCTCGATCCGCCCTGACCTCATCCCTCTCACCCCAGCGCCGCGGCGCGCGGGCGGGCGGTGGAAACGGGAAAAGGAACCGCGGAACTCTACGCTCACGCCGAGTCAGGAGTCACCCCGCGTCCCCCCTCTCCCTCGCTCCTTGTCCGTACGCAAAACGAGCCCAACTTGCGGGTTTGTTTTTCCGTCCGCGGGGCGAGTGTTCGTTCCTCCTGCAGCGCACCGGCGGAGTAGTTTACTGCGTACGATGCTCTGCGAGCAACGCTGACGACGGCTGGCCGGACGCATGCCTGGGCGGAGGAGCATAGCTTTTGGTAGTAGTGTGGTTTGAGGTGAGGTGGGGCTTTCAAGGTTTCGGATTTCGGGTGCCTCTTTGCTTTGCTTTGCTTTGGTGTGTACGTACTGCTTAATAATAATTAGTGGAAAACCACTGTTGACCTTGGCAGCAACGCAGTTTTCATTATGCGAGGCCGTACGATAACTAGATGATGTGACGCCTGTACGAGTTTTCAAGGTTTCACCAATTTTCCGATCGTGGCGTATCTGGTGTCGATGACACTAGCATTGGCATGGACATTAGCCCTTATATTAATGTTACACACCGCCTATAATAGAGCATCTATAGCTGACACCGCAAAACTCGGAACCACAAACCTGTTTTTGCTGTGCGATTTCTGTCCCCGCAGAACAAACCCTGTATATTTAGACCGCAACACTGAATATTTCGTGAATATTTGATCGTTTTCTTCACAGGGTCATCTTGCTCGAAGGCTCGTGATGTGCTCCCCATCCCTGTTCCGGCCGTTGTCGCTCACCGTTGTTGTTCTATGAGATGTTCAGTACTTGTGCACCTAGCTAGCTAGCTAGGTCATGGATGTGCTAGGCACTGTACGGGTTGGACCATGGCTCACGCGTGGTTGTTGCTCCACCCTACCTCGCGGTTGCGTTGCTCTGTCCGACCCTTGGACCTCATTGAACCTTGCCGAACTCGGTTCGCTGACCATAGCGGCTGGAATCGACGACGAATCAACGATTTGTGCTCAGAAACTTTACGGAATTGAATCTCCTCATTAGGAATCATAAATTAATAGTGGAAAGATCTCACGAGTTGCCAGCGCAGGCGTCGGCCGAAGCAGTTGCTGTTGAAAAATTTCCGACTTGGTAATAGTTGTCTACTTTCTAGTTCACCACAAAGACGGACTCGAAAACTGGATATTTGGTGTACAAAGGGGTTGGTAGGCGGGAAATTGTAAAACTTTTGTGGGTTTGACCACTTTTACGCGATCTGATCCGTGCGTATTTTTCAACCAAAACTACAAAAGATAGTTATTTTTGCGGGTTTGGCCACTTTTGTGGTATCTGTTAGAGATTCTCTTCGTTTTGTGTATTGATTTGGATTTGTCATTTGATTTGTAAGATATAACAATAGTTCAGAATAACATTTGTTGCCTCTAGTCTTAACCCCTGCCGCATCCCTCTCGTCACCCCCGCGAGGCGGCGGGAGGGAAATCCTAACCGCCTGTCGTCGGCACCCCCACCGCTTCTCTCTCCATCCCTCGCCACTGCTAGTAGGGCGTGGTCGGGCAAAGCATAGCCATCGGCGGAGGCGGGGAGGCAACCTCGTCCCCTCGCGAGTGTGGATCGGCACGGGCCGACGCCTCCGAGCATAGGTGTGTCACGTCGCCTAGCACCATGGCGTGGCTGCTCTCATGCATGGTGCGGCAGCCGGACTTCAGCCGTGGCCGCACTTTGATGCAGCAACACATGGCATTGGGCCATCTCCAGGTAGATCAGTGACAACATGGTATGAGATGACCCTCTATCTTACGACTTGACCCTTGGCCAGTGCGTGGAGGCAGTTCGTGTAACATCCCGAAGAATAGGAATGCTTAAGGACTACTTTGTAAATTGTGAAACTATATTACATGCATTTGAAAAAGTATGAAAATTTTCAAATTGTTGTTTCAAGATATAAGAGATTGAGGTTGAACTCTAGTGTTGAATTTTAATTTAGGTCGACACTAGGATTTAAATTCAAATTTCAAAATAAACTTATATTTTCAATTTCTAGGAATTCAAATTATTTCACGCACATTGTTTTGAGTCAAAGACTCAAACACACTTACACTCAGCAATAAAGATTCTAGAAGTAATAGAATCAACTTTGAATTCAAAGTTGAGGTTTGAATTATTTAAACTTGAGTTCAAAGACAAACTTACATAAGAAAATAAATAAAAATCACATAATTGTAAGAAAAACACGACAATGCTCATAAAAGGATCTATATGCATAATAAAATGAATACAAGGTTATTTACATGAGGATTTCATGAAACAAAAGTACAAGATGATCTGACCATATTACAAACTACAAAGAAAAGAAAAAAACCTAAACTACAACCTATCTACTTCTTATCTTGATCTCCCTCTTCTCAATCTTCTAGCCCATCTCACCTGCAAGTTAGACAACAAAGAGAATCATTGTGTCATGGTTAAAATGTTGGTTTTACCTTAGGGCAAAACCTTTTGCTATAGAATCCAAGTAGAATCCCACGAACATGTCCTGAACCTCACAGTTTGAGGTTTAGATAAAATTCAAATGTTTGCAAAGTTGTCAGTAAGAAGATAGTGTACAAAATGGAAAGCAAGGATCAAATGACAGTACACATGATCAAGAAGTAGTAAAACTTCAGTAGAGAGTGATGATAGTAGTAGCAATAGAAGACTATGACAAGAACCAGTAGAAACTAGCTTAGGAAGTTAAGCAGTAGATCAAATAGCAGTATGAAATAATAACAAGAACTCACATGTCCAAACAACAATACCTCAAACTTTGGATTCTTTAAAAAGAAGAAAAGTTTCAAGCCAGTGAACACTTGCAGTTCACCAAACTTGATAATTAAATCATGGATAAATAAAACTCTAAGTAATAAAAGTAACTCTACTGTTAGTAAAATAGACAGCGGTAAAATCCCAAGTTTAAAATAAATGTTTGTACAATTGAATAAATGATAAATTACCAAATTTCCCTTAAACCGACGTGCCTAATTAGGCATATGATTAAACCGACTATAGCCCATTATGTAACATAAATTCTCAACTAGAAACCAATCTAGAGAGACAATAGAAGCGGGTTAGTCACCTTACATGCAAACCTAAGGGGCCACCTTCACAAGAACCCTAGAACACTATAGTCAATCCCAACTCCAAAGATCACAAGGCTCATAAGAATACTTAGAGCAGAGGTTGAGTGAGATGACACAAACACAATCAAGCTATCCTAGCGAGAGAGAGATCTGAGAGGGAGAAGGGGCAAGAACAGGAGCAGAGGACAAGAAGAATAGCACCTGATCTTCCTCAAGCAAACTTTGGGATCTTTAAAGGTTTATAGTTAAAACCCTAAGATATTATCATATTACTCAAGCTCATTAGGATATATATAGAGAGAGATAAGTATAGTTATACCAGCACTGTCACTAAGTGGTTAAATTCTAGGGATTTCTATTTCCATACCCTCGATTCGTTAGTTGTACTCAGTTTTCCTCAGCCGCTTAGTTTTTCTTCCCTTTTTCTCATCTCCTTATACGAAACTCTCACATGATCTAAAACTCGCCATCCGTCAACCTTGCCATTATGTGCTGACAAGTGGGGCTGCATTTAGTCGGGTCCCGTAGTGGACCCTCACCATTACGTGCTGACGAGTAGGTTCGCGTTTTGTCGGGTCCCGTAGTGTACCCTTGTCGTTACATCCTGACAAGTGGGGCCGCATTCAGTCGGTTCCCGTAGTGGACACCTCTCTCAACTTATCCAGATCAGCATCGGACCCACAACTTATCCACATAAGCGCCAAAACCCACAGCTTATCCATGTGAGCGTCAGACTCACAGCTTACCCAGGTTGGCATTGCAAGATGGGAACCCGAGCCAGCCCCGTGCCCACGCCCATGTCGTTGCCTCCCCTTTCTTCTTCTTCTCCAGTGACGGCGGCCCTTTGTCTAGCTTCATTTTCATATAGTGAAATGTAATGCATATACGAAAATTATACACCTTTGAACTCTTTTAAATCGCACTTAGGACATGATAATGTTGTGCTAATAAAATCTTGATCAATTATCATTTTCATGGAGTGAATATAATGCATAAACTTGCGTATACGAAAATTATACAACTTTGAACTCTTTGAAATCGCACTTAATACGTGATAATGTCGTGCTAAGAAAATCTTAAGAGATTATCATTTTCATAGAGTGGAATGTAATGCAGAAACTTGCATATGCAAAAATTATAAACCTTTGAACACTTTTAAATCGTACTTAATACGTGATAATGATGTGCTAACAAAATTTTGAGAGATTATTATTTTCTTCCCCATTTTCATAGAGTGGAATGTAATGCATAAACTTGCATATACAAAATTTATACACATTTGAACTCTTTGAAATCGCACTTAATACGTCATAATGTTGTGCTAAGAAAATCTTGAGAGATTATTATTTTCATAGAGTGGAATGTAATGCATAAATTTGCATATATGAAAATTATACACCTTTGAACTCTTTGAAATCGCACTTAATACGTGATAATGTTGTGCTAAGAAAATCTTGAGAGATTATCATTTTCATATAGTGGAATGTAATGCATAAACTGTCACATACAAAAATTACACCTTTGGACTCTTTGAAATCACACTTAGGACATGATAATATTGTGCTAATAAAATCCTGATCATTTATCATTTCCATGGAGTAAAATATGATGCATAAACTTGCATATACGAAAATTTTAAACCTTTGAACACTATGAAATCGCACTTAATAATGAGATAATGATGTGCTAGCAAATTTTTGAGAGATTATCATTTTCTCTCCCCCCCCCCATTTTCATAGACTGGAATGTAATGTATAAACTTGCATATACGAAAATTATATACATTTGAACTCTTTGAAATCGCACTTAATACGTGATAATATTGTGCTAAGAAAATCTTGAGAGATTATCATTTTCATAGAATGGAATGTAATGCACAAATTATACACCTTTGAACATGTTCCCTTTAAATTATATTCAAGTTCATTTGTTTATGGAGTTAAAGTACCAGTGGCAAACCAATTATTTTGCATGGATAGAGGGGTTCCCCCGACAGATATAGGAGTTATCCTGTCCGCTAGATCACAGAAGATCAATGGTTGGTGGGCACAATCCACGTGACAACTGTCTCAATCAATCAGAGTGTAGCAGCGAAGATGAGCACATGTGTGAGAGATTGTGACTAAGAGAGAGGAAAACTGAGTAGAACTCAAGATCCAAGGGAAAAACCGAGTAGAACTTAAAAACCAAGGGCAAAACTGACAAAGGGATTCAAATAGAAAATAGAAAAAGATTTAAAAAATAGAAAATGTGTCTTTTATACAATAAAATATATCTTGGCATACATCAAACTATTTGCAATTCAAATATACACAAGTTTGACAATTATTGCCTCATTCAGACAAACTATGTTTTGGGGAGGGATATTTTGGGAAGAGGCTTGAGTAGAATGCCATGGACCTTCATAGATAGTAAGTGATTTGAGAAGTGGTGATTTGGGTTAAACTTGATTTATATACATTTCTTATGGTGGAATGTCACATAATAAGACTCCCTGGATCTATGCCACTATGTTTTGACCTTTTTGAATTTTTTGTGCATAAAATGACTCAGTTAATTAGCTAGCTAAAACCTATTCGTTGAATCTCTGTTGACCAGGCACTGGAGGGTAAACTGAGTATATTGCACAGTGTTAGTACTGGAGGATAAAACTGAGTACAACCAAACTGCCAGTGTTACACTCAAGGGCAAAACTGAGCACAACTAAGTCGCCAGGGTTAGACACGAGGGAAAAAACGTGACTCATGGTACGCGTGTGTGGTGCACGGGGGCGGTAGCGGACACGTGTGGCCGTGCACGGTGCAGTAGCGTATGCGGTTACGCAGTGCATGGTGGTGCAACGAAACGTCGCTTTCCCTTCTCCTTTAATAGAGGCCTCCTCACTCTCACTCATCACTCACTCGCTCACTCAACCGTCTTCACTGTCCCATCACCTTCTACAAACCCCCAAGAAAACCCCAACCACGCCAGCGATGGAGAAGAACGGCGCGATGGCCATCGACGCCTCCAAGGCCGCTGGCAAGGAGGCCCCCGTCCCCGTACAGGCCCTCGTCCAGGCATCAAAGGCATCCTCCATCCCCGTATAGGCCCCCGTCTAGGCATCGAAGGTAGCCACCGTCCCTGTCCCCGAAGCCGCCGGCGAGGAGGCCCCCGCCGGTCTCAGGCAGATCCTGCTTGGCTGGGACCCCTACAAGGAGGTTGATTACATAAGGCCGAAGAACCCTACGATACCAGCATCGCCGACCCATGGTCAGAGGTAACTAGGGTTTTCTCCCCTTCCCTTGTTCTTCTCTCGTTCCCATTGTTGGATGCTAGATCGTATGTTATTAGGGTTCGGCTGTTTGTATTTTTACAGTAGCTAATCCTCTTGTGTTAGATCTCATATTTCAATGAATCTCCTTATTCGTATTTGAACCCCCTGTTCGTATTTGGGATCAGTATTCGATTTGGTTTGAGATCTAGAGAATAATCAGGGGATCTCAATCGGTTAATTTATGCAAATAATTAATCCCGGTAATCAAAGTATCTCAATCATGTCCTTATTGCACTCTACTGTTTTTTTCCAATAGGAGGATAGCAGCAACGTCTACAGCGACAATGAGTCCAAGGACACCAAGACTAATCATGTGCTGAGGAGGATGAAGTCCGGCCAGTACAACAACTTCTTCGTCGACAACGTCTACAAGTGCCCCTCCTGCAGCACCAGGAGGCTCCACGCCATAGACTTCAACTCCCTCGTGAAGCATGCCAAGGACGTGAGGACCTGCAGCGAGTCCGTGAATGTCCACGGCTTCAGAGCCAAGCACTAGGCGCTCGGCCTTCACCTCCGAAACCTCTAGAAGGTGGCTATCGAGGAGGGTCGCATGCCCCCGATCAAGCCCAAGGCTCCCAAGGTCAAGGGACTAGGCAGCAAGAAGTGGAGGAGGCGCCAGGGGAAGGAGACAGAGGCCATGAGGGGGCACTGGTGTTGTGCTGCTACTGCTGTAAAGCAGCTTATTTTGTCTTGTATGTGTTGAACTTAACCGCTGCTGCTGTTGAGCAGCCTAATTGTCGAACCCTGTTAAGTACCGTACTATATAACCTATATTAGCTGCTTTACCTACATCTGCTCTGTTTACTGAATTTATTTATGGTGCTGGTTAGATTTGCTACCAAATTGGGGAAAAACGAGGGCCAAAATGAACAATGAATGAAGAGAGAAGTTGCTCTAGATTTGCTACCTTTTTGGGTAAAAAAATACAACTATTACCGAGAGAGAGGGGAAAAGGCGCTCTTAAAAAGGCCAATCATAAAAATAAAAATAAAAATAAAACTTCCAATTTAGACGACAGGATGCACGTAACCACCACACGTGCCCCACATGGTCCCATATTCAGCGAGAGATGGATGGCTGGTCTACTGTGTATTCTGGCCCCACCTGTTAGCATATAATAGTCAAGGCGACGTAACGTAATGCTCAATGCATGACCCGCCCCAACATGGTCCCACCAGTTAGCATGTAACGATCAAGCCTTTGACCTGACGGCATCCCCCCGTCCGAGCGCCTGTGAGGGTTTTAAAATAGAGAGAGGGGAAAAGTGAGGAAAAACTAAGCAACTGGGGAAAACTGAGTACAACTAACGAACCGAGGGCACGAAAATAGAAATCTCTAAATTCTATGCATCTTCTCCATGGAAGAACACCATGGTCACAAGCCAATCAGGAGCACAAGCGCAAACACTAGAATCCTTTAACTACTGATAAACAACACTAGACTAAAGAAGAGCAGTGACATTCAGCTAAGCCATGGACAGTATTGATCGTAGAAATGCAAGGTTTAATACTAAGCAAACTTGACAACATACTATACTAGTACCACATTAAATCTTCATGGACAGTAACCAATCACACCTTAACTGAAGAATTGACACTATTAACTAAAGAGATTGTCACTACACACTAATGAAGGATAGTTTTCACGATCCCTCTGCAGTCTAAATTCTAAGGAAGAAAAGAGAGTTAATTTGTTTGGCAATCATCTCGGGTCACCAGGTTTGGATCTCTAAAGACAAAGATGATAATATGTGTGTAATGGGGAGGATTCCCTCAAACTTTATTCATAAGGTGATTGAGAGATCATACAAAGTGTGTACAAGATGACCTTGGTGGGTTTATAATGACACCCGACGAGAGAGATGAATCTAGGGATTATGACTTAGGCTAATGGTCAAGACTTGGGTGATTAGGGCGTGTCCTCTTCATGTGAATGTCCTCGAGTAATTATAGGCATCGATGGTGGCATAGTATCCCTTAGTCACGTTAGATCTTCATCTTTTCTTGCAGGTATTCTTGATCTTTGATCTCCCTTGGATGTGTGTCTGTCTTCGGGATCTCTAGAGAGCCGTCTTGCAGCCCCACAGGTTAGGTCAATTGAGGTTAGGTCAGTTTGACAACATCTAAATGTGGGCCTTTAGGTCCTTGATCGTAGAGGAAGGAGTAGATAGGAATCATGGATTAAGGCACATGTGATGTACATGCCTAAATCCATGCGTCACCGACAAGCCCCCGATCAGTAACTTTAATAAGACGACCTTCCTTTCAGGAGACATGCTTCATCTTGTTCTCAACTTCCACCTGGTGAACTCGATGACTTCTTCTTGGTCTTGAGGTGCAAGGTCTTTAGCGAATACCCTAGGTCTTGAAATTAGATCTCTCGCATGTGCCGACGTCTCGATCATGCAGACCTTTCTGCTTGCTCATCTTTAGGACCGGTCTCGTGAGCCTTCCCATCTCAGATGTCCTAGGGTAATGGGATTACAACAAGGTCCTGCAAAATGGTTAATAACAAAAGGGGGAAACAATCCTTCTATGTAGAGGTGTCGATACCTTTGCGACCAGCGAAGTTCTAAGGGAGAGGTCTCATATGTGATGTGGATTACCAAACTGGGAGGTTGAGAAGGTATCCATTTATAATGACACCCGACGAGAGAGATGAATCTAGGGATTATGACTTAGGCTAATGGTTAAGACTTGGGTGATTAGGGTGTGTCCTCTTCATGTGAATTTCCTCGAGTAATTATAGGCATCGATGGTGGCAGAGTCTCCCTTAGTCACGTTAGATCTTCATCTTTTCTTATAGGTATTCTTGATCTTTGATCTCCCTTGGATGCGTGTCTGTCTTCGGGATCTCCAGAGAGCCGTCTTGCAGCCCCACAGGTCAGGTCAATTGAGGTTAGGTCAGTTTGACAACATCTAATGTGGGCCTTTAGGTCCTTTACCGTAGAGGTAGGAGTAGATAGGAATCGTGGATTAAGGCACATGTGATGTACATGCCTAAATCCATGTGTCACCGACAAGCCCCCGGTCAGTAACTTTAATAAGATGACCTTCCTTTCAGGAGACTTGCTTCATCTTGTTCTCAACTTCCACATGGTGATCTCAATGACTTCTTCTTGGTCTTGAGGTGCAAGGTCTTTAGCGAATACCCCAGGTCTTGAAATTAGATCTCTCGCATGTGCCGACGTCCGATCACGCAGACCTTTCTACTTGCTCGTCTTTAGGACCAGTCTCGTGAGCCTTCCCATCTCAGATGTCCTAGGGTAATGGGATTACAACGAGGTCCTGCAAAATGCTTAATAACAAAAGGGGGAAACAATCCTTCTATGTAGAGGTGTTGATACCTTGGCGACCAGAGAAGCTCTAAGGGAGAGGTCTCATATGTGATGTGGATTACAGAACTGGGAGGTTGAGAAGGTATCCATAAATCCAGATCTTATCATGTTGGAACCTTGCATGTGGACCCATCTGACGTAATGAAGTCGTAGCGGGGTTTAGGTCTAGTCTAGGATGACGTAATCAGTGACGCTGACAGCTGCTTTAATTTCTCCTGTGACCTGAGGAGGTATGCTGAGAGGATCTTTTCCGTGGCCGTGAGGACCTAAATCTAAACCAATTAGAGAGGTCTTTTCAGTAACTGTCGTTTCTCAAAGCTCTTTCACTGCGTGGGAATATGTTTCATCCGGCAAAATTGAAGGTGATGATCATGATGAGATTTCTGCCCACGATACTGACTAACGGGACATGCCACTTCGCTTATTCGGGGATATTCGTTCAAGGCCGATGCTATGCCGGTTTTTTGCACATGACATGCGTGGCGGTTTGTCCACTTCTTCCTTGGATCCAGTATGAATGTTCATGATCTATCCTTATGAGGCGAGAGGTCATCGGTCCCCTTCCCTTATAAAAATCCTCGACATCCATAAGAAGGAGGATCTATGTCATCCTTCCAGTTCTCCTCTCCTCCAATAAAAATACCCCTAAAACCAGCGCCATGGTTTTTGATAGCCGTCGTGGCTGATCCCCTCCTTAGCCCTCACCCGAGGCAAAGCATGTCGACCAGGGGGCAATATTCCGGTACCGTCAATCTCCGAGGGGGATATAGGAGGGTTGTGAGCCATGAGGGTCATTCCCTAATCCTTCATCTACACCTTAGTGACGATAACCGGGAGCCCCAAGGTTCCCAATGAGCATATGGTGGTGCCAATCGATCACTTCAAATGTGGGATCAGCTTCCCCACTTCCTCCTTCATTCACGACGTTCTTGGTTTTATGGGATTCGGTTGATGCATCTCTCCATGCATTCAATCTTGATCCTTGCCTCGTTTTCTCATATACCGGAAGGATACGATAGGGTTCTCCCTTCATGCGGTCTCTTGTCCTTCTTATTTTTCTCTCGTTCTCCCACGTGAGCTCCTCCAAGATCCTTTCGACCCGCAACTTCCTTCCTAGGGCGCATAGAGAGGAGGAGTATCTTTTGATTCCTCGAACAACCAGATGGCCGAGCCCGTCCACCCACTAGGTACTGACGAGCAACTCTGAGGATGTCCCTCGCTTCGAATACTGCCCAATCATTGAAACTGAGGACTAGACAGAGGAGCCAGAGGAGCTACCCCTCTTCATCCTCTATCGTAATGTCACACGAGAGCTGTGGGATCAAGGTGTGATGATAGGTAAAATAGAGACATAAACATGACACAAAATAAAGAAATTATAATGTAAAATTGTATGGCCCTCTTCATGGCGATCTCCATCTCCACGAAGCTTGTAAGTCGACTCGTGCCAACCCTTGTCATGTGCCATCTTACTCCTTGTCACCAACTTGTACATTGACTTGCATGCCATCTAGGTTCTCCAAAAAGCCACACTATCTAAGTAAATAAAACTACATGGAGAATCCGACACGCAGGTCATAATACAATAAAATGACAACACCTAGGCTCCAGTCGGCTGACAACAACCGTGATACGTAGATCACGTACAGATTACACACATAACATGTGTCGGGGGGACGACCCCTGGGTAGGCTAGCTAGATAAGAACAAGGTAGCGCAGGTGCTGGCCGGCTGGTGGAGCCTAGCCGGATGGAAGCACAAGACAAAGCACAAAGAGGATTCTAGACTAGGGCGAACCGGCGCACCAACCAGCCGGATGAGGCAGGACCACCAAGGTATCGGTCCGGCTAGACAGTCCTAGTTGGACGGAGTCAAGACGGAAGTAGTACGCAGGGTGACGCGTGGCACAGTGTGTGGTATGCCCTAGCCTATCGACAAGACGTAAAGGAGGTAGAGGACGAGGCCCATGCCGAAGACTTTGTAGCTGACGAGGGGCACAGTGGTTGATTGTTCATGTTGTGCTCGCAAAGGCTCACACAACATTCACTATATGTATGATGTATCGCAGGGCGGACACTATCGACATGATCTCCACTCCGTAGCATTGTAGGTGACCAGCCGGCTGGGCCCCGTCTATGGGACCCGCAACCGCTGCCCCCCGCCCTATATAAGGGGGAGCGGGTCTCTTGTAGCAAGGGTTGGCAACTAGTAGTCTGATAGCTCACATATAGCTCGAGGAGTATTCTGTAGTTCTTGTATCGATCATCTCATAGTCAGATTGGTAGGAGTAGGGGTGTTACCTCCTCATGAGAGCCTCGAACCTGGGTACTTCTTGTTTCACAGTGCGCTTGCTCGTATCCAATTCCGCTTGTGGACTTCGTCTTACCTTTCCTGCTAGTTCCCACACCTCTATCTAGCTTTCTTAGGCATTGACGTTTCACATACTACGACAGTTGGTGCCCACCATGGAGCAGAATGGCTTCAACCGGAGTCACGTTCCGCACGGGACCCAACACTTTAGCCGGCGAGTGCGTGGCCTCCGACCTCGTGCTTACCTTGGGAAAATTTGACTGTGTTATCGACAACGCCTCATGCATCGCCGGATCCGCCTTTCCCGCGGGCGACACCGTCCTGCTATTCGGCGACTTGCCGGTTTACGTCGCCACCGTGCTGGAGCGTTTCCCCCGAGAGATCTTTTCTGTCACGGAGCCGCTGTTCTCTCTCAACAACGCGCTTATCACTCCACGCGGCGTGGAGGTCATGATGGCCAGCTCCATCATGCACCAGCATCGTTTTGCTCTAGATCATGCTAGGGAGGGAGTAGGAGCTTCCACCCTCCGCGGTAGAAGGACCCGGTGGAACTCACCATTGATAGGCTCCTCACCCCGTTTCCCCCAGACACTCCGGAGGAAAGCCACAAATATCACCGCAGATAGGGAACTCCTCCTATAGGAGGCCATCAACTTGGTTGCGGCAAAGAAATAGATCGAGAGCACCATGTGCGAGTACAACCGCGCCCATGGCCTCACCCCGGCTAACAATGAGCCGAGCCAGCGAGGGAAAATGTAGCACCGGGCGGCAAGCTAGGGGCCTAACTAGAAAGGGACGGCGAGTCGGAGCCACCTACCCTCATCACCCGACTCGCCTACAACTCGCCCATCCAGAACCTGCATGCGGCGCGAGCCATGACGAATGAACTGCCCAACTTGGAGGGTGAAGCGTGAGCTTGGCAAGACGCGTGGGTGGAGGAGCTGCTCTGAATCGCAGACGAACAGGCCGACGCCATCCGTCAGATACAATCGGATGTAAGTTAAAAAATAAGAAGGAAAGAGTCGGACTTCATGAAAGTGTAAGATGGTTTTCCTAGAGGGTGGTGAATAGGTTTCTACAAAATTCTTTGTAATCTTTTGCAAGTTTTAGGCTTTGCGGGATATAAGTGTGCCTAAATGCAAACTAGGTGAGGCAACCTAGATGATGATACAAGGTACTTCAAACTTGAAGGCTATCACAATGTAAACAACACACGCAAGAGATTGGTTAAGGAATAACCGAAGCATGAAGAGAGGAAGATGTATTCCCGTGTTCACCACCTTTGGGAAGGGGGCTATGTCACATTGGAGAGGTATGAGGTTCCATGAAGGATTCCCCAATGCCATGAAGGCTCACCTTCTTCTCCGAGACTATCCCATGAAGGAATAGCTCCCTTAGGTAGACTTTAAGGTAGTCTCCAAACGCTCACAAACTATCCACGGAGCAAATCACAAGCTGAATGCCTCCGAGCGACCCTAGCCACCTAGGATTTCCCATGAACCCAAGAGTAACAAGATAACTCGATGAACTCAAGGGGGAATAAACTTTGGCTTGGTGGAAACATAGATCGGGACCTCCTCTTGCTTTCTACCAAAGGGATTTGGAATTGGTTGGGTAGAATGGGAGATCCTCAAGAAATTGTGATTCAACAATGGGGAGAGAGAGCTTCAAGAATGAATATGAACTGGAATGCCTAACCTACTCAAGGCGGAAGAAGGGATATTTATACCCCAGGGAGAAATCTAGCCGTTTAGAGCATTTCTGCGAAGTCCGGTTGGGCCGGCCCACATACTGGACGGCCTGGTTCTTCGGCCAGAAAACCAGAACCTCGACCGGGATTGGTTACTGTGCGCAACCCCAGATAGATTCGGTATAGTGAACCGACAATCTCGGTATGGGAGCTGGTTCAACCGGCTTGTAAACCGAACTTGCAGAAAAAGCTCTAAAAGGTAGATCTTCCTCTCCTCTCTCTTTGGTGATGGGACAAGTGGGTGTATGGGATGTGTATATGGCTTAGGAATTCATCCCCAACAAGCTCATCGAGAGAACCCCTCTTAATAGTGCGGAGTTCCTAAAGACTCGAGTTACATAATAAAGCAAAACTCCGGCACAGAGCTTTGTTATTGAAATGGGGGGTCTCCGACGATCTTCCAACACGCCATCGGACTAAAACATGTTTAAGACACTAGTAGGTAACATTAGTCTGCTCTAACTATAGTGTCATTGTCAACCAAAAACAGTACAGGGTAAAATACCCTTTTAGTCTCCCCCTTTCTTGGTTGGCGATGACAAACTGACTAGAGTTCACAAAGATATCATAAAGAGCTATTAATGGCGGAATTCCATAAATACATACGTGAGGCTCCCCCATAAAGTATGCACTTGGTTGAATTTGTGTTTGAATGCAAGGGGCACCTAAATAGTATATGGAAAGCTTTCCACATGTCTTCATGGCAGCAAGCATAACAGAACAAGATATAAAGCATGAATATCTAAGAGAGCTAGACAAATAAGTATTACACATAGTCATAGCATAATAGAAATTTCCATGGTCCACGCACATAGCAAAAAACTTGTCCATCACATGGAAGAAAAGCAAATAGTTCAAGCGCGAAAGCAAAGGGAAAGCACAATGCCATAAGAAGTAAATGAAAAAGCGAGGGGCATTGTGCTAATGGCGAACCCTGGAAAAACCCTGGTAAGGATCCGGTAGATATATAATAGACCTCTACTCTTATCCCCCATTGGCATCGAGACACCAAAAAGGAACAGAAGTAGAGTGATGCTAACGTATCCCAACTAGAAGAATGTAGGTGGCGGAGGAGGGTGAACAGGGGAATCTTCTTCTTCTTGGATCTCTTCCTCATCTTCAGCATCATCATCATCGGAGCCATGAGGAGCAGCAGAGGAACCACGGGGGCCAACAGGATGGAACTGACTGCGGAAGTAACCATAAAACATAGCATCATCAATTGGCGGCATCTCATAGTTGGCATAGGGAACAAGAGTCATCTCGGGACCATCAAGTGGAGGAGTGACGTTCTAGGTCACGAGAAACTCATTATGCCTGCGCCGAGTCTCTTGGCTCATCTCTAGAGCCTTGTGGATCACATCATAGGACGAATGGCACATCTAAAACAACCTCCTGAAGAACGTGGCAGCACCACCCTTGTGCCTTGGGAGGGAGGAAGACTCACCAATGGGATGACGAGAACTAGCCCTAGTAGCAAAGTGAGGCTGAGGGTCATGAATATCCTTGGTGCGGTGCTCGGGAGGCCTCATCTCAGGAACATCGGGTGACTGACCACGAAGAGAAAGAGTAAGCACCTCCTGTTCCACACGCTCGCCCACCATCACACCAGGAGGCACAACCTTGTTGAGAAGCTTTTGTACATACACATAGAAAGTGGGGGTCATCCTTTCCAAAGCAGCCCGCCGTAGCTCACAGTACACGAAGTCACAACCATCAATCTTCCTCAACCGGTCAGGATGACAATAGTGCAGAAGATTGGCAAAGTACCCACGACAGTTTGTAGTATCTCCAACCCAAGGAATAAGGGACGAACGGAAGATGCTAGCCAAGGTGTGATAATAGAAATACATGCCATTTATGCATGGAGGAGCCCACTTAGAATCCTTGCATAGCAGAAAGCAAAAGTTTCAGCAGGCTTGACCTTCTTCTTGTGAATGCAAAAACCACCTACCTTGCCAGTATAGCCCATAATCTCAACCAAATCAGCCTAGGTGGTACGAAACCACCGCGTACCAGTCATCCAAGTCATAGTGTGCTCATCATCATCATGGAAATACACGGTGCAGAAGAACTGACAGATATAGTTAGGGTAGTAGTCCTCCTGAGACACACAAGGTTAAACAAATCCATCTTCTTCAGAGCGTCATCAACAAAACGATAGTCTGAGGCTGCATACATGTTGAACCACTCCTCATTGAAAGCATGAATGTTACCGCAGAGAGTGACCTTGAACCAAGTGTAAATGTGATCCCACATCAAAGCTTGAGTCTCAGTCCAAAACTTCTTGTTAGTGCCAGGATAGGTATGAGTCTTCAACCGATAGGGATTCTGCTTGCAAAGGGTCCGGTACAGAGCAATGTCCATATTCTTCAAATTTTGAGTAGACACATCTTCCTCTTCAGCCTGCATGGCAGCTTGCTTACCCTTGTTAGCCTTGATCTTGATGCAACCAGAACGAGTGTTGCCCTCAGGCTCACGCTACACTGGCTGACTGGCTCGACGAGCCCTCTTGCCCCTGCTAGTTTCCCCAGGCACATATTCCTCACTCACATAGTCATCATCTTCACATGTGAACAAGAGAGAGAGGTTGGGGAGCACAAAGATAAGTACATATGCCACAAGGAAAAACAGAGGAAAAACTTGGATTTGGGCAAGTGCATGGTCAAAGATGGAACATTACAGAGAGGTCCGGTGCCAGGGCTGGTTGGACTGGCTCTAGGACCGGATGGTCCGGTGTCAGCATCGGATGAACCGGAAGCAAACCGAACAGTTTGGTGTCAGAGCTGGATAATCAGCCTCAAATCGGACGACCCGGTAGTAGGGCCGGTTCAACCGGGGCAGAAACCAAATCTCACGCGGAGATGCAAAATACCATCTATGCAATGTAAAAAAAATACGCATGACTCAAAAACTTGCACAAATACAAATTTAATAGGAAGTGTAGGCCATGGTTTGAAGTGGTTGGCATACAAGGACAATGATGGAACCCTAACTTGTCAAATCCATCAATATGTATAACAAAACATGGGGATTTGAAAATCACAAGAGGGGAGCAAAGGATTACCCAAGGACATGGCTTCCCTTGGAGGAGAACACCAAAGATCCCTTGAGGAGGAAGAACACAAAAATTCTCCCAAAACACCATGAGATGTAGAAATTCCTTCAGTGTAGAGGAGGGGGGGTCCGATCTATGGATCCTAGGGGTGGAATCACCCTAGGAGAGGAGGGGTGTTGGAGATATGCCCAAGAGGCAATAATAAAGTGGTTATTATTATATCTTTATGTTTATGATAAATGTTTACATCCCATGCTATAATTGTATTAACCGGAAACATTAATACTTGTGTGTTTTGTAAACATAAAAGAGTCCCTAGTAAGCCTCTTGTTAAACTAGCTTGTTGATTAATGGATGATCATGGTTTCCTGATCATGGACATTAGATGTCGTTAATAACAAGACCATATCATTAGGAGAATGATGTGATGGACACACACCCGTAGTAAGCGTAGCATAAGATCAAGTCATTAAGTTTGTTTGCTATAAGCTTTAAAATACATAGTAACCTAATCCTTCGACCATGAGGTTATGTTAATCACCATCACCGGATGGGTACTTTGATGACATCAAACACCGCTTCGTAACTGGGTGGTCATAAAGGTGTCATTGGGTATTCTGAAAGGATGTGTTGAAGCGCATGGACCAAGATTGGGATTTTTCCATCCATATGACGGATAGATATGCTCTGGGCCCTCTCGGTGGAATGTCATCTAGTTAGCTTGCAAGCATGTGACTGGGTCACAAGGGATGACATATCACGGAACGAGTAAAGAGTACTTGTCAGTAACAAGGTAGAACTAGGTATAGAGATACCGACGATCAAACCTCGGATAAGTATAGTATCGCGAGACAAAGGGAATTGGTTTCGTATGTAAATGGTTCAATCGATCACGAAGTCATCGTTGAGTATGTGGGAGCCATTATAGATCTCCAGGTCCCGCTGATGGTTATTGATAGGAGATGTGTCTCTATTATGTCTACATATTCACGAACCGTAGGGTGACACACTTAAGGTTCGAAGTTGTTTTAAGTAGATATGGAATGTGCGTTGGAGACCGAATGCTGTTCGGAGTCTCGGAATGGATCCGGGACATCACGAGGAGATCCGGAATTGTCCAGAGAATAAGATTCATATATTGGGGATCATTTTCTGAGTTAGGAAATGTTCCGGAGTATTTGTATGAGGATTCTAGAAGGTTTCGGAATGTTCCGGAAGGTTCTGGAAGGTTTCTTGGAGTTTGCTTGAAAACCAAGGAAGGGTTCAAGGAATCCTGGTGGGTCAAGACAAGGAGTCGTGGGGGAGGAGGACTCCTTCCCCCACCTCCCAATCCGCCGGCCATAGGAGGAAGGGGAGTCCTACAAGGACTCCCCCTCCCATGGCGCCTCACCCCCTTTAAATAGAGGGGCAGGGGCGCCCCCTTCAAGCCCAGCTCCACAACTCCCAATCTCTGCCGCCTCTCTCCTCCACCTTTCTTCTGCACAGGCATAAGCGAAGCCCTGCAGAATTCTCTACTCCACCACCACCACCACGCCGTCGTGTTGCTGGGATTCCGTGGAGAAGATCTACTACCTCCGCTGCTCGCTGGAACGGGGAGAGGAAGGTCTGCTTCGACTCCGCACGTGTGACCGACTGCGGAAGCGCTGCCGAAACGCGGTGCCGGAAGGATCGTCTACTTGATCGACGGCGAAAGCGCTGCCGGAACGCGACGCCGGAAGGATCGTCCACACGATCTTGAGATCGGCAAGTGATCGACTACATCAACCACGAGATCTAATCTCGTTAACGCTTTCGGATCTACGAGGGTTAGTTCCTATCTATCTCGTTGCTCATGTCTAATAGATTAGATCTTGGCTTTTATCTAGATTAGATGTAGGTTTTGTTCGTTCTTGCGGTAGAAATTTTTTGTTTTACATGCTACGAACCCATCAGTGGTATTAGAGCCAGGTTTATGCGTAGATCTGTTGCACGAGTAGAACACAATGTTTTGTGGGCGTTGATGCTTTTGTTGTCGGTGTCTTAGCGTGTACTTTGCATCTTGCGGCATGGTGGGATGAAGCGCCTCGGGCTAACATTACATGTCATCGCACATGAGACTTGCTCCATGCTTGACGTGCAACTTGCTTTGCACAAGTGGCTTTGCGGGTGTCTGTCTCTCCCACCATAGTTAAGATTCAATTTACAATGAGCATCTTGACAACACTTGTATCAACGTTGTGGTTCTTGTTCGTAGGTAAGATCGGTCTTATGCGAAAGCCCCAAACCACATAAAATTTGCAAAGAAAATTAGAGGCGACTAACTTGTTTTTGCAGGGGTTTTGTGATGTGATATGTCCATTATGTGATTGTGATTATATTTGATGTATGCAATGATCCTTATTGTAATATGGCAACCGGCAGGAGCCTAATGGTTGTCTTTTAATTCTGTTAAGACCTGCGTGTCTGTTCATCTTGTAATAGCTTTATTCCAAGTAGTTGTAATAGTTGCCGGTGATGATGGACAACCATGAAGCGGCGCCACTGACCTTGACGCAATGCTGGTGATGATGGAGATCATGTTCGTGCTTTGGAGATGGAGATCAAAGGCGCAAGAAGAAAGGGCCATATCATATCACACTAATTATGAATTGCCTGTGATGTTAATCCTTTATGCATCTTGTATTGCTTAGATCGCGACGGTAGCATTATAAGATGATCCCTCTCACTAAATATCAAGTAATAAAGTGTTCGTCCTTAGTTGGCACCGTTGCTAAGACTCGTCGTTTCGAAGCATCTCGTGATGATCGGGTGTGATAGACTGTACGTGTGCATACAACGGGTGCAAGCCAGATTTGCACATGCGGAAACTAAGGTTAACCTTGACGAGCCTAGCATGTACAGACATGGTCTCAGAACACAGAATACCGAAAGGTAAAGCATGAGTCATATGGATGATATGATGAACATGTTGATTGTTCGCCTTTAAAGCTACATCATCTCACGTGATGATCGGACTTGGTGTAGTGGATTTGGTTCGTGTAATCACTAAAACAACTCGAGGGATGTTGTTTTGAGTGGGAGTTCATTTATAATTTGGATTAGTCGAACTCAATTTATCATAAACACAATCAAAGTGAATTTGCATAGTTTGTTGTAGTCATTGGCATCCGTTCACCACCTTACGCTTAGTTATAGTTGAGATAGTGGAACTATAGAAATTCTGGATATTTACTTTACGAACTGGTATCGTATTGTTTTGAATGTCAATTTAAAGTTTATAAGTCCTATTGCAAACTTTCAGCAAACTCTATTTACTCCATGAAGTTTAATAAATAGTATTAAATCAAGAGTAACAATTCCAGTGTTCGTATCTAATGTATCATGTTTGCCTCCATGATTCTTGATACTCAAAAGATTGTTTTTAATATCAAGTTTATCTAAGAGCTGAAAGCAATGTTTCAGAAACCATCATATGTGAAAGGTATTGCGATATCTAAAACAATGTGTTGGTTACAACATGATAGAGTATACGTCCTCATATTTGATGAGAATTTGTGAAGGTTGGAGACGCTAGTCGTCCTAATCCTCCAAAAGGTTTCAAAAAAAGAAACATTATACTCGCAATTCACCTTTATAAGCTATAGCAGCTTGATCATGAAAGTTGTCATGATAAGGATGAATAGAAGATGTAAGTAAAATGTTTACTACACTAAAAGAGTACTAAAGAATGGAATTTAATAGGAAGTTGTCATGATAAGCCCTCTTGCCCCTGCTAGTTTCCCCAGGCACATATTCCTCACTCACATAGTCATCATCTTCACATGTGAACAAGAGAGAGAGGTTGGGGAGCACAAAGATAAGTACACATGCCACAAGGAAAAACAGAGGAAAAACTTGGATTTGGGCAAGTGCATGGTAAAAGATGGAACATTGCAGAGAGGTCCGGTGCCAGGGCTGGTTGGACTGGCTCTAGGACCGGATGGTCCGGTGTTAGCATCGGATGAACCGGAAGCAAACCGAACAGTTTGGTGTCAGAGCTGGATAATCAGACTCAAATCGGACGACCCGGTAGTAGGGCCGGTTCAACCGGGGCAGAAACCAAATCTCACGCGGAGATGCAAAATACCATCTATGCAATGTAAAAAAAATACGCATGACTCAAAAACTTGCACAAATACAAATTTAATAGGAAGTGTAGGCCATGGTTTGAAGTGGTTGGCATACAAGGACAATGATGGAACCCTAACTTGTCGAATCCATCAATATGTATAGCAAAACATGGGGATTTGAAAATCACAAGAGGGGAGCAAAGGATTACCCAAGGACATGGCTTCCCTTGGAGGAGAACACCAAAGATCCCTTGAGGAGGAAGAACACAAAAATTCTCCCAAAACACCACGAGATGTAGAAATTCCTTCAGTGCAGAGGAGGGGAGGTCCGATCTATGGATCCTAGGGATGGAATCACCCTAGGAGAGAAGGGGAGGGTGGGAGGGGTGGCAATGGAGAGAGGGGGTCGGGGGAAATGAAAAGGTAACTGGTGGAGGGGTGGACGCGGGCTAGGAAGAAGAAGGAGAAAAAATTCTAGAACCCGGTGTGGGGCCCGGTTCAACCGAGATCCAGACCGGACCGGTCGGTATACATGCCGGAAAACTGAACTTAAAACTGAATCTGGGAACAGAGAGGTCACGAGAAAGATTCAGTGGTGAGTCTGGTCAACCGGCTCCAGAACCGGAGCACTCGGTTTGGACCGGGCTGGCCACCAAAGTTCATTCAGTAACCCTCTGCCCACAGATTCGGATAGACTCGGTTGAAACCGGCATGTGCACCGAACGGTCCGGTCCTGGAGCCATTCAAGCTAGGCCATAGACAGGAAGTCCTAGGAAAACTCCGATTTTTTCTTTAGAAAACAGATTTTTTTCGAGAATGGCATGTGCATGTAGAAGAAGATAGTAGACTCTAAATGGGTAAAGGAAGCACATGATCTAGGCATGCCTATTGGAAAATAACCAAGTTCAAACACACAATAACAACAATAGGCATGATTCGAGAATATCAAGAGCCACACATGTTAAGAGTCAAAAAGCAAAGCCAATGGTTGGCGGAGGATTTCTCCCCCTATGTTTAAGCCCACATGTCATGGTGCCTCAAAGATCGATGCTTGGACCCATATCATGACACGAGATCAATTAATATCGCACACATGGGTATGCATCAAACCAAGGCATGGTAGGATGACTATCCCCATATGTGTTGTGTGACTAGGCTACATAGCAAGTTAAGAGCAAGAATAATGCAAGAAGTAAATCAATCCAAAGTTTTCGGATCTAGAATACCGAGTTCTCGCATCAACATGACAAAATAGGCTTCATCCAAAGGCTTCGTGAAAATATCCGCCAATTGGAACATAATTCCCACATGAGTGAGATTTATGTCACCATTTGCGACATGGTCACGTAGGAAGTGGTGGTGGATGTCAATATTTTTGGTGCGACAATGTTAGACGGGGTTATTGGTGATCTTTATTGCGCTTTCATTGTCACATAGAAAAGGAACCATACCAAGAGACACGCCATAGTCTTTCAAGGTTTGCCTCATCCATAAAAATTGAGCGCAACAAGATGCCGCGGAAATGTATTCAGCTTCGGCGGTGCAGTTTTATTTCTTGGGTGACCAACTCACCGATGACCGGCCAAGGAATTGGCAAGCCCCGGAGGTCAACTTCTGGTCAATCTTATCACCGGCCCAATCGGAATCCGAATAGACAACAAGCTCAAAGGTTAACCCATTTGGATACCAAAGCCCGAGTGTAGGAGTGAGAACAAGGTACCTAAAAATCCGTTTGACCGCCATCAAGTGGCACTCCTTGGGAGAGGGTTGAAAACAAGCACACATTCCAACACTTAACATGATATTTAGCCTAGAAGCACAAAGGTAGAACAAGGAACCAATCATGGAGCGATATACCTTTTGGTCCACGTCCTTCTCACCTTCTCCAAGACCAAGTTTCCCATTGAGTGGCATGGGTGTCTTCATGGGATTGACATTGGTCATCTCAAACCTTGCGAGCATGTCCTTCACGTACTTCTCTTGGGAGATGAAGGTGCCTTGAGCAAGTTGCTTCACAATGAAGCCTAGGAAATACTTCAACTCCCCCATCATGGACATCCTAAATTTATTGGTCACCAACTCGGCAAAAGATTTGTTATGATATTCATTAGCTCCACCAAAGATAATATCATCAACATAAATTTGAATAAATAAGCCACCCCTTTAACCCGTTTGGTGAAAAGGGTGGAATCGACCTTACCCACGCTAAAACCGTCCATGAGTAAGAAATCCCTAAGGTGCTCCTACCAAGCACGAGGAGCTTGCTTTAGTCCGTAGAGAGCCTTATGGAGTAGATACACATGGTTTGCATAGCGTGTGTTTTTGAAACCCGGGGGTTGAGGTACATATGCAACCTATTTCAAGGGACCATTAAGAAATGCACCTGTCACATCCATTTGATAAAGCTTGAAGTCATGAAAAGATGCATATGCAAGTAAGAGACGAATAGCTTCAAGGTGAGAAACAGGCACAAAGGTGTCCTCATAGTCAATACCTTCTATTTGGGCATACCCTTGCGCCACTAACCTTGCTTTGTTTCTTGTGATGGTTCCATTCTCATCTTGCTTATTCTTGAACACCCACTTGGTCCCAATGGCATTGATGCGATGATCTTTAGGACTCTCCACAAGAGACCAAACTTCATTGAGGGTGAAGAACTTGAGTTATTCTTGCATGGCAATGACCCAATCCGGATCTTCCAACGCTTCATGGACCTTGAGTGGCTGAAAGTTGGACACAAATGCATGATGGCCACAAAAGGTAGTGAGATTCTTCTTCTTGTTGCGAGTATCAATCCCTCTTGATATGATTCCAAATATATTATTGACTTGGATTCCACTTGCAATAGAGGCAAACTTGATCTTACGGATTGTGCCTTCATGATAAATAAATTCATCTTTTGATGGCCCTTGATCATTGACAACTTCTTGAGCTTGACCTTGGTTTTTAGGAACTTGTTCATCGTCTTGGTCTTACTCAATGGGTTGAGGTCTTGGTTGTTGTTCTTTGGTTTATGAGAGTTGTTTATCTTGTGGTGCACTTGATGGTTCAACTTGAGTAGAGCTAGGATCTTCTTGAGTTAGCTTTAACCTCCCCCATCAACTTCTTGATCATGGATATGATATTCAGTGGGAAAAATATTCCCAATTCCCATCAACTTGATGACTCGAGAAAAATATCCATCACCTACAACACGTGGAACAACTTGCCCCTCTTGGGGGCCATTATCCTCCAAAAACTACACGTCACAAGATACTTCAACACAACCGTTGGTTTTGTTGTAGTATCTATAGGCATGCGAGTTTTCCGCATAACCAACAAATATACCCTCTATAGTTCTAGATTCAAATTTACCGAGCTTTTCTTTCTTGTTCTTGATGAGGCACTTGCACCCAAATACGCGGAAGTAGTTGACGTTGGGCTTGTTCTTTGTAAGAATCTCGTACGGAGTCATGTCAAAGGGAGCTCGGAGGAAGAGCCGGTTTGAGTAGTGAACCGCTGTAGCGATGGCTTCTTCCCAAAAGTTGTGCCGTGACTTGAACTCACTCAACATTGTTCTTGCCATCTCTATGATAGTCTGGTTCTTCCTTTCAACAACACCATTTTGTTGAGGGGCATATGGAGCCGAGAATTCATGCTTGATCCCCTCATCTTGAACAAACTCTTGCATGGGTAATTCTTGAATTTGGTGCCATTGCCGGTCCTAATGGTCTTGATCTCCACTTCATGGGTATGTTGAGCTTGCTTGGCGAAGATCATGAAGTACTTGTAGGTCTCATCCTTTGACTTGAGAAGGATGACCCAAGTGTACCTTGAATAATCATCAATGATGACAAGGCCATACTTTCTTCCACCAAGAGTATCATATGTTGATGGCCCAAAGATATCCAAATGGAGAAGCTCCAACGGTCTTGACATGGCCACCTCGGATATTGATGGATGACTCTTCCCGTGTTGCTTTCTGGAGATGCAAGCACTACACACATGATCCTTCTCAAAAGACACACCGGTTAGTCCAACAATAGGCTCACCCTTTAGGAGTTGTTTAAGATTTCTCACGTTGACATGGCCAAGGCGGCGATGCCAAAGCCATCCCTTGTCAACCTTGGCCATTAGACATGTGGAAAGAGATTGGTTCTCTTGCGAGAGATTGACCATGTAAAGGCCGTCTTCCACATATCCAACAAGGACCAAATTGAGATTATCACTCCTAAAGACTTTCACAAATGTTCTTGAAAAATAGGAATCATAACCGGCATCCGCAAGATGTTTATTGAAAGTACGTTGTAACCAAGGTTCTCAACAAGCATGACGGTCTCTAGGGTCAAAGCCTTAGAGACCACCAACTTGCCATAACCTAGTACCTTTCCTTTAGAGTTGTCTCCAAAAGTGATGCTTGACGTTGAATAGATATAATGAATGAATTGGTCAAGCACACTTCTACCTCCGGTCATATGATTGGTGCATCCACTATCAAACACCCATTTTGATCCTCCGGTGGCATATCCCTACAAAATAAATTCTATGATTTAGGAACCCACTGAGTAATGGGTCCCCTAGCATTAGCAACAAGATATTTGGGTACCCAAATTGAGTACCATCTATAAGCATAACCATTGCGAGGGCCAACATATTTGGCATACACATCTCCTTGGGTGCCCTTACATAGAACATAGGATGGATTAGTTTTTCCTGCAAACTTGTGATTGGGGTTGCACCTTTTGGCTCCCCCGTTCAAAACATTCTTCTTTACTTGGTCAACCACCTTGTTCCCTTCACGCACAAAGTTGATCTTCTTAGGTGGGTCTGCATCATTCTTGTTGTTCTTGGGGTCAACCCCATACCTTGCCTTGGAGCTCTCATTGTTTGTGGAGCAAGAATCTCATCAAGAATCTTGCCCTTGGAGGTAGGTGTGAGACGCTCCTTCTCAAGTTGTTCCTTCAACTTCTTGTTTTCCTCAAGGAGACATGCTTGATCCAAGGTAGAGTTAGAAGCACAAGTAATATTCTCAACAATGATTGGATCCTTCAATGTAGCAAGAGCCTTTTCATAGGATACTCGAAGTTGATCATGATTCTCCCTAAGTTTTATGAGCTCACGCTTGACAAGCAAATTAGCTTTCTCAAGGTCCTCAAGGTCATTGGTGAGAGAAGCATGAGCAATTTCAAGTTCCTTATTTGAAGCATCAAGCTCTTGGGACAAGGTAATAACCCTATCTAGGGTATCCACATCTTTTGCCTTATCAAGTTCATAGATCTCAATTTGTTCTTTAAGAAGGGAATTGATGTTCTTTTCCTTTCTTAGCACTTGCTCAAGGAGATTGAATCTCCATTTCTCATCATCAATATGAGATTCCAAGCTATCAATGGTCTCGTCACGTGAGTTGACAAGGTCCATTAATTGCTTGAATCTAGCACGAGCATTACTAGGAAGAGACTTCAAGATTTTATACATTTCTTGTATATAGTTTTCAACAAATTCATCATTGTAGCTATTATTGGCACTAACATGATCATCCAAGATGCTAGAGAGATATGGTGAAGAGGAGATTACCTTGGTGCTCCTTGCCATAAGGCAAGAGCCGATGACCTTGGGAATAGGAGAATCATCGATGTAGTCCTTGGTATAGTCGTAGGTGAGTAGTGACCCAGGTTCGGTGTAAACCAAACTAGGCTCACCAAACACCTCCTCCTCATCCTCACTCTCCTCATCGCATGTGTCCTTGGAGCTTTGTGCCATAAGGCAAGTACCGGAAACCTTGGGAGTAATGGAGTCATCGACATAGTCCTTGGTGTAGTCGTATGTGAAGAGTGACCTAGGTTTGACAAAATCCAAGCTGGCCACTCCCACAACCTTATCCTCATATTCACTCTCCGCACCGGATAAGTATTCTTGGCCTAGGAAGCCTTTGCCATCACTCTTCTTGTTCCTCTTGTATCTCTTGTTGATGGGGTTTGGCTTCAATCTTGGCTTGGCGACTTCTTCATACTTGGACTTATCAAGTATCTTCTCATATGGGCACTTGTCGGCAAAGTGATCTGACACATCACAATTGTAGCAAGTCCTCTTCTTCTCACTTGGTCTAGTTGAACCTCTTCTTCTTTGGAACTTCAAGTTCTTGGTGAAGAGTGCAAGTTGAGAGAGCATGTCATCAACTCCATTACTATCATTCTCTTCTTCGCTTGCAACACTTTCTTGCACATGCTTGGCCTTAAATGCTAGGTAGTGAGAAGACCCAATGGCATGGTTGATCTCCTTGATCTTTTGTCCTTCATCCGCCAAGTTATCCGTGGCAACAATATATGATAATAGATCATCAAGAGAGAAGTGGCTAGCTGAATCTAGGAGTATCAAGTTCAAGGAAAGCTTCTTGTCGGTGGCTGCGATCATGGAGACAATCTTGGACTTGATGAGCTCATCATTGAAGTTGAACCCATCATCATACTTGTCATAACCAAGACCACCAATCTTCACATGGAGGGCAACAAGTCTCTTGTATGCTTCCGCGATGGACTCAACATCGTGGTTTGTGAACATGTTCATATCCGACTTAGCAGCTTCATACTTGGATTTTTGGATAAGAGATGTTCCCTCTTGGAGAATGACAATCCTATCCCAAAGCTCCTTTGTGGTGGGAATATCACTAACTTGATGATGGAGAGTGTGGTGAAAGGCACTCCTTATCTTGTCACAAGCTATTGCATTTAGTTGACGGTCATAGTACTCTCGTGTAGTGAGATTGTTGGGATTGTTGTGATCTTGTGGATAGAATCCCTTACCCACAATCTCCCAAAGCTCCACACTGCAGCTGTGAAGATGAGATTCCATATAAGCTTTCCAATGAGAGAAGTGAGTTCCATCATAATGAGGTGCGGGACCCAAACCATTATTATGAGGCATGATGTTCTTTTGCTTAGGATATATATGGAAATGGATTAGGAGGCATGGAGGCTTTCGTCAGGTCACTCTGACAAGAGGACTCGATCATGGCCTCCTTACCGGTGTCCATCAGCCTCCCATGAGGTACTAACGAAGGTCCAGCAAGCATGACCCCCTCACCCATCCCCATAAAATGTCCTTCAAGGAAACGTATTCAAGCACCTAGATCAGAATCCTCCTTAGCCTTTTAAAGGGAACTTTTTGCAAGGATTTCATGAAGCTCCTTGACCGAATAAGTCTTGTCCTCCTCATCATCGGGGAAAACCATCTTTTCTCTTAGGTGGTAAAGCCCTTAGAAGAGCCCTGGCTCTGATATCGATTGAAAGTGTAAGATGGTTTACCTAGAGGGGGGTGGATAGGTTTCTGCAAAATTCTTTGTAATCTTTTAAAAGTTTTAGGCTTTGAGGAATATAAGTGTGCCTAAATGAAAACTAGGTGAGGAAACCTAGATGATGATACAAGTTACTTAAAGCACGAAGGCTATCACAATGTAAACAACACAAGTAAGATATTGGTTAAGGAATAACCGAAGCATGTGGAAACGAAGATGTATTCCTGTGTTCACCATCTTTGGGAGGGGGGTACGTCACGTTCGAGAGGTGTGAGGTTCCACGAAGGATTCTCCAACGCCATGAAGGCTCACCTTCTTCTCCAAGCCTATCCCACGAAGGAATAGCTCACTTACTCGTGGTATACTTTAAGGTAGTCTCCAAACCCTCACAAACTTTCCACGGAGCAAATCACAAGCCGAATGCCCCTGAGTGACCCTAGCCGCCTAGGTTTACCCAAAACCCAAGAGTAATAAGCTAACTCGATGAAATCGAGGGGGAATGAACTTTGGCTTGGTGGAAACATAGATCGGTACCTCCTCTTGCTTTCTACGAATGGGATTTGGAATTGGTTGGGTAGAATGGGAGATCCTGAAGAAATTGTGTTTCAACAATGGGAGAGAGAGAGTTCTTCAAGAATGAATATGAACTGGAATGCCTAACCTACTCGAGGTGGAAGAAGGGATATTTATACCCTAGGGAGAAATCTAGACGTTTAGAGCATTTCTGCGAAGTCTGGTTTTAAGTTCGGTTGGACCAGCCCACATACTGGACGGCCTGGTTCTCAGGTCGGAAAACCAGAACCTCAACCGGGAGTGGTTACTGAGTGAAACCCCGGATAGATTTGGTATAGTGAACCAGCAATCCCGGTTCTGGGTCGGTTCTCCGGCGCTGGTACCGGACCACCCAGTATGGGAGCCGGTTCAATCGGCTTGTAAACTGAACTTTCAGAAAAAGCTCTAAATGGTAGATCTCCCTCTCCTCTCTCTTTGGTGATGGGACAAGTGGGTGTATGGGATGTGTATATGTATTAGGAGTTCATCCCCAACAAGCTCATCGAGAGAACCCCTCTTAATAGTGCGGAGTTCCTAAAGACTCAAGTTACATAATAAAGCAAAACTCTGGCACGAAGCTTCATTATCGAAATGGGGGGGGGAGGTCTCTAACAATCTTCCAACACGCCATTGGACTAAAACCTATTTAAGACACTAGTAGGTATCATTAGTCTGCTCTAACTATGGTGTAATTGTCAAGAAAAAATAGTAGAGGGTAAAATACCCTTTCATGTCAGATACTCACTCTAGGAGGTGCCGTTCGCCGCGGCAAGCTTCTGCTCCAGCGTTTGGCTAGCTCCGAGTGGGCCTCGAGGAGCCGGACCTCCTTCAGCCCTACCTCGAGGCTGGCGGCTAGATCTACCAAGGACGCGGCGGAGGGAGTAGGCTGGCCGACCGTGTTGGTAGTCAGGGACTCATTTGCTTCTCGGAGCGTCATGTGCCACTCCTTGCCTGGATCATCCTCCAAGCCGGTATCCGCCACCTCCTTGCCGGTGGCCTTCGCTCTCGCCCCCGTGGAGGAGCCACCACCACTGCCCGGGATCGGTGCAGCAGTGTCCGGCCGGGCCGAGGCGGTTGGCTGGTGATGTCTACGCACGCTTCTTTTCTTGTAGACAGTGTTGGGCCTCCAAGTGCAGAGTATTGTAGAACATCATCAAGTTTCCCTTAAGTGGATCACCCAAGGTTTATCGAACTCAGGGAGGAAGTGGTCAAAGGTATCCCTCTCAAGCAACCCTACAATCAAGATACAAGAAGTCTCTTGTGTCCCCAACACACCCAATACACTTGCCAGGTGTATAGGTGCACTAGTTCGGCGAAGAGAGAGTGAAATACAAGTAATATGGATGATTATAAGTGGTAATTGAAATCTGAAATAAGAGTGGCAGCAAGCAAACATGTAACATGACTGATGGTCAACGGTGTTTCAATGCTTAGAAACAAGGCCTAGGGATCATACTTTCACTAGTGGACACTCTCATATAAATATCTTCTCTTCATTATGCTACCCTGAACTACTCTCCGGTTGGACGATGTAGGGCTATAATAGCACACCTTAAAGTTTGCATTCCCCATCTATATAACCCCTCACTATCACCTTGAGCACTAGATGGTTCCAAGAAACACCACAATCTCATAGAGACATCCAACTCAAATTATACTCATGATAAGTATTTCTGTAACCTTAGCCTAAGTGCCACACGGTGTGCACACTGTCAACTTCACACACGTGGTGATAAGCAGAGATTAATTAAAGCACTTGAGTAGCGGAATAGATCCACAACTAGATTACAAAGCTCATGATCTCAATAAGATCAGGCATAGAGAGAGAGATGAACACATAGTTACCGGTAGAGCCCTTAGCCTTGAGAGAGAACTACTCCCTCCTCATCTTGGGAGTCAGCAAAGGCGATGGAGATGGCGATGGAGTCAATGGAGGTGGCTCCGGGGGCACTTCCCCGTCCTGGCAGGGTGCCGGGATAGAGACTTCTGTCCCTGAATCTCCTCTTCGGTGGCGGCGGCGCTGCGGAACTTTTCGTCGAATTCTGATATGGTTTTTAGGGTTTCTGTATCGGGGCACTTTTATAGGCGAAAGGCAAGGTTGGTGGGCACCCGAGGTGGCCACACCACCCCCTAGCGCGGCCTGGCCTGGCCCGCGCCACCAGGTGGTGTGGGCCCCTCGTGGCCCCTCTCCGTCTCGTCTTCTGGCTCTGTGACTCTTCTAGTAAAATAGGAACTTCGGCTTTTGTTTTGTCCAATTCCGAGAATATTTCTTTACTAGCTTTTCTGAAACCAAAAACAGCAGAAAACAGGCAACTAGCACTGTGGCATCTTGTTAATAGGTTAGTTCCAGAAAATGTATAAAAATACCTCAAAGTGTAAACGAAACATAAGAAAGTTCATACAAAACAAGCATGGAGCATCAAAAATTATAGATACGTTTACGATGTATCAAGCATCCCCAAGCTTAACTCCTGATCGTCCTCGAGTAGGTAAGTGATAAAAATAATAATTTTTGAGGTGACATGCACTATCACAATGTTGATCAAGGTGTTTGTAAAGTATTGATAGTTGGGATCAAAGTACCCTAAACATGAACATGAAAGATAGAGTTCTAAGAGTAGACAAAGCAACTAAGTTGCAACATAAAAAGGTACAAACAAAAGATCATGAATAACAATGCATTGAAAGACATTTGTTTGTTTCACATATAGAAAACATAATAAGAGTGGTATTCATCTTGTCCCTCATGGTATAGCAGAACATAAATGCATAGGACACCTTCAAAGTTCACAAGGGTGACTAGATACAAATAATTTAAGAACAAGCAATATCACAGTTATGAATCAATCAACAAGTTTTGGGACAATGCACATTGAACTAAGAATGACAACTATGCTCTCTTAATTGGTGCATAAAGATAGAAGATGGAGACTCAACATAAAAGTAAAAAGAAAGGCCCTTCACAGAGGGAAGCAGGGATTTCAAATTTTATAAAGAGCTTCCAAAAATTATGGTACTTACTAGTTTTCAGCTCTCATTGCCCCTATCATAAGCATCTTGAGGTGATTAAGGTTAATGTGACAAAAATATGAGGATATGCTTGACAAGTTATAAGTTGAAAATCTCATGCCCCTTGCTTATGAGTACCGAACCTCATGCTATTCAACTCTAGTCACAAGTAAGTTCTTGTCATTGTAAGTACATGTGTATCATGGAGAACCGCCAACGGGGTACCCCTTGCCCCATGACACAGGAGATTTCCCATATCAAAATGACAAGGCAATAGACAATGAGCATCTCAACGATCTTTTTATTTGCTATTTGCATAGGTTTTTATTGAGGATGCTTCACAGAATGCTCATTATGGTTACAGTGCAAGTTTCCACCATGGTTAGGCATTGGTTAGGCTAGACGCCCAGGCGTTTCTCTAACACACATACAAACTCCATGAGCTTACAAGATCCCCTTTTATTTCACACCGCCGGGATCCATAAACAAAAGAACATGATATCAACTGAATAATAAGTGCAATGTTGAAAGCGTTCCCCATGGTAACATGGTTCTGCTAATTCACAACTTATAGAGTGCAAGTATATAAGCAACATAGATGGACACAATGGTTCAAGTTTATTAAGTGCAAGAAAATAAAGTGTGCTATCAAGTTCGTGAGAGCTTTAATCACTAATTTTCACATAACAAAAGTTTAATTTGGAAGGTAGATAAAAACATGCATATACTTGGAATGGTGTAACACACCATGCATAGGAATTTATAGTGGACTCTTTGGAATAACTTGGTTTTCTTGGAGGTTGGACGCATGAGCGGAACTCATACGTGGTACAGGTGGAGGCTAGCAAAAAACTGGGAGCGACCAACTAAGAGAGCAATAATGGCCATAATCATGCAAAGCGAGAAACCATTATTAATTAAAGCATAAAGTGATATTACAAGTCAAAAACTAAATGATCATAGAGGCTATGGTGACTGGTTCATAGTCTTAACATGGTGGCATGTGCCAAGTCAACCCAAATAAAGCATCAAAGGAGAATACCACAATATTATGCTTTTGTATGCTAAAACAACGCATGATTGTTTCAAGGCACATTAGGCAATCTCAATTGTTTGAAACAAGTCATGCTACAACAATTACTAAGCATATGGTCAAAGCAACATCTAGCATGACAAGATAAAGTCTAAGTCGCAGTCAAAACAAGCTTCCTTTTGTACCACTATAAGCATGAAACTTCCTACTCTTTTCCAACACCAATCAACTTATTTGAAACAACTCTCAAAGATAATAATCAATAAAGACCAGAGAGCATGTCTCATCCATCTACAAAGAAGAACTAAAAAGTGCTAAGCCAGAAGAATAAGAAAACTAAAGCTAAACACAGTGCTAGCAAAGGAGAACACTCATAGAACAATAAGAGTGAAAACTAGAGTGTTCTAGGCAAGGAATAACGGGGTGTCTCTCTCTCCAAAAGAAGTGTGTTGGGATCCAACCAACTTATGGCGGCAAAGAAAGCAAAATAAAACTAAAAACAAAGACGCTCCAAGAATAACACGTAGTGCATAAGATAATAAAATAAAGTGTCTTGAAGAAGACCTGAGATTATTGATGAAGAAGGGGATGCCTTGGGCATCCCCAAGCTTTGACGCTTGTTGACGAGCGTTTAACTCGCCAATGCCCATTGTTATGGACTTGGGTTTTGGAGAAGGAGGGAGCGCTGGAGGCATCAATCGGCTAGCAAAAAAGCACATAGGGACGCAAGGTTTACCCAGGTTCAGGCCTTGTAGAGGTCCCTACTCCTGCTTTTCTGCTCTTTGGAATTATCGAGGGAGTCAAAAGTTACAGGGGTGTGCAGATGCAATCTGGCGATGGTTGTGGAAACTAGGGTTGTCATCGTCCTCCTCGCTGCCCCCTCCTAGCCTTTATATAGATAGGCTAGGTCTCACGTAGCAGGTCGAATCGGTTATAGATTAGGGTTTGCCCCTTTGAACTTTCTGTCTTAAGCTTCTTCTTGCGTTAGAAGTAATTAGAGTCTCCGTGACTTTCGACGTAGAGCTCGTTGGGAACCCCAAGAGGAAGGTACGATGAATACAGCAGCAAGTCTTCCCTCAGTTATGAAACCAAGGTTTAATCGAACCAGTAGGAGCAAGGAAACACCCCAAAGGTGTTACTAGCTGAGCTTTGGCAGGGCGCACTACCGGTGCTAGTAGCAACGTGGAGACCTGCACAACACAACCACAGAACTTTGTCCCCAACTTGTGATGAGGTTGTCAATCTCACTGTGTTTTGTGGAAAACAAAGGATTAAACGTATCGAATGGAAAGAAGTAAAAGTTTGCAGAAAGTAAACACAAAGCAGAAACAGTTTATAGATTGTATGTAAATAAAAAGGACCGGGATCCATAGTTCACTAGAGGTGGCTCTCCTTAAGATAGATAACATGCTGGGTGAACAAATTATAGCGGGGCAATTGACAAACATCGAGAAAGCAATACATGCATATACTAATCATCTTGACTCTGAGACTTGATTGGGCATTACAACATAATACATAGACCGCCATCCAACTTCATCTATGACTAATAATCCACCTTCAGGTTATCATCCGAACCCCCTCCAGTATTAAGTTGCAAGCAACAGATTATTGCTTTACGAACTGCGTGTAAAGTAAACAATACGATTGTTCTATGAACAAAGGATTGTTGTTTTCTCCCTAGTAGCAACAACACATCTAGTACCTTAGAGATTTCTGTCACTTTCCCAGATTACCGAGGCATGAACCCACTATCTTTCATAAATACTAACTCTTGGAGTTGCTAGCATCTACTTGGCCAAGATAGCTAGTAACAACGGAAATCATGCAAGATCTCAAATAACAAAGACATGATAGAATCAATAATCAATCTGAAATAGCATCTCAATATCCATCGGATCCCTGCAAACACAACATGTATGAATTACAAATAGATGATCTTGATCATGAATGCAGCTCACAAGATCTAAACATGAAAGCACAAAGGAGGAGAAACCAACCATCTAGCTACTACATGGATCCATAGTCCAAGGATGAACTACTCACGCATCACACCGAAGGCTTGCATGGTGATGAAGAAGGCCTCCAGGGTGAATTCCCCTCTCTGGCAGGGTGCCAGGAAGAGCTTCAGATCCCCCCGATCTAGGGACAGAGATGACGGTGGCTCCAGACTCTTTCGTGGATTTTTTGATCGGGTACTTAGGGTTTTCGTCTTGAGGGCAACTTATAGGCGGAAGGAGAGGCCGAGGGGGTGCTGGGGTCGGCCAGACCACCCCCTGGAGCGGGTCAGGCCTGGCCGCGCGGCCAGGTGGTGTGGCCGGCCCCCAGCCCTTCTTCGTCTCGTATTCTGGCACTTGATCCCTTCCGAAAAGAGCTTCCAAAAATTATGATACTTAAAGCTTTCAGCTCTCATTGCCCCTATCATAAGCATCTTGAAGTGATTAAGGTTAAAGTGAACAAACTATGGTGCACATGCTTGACGAAGTATAAGTCAGGAATCTCATGTCCCTTGTATACGAGGGCCGCTCCTCATGCTACTCAAGTTTAGTCACCGGTAAGTTCTTGTCATTGTAAGTATATGTGTATCATTGAGAACCGCCAACGGGGTACCCCTTGCCCGATGATACGGAAGAATCCCCATATCAAAATGACAAGGCAAGCAGACAACGAGCATCTCAGCATTCTTCTTATTTACCATGGGAATATGGTGCTTTTTTCTCTCTTTCCTCTTTTCATAGTATCTCTTTTTTTCTCTTTTCTCTTTTTTTTTCTCAATGTAGGACTCTTTTTTTGTAAGAAGAATGCTTCATAGACAGCTCATTATGGTTACGCTGTAGGTTTCCACCATGTCAGCATGGATTAGACCAGCGGCCCAGGCGTTTCTCTAACACATATACATAACTCCATGGACTTACAAGCTCCCCTTTCATTTCACACTGACGACATCCATATACAAAAGAGCATGATATCAACTAGGTACAAGTACCAAGTGCAATGTTGAAAGCGTTCCCCATGAAAGCATGGTTCTGCTAATTCCCAACAAATAAGGGCAAGCATATACAACATAGAAGACTGTAACTACCTCGGTGAATTACGCTCTTAGTTACATGCCTGGATGAACGAAAGTGGTTAAAATAGTACGGTGGGGCCCAGGGCCACGCACGGTAGACCTTTCGGCCATCCTAACCACTTCCAGAACATCGGGACAAGAACGAGCGGCGTAATCGGCAGGCGAAGGGATCAACTACATACACAAATGAGTATGTATGCAAGCCACATACAACAGTCCTGAGAGCCATTCTATCTAAAAAGAAATAGAAATATTGCAACGCCATACGGCAAGATTCAAATATCCTAGATAGAGATAATAATTTAGGATAGCTCCTCATACAACACACATCACAGTATCAGGCGGAAGTGGTAAACAAGATCCAAGTACGGATAAGAAGCAAATCGGCATAAGATGCCACATAAATAAACACATCCCGCCCACAGATCTCACGGATCCCCGTTCCTGGAATCTCTACACCGAATGATCGTTGCCAACATCATCTGTCTCCTCCACCCAATATCCATCTTGCGGGTACACCTGTTCATCTGAATCAAACAATTTATCGTGTGAGACCCTAGGGGTACTCAGCAAGTCTTTATGCCACTAAAGGGGACACAACCTGGGGTGACGCAATTGCAGCAAAATATAATATCTAACAATTCTATAGATACTCGCTAACCATCCGCCTAACCAATGATAGACGGATGTCCGTGAATTAAGAACAACAGTTATAACAGTATAATTAACAGATCCATCCTCCTCCTCGCTTACCAACGAGGAAGCGGATGAACAACCCCCATCATCCGTTGGTAGTTTTATTAACCATTCCATGAGCATTGCACTATTTACTAGTCAAGTACTTAGTCAAATTAAAAGCGGTACTTTAGTTATACTTGTCTATGATCGAGAAACTGTGCTCCAAGTCATCCATAACCGCGGACATGGCTTTTAGAAAGATTTACCCTACAGGGGTGCACGAATAGCAACACACACTCGATCAACCTCGGAAAAACCAACTCAAAACCCAACGAGGCATTCACGACAAAGCGATCACAGGATTCAGAAATATTTCAGGGGGCCACCCCATTAAGCTACCCGCAACGAAGTTGGCCGACTCCGAGACGGACCCAAGGTTTGCGTCAATGGTTGTAAACGACTAGGAACCCGAAAGTGTGACTGGGCTTGTCGATACCGCGAAAACACTCCGCATCCAAAACAGTATAGGTGCTCCACGCACAATCTTAAATAGAACAGTAAAGCATGGCATAAGTACAGGATAGTAACAAAGCCCCAAACTACTTTGTGGCCCCAAGAAATAAGAATGAATCAAGCTCTGGCTCAGGGGGGTCCATAAGGCCTCCCGGATGTGGATAGTGCGAATAGTCAAGGAACAGGAATCAAGTACTCGGGGTCTTGCGGGACACAAGTGAGCATGAAAAACCAAATAACAGATATTGCTCACCGGTGCCTCTTTCATTAGTTATCCCATTACTACTCAGGTTAAGTTGTTTAGGCACCTCATGATTCATCAGACACTCACATACCCTACTCATGCTTTTCTACGACTCGCATGGCTCAAACAACTCCTATAGTAATGGCTCATGGGATGGAGGAACGAGCTTCGGTGGGGTTTAAAAGTAAAGGCTATGCAGTACTTGGGATTCAATTTAATGCAATCGTGACTCAATGATGCAAGAATAAGATAGAGGCAATATGTACTAAATGTATGCAAGCATGTGGTAGTGCTTGCTTGACATCTCAGTTGAAGCGAGAGATGGATCTGGGTAGTACTCCTGTGATTCCTGGTAATTCTCCTGCTAGTCGTGTATTCGAAGAAGAACCAAACAAACAAGGGCCAACATAAATAAAGTGCACAAGCATATGAATTAAAATGCGACAAGCAAACAAGCATGCCATGATGAATGATGCACAATTTACATGGCATTAAAGTAGCATGGCAAAGGTGAGGTGTGGATACAAGAAATAAAACATTTTATTATTTATTTAACCAAGTTTTATTGTCATAAACAGTTCAGATTTTTAATACTGACATGATGCATGCTTCAATTCAGAACAAAGATTGCATATATAGAACGGGCTCGTCGCGCTGATCGATTTAGACATATTATTTGCCAAATTTGGAGTTATGGAATTAAAGTTATTAATTTATTAAGAAAAGGGCATTCTATTGTAATTTTAATCATCTCGAAATTTTAAAGTGTTCAATTAATATTTTGAAAGGCATATTTGAATTTCTCACATTTTTTTGATTCCAAAACATATATTATTTGCATTATTTGGATTTGTAAATTAAAAGTTATTTGAAATCTTATTTGAATTTGAATTTAAATAATTTTGAATTTGTTTTGTTTAAACAGCTAGACAGGAAAACTTTTATTACTCAGACCGACCCAGCCTCTGTCACTGATGGGTGGGCCAGCTGCTGGCGGGGACACACGGGCGCGGAAAAGCTTTTCTCACCGTGGCCTTCTCCACCCTAAGCGAATGACAGGTGGGCCAGTGAGCTTACAGGCCCACAAGACGGCGAGCGACCCAAGGGGTGACGCGTAGGGGATCTAGGGGACTGCGGGTGCTAATCCGAAGAAGATGGGGGGTTTTCTGCAAAAAGGCGACACTACTGTGGATCTTCTCTCAGAACTCGCTGGCGGCGGCGCGCGACAGGCAAAACGGGTGGCCGCCAGGATTCGATCCCGCGACCTCGGGCTAGAGCTAGCAGACTGGATCCATTGTGGTGGTAAGCGGCTACTGCTAGGAAGGGGCCGCGGCGCTAGGTAAACTGCAGACGGCTGCGTCCATCTCCCTCGCGCATGGCAGAGACAGGTGTGCACGGCGGAGACATGGACGAGATCCCCAGGAAGCATAGCTTGGTCCAGACGCTGCAGCACGGCGACGCGGATGCAATGGTACTGTTTTGCGACAGCGAGGCATGCGAAAAGTGGCGATACGAGAGAGGGTTGGTGTCACGCAGAGGTGCACGTCAGATGTTCGACGAAACTATCAGCGTAACCCGGAAGCGATACAAAGAGAGGGCATGTCTAGGAGGACGGACTGCTCACCACGGGCAGGTCGGTGGTGTTGGAACGGCTCGAAACAGCGGAGATACTGTGTGGCGCAGGTGCTCCGTCGCGTTAGGGTTTCCCACGGGCGTGCTCCAAGATCGGCATGTCCCGACCTTCTGCTCCTCGAGGCTGGTACAGGCAGGGTCCTGGGCGTGCACTGGCACTCCACGGCGACGCACGCTCCTCCTCCTCCTGTCCCACGCACGGGAACTGAGGAAGACCGAGGTAGACGACGCGGTTGCAGGGGGTGACTGCAGGCGATGGAGAGAGTGTGGGATGGTGCTGATAAGCGCCCAGGCGAGATCTGGATGCCAGGGTTAGTGGTGCTGGGGTAGATAAGGGTAGGGAGACGAGCTGCACATGGGATGGTTCGCTTTTGGCAAAGTAGAGGGAGGGCTCGGTGATATCTCTATTCTCTCCCTCTTGTTGCCTTGCTAAGAGAGGAAGGGAGGGGACGAGGGAGAGGGCATGCAATGGAGTACTTGCCGAGAAAGAAAAAGGTGAGAGGGAGAGGCTCTCATGGGATGGCTCGGCCTAGACTAGAGGAAAAGGAAAAGGGAGGAAAAGAGAGGCTAGGATCGAGAGGGGCTCGGTTTATGGTTGGGGAGAGAAGCTAGAGGGATCCGCGGGCATGGTAGAGAGGAATGAGGGCCAACCTCGGCAGGGAGAGAGAAAGAGAGAGGAGACCGGGTGTAGCTAGGTTAGTTTAAAGCTCGGGTTAGGGTTAGGTTAAAAGAAGTGGTGTTAGACTAGAGGTTACTAGCATGGGGGCTTGGCTAAGGTAGATGGGGTGTTGGTGTGGTGGTGACTAGGGTTTGAACATGCACAACACAAGAACAAGCAAGAAGAAGTGGTAAGAAAGTGGGGTAGGGTTTGGTATGTTACACATGATCTTGCATGACACATGCACAAGTGGGGTGATGATGTTGAGGCACATGGTAAGGAGAGATCAAACAAGGTGAAAGATTTGGGAGAGAAGGGAGAGCTCCAAAATATATACACCACCCAAAGATTCAAATAAAATACAAAAGACTAGAATGTGGTGGTACTTGCATGGCCCATGCAAAATATTAAATGCCATGATTTATTTGGTGAAAACAAAATAATAATATGGCATTGTTCTTATGCATTCCCAAGGAGTGGAATAAAGGCCAAGCAAAAGAATTTATAGAATTAGATCCACCCCATTCACATGAGCTAGAATAAAATCAAGAGAAAAGAAATACAAGCTCATGGATTAATGGGATGGTGGAATTATAAGGTGGTGAAAAGAAAGGTGATGGATTTGAATAAAAGATATGCCCCCAACTCAATTTGGGCATTTAAACAATATATCAATAACCAAATACAATATCAAGAGGCAAATACAAATAATAATGCATGTGAGAGAAGAACCAAAGGAAGAGGGTTTTATATGATGCTCAAATGCAAGGTGGCATGATGACATGAGCATGATATAATTATGATGCAACAATTATATATAGGAAGTAGCCCATATCTTACTAGACCAAGTAGCATTACAATTGGGATGCTACAAAGACACAATGGTTCAAGTTTATTAAGGGCAAGTAAAGTAAAGTGTGCCATCAAGTTCGTGAGAGCTTTAATCACTAGTTTTCTCATAGCAAGTGGAAGGTAAACAAAAGCATGAATATACTTGTAATAGCATAAGCTAATAGGTAGGTATGGTGGAATCTTTGGAATAACTTGGTTTAGGGAGTTGGATGCATGAGTGGAACTCATACTTGGTTGTGGAGGCTAGCAAAAGACTGGGAGCGACAAACTAAGAGAGCAATAATGGCCATAATCATGCAGAGCGACAAAACATCATTGATCAAAGCATAAAGTGATACTACAAGTTGAAAACTAAAGGATCATAAAGGCTATGGTGACTTGAGATAGTCATAACATGGTGTGAGCATCTGCCAAGTCAACCCAAATAAAGCATCAAAGGAGAATACCACTATACTATGCTTTAATATGCTAAAACAACGCATGATTCATCCAAGGCACATTAAGCAATCTCAATTGTTTATAACAATTCATGCTACAGCAAATAATACTAAGCATAAAGCCAAAACAATATCAAGCATGGCATGACAAAGCATAGGCCACAATCAAAAACGAGTTCTTTTTACCACAAAAGCATGAACTTTCCTACTCTTTTCCAAACCAAACCAAACTATTTGCAAACCAAAGTATGAAAGAGGGGGTCCAACCAATTTATTCAGAAAGCTAAGCAAACCAAGCAAACTAAAAACCAAAATGAAAAAGAAGACGCTCCAAGAGAAACACAACTGTGCATGAAACAATAAAAATGAAGCGTTTGGAAGAAACCTGGAATTTTTATTGATGAAGAAGGGGATGCCTTGGGCATCCCCAAGCTTTGACGCTTGTACTTCTTGGATATTTCTTGGGGTGACACGCGTGGCATCCCCAAGCTTGAGCTTTAGTCCATCCTTCATCTCGTTACTCATTCCTTCCATATACCTGAAATTTTTCCTTCATACAAAACTTCACACAATCTTATTAGCAACATTAGTGCACTTAAGATAAATAAGTCTCAAGGTTCAGTTCTAACACCAAATAAAGTTCCATTAGAACACTAGCTACTGTAGCACTTCCCTCAAAAAGCTCAATTCCCCAAAGGAACTCAAGAAGGAACTAACAAGAAGCAAATGCAGAAAAATGGCAGAAATGTGTCAAAACAGACCAACAGGTAAAGATGATTTTTTCGAAGACCCTCTATTGCTCAAATCGAAAAGTGTTGTACTAAGAAAAGTTAGATAACAACCTGGGGCAGAAGCAAAAACAATTATAGATCAATCCGACATATAGAGCTCTCTCAGGAATTTTTACGGTGAAGCACAGAAATCTGTTTCGGGACAGCAACTTTCCCAATCATTACTTCACTCTCATTAGAGGTTACTCTTGGCACAAAAAGCAAATAAAAAGGATAAAGAGAGGTTATTACAGAGGTAATAACTTCCAAGACTCATCTAAAACTCTTGGGTTATCTCCCAACAAGTACTTTTCTTTAATGTCTTTAAGTTAGGCATAAGAAGCAAAGAAAGAATCAAGTGTTCTCAAATGAAGAAGCATTAAGATCAATACCAGAAATATTTTCAACAAGGCAAGGTATATCATCTAAATAAGTTCTAGATGATCCTCTCTCAATGCTCTTAGGTTCACTATTCTCATCAAAAGGGTTTGCAGGAACAATCCAATCAAGATTCTTTTCTATGGCATCATGTATTGCTACTAATTTAAAGGGTATTGGTATCTTAGGTTCCTCCCCATTAGGTTCGGTTTTTTTCATCTTTTCTCGCGTACCAACAACATCTACACATGAGCCTAGCTTATTGAAACGTTCAAAAACTTTTCTAGCTTCCTTGGCAACATCATAGAACTCCTTAAACAAAGTTTCTAAAATAAAATCCCTCTTTTCAGGATCCTCAATTTCTTTAAGCTTAAGAAACATTACTTGCATTAAGGGGTTGAGGTTAACAAACCTAGCTTCTAACATGTGAATTAAAGAAGCTGCAGCAATCTCATAGTTTGGAGCAAGTTCTACAAGGGATCTATCCTCAGTATCTTCATGTTTGCTAACATGATTAAAGAATTTTTCAATATTATCTTTCCCAATTATAGAACCACTACCAATTGGAAGGTCTTTCAGGGTGAACTTGGGTATCAACATGGTGAGCTAAGGAAGAGGTGACAACTAAAGGTGACTTAATTTTTTTTGGTTTTCAAATAAGAAAGCAAACAAGTAAAACTAATTTTTTTTGGATTTTTGATGAACAAAACAAGCAAACTAAGCAAAACAAAAATAACGAAGTAAAGAGATTGGTTATGAGGGACTCCCCTTGTGAAGATGTCCTTGACTCCGCGGCAACGGCGCCAGAAAAAACCTTGATGCGCTCGACATTCGACGTAGAGCTCGTTGGGAACCCCAAGAGGAAGGTACGATGAATACAGCAGCAAGTCTTCCCTCAGTTATGAAACCAAGGTTTAATCGAACCAGTAGGAGCAAGGAAACACCCCAAAGGTGTTACTAGCTGAGCTTTCGCAGGGCGCACTACCAGTGCTAGTAGCAACGTGGAGACCTGCACAACACAACCACAAAACTTTGTCCCCAACTTGCGATGAGGTTGTCAATCTCACCGTGTTTTGCAGAAAACAAAGGATTAAACGTATCGAATGGAAAGAGGTAAAAGTTTGCAGAAAGTAAACACAAAGCAGAAACAGTTTATAGATTGTATGTAAAGAAAAAGGACCGAGATCCATAGTTCACTAGAGGTGGCTCTCCTTAGATAGATAACATGCTGGGTGAACAAATTACAGCGGGGCAATTGACAAACACCGAGAAAGCAATACATGCATATACTAATCATCTTGACTCCTCTGAGACTTGATTGGGCATTACAACATAATACATAGACCGCCATCCAACTGCATCTATGACTAAGAATCCACCTGCAGGTTATCATCTGAACCCCCTCCAGTATTAAGTTGCAAGCAACAGATTATTGCTTTATGAATTGCATGTAAAGTAAACAATACGATTGTTGTATGAACAAAGGATTGTTGTTTTTTCCCTAGTAGCAACAACACATCTAGTACCTTAGAGATTTCTGTCACTTCCCCAGATTACCAGAGGCATGAACCCACTATCGAGCATAAATTCTAACTCTTGGAGTTGCTAGCATCTACTTGGCCAAGATAGCTACTAATAACGGAAAGCATGCAAGATCTCAAATAACAAAGACATGATAGAATCAATAATCAATCTGAAATAGCATCTCAATATCCATCGGATCCCCGCAAACACAATGAATTACAAATAGATGATCTTGATCATGAACGGAGCTCACAAGATCAAACATGAAAGCACAAAGGTGGAGAAACCAACCATCTAGCTACTACATGGATCCGTAGTCCAAGGATGAACTACTCACGCATCACACCGGAGGCTTGCATGGTGATGAAGAAGGCCTCCAAGGTGAATTCCCCTCTCCGGCAGGGTGCCGAGAAGAGCTTCAGATCCCCCCGATCTAGGGACAGAGATGACGGCGACTACAGACTCTTTCGTGGATTTTTTTGATCGGGTACTTAGGGTTTTCGTCCCGAGGGCAACTTATAGGCGGAAGGATAGGCCGAGGGGGTGCTGGGGTCGGCCAGACGACCCCCTGGAGCGGGCCAGACCTGGCCACGCGGCCAGGTGGTGTTGCCGGCCCCCATCCCTTCTTCGTCTCGTATTTTGGCACTTGATCCCTTCCGGAAAAATAGGCACTTTGACTTTTGTCCCGTCCAATTCCGAGAATATTCATTTTCTAACTTTCCTGGAACCAAAAACAGCAGAAAACAGGTAGCTGGCACTGTGGCTCTTGTTAATGGGTTAGTCCAAGAAATCATAATAAAAGTACTCCAAAGTTGGAACAAAACACAAGAAAGTGGATAAAACCAAGCATGGAACATCAAAAATCATAGATACATTTGCAATGTATTAAGGCACCACCACCGCCGGCGCTGGAAAGAAGAAAGGTGCGGGCTCCCGCATCACCAATGGCTCCTGGCACGCATCTGTTATCAAGTCGTCCGAGCTGCACACTCTTCGTCAAGATGGAGCGCTTCCTTCCACGGAAGATGACTCTTGACTACCTGGCAACGAGGTATTAACCTGTCCTCCTAGGGGTTTCTGAGTGATGTTCCTTGCGTTCATCATTCGAGGTATCTCTCTCCCCTGCATCCATTTGTTAGGGGTCTTCTCTGCTTCTATGGGCTCTAGCTGTATCAGCTGTCCCCAAATTCGATTCTTCATATCTCTTGTTTCATCACTTTCTACGAGTGTTGGCTCATCAAGCCACACTTTGGTCTCTTCAAGAAGCTTTTAAGCTTAAGCATTAGTCAGGGTCGGGCTCTGTAGTCTACGATGTAGGAGGCTGCGGGATCCACGTCGACTCCTCCTCCACCTACTTTGATATCAAGCTCACCACGCCTGTCCAAGGGTGGAGAGATAAGTGGTTCTACAACCGCGATCAGAAGGTCGACGGAGAGCACTACGGACTCGCGCCCTTTGATACCATGGCGGCTTGCAAGAGGAGGCGCTCCTGGAAGAATGTCGTGATGCCTGGCAAGTCTGAGGAGATGGAAATGCTGTATCAGCGTGTCTGTGACCTTGAAGGCCGCATAGTCAAAGAAGAGGGTGGTTCTTCTCTCATTCACACGTGGTTGCGCCGCCGCATCCAGCCTCTGTAGGCTAGAGTCCATCCGATGTACCACTGGGTCGGTGCTAGCGATGTCACTCGCATATCTGTGGAGGGCATTTCTGTGGGTGAGATAGACAGAAGGTTGCGACTGGTGACCAAATACACTGCCAAGGAGGATCTCCCAGGCAAATCAGTTGTGCCTCCTTTCGATGCCAATAACCCTCCTCCTGAGGTAGAACTGTACTATGAAGTAGTTTACTTTTTTGATTGCCTACCAAGTACTTGATATGTAATGATATATCTTCTAATTGCAGGACTCGAACGTGGCTGCCAGTTTTCCTCCTCAGCCTAAAGGGATTATCCAAGCGGAGGAGGAGGACGAGTAGGGGTCCATAGTCCCCATGGTGGAACAAGAGGAAACCCCCTAGTCTGGTGACCGCGGGACTCATAAGCATTCCCAAAGCTAGGATTCAGACGTGTCCTTGCTGTCAACGCCAGAGGGCTCTCCTACTGCTGTTGTAGAGGAGCCGATCCCCGCTGTTCCTATCCGCGACATGGCTCCTCCCACTTCGAAGAAGTTGCAGTTGCCGAAGGAGTCATCGGATGAATCCTTTGACGTCAACAAATTCAACTGGTGAGTTTTAATATCCGCGAGTTCGTCTTGTTTTCTTTGGAGTTGCTTTTCTGAAGTGGTGCCGGACATGTTTTGTAGTCAAACGGCATCGTCATCCTCTGACGACGTCCAATTTGTGAAAGAATCCGGAGTCGCAGGCTCCAAGACCAAGGAGATGGCCGCACGGTCTCCTTCTCCTCCAGTGGCGGCCCACTCCGGCGCCAATTCTTCGAGTTCCCCACATGCTGGGGAGCACTAGATGGTTGCGCAGATGACTGCCCGATAGGCATCTTCGGAGTCCCTGGAGGAACACTTGAGCATCATTTGTGCCATTGGCGGTCGATTTGTGAAATTGTGTGCCTTTTGTTGACGTCATATCTTTGTTTTCTTTTGGATGCATCCCATCATGAAGGATGCTACTCGTCTCGCAAAGAAAGTCCTTGATTTGGGTCGACAACACACCTTGCTAGACCATCGCCACCATGCAGTCGAAGGTTGGTACTACTCTCTTCTGTCTTCGTGGAAATTTATCAACTCAATTGTTGTTATGCCTTGTCCTTTGTAGGTGAGCACAATGAACTTCTCCGTCGCGTTACGTCCCTCGAGAAGGGACTTGCCGTGGCAGATAAAAAGCACGATGAGGCAGTTGCGGCTCTGGAGGAGTCGCGGAAGCGTGAGGAAGACTTGCGATCTTCCAATGCCGAAAGGGAGAAGTTGTTCGAAGAACAACTTTTCTTGATTGCCAAGGATCTCTCAGGTAATTTTCAGTTTGATTTGCATTGCTCCTTGTTTGATGTCATGGTGCTGCGCTGACACTCTATGTACGCAGATGCCACCGACGTGAGCTTTGACGCCCAGGCCCTGCGCCGCATGGATGCTTTGGCTGGCGCCATGGCCGCAGTCGAGGACTACAGTGTCTCCCTTCAGGAGAGGTTGGGGAGGGTCGAAGGTGTGATGGGCTGTCTCTAGGAGGACCTGACTCCCAAGGCCGGCCTAATCGATAATCTTGATGACCTGGTGGAATCCTTCGCTGGAGGTATTCCTATGGACTTCAAGAACTCCTAGCGGTCTGTCGGCATCACCATGGCACTCGCGATGGCGCAAGACCATGGCGTGGAGTTGGATCGCGCCGCGATCTTCGAGGTGATGCCTGTCGATGCCAGAGGCCAGCACGTAGTGTTTGCTCCCTTCGCTAGTAGCTGCAGTAAATATGGGCCTCAGCTTATCGAGACAGTCGCAAAATACTCTGAGGAGCGGCGGCGAGTGAAGGCAACGAAGACCGTGGCATCTGGGACCACCACCTGCAAATCCATGGCGTCGGAGACTGCCACGGATGCGATCAAGCCCCCAAAGTCAAAGTCTAAGTCGAAAAAGCAGATTGCTCTGTAGTTTACCCTTTGTTATAGGTGTAGCTTGTGGGGTGTGCTCCCTTGGCACTTTTATCGAATTTGAATGCAATCTTCCTTTTTATCCATGTATGGGTAGTCTCATTTTCCTCTTGCTTGATTCTACCTAGGGTCCTTCGAGTGGTCCTCATGATTCTCCTCCCACGAATGAAACCACGGCGGATCCGTGTTCAAAGGTGGAGGAATTGTTGTTGCTTTCGCAACTGTGCGACCGCATTAAGCAGTTGGAGTGTGAGTTGCCCATTGTCCGCAGTAACGTGGATGTGTGGAATTTGAAAGCTGAGAAGGCCACCGCCCGCGAGAAGTATCTCTTGGATGAAGTGGCGCAGTTGAACTATCAGTTTAAATGTTAGCTCTCTGTCTTCTCATCTTGTCTTTTAGTCAGTCGTAGCGATGCCTTGTCCTTACACTTTGTTGATTGCTTGGTGTAGTTGTTAGCGCTCGTCATCCACAAGATGAGAAGGACCGGGTGGCCATTCGGATGAATAACCTGACCCAAGAGCAGCTGCAGGCTAGTGGGTATTTTTGCGTGGACCACGATCATGCAGTCGCGTTGGCGACCCTGCAAGATCGTGCTTCTCGAGTGCTTTAATGCTTGAAGAAGGCGCAATCATGCCTTAGTCACATTTATCAGACGATGTTTCCGCTGGATGCTGTCCCTTCATGCATGTTGGCTCTGCTGGTGAAATTTCAAGATATAAGCGCAGTTCGTGAATGTGTGTGACAACAACTGGTCACAGGTGCGAAGGCTGCCTTGTCGCTAGTGCGACTGCATAGACCAGATGTGGATGTCGCGTCTGTTGCTGCTGGACCGCCGCCTCCACCAGAAGGGATGGCTTGGGACATGGTTCCGCATTATCGAGCGGTTGACCAGCCGGTGGAGGACATCGTCAATTTCTTCGAGGAGCAGACAAACGTTTTTATTTTGCAGCAGTAGCATAGTTTATATCTTGCATGTAGATGTAGAAGTGTTTTAAAGTTTGTATGATTGTATTGGGTGTATTTAGCACCCGTTGATATGTGAAGAGCTTGCTAGCTTGTATAATTTTCGAGTGTATGGTACTCTGCAGTTCCTTTTCGTTAGCCTGACGTGTATTTATCTCAGCACCTTGCCAACCTGTCAGGTGCATTGCAACTGGGTTGGTGTTTATGAAGGGTTCGATTGGTAGCGTGTTAGCTACTCGGGATACTGCGATTTGTTCGTAGAATGAAGGTGTAAAGGGTGGCATAGCCCCCGAGTGATGAAACTACAAGAAAAATAGAAAAATACACAGAGTTTTGGGGCACTTAGCTTTATTTATTCGCAGAATAGTACGAGGTACGAAGTGTGGCTAAGTATCCTGGCTAAATAGACTTATTTGTAATGTAAAAACGACTAGAGGTAGAAATGACGTAGCTGCGCGACGTTCAAGGGGTTGGAGTATGCAACTCCGCTTACTAGGTCTTTGAGGCGATATGCGCCACCTGGGATTACTTCAGTAATCACATAAGGTCCTTCCCAGGAGGACTCGAGTTTAAGGTGCCCTTGCTGCTTCAGTCGCAGGACCAAACCTCCTTCGACAAAGGATCTGGGGCGTAGCCTTCTGCTATGGTAGTTGCGGAGGTTCTGTTGATAGATCGTTGATCTCTCTGCTAGGATCTCGCGTGCCTCGTCGAGGAGGTCGACGGAGGCTTCGAGTGCGAGAGTTGACTCCTGCTGGCTATAAGCAACCACCCGTGGGGCTTTGTAGCGCACTTCTGCGGGTAGCACCGCCTCAGCACCGCGCACCATGAAGAACGGAGTGTATCCCATGGCGCTATTTGGAGTTGTGCGTAGGCTCCAAAGTACGGATTGCAGCTCGTCTAGCCAGCATACGGCGGCTTGTTCGAGTGGCCAAATGAGTCATTTCTTGATTCCGCCGCAGATGAGGCTATTGGCCTTTCGACTTGACCGTTTTTCTGAGGGTGAGCCACCGAGGCTTAGCTAATGTTGATTCCCAGGTTTTCGTAGAATTCCTGGAACTCCTTGGAGGTGAAGTTCGTTCCATTGTCCGTGATGATGCTATTTGGCACTCTGAAGTGGTAGACGATGGACTCGAAGAACTTGACGGTGCTGGCTCCTGAATTATTCGTCACCAGCATGGCCTCGATCCACTTGGTGAATTTGTCAACTATGACTAAGAGGTAGACGTAGCCTCCGTGCAAGGACTTTGGGAGCTTGCCGACCATGTCGAGTCCCCATTGTGTGAAGGGCCAAGCCAATGGTATTGGCCTGAGTTCCGGGCCAAGTGCGTGTGATTTGTCCGCGAATCGCTGGCAAGCGTTCCATCGCTAGACAATGTCCTTGGCATCGCGCATGGCCGTGGGCCAATAGAATCCGGCTCGCAGAGCTTTGGCGACGAGGGCGCGACTGCCAGCATGGTGTCCGCAAGTACCTTCATGTATGTCAAGGAGGACGGCCCTTCCGTCTCTGTTGGAGACACACCGTTGAAGTACCCCTATGATGCTGCGCTTGTACAGTTCGCCGTTGATGAGGGTGAATGCCTTGGATCATCGCGCGATGTGTCGCGCATTAGTCGGGTCATCTGGCAGCCTCTTGCTAAGCAGATATGTGATGTACGACTGTGTCCAAGATGGCTCGATTATCATGACCTCCATTGGTCCTTCGAGTGCTGTATCAATGTCCATGTCATCAAGTGTCATTGGCTCGTTGGGTGGCGTAGCCCCCGAGTCCATTGACAGGCTCGCTTTTTTTTCCGAAGCCTTGGGCTTGATGGAGCGCTCGTAGATGCGCTTGAGGAATACCCTAGGTGGTATGGGGGCGCAAGTGGAACCGATGTTGGCGAGTATATCTGCCTCTTCGTTGCTTTCGCAGCCTACGTGCCGCATCTCGTAGCCGTCGAAGTCTCCCTCGAGTGTGTCATAGAGGTCGCGATAGGCGATCATGTTGTCGCTCAGTGTGTCACACTCGTGCATCGTCTGGTTGACCACCATCTTGGAGTCGCCATAGATGATGAGCCTCTTGGTGCCGTAGGCTTTCACCATCCGCATTCCATGGATTAAGGCTTCGTACTCGGCCTCGTTATTGGAAGCTATGAACTGCATTCACAGAACATATTTCATCTTGTCTCCTTGTGGCGATGTTAGTATGACACCTGCGCCAGCTCCATCTTTTCGCTTGGACCCGTCGATGTGCATTGTCCAGAGGTAGGACATATCTAGCTTGTCGGGGAGCTGGTTCTCCATCTAGTGCACGAGAAAGTCCGGGAGAACTTGCGACTTGATCGCGTCATGCTTCTCATATGTGATATCTCGTGGAGACAGTTCGATTCCCCAGAGCGCGACTCGTCCGGTGGCGTCAGGATTATTGAGTATATGCCCGAGCGGGGCATCGTTTACCACCACGATTGAGTGCTCCTGGAAATAGTGACGCAGTCGCCTGGCTGTCATGAAGACGCCGTACGGCAACTTCTGGTAGTGCGGGTACCGCTGCTTTGTTGGCATGAGGACCTCGCTGAGGTAGTATACTGGGCTCTAGACCCCGTGGACTTCATTTTCTTCGGCTCCTTCCACCACAAGCACCAGGCTGACCACCTGGTTGGTGGAGGAGATGTAGAGCAGTAGTGGTTCCTTTTCGCGAGGTGTCACCAGTACTGGCAAGGTGGATAGTAGACGCCTGAGGTCTTCGAATGCTTCTTGCACGTTGTCTGTCCACTTGAACTTGTCAGCTTTGCGGAGGAGTTGGTAGAAGGCAGTGCCTTTTCGCCCATTCGACTGATAAATCGACTGAGCGCCGCGATTCGCCCAGCCAGCGGCTGGATGCCTTTTACATTCTTTGGCTTCTCCATGGCCAGTATGGCCTTTATTTTCTTCGGGTTTGCCTCTATCCCCCTCGCAGAGATGAGATACCCGAGTAGTTGCCTAGATGGCACGCCGAAGGCGCATTTGTCTAGATTGAGCTTGATCCCGTAGCGGTCGAGGTTAGCGAGGTCTCACAGAGATCGTCGATTAACATGTCTTCCTCTTTGGTTTTGATGATGATGTCGTCAACGTATACTTGGATATTGCGACCAAGTTGGTTCTTGAGGCAAGCTTGCACGCACCGTTGATAGGTGGCTCCTGTGTTTTTTAGCCCGAAAGGCATCGTGTTGTAGCAGAACACACCAAAGGGTGTTGTAAACGCCATTTTCTCCTGGTCTTCCTCCTTCATTCAAATCTGATTGTAGCCTGAGTCGACATCGAGGAAGCAGAGGCGCTCACATCCTGTAGTGGAGTCGATTCTTTGATCGATCCGTGGCAATGGGAAGTGATCCTTTGGGCAATGCTTATTCTAGGAGGTGAAGTCCACACACATCCGTAGGATATCCGTGTCTTTTTTAGGCACAAGCACTGTGTTAGCGAGCCAAGTTCTTTCCTTGATCTCGTGTATGAAATTTGCGTCGAGGAGTCTGTTGATCTCCATACCGACTGCTTTTGCTCTTGGTTTAGACAGTCGCCGTATTGTCTGCTTGACTGGCCTTGTGTCTGGATTCACGTTGAGTGAGTGCTCGGCGAATTCACTAGGAACCCCTGGCATGTCCGCTAGACACCAGGCGAAGATTTCCCAGTGCTCACGGAGGAATTCGACGAGCGCGAGTTCCTATGCGGAACTCAAGTTGTTGGTGATGAGGGCCGTCTTGGTCGGGTCCATTCGGTGGACCTGGACTTTCTTTGTGTGCACCGACGAGTCAAAGGATAGGTCGGGTGAACTTGGCCTGCTCAGGGGAGGCAAACTGTTGTCTGTCGACTCCTTCAGCTTTGCGAGTTCCTCTTTCATGCCAAAGGACTGGGAGATTCTGTTGAATTCCCTGTCACAGCTATCGGACCTCTCGAAGTTTCCGTTGATTGTGATGATACCGTTTGGTCCTGGCATCTTCATCTACAGATAGGCGTAGTGTGGCACCGCCATGAACCTCGCGAACACGACACGTCCGAGGATGCAGTGGTACTGTGAGGGCTAGTTGATGCACTCTCGCCAAAAATTTTGCGGTGTGCCGAAGATGACGTCGAGGTTGATTTTACCCATGGGGTACACTCCCTTCCCTGGGACGATGCCATGGAACGTTGTGTCTGACACTTCCAGACATGTCTGCGGGATCCGCATTGCTCGTAAGGTACTTGCGAACATGAGATTAAAGCCGCTTCCGCCGTCCATGAAGATATGACTCATATCGAAGCCCCTGATCTGCACCTCGAGTACGAGGGGACAGTGGCTTGGACGAGGAACTTGGCGCGGGTGGTCGCGCTTGTCGAAGGTGATGCAGGACTCGCTTCCACTAAGGTACTCAGTGGTGGAAGGTGGAGAGTTTATTGCCAAATTGACTTGGCGAGTGATTGCCTTCTGCATTCAATTGGAGGGGCGCCATTTTTGGATCATCCCCATGTTGCCCACGGCTCGTGGGTACGGCTCGCCTCCATGATGCTGGACTGGCACAGCCGTAGGTGGTGGTGGCCCTAGCGGTGGTGGTGGAGCTCCATGTGCCATTGTGCCTAGGGCATCTCCATAGCCCCAGTTGATCGCGTCGCGATTCATTTGGGCCAGGCCCTCGTGGAGTTTGAGGAACTTGTGGAAATCCTTTAGAAGGTGGCTGGATTTTTTCTTGTCGTCGTGCTTGTTGATGTAGAAGTGCATGTTGCATGGTCCGGACAATTTGTCCTGGATGGATGTTGCGGGTGCCTCTTCACGAATGCGGCGTTGCCACACTTGCGTGGTTTTCCTAGCGTCGCGGTGTCCCCCGTTGCGATATCCGATGTTGTGGTTTTCGTCGTGTTTGTCGGTGTAGCTAACCGCGACCATGTTGACTTCGCCGCGGTCCTCATAGACACGCATTCGACGTTTTCCTCGACGGCCGCGTATGCGCGAAAGGTCGTCATCATCGTCGGAGTAGGTGCAGTTTTTTACCGAATCTTCTCCGTCCGCCCACCGATTCATGATTTCCATCAGGTGGTCAATCGTTTTGGGCTTCGAGCGGCCCAGCTCCTCCCTGAGCTCTATACGGCAAATGGCGCCGTTGAACGTGTTGATTGCGCGGTCCTCCGAGATGTTTTCTACGGAGTTCTTGATGATGGACCACCTCTGGATGTACGAGCACAACGACTCGCTAGACCTTTGGTGGCAGCTTCTTAGTTCTTCGATTGACGCGGGCCTTTTGTAAGTGCTCTTGAAGTTGTGCACGAAGTTATAAACCAGCTCTTCCCAAGTGCGAATTGATCCGCGCGGGAGGTTGTTGAGCCATGCGCGGGCGATGCCTTGTAGCTGTAGCTGCAGGCATTGCATTGACGTGCTTGAGCTTCCACCGTGTAGCCTGACGGAGGAAATGTGATCCTCCAGCCAGATTGGTCCTGCAGGCCGTCAAATTTTGGGTTCTCCGATGGGAGCGTGAACTCCTTAGGCATTCGCTTTTGCCTGATGGCCCTACTGAAGCATCTAGCGCTATAGAGCTCCGTTTCATCTTCTTCCGAATCAGTCGAGTGAGCCCGCCTTTCCCGCATCTTGTCGACCTTGTGCTGCGTGATGTCATCACGCACGTCATAGTTATGGTCATGCTACCGTGAGCGACGTCGCCATGACAAATCGTGGTTGTCATCGCTGGAGGAGTACGAGTAGTAGTATTTGGCCACAGCCTTGCTTTTCTTCGGCTCTGGTGTTGGCTCTTTATCGAGGGCGGCCTCGATTAGCCCCAGGCCCATGATCATAGATCAGTGCATGGTAGCTCGTGGATCTCCAACCGATGGCTGGTTGTTGAGGAGGTACATGGTGGCCGCCATCACCACAGCTTGCAGCGTCTTCGGGAGCACGTTGCCCCTCGTATCCACCATCATAGAGCCAAAGTCAAGGACTTTCGCGGCTTCTATGCGCTCTTGGTCGGTGAGGTGGGCCAGTTGAGATCGTCTTTTGTTGGCCAGGTACTCGTTGCCCTTGGAGGAGGATCCTCTGTGGGAGGAGAACTGAGCTCGCCGAAGGCTCGACTCATCCGCCGCCTTTCTGCGCGCCTCGAGTTACACAATTACCTGCAGCTGGCGTTTGAATTCTTCCTTCAGCAGCCAATGGTAACCCATCAGCATGTCCTGCGATGTGTTGGAGGGTAGACGATTGCCCCGTAGAGCTTCTCGATAGTGGGCCCATTCATTGTCCTTGAGCTTGATCAGCATGCGCTCTCCGGTGTTCTCATTCGTCGTGAGGTGCGGTTCTCCTCTCGTCCTGTTATTAGTGGGCGCACCGTTTGTGGGGCCACTGTTGGTAGGGCTGCCGTTTGCGACTGGTATACTGCCATTGGTCGGTCCAGTGCCATTGCCGGTGTTTTTGCGATTGACGCCGGTGTCGCCCGTGTTGATGACGACACACATGAAGTGGTTGGGGAAGCTGCTGCTCCCACAACTTTCAGATCCAGAGCCCTAGGCTCCATCTTCTGTAGCCAAGCCACCCAGATCGGATCCACGACTACTGTCGCTGTCCATGCTCCCAGCTGTTGCTAGGGCATTGAGCGTCTGAGGGTGACGATTGGTGGCAGGAACCATGATGATGGAGAAATCACGGGTGCCGTTGGCTGGTCAGGCATCCGAAGCGTACCCAGTAGACCGACCTAGAAGCGAAAGCTCCCGATCACCAGGCTGATCCCATCGCCCACGGACTCGTTAGCCGGGTGAGTGGCCGGCGTGTGGACGGTGAAGTTGAAAGCATCGAAGAGCTGGCGAATCTCTGCTGTTGCAGAGTTGTAGATTGCGGTTGATGGGGCAGAAGAAGCCGCGACATCAGCACTCCTAGTTCCCACAGACTGCGCCAATTGACGAGGGTTTAACTCGCCAATGCCCATTGTTATGGACTTGGGTTTTAGAGAAGGAGGGAGCGCTGGAGGCATCAATCGGCTAGCAAACAAGCACACATGGACACAAGGTTTACCTAGGTTCAGGCCTTGTAGAGGTCCCTACTCCTGCTTGTCTGCTCTTGGAATTATCGAGGGAGTCGAAAGTTACAGGGGTGCGCAGATGCAATCTGGCGATGGTTGTGGAAACTAGGGTTGTCACCGTCCTCCTCGCTGCCGCCTCCTAGCGTTTATATAGATAGGCTAGGTCTCGGGTAGCAGGTCGAGTCGGTTATAGATTAGGGTTTGCCCATTTGAACTTTTTATCTTAAGCTTCTTCTTGCGTTGCAAGCAATCGGAGTCTCTGTGGGTCACCCAAATTCTGTATTGGGCCTTGGCAACTCTGTGGGCTCCTGTCGTATCTGGACCGTATATGCCAAACTCGAGTACCTGTAGGGTATACCCATGTCACTCGTACTTCTTGAATATTTTTTGGGGTGACACGGGTGGCATCCCCAAGCTTGAGCTTTTGTCCATACTTCATCTCATCACATTATTCTTCCCAACACTTGAAAATTTCCTTCATACAAAACTTCACACAATCTTCATTAGCAACATTAGTGTATTCAAGATAATAAGTCTTTGGGTTTAGTTTCAACACAAGTAAAACTTCTATTAAAACACAAGCTACTGTAGCAATTCCTTCTAAAAGCTCAAGTGATCAAATAGAACTAAAAAAGAAACCGATTAAGAGCCAAATGCAAATAATGGTAGAAATCTGTCAAAATAGACCAGTAGGTAAAGAACGATTTTTTGGAAAATCTTCTGTTGCTCAAATAGAAAAGTGCAAAACTAACGAAAGTTGGGTAATAACCTGGGGCATAAGAACAGAAAATTACAGCTCAATCCGACGTACTGAGATTTTTCACGTTTGTTTTAACAGTGACGCACATAAATCTGTTTCAGGATAGCAACTTCCCCATATCTTACTTCCCTCTCATTAGAAGTTATTCTTGGCACAAAAATCAAACAAAAAGGATAAGAAGAGGTTATTACAGAGGAAATAACTTCCAAGACTCGACAAAACAAAAATAAACTAAAAGTAAAAATATAATGGGTTGTCTCCCAAAAGCTCTTTCTTTATAGCCATTAAGATAGGCATGATAATTTCGATGATGCTCACATAAGAAATATGAATTGAAGTAAAAGAGAGCATCAAGACACAAATATGGAACAAATTTAAGTCTAACCGACTTCCTATGAAAAATAATCTTGTAAAGAAACAAGTCATGAAAGCACAAAGCAACAAGCATAGTAAAGCAAAACAAGTCCAACTTCAAAAATTTCAACATAAAGAGGGGAAACTTAATATTGTTGAGATACATAAAAAACCATGTTTCCCTCTCTCATAATAACTTTCAGTAGCATCATGAATAAAAGTAACAATATTAATATCACATAAAACATTCTTATCATGAGCCACATGCATAAAATAATTATTACTCTCCCTATAAGCATAATCATTCTTATTAATCGTAGTGGGAGAAAATTCAACAAAATAGCTATCATTATTATTCTCATCACCATAATCATCAAATATAGGAGGCATATTGTAATCATAATTAATTTTCTCCTCAATAGTAGGTGGACTGAAAATATCATATTCATCATTGTAATCATCATATATTGGAGGTATAGTATCATCAAAGTAAATTTTCTCCTCCGTGCTTGGGGGACTAAAAAGATCATTTTCATAAAAACTAGCTTCCCCAAGCTTTGACTTTTCCATAGCATTAGCAATAATGGTGTTCAAAGAATTCATACTAATAACATTGCTATTAGCACGCAAATAAAGTTCCATAGGTTTTTAATTTTCTCATCAAACACTTCATGTCCTAACTCAAGATAAATACTATAAATCTCTCTATTTTTTTTGTTGTTTTCCATTAAGCCTAACTAGTGAAAATAAAAACAAGAAACAAAAAGAGATAATTGCAGAATCTAAAGGAAATAACTTCGAGCACTCTCACACCAGCAATAGTACTAGAAGATAGCTTAGTAGCCAGAGGATGTGAGTACCTTTTACATTACCTCCATGTTGGGGGGGGGATACCCCCGGGTACGGTAACGCCGGGGTATAAAGGCCGAGTTAGCTGGGGTACGGCACGGTCAAAGCAAGAACTGACCGAGTCACCTGAAAGCAGGCCGAACCACGGAGTGACCCGACCCGTGGAGCATCTCCTTAGCCATAGCCCGGCCGGCATAAATTATATGACAGCCATGTTAGTCTATGTGTTGTGCAGGTACATTCATTGCCGGATTAGCCACATACAAGCCGGACTATCTTATGGCTTGTAATAGAAGGAATGAATCTCCCGCTGGTCAAAAGGTGGCTTTATTAGCTGTAATATGAGCGAATCAAAGCAAAGAGGAGGACCAATGGGTCAGGGGCGGCCAAGATGACGTGGGCAATGTCGGCTGACGTAGCCCGTGTCTGGTGACACATATAGACGAGGATTACGTTGCGGGTTACGTCCAAAGCTCGGATGAGCCATTAAAAGAGTATAAAGAAGCATCTAGCTTTAGTCGAGGGGCATATTTGGGGAATATGCTGTCACGTGTGCCCTAACTTTGTAACCCAGGCTACCCTATATAAGGAGCACCGGGGCCTCCATAGAGGGGGATCGATCATTTTCTCTATCTAAGGTAGAACTCTAGGGCTAGATTGTGGGGAGTAAGAGACATTGTCTCCTTCTCACCAATAGCTTGAAGAGCATCTATAAATGCCATTGATAGAGAGAATACAAGAACATCTGTGCGTGGAATCACCATGTTCTCCCTCCCTGGATTCCCCTAGCACACATTGGCCCCATCTTTAGCCTATCCATGGCATCTGCCGTGCCACCACCACGACATTTGGTGCCCACCGTGGGGATAGTGGTGCTAGCAGGGGTGAAAATTCAGACGGGAAGCATCTTCAGCACCGGCGAGCGCATCGTCTTCGGCCTCGTTCAAAGCTTTGGAGCGCTGGACTACGTCAGCGACAACGCTGGGAGCTTTGGCAGGCACCCCCTCCGCACAATAGCGTCTTCATGAAGCTTGGCTTGCACAAGATCTACGTCAGCGTGGATGAGTCCTGCGTTCATCCGCGGCACATCGTCGAGGGAGGCGAGCCACCTCTCAGCGTAGCTTTGTTAGGAATATGCCCTAGAGGCAATCATGTATGATGTTATTCCTGTGTATTCATAAGGTTATGGTCCATGTATGAACTACTTATATGTATCATTGAATATGTGATTTGATTGTGGAACTACATATTCATGTTGTTCATACTAATTGTCCTTGGTCATTGAGGTTGTGCCGGACACACAACTTAGACCAATGTGAAAGTTGGCAGATGACTAGGTTCCACTTATCATGGGCATGGAGATGCTATTCCGACTTACACGGATTCGACTAAAGAGTTTACCGAGTCGGACTGACCCATATTGAGATGCAACGAACAAGTCGTCATTTGCATGTCTCAATCAATGTAATCCTTAGACCTAAGGTTATTGCACAATCCGAGTTGAGGATCACCGACTTAGGTTCTGTCAAACGTTGTTCCGTCAATGGGCAGTTATAAAGGCGGAGTTCGGGTCGACTGTGAATCAAGCTGTGTGATATGAATGAACAAGATGGGATTTTGCCCCTCCATCTGGAGAGATATTCTCTAGGCCCTCTCAGAAGATATGATTCAGAAAGCATGGCCATGCGCGTCTCGGATTAAGTGTTAACCTAGGCAATCGACTAAGAGTTAGTCGGATGAATCACGTATCTCGGATCGAGAAAGAGAGTCGGACTATTTAAGGGATGACGATCATTCGCCTATAGTCCGACAAGGTATATCGTGAGGCAAAAGGGACTTAGACGAAATTCGCATTGGAAAGGTATGTCGTCATGACTTATTGGTACTTGGGAGTCGGCACGTTCTGCTAGGGGCCGCTATCGACTGATCGATCACGAGTGAGACTCGGAATCGTGTCCGGGTTACCATGAGCCTGTCGGGTCACACACTTAAGAGCGGGAGCAGTTTGGGTTAGACCCGAACAGGAAATCTATTTGGGTTGGACCCAAATAGAGACATGGACTTAGTCAGCAAGTGAGACTTGCAGTGGCTAATATAGGCCTTTTAGTGAATGGGCCACAAGTGAGCGGAGCCCACTTTCACTCCCTATATAAGCTAGGGCGCAGGTGCTTAGAGCACAAGGTTAGGTCACTCCATGTGTTGGAAACCCTAGCCCCAGTCCGTCCTATCGCCGTCGTACCGGACCTTGCAGTCCATCGCCGGCGCTCCTCCTTGTACGTGTGGATACTGGCGGAGGTGTTGTACGTTCATCACTTCGACGATCGTGAAGAAAGAACGGATCGTGGATCGTGGAACTGGAATGAATCACGAGGACTGCACTTCATCAAGCGATGTGCTTCATCAATTCTGCAACTGCGTGTCTAGTGGTAATCCTCGTGGCCTTCTACCTGAGCTGGATCTTGGGATCACCGCATAGGGAAAAAATTTTGTTTATCTCTACGTGGCCCAACAAGCTCGTGGTGCGCGTATCACTTGCCCCACCAACAACGTTGAGGTCCTGATGACCGCGCCAGACGCGGAAGCAAGCAAGGGCCCGACGCGAGAGCCGGAAGTCACACCGAAGCAGACCATGTCTAGATTTCCCCCACTAGAGAGGCCAGAGAATGTGCTCCAGCAAGCGATAGATAGCCTAGCCACTCCAATAGCACCTATGGTAGATCCGGCTCAGGCGCAAGCTGAGTTAGAAGAAACTAGGCAGAAAATGTTAGCTGGGGCAAAGAAGATAGCAGAGCTGCAACATTGTTTAAACATCACGTTGAGAGAATATGCAAAGGTAAATCGCATAGATGGAGTGAAAATCCGAGGTAGGAACCTGATTACTGAGATTGACAAGGAATACGAGCCTAGGCCGGGTCAGACAGTGACGATAGTAACAGGAGGGCTGGATAGGTACAGTACCCCGGCAAAAAACCTCAAGGAAGCAAATGCGGCCGCGTATGAGTTAGAAGGTTTAACCAGAGAGGCCAGGCAAAGGCAACGAGAGAGGGTGAATCACTTGCTGAGAGTCGCTTGCCAGCAAAATGAAGAAATGAGCAAGGCAAACCCGGTGCCACCAGGAGCGTCACACGTGGTTCATTGGGCTAGGAATAAGCGGGCAAGATCTGGAGGAGCCGCATCATCTCTGGGTCACAATCCCAGGAGATAAGAAGTAGTAAACTCCAGGAGAAGAGACAAAGAGATGGTTCCTTATGATCCAGTAAGGGCCAGAAAAGGTAAAGCAGTACAAGTTGATGAAGATCGGCATAGTACCAGCCAAGGTGTGGCTAGACGAGGCAACCGCGTCCGAGGAAATGTCGGTCAGAGAAATGCTGCCAACGGCGATGCCGGACAGTGTGGTCCCATGGGAACGGGGCAAAACATACCTCGGCAGCCGCAGCAGTGTGCACCTCGGCAAGAGGGAAGTGCAGGACAAATGGCACAACAACAAAATGCTGGTCCGAATCAGGAAAGGTATAATGATGGTTATTCGGCTATGATCAACGAAGGTTACCTCACACAGGATCACCACATAATTAGGTCAAGGCTCGGAAGCAGGAACTTGTAGCCAGATGATGCGAGGTTGAAACTGGGTAGGATTTACAGGTCGGAGCTAATCGAAATACAAGGTCCACCTGGTCTAGAATGCTTTGGGCCCCGGACTATGAAGGAGCCACATGTGTCGAACTTTCAGTTGGCCAGAGGAACCAAAACTTATGATGGTAGTACTAGGCTAGAAAATTGGTTGATTGATTATGCGACGGTAGTTAAGATCGCAACAGGGAATTTGAGATGGGCAGTCAGATATGTGCCACAAATGTTGGAAGGACCAACGAGAGTTTGGCTAAACAATTTACCACTAGGAAGTATTAACTGTTGGCTGGATTTCGAGGAGTTGTTCGTTACCAACTTTTCGAGTGCCTACAAGAGGCCAAACATGCCACAGACTCTGGCGCTATGGCGGCAAATACCGAATGAGCCGGATCGGGATTTCTTGGCTCGGTGGTGCAATGTGCGTAACTCGTGCGAGGGAGTAATTGAATCACAAGCTATTGCGTGGTTTGCCCAAGGATGCAGATATGGGAGTACGTCGTGGTAGAGGCTGCAGCGAGACATGCCAACCACTTTGGCTGAAACAATCTGGATCGCAAATTCGTATGCCTTGGGAGACCCAACGCAACCCCGGCTAATGACAAGCGAGGCAAATGAGTAATATTACAACCAAGATGGCTCCTGGTCATCAAGAAGGAATGATTTTCAAGGAAAGAGAAGGGACGAGCGTCCGGATTATAGATATAACTCGCAGCAGGTGGCAGCAGTAGACTAGGACCAACCCAACGCTGGCGCTAGTCAGCGCCAAAAAACTGGAGGACAAAACTAGCAACAGAAAAATGAAGGGAAGAAGCCTTGGAACCGGGAGCAGAAAAAGCAATGGCAAGAATGGAAAGATAGGCCGAGGTATACGTTCGAATCTATGTTGGATCAACCCTACAAGTTCCATACACCAAGTCCGAAAAGTCCAGCAAATCACACAACCCGGCAATGTGAGTGGATGAGGAAGTTAGAGCAGGGAAGTTCGGGGAATGCTTAGGCACCTCAGAACGAAGCACCTAGGAATGAGGCACCAAGGCCACCGCTACTGACAAGGGGGAATGGACAGCAGCTGATGCTGCCGCCACCTCCGCCGAGGTATGAAAATCAGGAAAGAAGGGATGCGGTACATAAAGTAGACAATAACCAGCAACAAGGTCAAGGTTACCACGAGAACGACGGTCGAAACGAGTACAAAGAGCATCATCAAAGTTATTGTGTGTTTACCACGGAAGAAAATGACCGGAAAAACTTGCAACGTCGGCATATGGAGGTAAACACGGTAATGACGACGGTAGTGAGATACATGCCTTGGGTAGATCAGGAGATTACGTGGAGTAATAAGGATCACCCAAAGATCATGCCTAGTCCTAGGACTTATGCACTGGTCCTGGATCCGACGTTCATCGGGCCAAATCTCAATGTGAGGTTTTCCAAAGTACTAATTGACAATCGAAGTAGTATCAACATAATCTACAAGGATACCATGCACAAGTTGGGAATAACAGAACATGCTGCAAGCAACGAGGACCACCTGTCATGGCATTGTGCCAGGCATTTCCTGTGAGCCAATTGGCAAGGTCCGGGTTGATGTGTTATTCGGTACAAGAGATAATTGCCGAACTGAAAATTTGGAGTTCGAAGTGGTGAATCTGGAGAGCACTTATCACGCGTTGCTCGGCAGGCCCGTGCTGAGCAGGTTCATGGCAAGTACTCACATCAGTTACCTTAAGATGAAACTGCCCGGACCAAGAGGAGTGATAACTATATCAGGAGACTTCCGGCGTTCGATCGAGTGCGCCTCAGCCAGATCTAACTTAGCCGAGTCACTCGTAATAGCTCAAGAAAAAAAGGAAAATACTAGAAGTAGCGGCACTGGCTCAATCCGCGCAGCAGCATATGCCGGCTCTGACCAACCCGCACGGGAGCATGTCGTTCCAAGCAACCAAGGACACAAAGAAAGTGCCAATCGACGATCAGTTCCCGGAGCGCACCGTAACCATTGGTGCCGGGTTAAGCAGCAAATAGGAAAGCGAGCTCGTCAACTTCCTCCGTGAGAATCGGGACATCTTTGCTTGGTACACTCAAGATCTGCAAGGTGTATCGAGGGAGTTGGCTGAGCACTCATTAAACGTAAGACCCGGGGATAAGCCAGTAAAGCGCCTCTCCGGTGTTTCGTAGAAGACAGAAGACAGGTTATTGGGGACGAGATAGCAATGCTCCTAGCAGCCGGGTTTATCATGGAAGTACTCTATCCGGATTGACTCTCTAATCCATTGCTAGTGGAAAAGAAGAAAGATGATCCGAACGTGGTCGTGGTATGGCGGATGTGCATTGACTACACGAACCTGAATAAGGCATGTCCCAAAGATCCGTTCCCACTCCCTAGAATAGATCAAGTCATAGACTCAACGGCAGGATGTGAACTACTGTCATTCATTGATGCGTATGGTTTCCACCAGATACTCCTGAATCTGGATGATCAAATAAAAACTGCATTTATTACCCCGTATGGGGCTTATTGCTATCGCACTATGCCGTTTGGACTACGTAATGCAGGAGCAATGTACCAGCGATGCATGCAAAAATGCTTGCATGGCCAAATAGGTCATAACGTGCAAGTCTATGTGGATGATGTGGTGATAAAGACTAAGGAAAGCAATACGCTCATTGATGACATTCGGCAGACGTTCACGAACTTGAGAAGGTTCTGGATGAAGCTTAACCTGGAGAAATGCACCTTTGGTGTGCCCATGGGAAAGTTACTCGGTTTTCTAGTGTCTAGCCGAGGTATCAAAGCTAACCCGACAAAAATCCAGGCCATAGAGAGAATGGAACTGCCAAAATGCCTTAATGATGTGCAGAAGTTCACTTGTTGTCTGGCATCGTTAAGCAGGTTCATATGTCGGTTGGGAGAGAAGGCCTTGCCCCTCTACCAGTTAATGAAAAAGGCAAACAAATTCACATGGACGCCACAGGCGGACCTAGCGTTTTGAGAATTGAAAAAGATGTTGTCTACTGCACCAATCCTAGCAGCGCCACTACCCAAGGAGCCAATGCTGCTTTACGTAGCCGTGACCAACCGAGTCGTAAGTGCAGTAATTATAGTGGAGCGCGAGGAAGAAGGAAAGTCGGTGCAAAGACCGGTGTATTATCTGAGCGAGGTATTGTCAGCTTCAAAACAGAATTACCCTCACTATCAAAAGATGGCGTATGGCGTGTATATGTCGGCCAAGAAACTCAAACACTATTTCGAGGAACATCCCATCAAAGTGATATGTGAGGCACCCATATCAGAGATTATAAGTAACAAAGATGCAAGTGGCCGGATAGCAAAATGGGCAATCGAGTTAGCCCCATATGCGCCACAATTCGACAGAAGAGAGGCGATAAAATTGCAAGCCGTGGCGGATTTCTTTGTGGAATGGGCCGAGATGCAATACGAGCCACCTCTGCCGGACTCATATTATTGGCGAATGCATTTTGATGGATTAAAATTGAAACAAGGGTTGGGCGCCGGAGTAGTGCTTACTTCACCCAAGAAGGATCAACTGAAATATGTCCTTCAAATCCACTTCAGTGCCTCGAATAATGTTGCGGAATACGAAGCGTTGGTACATGGTCTCAAAGTAGCAAAAGAAGTGGGGATACGCCAGATACAATGCTTTGGAGATTCGGATTTGTTGGTGCAACAAGTTTCTGGAAATTGGGATGCCTTGGATGCTAACATGGCCCTATACAGATTCCATGTTCAAAAAATAAGTGGATTTTTCGAAGGGTGTGAGTTCCATCACATACCTCGGATTGAAAACAAGGCAACAGATACACTGTCCAAGTTAGGCTCATCCTGGCAGCCAATCCCGCAAAATGTTGCTTTGGAGCACTTGAGAAAACCATCTATCACACCATCGCCTGAATCAGACTCAATTTATATCTCGGCACTCACCGGATCTGGAGGTGCGCCCATGGAAAGAGATTGGGGAGGCACCTCAGCAAACCCGGGGACTGCTTCAGTAAACCCGAGGACTGCTTCAGCAAACCCGGGGACTCATCAGCTAGACCTGGGGACTCATCAACTAAACCCGGCAGGAGTTATGTCAGTGGATGCAATGGAAATTGACGAAGAACCATTTCCCGTCCGGGCCATACCAGCTTGGGCCAGGCCAATTTATGATTTCCTGAAAGAAGGAGTTTTGCCGGATGATGAGATACTCTCACGATAGATCCAAAGGAGAGAAAAGGCCTATACTATTATCAACGCCGAATTATACAAAAGAAGTGTGACCACAGTGTTGCAGCGATGTGTTGACCCGGAGGAAGGACTTGACATACTCCGAGATATTCACCAAGGGGAATGTGGCCATCATGCCTCCTCGAGGGCGTTAGTGGCAAAAGATTTCCGGCATGGATTTTATTGGCCAAGTGCTTTGGAGCAAGCAGAGGATCTGGTGAGAAAATGCAATGGCTATCAAAGATACGCCACGAAAACTCATTTACCAATGTCGGAGCTGAAAACTATCCCCATTACCTGGCCATTTGCTGTATGGTGCCTAGATATGGTAGGGCCATTTAAGCCGGCAAAAGGAGGGATGACCCATATGCTAGTTATGGTCGACAAGTTCACCAAGTGGATTGAAGTGAAACCAATTCGGAAATGCGACGAGGCAACAACAGTAAGATTCCTCAAGGATATAATCCTGAGATATGGCTATCCCCATAGCATCATAGCTGATAATGGAACAAATTTCGCTGAAGGAGCATTTGCGAGGTTCTGTCGAGAAAAGAATTTCTGGTTAGATGTCGCCTCAGTTGCCCACCCCGCATCAAACGGGCAAGTGGAAAGATCCAACGGACTAGTTCTGTCCGGGATAAAACCCCGGCTCATAGAGCCGCTGCAAAGATCAGCGGGGTGCTGGATAGAAGAACTACCAGCGGTACTATGGAGTTTAAGAACAACTCTGAATCAATCAACATGCTATACACCATTCTTTCTGGTATATGGGGCAGAAGCTGTGTTACCAGCCGACATAGAGCATGATTCGCCAAGGGTCACCCAATACACAGAAGCCGAAGTGCGCGAAGCCCAGCAAAATGATGTTGATCTGCTGGAAGAAGCGAGAGAACTGACATTGTCCAGATCCGCCATATATCAGCAAAATCTTTGACGCTATCATAGCCAGAAACTAAACCCCCGAGTCTTTCGGGAAGGTGACCTGGTACTCCGGTTGATACAGCGCACTGCTAGCATGCATAAGCTATCCCCTCCATGGGAAGGACCTTTCATTGTAAGCAAAGCCTTGCACAATGATTCCTACTATCTTATTGATGCACAACCCCAGGAAAAGAACAAGGCGGACAGGTCCGGAGAGAAATCTAAGCGACCATGGAATGTAGCACTACTTCGTCCGTTCTACACCTGACAAAGAGGTGAATGTATCCGAACTACTCAGATGTTGGTATGTATGTCGGCAATGAGCTTATTAATGAAACTTTGGCACCCCAAGCAGAGACTCGGGGACTATGGTAAAAATTGTCTTTCTCGTTTTCGTATTTTCATGTTGGCTGGGTTAAGTCACTTATATCTTAGTTGGGTTAGTAATGTGTGAGTACCGAAAACCCAACTCTTCGACTTTGCTGTTGTCCAACAAGAATTGTCTTCATGGCAAGCAAAAGAACAAGTTTGGAATGGCAAAGCACATGAAAAACGACTAAGGAAGAGAACTTAAGCGGGCCGACATTAGTTTTCTGACTAACCCTTGGTTTACTGCATTTATCTAACGCCGGATCATTTTGAGCTAATCTCAAAGTTTCAAGTATTGTTGAATCAATTGTTTGAACCTCGGACTCATAAGTCAAAAAGCCGAATAAGGGTAGACGCGAGCCGAGTCAAAAATTGGGGGAACAAGAAAACGAAACTCGGGGACTTCGCCCACGACAATCCAGCATTAAGAACTTAGTTCCAAGCAATAAGTTGTAGCACAACTAAACCATAGTACTTAGATACATTTATGCCCGGCATTCCGGGGATCTGACAAATATGATAAGTGTTTTTAAGGAGCATGAGCAGCAGTTGAATCATCATCCAAAGAAGGAGGTACTTCGGAATGTGGGGGAGGGGCACTGTCCTCGGCTTCGTCCTCAGGATGGGCTTCGCCGTCCTCCGGGTCTTCGCCCTCCTCGCCAAGCTCGGAGGCCTCACCCTCACTCCCTTCATCTTCTTGCTCTCCAGAAGCAGCTTCATCATAAAAAATGTCGAGATAGCTCGGCCCTTTGTTCCAAGCATGGCAGAAGGAGTACCAGATAAGCTTGTTAGCACAGGCTTTGCGACACGCAACCCATGATGGATCTTCGGTCCACTTTGATCTGGTGCGCGTGTGGGTAAGCAGCCCCAAGTCAATTCCTTCGTACCACGAGAGGACGAACTACATAGCGATGTCAGCCCCGGCTCGCACAGCCGACTCACGCCACAGATGCAGCTGTGTATCGCACTCCATTAATTTGGCTATGAAAGTCGTAAATCTTTTGGGAATGGGCTCAGCAGGCCAGAGGGAGCCGAACATTCACATTGCTGCCGGTATAATGTCCGCGTCGTGGTTCTTTACTAGCTCAAGGCGAGCGGTGAGGCTCGCCAGCAGATCCTCCGTATTATACGGGATTGACTCGGCATCAGGGCCTGCAAGAATACCACGTTGTTCGCGAGACCAGCTTACGGCAGCAGCACCTAGCGTATCACTTTCTAGAAATTTGCCTGAGATCAGAGCAGAAGAAACAGTAACTAAGAGCACCAGATCCAGAGAAACGAAAGTTAAGCAAGGGCAGAAAACTCACGGGCAATCTGGAAGAGGAGTCGCTGAAGCTCGGAATCGACATTGGCGCTATGGGCCTGGAGTTTCTCATATTCGGAGGTTACCGACGTAAGTTTTACGTCGGCTTCCTCCAATAGATCCTTGTCCTTGGAAATTTGAGTCGTCAAACGCTCTTTTTCCTCGGTAAACTCCTGGCCCGCCTTGTCTAGCTCAGTTTTGTGGAGGTCTTTAAGCCTCTGGATTTCGGCATTCAGCCGAGTAATCCCTGAGTCATGGAGCCACAGCCAAGCTATTTCATAATCCTTCTTTTTCAGTTTAGCCTCATGCTTCCCTGCTTGTTCAAGGAAATGGATCATCATGTCAGGAATTGTAACGCTGTCTTCAAGAGCAACTGCAATAGTAGCATAATCCGGAGGGGCCGAGGTATAAATGTCTACCGGAAAAAGAAAGGAGTGTACAGTGATCATGCGAAAGAGATAAGGTTACCTTTGATCTCAGCTAGGTTCTTCCGCATGATGATATTCTCAGCTTCAACCTTGGTTGCATAGTTCGGATGACAAGTTAATAGGGGTCACGGACAACTCCATGGAAGGAAAATGGAAGAGGGAAAAGTTTAAGTAAGAACGTTACCCTTCTTCTATTGATCCTCCAGGAGTTTGCCATAATGCGAATGAACATCTTTATAGGAGTCCAGCAGGCGCTGGAACTCAGCGGTTCGGCGGTTAGTGGTAATCAGAAATAAGCAAGGCAATGTCAAAGTTCAAAGGCAAGGTAAAAAATGAGTCGAAGTCTACAAGATCCGGGCCAAGTGGAACTTAACCCAGCTCTAGGTGTGTGGATATTCGAAGTCTATAAGATACGGGACAAGTGGAACTTAACCTAGCTCTAGGTGTGTGGATATTCGTAGTCTACAGGATCCAGGCCAAGTGGAACTTAACTCGACTCTAGGTGTGTGGATATTCAAAGTCTATAAGATCCTGGCCAAGTGGAACTGAACCCGGCTCTAGGTTTGTGGATATTCGAAGTCTACAAGATCCGGGCCAAGTGGAACTTAACCCGGCTCTAGGTGTGTGGATATTCGAAGTCTAGAAGATCCGGGGCAAGTGGAACTTAACCCGGCTCTAGGTGTGTGGATATTCGAAGTCTATAAGATCTGGGCCAAGTGGAACTTAACCCGGCTCTAGGTGTGTGGATATTCGAAGTCTATAAGGTTTGGGCCAAGTGGAACTTGACCCGGCTCTAACTTTGTTCATATTTGAAATTGCTACAAACAGAAACCAACTTCTCTAAAGAGCATCCGACCGAGTAACAAGTTACTCCCTCAGAGGCTCGGGGACTAGGAGATATATCTACAGGTGCTCAGCTATACAAAGTACTACATCAGAAGAAAAGAATTACCTCCATCATCCGGCCAACCAAAGAGATGGCCTTGGTCACGGAGTTCATCTGTGCGCTGAACTCGGCTGGGCCGAACTTCTCCGGCAGATCATCTTTTGGATCAATGAATTCAGCATTGTTCTAGTTCTTCACGTACTCCAGGAGCAGTGGACTGTAACTTTCGCCAGATGATGAGAAGTTCGCCACAAGGCCGTTGATGTGGGCCTCTCGCCTTGCAGATTGAGCTGCAGTAGGGCTAGTATGCAGAACCAGCTGCCTGCTACCCTTTGATCCGGCGGCAGGTGACCCAAAAGTGATACCCTTAGCTAGTCCGGTAGCTTTCTTGAGCTTGTCGGATGACGAAGGAAGCGGCGGAAGACCCGAGGCTGCTGACCCGGAAGAAGCTTGGGAAGCTGGCAAAAAAATGTCGGCAATAGACGCTGTTGATCCGGGGGCGGCCGACGAAGCCTTCTTCTTTGGGGCCTTGGTTGAAGCTGTTGGTGCTGCTGGTGGTGCTGCTGATGCTGGTGATGCTGTTGCTGCCATTGGTGCTGCTGGTGCTGGTACTGCTTGTTCGGAGAAAACTTGAGCCGGAGGAGAACTTGTTGGGGGTGGTGCCGATGAGACTGGCACCTCAACACTTGGCGCTGGGGCCGAAGAGAAACTGGGGAGATCTAGCATGGCCGTATCCAAAGCTGCCCCACCACCCCCCGCGCTGACATTGCCCTCCTCATGATGAGGTGAGCTCAGATCAGGCGCAGCCGTGGAGCCCTCTGGGATAGGGCTGAGTGGGCGAGTATCCTCATTGTGGGGGGGGGAGAAGGGTCGATCTGGATTGGAGAAGCTATGCCGGAGCCGCTCTGGGGAATGATCCTAGGAGCTCTGAGAAGCAGAAAAGAACCAAGTCAAAAAAGAGAAAAAGAACCAACAAGAGACAAGAGCAAACATAGAAAGGGAAAAACTTGAAGGGCAAATGCAACAAGACTTACTCGTCTAAGGTTGGGGGAGCCGAGGTTTGGGTGTCCTCCGGACCATGCTCTTGGCGGCCGGCATAGTCGAGGCTTTCACCCCGGACTTTTTCTGCCTCCTCTTGGGCAACGGCACCTCCGAAGCTGCGGCCGAGGTAGCCGCACACTTTTGGGAAGGAACAAGGACCGGACCACCCATAGCAAGGGGGGAACCTCGTGGACCTGACCAGCCGGGTTAGCTGAAGATTCGAACAGAACCAGATATACATAAGAGATGAGAACCGGATCAAGTACCTCCAGGACCTCAATGTCCGAGTCATCATCATCTGGCCAATCCCTTAGAGAAGAGGCCTTACTAGAGCCACGTTTGACAACATCCGGAGTGGGCAAGAAGGTCTCCGGATTAGGCTCCTCCTCATCCTCCTCGGTGTGGGCTGGTACCCACTTGCCCGCCAGAACCTCACCATCCTCTAGTGGCTGCTGGAGGAATCGCTGAGATCAAGACAACAATTGCTCAGTTATGAAAGTAACCCGACATACAAAGAAGATCCGGACAGCAATAAGAAGTAAAGTTACCTGTCATGGAAATGGCCACGGCAGTCGCTGCCATAGGCAGCGATTGAGTGTTTCGTGAGGAAGAGTTGGCGGCCATCTGCGGTGCGAGATGGGGGCGGATGCACATGGGTTTACCTAGGTTCGCCCCCCCGGAGGGTAAATACCTACTCCTGCTAGATTAGATTATGAGAGAGCGAGTTACAAGGGTGGCGAGCTCGGCGGCTAGGCAGCGAGTCGCTTGAGGGGGTGTATGATGGAACGTAAGTCTCTAGGATACCCTAGGGAGGTTTATATATGAAGCACCTCGCTAGGGTTTACAAGCTGTCCCCAAACAAGATAAGGATCCGGGGGCTTTTGACCTAATCCGACTGGGCTTCTGCTACGCTTCTGGGCTTCTAGTCGCCAGTCGATGGGCCTTTCCTTTCTTCAGAGTCCAGTCGCTGTCCTCCAGGCGCACTCGCAGGCCTTTCGGCCCACTCAGAACGTACTGCTGAGCATACCCCCTTTGGCATATCCCCATCAGTAGTCCCCGAGGGCATCGTTGACGCAGGCGTGGGCGTCCTTTTGGTGATCGAAGTAGGCGAGCCCAATTTGGGCGCCCAGTCGAGTCAGCGATGGACTTTACTGGAACCAAGGAGAATTTCCCATAACTCCATCCGTCACTTCAGTAAGCATCACTGTCGTCCAGTCATCGTTTCGCCGAGAAGAGAGACTGGCGGGTGGCGAGTAGACCAATAGGAGTTGGACCGTCAGACCTGGTCAAAACTATCCGTTGCAATTTCCAACAGTAACTTCGGTGCAATTACCGTGAGTTACGGCTATCCCGATTTTGGTGGGTGATGATTCCCATATAAGGGGAGTGACGGATCAGCTTCGCGATCCTGCTCCGCATTCTTCATCCTTCCTCATTTGCTCTTCCTTTCTGCTTCCTCCCGACTTACTCTCCCCGCGTCGCGCGATCCCACCTCTCACTCGATGGCGCCTCCCAAAGGCTCATGGGGGAAATCCAGGTGCACCACGGCCCAGTTGAGATCCTTTGAGGACGCCGGGATGCTCCGCAAGGGGAATTGGCGGGTTCCCCCCTCCTCCGAGACCGAGCCAAAACCGTGACCTGGCGAGTTCATTTGCTTCACCAGTCATCTTGAGAGGGGTTTAGGGTTCCCCACTTTGCTCTTCTTCTGCCGCTTCTGCGCGTACTACGCGATCAAGCCCTCAGATCTTGGTCCACACAACATCGAGCAGCTGGCAATCTTCGTCGCCTTCTGTGAATGCTACCTTGGCTGCAGGCCACATTTCCCGCTATGGCTAGAGCTCTTCCACGGCCGCATCGAGCGCGAGGCGTCCAGCGGCTTGATGCTGGCCGCAGGCGGGGTCACCTTCCAATTGAAGCCGAAGGCCAACTTCGTCAAGCTCCTCCTGCTGAAGAAGGCCGCCAGCGAGTGGAAGAAAAGCTGGTTCTACGTCAAGGAAGTCACTCCCTCCGGCGAGGTCTCTTTTCCTGAATTCGTCGCTGAGAGGAGCGAGCCCCGTCGACTGGCGCCGAAGAAGCTCCCTGAAGATCAGCGGATGGCCGTCGCGGAAATGATGGATCAGATCCAGAAGCTGAAGGACCAGGGGTTGATTCCAATCAACCTCTACAATTGCTAGCTCGGGCGACGCCTGGTTCCGCTGGCGGCTCGTCCACACTGGATGTACGAGTACAGCGGGAAGCATGATCCAGCCCGAACCAGCAAGGAGTCATGGGAGGCCGAGGACTACAAGGTCGCCCTGAAGAAGATTACCGACGCGGAGTTCACGGGCGCGGCGGTCGGGGTTGCCCCGTATACTCCCGTGAAGAACGAATCCCCCACAGTGAGTTCTCTTTGCAATCGCTGCGTTCGTACCTCAATTTTAGTCTTTTCGCTTGGCGTGTCTTGACTCGCGGAGGTTCTCAGCTTTCTCAGGTGTTGGAGGGTTGGCTTCCTCCGCTTGATGAAGAAGTTCCCCAAGAACTGAGGAAGATTCCGAGGGAGATCCTTCCGACAGCGATGGGGAAGAAGAAGAGGTCCCTCCCTCAGCGCCTGTGGCTCGCAAGACCCGAATGCAGAAGCAACGAGAGGTCAAGGTGAGCCGTAGCCTGGACGAATTCGAAGAAGGCGATGAGGTCGCCCAAGAGCAAACGTCCTGGCGCACTGCTACGCCGTTGAAGCCCCCACGCCGGCCCAAGTCGCCAGCAAAGAGGCCTCCATCGCCGGCCAGGTTGTCAGTGGTGTTCGAGTCGGATGACGACTCCGACGACAAAGGGTCTCCCGAAGTATCGCACAAGGCCCCCAGGGACACAGTCCCGACGAAGGGGCTGGAGGGCGAGGATACGGAGGTGGTGGTAGAGGTTCCCCTGGCGGCGATCACGCCGATGATCTCGGGGGTTCCTAGCCAAGAAGCAGCTGAGGCGACAGCGCCCAAGTCGCCATATTCGTCGAAGGCGGTGGCATCGGAGCCGGAGATCCCAGCGACTGCGGCTTCATTGTCAAGGAAGCCCTCGGTTTCGTGGGCTTCGGACGTCTTCGAGAGGGGGCTCAGCCGCAAGCTGGGTCCCGAGTTGGACAAGCCCGCCCATATCAGTACCGGGCTTCATGTCCTTCCAGTCGCCAAGTAAGTTGTGCTTCCTCGTCCCAATTTGCCTTGCTTCTTTCATGTTGTGGTCCTGCTGATTGGAGGGGTTCGTGCAGGTCGGGGGCTAAGAAGATTAGTTGCTCTTCGGTTGCCAAGATTCCACCGGCCACTGGCGCGAGAGAGGGCGATCTGCCTAAGAAGAGGAAAGCCTCTGAAGATGTCACAACCGCTGAAGTCGCGAAGAAGCAGAAGGGGGGCACTGACGATGCTGCGACCGGGGGAAGCACCGCGGAGCCAGCTGCTGCGCCGCTCGTCAAAGAGGTAGTGGCGACACGATCAGAGCCAGCACTGGCTGCGTCCGTGCCGGAGGCGCCGGTCCCGGCAGCCAGCGCCCCTGCCAGGGCGTCGGCAACGTTCCCTCGCTTTATGGCGAAGGGGTTTCCAGGTGTTACGGACGCGCAGTCCCCACAGAGTCCAAAAATCATGGACGCGGAGATTGGGGCCCGCCGCGGGTGCACCTCCTTCATGGTCCCGTCGACTGACGCCGCTGAACTTCACAAGATGCTCGGCGCAGCTATTCAGGTATGTCCAGTCCCCGAATTCCTAGACGTTGAATTTCAACGGTTAGGAATTGTTTTTCTTTTCCTACCTTCTCCAGTCCGCGAGTTCCTAGTCGTTGAATTTCAATGGCTGGGAAGTAGGTTTGTTTTTAATCCTTCTCCAGTCCCCGAGTTCCTAGTCGCTGAATTTCAGCGGCTGGGAACTGGGTTTTTCTTTTCCTTCCAATGCTTAGCTGGGTTCTTTGTCTTTCAGGGGTTACAACGGGAGTCGACTGATCGGCAGGCTGCACGAGAGCGCTTGGAGCGTGATTTGCGCGAGGCGTAGGAGGTGAACCGGCGGCTTCAGGAGACGATCGGTGAGTGTCTGTTTGGATTTGTTCTTCTTTGCTTGGTATGAGCTGGTTGTGTGCAATACTCTGATATCTCCACTTGCAGATGGTTTCTCGGCTGAGGTCTCCAAGGCCCGTGAGGGGTATGTCCCACTCGCCGAACTGGACACGGCGAATGGGCGAGTGGCCTCCCTGGTCAAGGAGTTGGAGGAGGCTAAGGCGGCCTCAATTTCTTCGAAGGAACGGGTGAAGGCTGCTGTCGCCGCGGCTGAGGAGGAACGCAAGGCCATAAACTCCATCATCGTGGGGCTGCATAACGAGCAGACCGCCTTGGAGAAGCACGTCAAGGAGAATTGCCGCAAGCTTCTTGGTGAGTCTCTGTCTTTGCTTTAGTCTTTTGTCAGGTCCCCGCTTTGGGGGTTTTATTGTTTCACTGACATCTGACTTTGCAGCTGTGGTAGGCCAAAGCGACCCGGTGGTGCAGACTTACACCGCCTCGCAGTGCGTAAACTGCCGTGGTGAATGCAGCCACGGCCTCGGTGTTGTGTGTCCAGGCGGCTCTTTAGGGCATGTCTCCCACCGAAGTCATCCCTGGGGGGCTCACGGATGTGTGGCACTATCTGGAGGAGGTACCCACGGTTGTGGAGTGGATGACGCGCTTGGCGTTCAGACGCGGGGCCGCCACGGCATTGATCTTGGGTCTCGCGCATTTCCCTGACGACTTCGATCTTGACGATGTCACGAGTGGCTATCCCTCGGAGACCGACACGGTGGAGATGTCGGAGGTGCTGAAGCTGACCCCGAAGGCCACTCCTTATGCCGATCGTGTCTTGGCAATGGGGGATCTGCTGCCGTACCAGGAGACGGTGTTGGCGCCTGGCGACGCCGAGCCGGAGCACCGCAACATGAAGTCGGAGCAGCCCTTCCGGTTGTCATTGGCGAAGTCGCTGACCACGTACCCGACGAACCCGTGGCAGCCCTTTGTGCGCGTCAAGGGTGGTGGCGCTTCTTCTTCATCAGGGCATGTGGAGTAAGCAAATGTAAGAGTTGTAATGGATGCCAAGTGTCGAACGTTGTATGATATTTTGTAATGTATGTCACGGGGACTTGGTCGACTCGTGTTATGATTAAGGAAATGTTTTGTTCAACAATTTGAGCGAGTCCCCGAGCGCGTCCGCCCTTTAATGGGGTATAACTTGATTGTGTATTTCTGTGTGTTTGATTTGTTGACGCGTTTGTTTTTATCCCTCACGTCTTCTGAGTGGCGAGTCCCCGAGCGCGAGTAGGGCTGATTTGTGAGGAAGTCCCCGAGCGTGAGTAGGGTTCGCTTGTGAGCGAGTCCCCGAGCGTTGTGCCCGACCGTATTGGTCGTGATCCTGTTGCAGGTTGTGAATGTGTTGTTTGTAACGCGTCTCCTCCCCTGGCCCAGAGAGCCAGTCGCTTGGCGAGCCCTAGGCAGCTCTCTTACTTGGTGTGTTCCCGAGCCGCGTGGGGTTCCCGTTTTGCGGAGTCCCCGTGCGTGGTACTTAACCGTTCGAGTCGCTTTGCTCGATGGTGGGAGGGACAGAGCGCTATGGGAAGCGTGTATCGGACGTCTTGGCCCGGTGGGCCAGTCGGGCTAGGCGACTCCAATGGCGGCTCCGGGTTGGCGTTTTTCGTGGACGTCACAAGGCCTGAATACTTCCGGTGCCCTTGTGCCGCACTACTTTTCCGTGCCGGTCGCTCGACCAGAGGTTGACTTCCGTGAATAGCGTATTGCTTGCATGTACGAGTGCGAGTGGCACAAGAATATGGCAAGTGGGAACAATTTGTGCGATCCGAATGAATTTCATTTATATATTCCGACAGAGTACAGTGTTTGGTTCTAAGTATAGAACTTTCTGAGGAGGTTTACATTCCATGTCCTCCCGACCTCCAACTGGCCATCACCCCGTATGTCGATGATGTAGTAGGCGTCGTTGCCAAGGACTCGGCCTATGGCGAATGGCCCCTCCCATGGGGGGGAGAGCTTGTGCATGCCCTTCTTGTCTTGGGCCAGTCGTAGGACCAGGTCGCCTTCCTGGAAGGTGCGAGTTCGCACTCAGCGGCTGTGATAGCGGCGAAGTCCTTGCTGGTATATGGCGGTGCGGGAGCGAGCCAGGTCGCGTGCTTCGTCAAGTTGATCGATGCTGTCTTGGAGGGCAGTCTTGTTGGCCGCCTCGACGTAGTTGGCGACTCGAGGGGAGTCGTGCTCCAGGTCTGTTGGCATTACGGCCTCGGCGCCATACACCATGAAGAAAGGCGTGAACCCGATTGATCGGTTGACGGAGGTGTGGATCCCCCATATCACAAAGGGGAGATCATCGACCCAGCATCCTGGGGTGCGGTCGAGGGGCACCTGCAGTCGCGGCTTGAGCCCGTGGAGGACGCTCTGGTTGGCGCGCTCAGCTTGGCCGTTTGACTCCAGGTGGGCGACTGATGCGAGGTCGAGTCGTTTGCCGTGCTCCTCACAGAATTCCGCCATGGCTCCCTTGGTGAAGTTGGTGCCGTTGTCTGTTATGATGCTGTGCGGGTAGCCATACCGGTAGATGAGTTCGCGGAGGAACTTGGTAGCCGTCTTGCCATCGCACTTCTTGATCGGCTTGGCCTCCACCCATTTGGTGAACTTGTCGACTGCGACTAGGAGGTGAGTGAAGCCAGATGGGGCCTTCTTGAACGTGCCTACCATGTACATGCCCCATACGGCGAATGGCCACGTGATGGGGATTGTCTTGAGTGCCGAACCAGGAAGGTGCGTCTAGTTGGCGTACTTCTGGCATTCGACGCATCTTTGGATGACGTTGGTGGCATGGGCGTGTGCGGTGAGCCAGTAGAAACCGTGCCGCATGGCCTTGGTGACTAGCGACTTGGCGCCGGCGTGATGGCCGTAGTCGCCGGCGTGAATGTCCTGGAGGATCTTGCGGCCTTCCTCTGGTTATACGCAACGCTCGAACACGCCGGTCACGCTGCGCTTGTGGAGCTCGCCGTTGATGATGACGAAGGATTTGCAGCGGCGCACGATCATTCGCGCCTCTGTCTCTTTGCTTGGTAGGAGTTTGTGTTCCAGGAAGGCGACGTATGGCGCTGTCCAGTTGCTAGATTCCACAACCATGGCGACTAAGGCCGGTTCTGGTTGCACTGGGATCCTGACGTCGATCTCCTTCGGTGGGCTGATGGAGGGTTTGTGGATGATGTCGAGGAAGACGCCTACTGGTGGCGCCTGTCGAGTCGATCCGATGCGGGAAAGGGCGTCTGCCTCCTCATTTTTACGCTTGTCGATCCACTCGATGGAATAGTCGTCGAAGTGTCCTCCCAACTGGTCAACGGCTTGGCGGTACGCTATCATTGTTGGGGAAACAGCGTCGCACGTCCCAGCCACTTGGCCGGCGACTAGGTCGGAGTCGCCGTAGCATCGTAGGCGGTTGATGTTCATCTCCTTGGCGGCTCTCATGCCGTGTAGGAGGGCCTCGTATTCCGCCATGTTGTTGGTGCAGGGTTTGAAGTTGAGGTGGAGCACATAGCGGAGCTTGTCTCCTTTGGGGGAGGTCAGTATGACCCCAGCCCCCGCGCCGTCGGAGTTTTTGGAGCCGTCGAAGTGGAGCGACCAGTAGTGGAGGTATGGGAGCTTCTCTGGCTGCTTTGCTTCTTCCCAGTCTGCAAGGAAATCAGCCAGGGCTTGTGACTTGATCGCTTTTCAGGGCTCGTACTTGATGTTATGGACGCCAATCTCGACGGCCCACTTGGCGACTCGCCCTGTTGCCTCGCGATTGCGTATGATGTCCTACAGGGGCGCGGAGGAAACAACCGTGATTGGGTGCTCCTGGAAGTAGTGTGGGAGCCGCCGCTGTGCTCGGAATACCGCGTACACCAGTTTTTGGTATTGCGGGTAGCGCTGTCGTGAGTCCATTAGGACTTCGCTGATGTAGTATATGGGGCGCTATATGGGGCGCTCCTTGCCCTCTTCTGGTCGTTCGATTACCATCATGGCGCTGACGACTCGATTCAAGGCCGCGACATAGACGAGCATTGGATCTTTGTCGAGTGGCGCGGCGAGTAGTGGTGCCACAAGTAGCACTTCTTTGAGTGCTTTGAGTGCGTCGTCGGCCTCCGCGTCCCATTGGAACGTTGGGTTATTGCGCATCAGGCGGTAGAGGGGCATTGCCTTCTCGCCTAGTCGGGGGATGAAGCGACTGAGAGCCGCGACTCGCCCTGCCAACTTTTGGACATCGCGCAGGCACTCGGGTTTCCCGAGTCGCGCGATGGTGTCGATCTTCGTGGGGTTGGCTTCAATGCCTCGCATGGAGACTACGTACCCTAGAAGTTGTCCGGTGGGTACGCCAAAGGTGCATTTTCCAGGGTTTAGCTTGATGTTGTACCTCCGCAGATTTGCGAAGGTTTCTGCTAGGTCGGCGAGCAGATCGTCCTGGCGGGTGGATTTTACCACCACGTCGTCGATGTAGACATGAATGTTGCGGCCAATTTGGCTCGCTAGACACTCCTGCATGCACCTCTGGTATGTGGCACCTGCGTTCTTAAGGCCAAACGTCATGGCCGTGTAGTAGAATGCGCCGAATGGCGTGATGAACACCGTCCTCTCCTCGTCTTCGATCGCCATCTTGATCTGGTTGTAACCAGAGTAAGCGTCGAGAAAACACAAAGATTCCGATCCCGTGGTCGAGTCGATGATCTGATCGATGCGCGGTAGGACGAACTCCTCCTTTGGGCAGGCGCTGTTGAGATTGGTGTAGTCGATACACATTCTCCAGGTGTTGTTCTTTTTGAGAACCAGGACTGGGTTTTCCAGCCACTTGGAGTACTTGATTGGCCGGATGAAGCCTGCGGCTAGCAGGCGCAGGACTTCCTCGGCGATTGCTCGACGATGCTCTTCATTGAAGGGCCGTAGCGACTGCTTTACTGGTTGCACTTTGGGGTCGGCATTAAGTTTGTGCTCAGCGAGTTCCCTCGAGACACCTGGCATGTCAGATGGCTTCCATGCAAAGATGTCGCAGTTCTCACAGAGGAACCCGATGAGCGCGCTTTCCTATGCGGGGCTCATGTGCGTCCTGATGGTGACCGTCTGGCTGGAGTCGCCTGGGATGAGCTCGACGGTGCGGGTGTGCGTGGTCGCCTCGAACACGGAGTTCACAGCGATCGGTTTCTTCAAGATGGTGGGATCGTCCTTGTTGATGTTGCCTGCGTATTTCGCGAGCTCCTCCATGTGGTCAGTCTCCACGGCGATGATGGCGTCGACGAGTTCGGCGCCTTTTTCCTTGCATTCCATGGCCAAATCGGGGTCGCCGTGGACGGTGATGATGCCGCTCGGCCCGGGGAGCTTCATCATGTTGTAGGCGTAGTGTGGGGTCGCCATGAACTTTGCGAATGCCTGGCGGCCCAGGACGTAGTGGTAGGGACTGCGGAAGTTCACCAGCTGGAAGACGATTCTCTCCGTGCGGTAGTTTGCCGGGGTGCCGAAGGTGACTGGCAGTGTCACCTTCCCGATCGGGTACGCCTTCCGACCGGGGACGATGCCGTGGAAGGTCGTCAGTGTTGGCTCGATGGCTGTTTCTGGGAGCTGGAGCCTTTTGATGGTGTCGAGGTATAGGATGTTGATGGAGCTCCCACCGTCCATCAGCGTCTTGGGCAGCCAGTAGTCAGCCACCTTTGGCCTGACCACCAGGGCGACTCGCCCTGGATATTCGATTCTTGGCGTGTGGTCCTAGCGACTCCAGGTGATGCTCTGCTCAGACCAGTTTAGGAAGCAGGGGATGTCGACTTGCGTCACCGCATTGATGGCGACCGCTCGGGCGAGTACCTTCTTCTCACGCTTGGTGCCGAGCCCAGTGAAGGTATGCAGCGACCCGACGGCGGTTCCGAAACCACCACCGTTCCTGTTGTCCCGCGGTTGGTTGTTGTTGGGGTCCTCCCTTGAACGTCTCGCCTTCTCGATCTCTTTGAGAGAGTGGCAGTCGGCGGTGGTGTGGGTGGCGGGTTTTCCCTCCCTGCTGTGGTAGATGCAGGGATGATTGAGCAGGGCGGCGGGGTCGAATTTCGGCCTCGTCGCGTTGTTGGCGCGGTAGATCCCGCTGTCGCGGTAGTTTCCTCCGTCGCGGCGGTAGTTCTTGGAGTCGCGTTGGCCGTAGCCGGCATTGGCGACGAAGTCGACTCGCCCGTCGGTCCGGCGCTTGCCGGTGATGCAGGTTTTGCTGTAGCGCATGTCGCGTTGGCGCCCACTGTCGTGGATGCTAGTGCGCCGTCTTCCTCCAGACTCATCGTCGGAGTCTTGGTTGGGCTCCTCCTCCGCGTAGCGCTTGGCGATGTCGAGGAGGTCGGGGATATTATCGAGCGTCCGGTAGATCCTCTTGATCTTAGCGACCAGAGGTTCATACCGGCACGCGTTCTTGAAGCAATGTATCGCCGTGTCTGGGTGGATGCCGGAGGCGTTTATCCACAGTTCTTGCCACCTTTGGGTCAACCGGCGGGTCGACTCGCGTGGTCCCTGGATGCATCGCTCCAGGTCTTCTATGGTGGTGGCGCGGTTGTAGGAGCCCTCGAAGTGCCTAACGAAGGCGTCCCGCATTTCTTCCCAGGAATCAATGGTGTCGGGAGGGAGGGTGTTGATCCACTGCCCGGTCGCACGCTCCATCATCAGGGGGAGGTAGCGAGCGGTGAGCAGGTCGTTCTGGCCTGCGATCCCCATTGCCTGAGGTATGTATCCAACCAGACGGCGGGGTCATACGTTGGGTCGTACTTCTCGATCTCCTTAGGGGCCTTGAAGGTGGCGGGGTATTTTTCCCCACGAATCATTGGTCCAAAGCATTGTTTGCCGGTCGTGGCTCGTTGGTTGAGAGCGCAGGATTGGTGGCCCGTGGTTGATTTGCCAGGGGCTGGGGTGGTGGGCAGACTAATGCGTTGGCCACGGTGGTGTGGCCGCTTGATGCCGCCCTGCTTGCCGAAGAGCGGGAGTACATTCGCCCCCGCGGGTCGACTCCCGCGGCTTTTTTGCTCGACGGCCCTGACGAGTAGGGCCTTGGCGTACTGGATCTGTAGCGCGCCGTCGCCTTGGACATCGAGGTTGGTGATCGCGGCATCAGCCGCGACAACGTTTTCCATCGGGGTGGAGTACAGTGGTAGCCCGTTGGCGTCACGGGCTTGAGGCGAGATGATGATCTGTGGTTGGTCCGGTGGGGGTGCGCGGCCCATGGGTGGTGGAGGAGCCCCAGTCGCCGGCGCTCCCAGTGGTGGTCTTGCGGGGTTGCTCCCGCCTGGCGGCGTGTTCTCGCAATATTCGCGCTCGGCGGCGCGCGTGGGGTTGCCCTCATCGTTGAAGTTCAGGACGCGGCCCTGAACGTCGGGGTTCAGGCGGGTCCTGATGCAGCGCTGGTGGTAGAGTGATAGCTCCTGCGCCGTTTCTCGCTCGAGGCGGTATTTCTCGCACTCGGCGAGTTTGTTGTGTTGCGCCTCCGCGAGCCGCAGGCGGGCTTCCTCCACCTCCGTGGCCGTCGCGGTCTGTGGGATCGGCGTGGAGAACGGATCTGGCAGGGCAGCCGTGCTTCCCGCCATGTAGATCGCGTTAAAGCGATTGGATCTGGCGCGAAAATCCTCGGGGGATTCTGAGCCGGAGTCGGAGTCGAAGATCCCCAGGATGGAGGGGTCCTCAAAATCCTCGGGGTTGGAGACTCGCGTGATGGAGTCCTCCCGTGACGCGGCGGTGATAGATCCGCCGACCGATGCAGGGGTCACGTAGTCGGCATCATTGTTCAGGGCGTCGTCGTTGGTGGCGACGTTAGTCTCGACCGCGTCGCTGGCGGCCGAGTCGTACTTGGTGATGAGGCTCCTGATGGAGCGAACCTGCTCCTCCGAAAGCAGGTCGTGGTGTGGCGGCGATCCGCCAACGATCACCGTCGCGGCTGGGTCGATCGCGCCGGTGAAGCCGACGAAGAGGTTGATGGAGCCGACCAGCATCACCGCGGCGTGGGTGATCTGGCGTGATGCCGGGATATAACTGCTGGGCAGGATCTGTAAGATCCCCCCGATGGAAATCATGCGACCGGTGGCGATCAGCCGATTGATTGGCGAGTAGGGTCTCGCCGCAGAACTCAGGCCAGTCCCGCTATGCCCCACGGTGGGCTCCACTGTCGTGGAAATGGCCACGGCAGTCGCTGCCATAGGCATCGATTGAGTGTTTCATGAGGAAGAGTTGGCGGCCATCTGCGGTGCGAGATGGGGGCGGATGCACATGGGTTTACCCAGGTTCGGCCCCCCGGAGGGTAAAGACCTACTCCTGCTAGATTAGATTATGAGAGAGCGAGTTACAAGGGTGGCGAGCTCGGCGGCTAGGCAGCGAGTCGCTTGAGGGGGTGTATGATGGAACGTAAGTCTCTAGGATACCCTAGGGAGGTTTATATATGAACCACCTCGCTAGGGTTTACAAGCTGTCCCCGAACAAGATAAGGATCCGGGGGCTTTTGACCTAATCCGACCGGGCTTCTGCTATGCTTCTGGGCTTCCAGTCGCCAGTCGATGGGCCTTTCCTTTCTTCAGAGTCCAGTCGTTGTCCTCCAGGCGCACTCGCAGGCCTTTCGGCCCACTCGGAACGTACTGCTGAGCATACCCCCTTTGGCATATCCCCATCATTACCTTTGGAGGAGGATTGTCCCGGGTGAAGGGCTCGATCCCCCATTCCCAATCTTCAGAGAATTCCTTCTACACATTGAAAATGGCCTTAACCCGGCGGTAAACCGCCGAGTTACCGAGCTCAAAAGATGAAATCCGGTGGGGGTCGAGGGGGCCGCTCAAATAGCAAATCTTGTCAGCACGCTTCTGAAGGGGGGAGACCCAGCTGCAGACAAAAGTGATCATAATGTCCTCCCCCCGAAGTTGCTCCTTGAGCAGCTCCTTGATCCGGCGCTCTACCTGGTTCGCCAGAGCTGTGGGTCGCTTGTGGATGCTCTCCCAAAAAGAGGTATTTGGAGGCCCAGGTTTGAAGGGGAGGAGCCGGATCAAGTCTTCCTCAGTGGTGTTCCGGACGTAGAAGAAATTCCGGGCCCAGCCTTTATAGGACTCGAGCCAAGTGACCTGGGGAAATGCGGAGGTCTTGCGGGGAGATATGGAGGAAGCGCCCCATTGGGTCAGGTGCTTCTCCTCTAGAGCAAGCTCCTTATCCGGAACCACATTCCTCTGGAGACCGAAGAATTTGATCCAATGTTCCTTAGTTGGCCAAAGGCCAATGTATCCCTCAATGCCAGAAGCAAAAGAGGACAAAGAGGTGATGGCGTTGGCTGGGAGATGATGTGGTTGCAGTTGGTACGTAGAAATGAAATCAAAAAAGAAATCTGAGGTAGGAAGGCCGCAGCCACGCTGGAAATGAGAAAGAAAAACAACATACTCCCCTGGATTGGGAGAGGGGGAAATCTCGTCGGCGGCGAGGCGACAGGCGACGCCGGCAGGGATACAACGCGTGGCACGGAGCCAGTCTAGTTCGTCCTCACAGACGAACACACCGTCCCAGCAGTCGTGCTCACGGCCTTCTTCTTCTTCCTCCTGCTGCGCCACCACGGCTGCCTCCTCCTCAGTCATGGTGGACTCGAGGTCTTCGAGAAGGAAATCGGAATAGAAATAACCAGAGGAGGGGAAACGGGAAGCGCAAGGCCCCGTGATGAAGCTCTTGAGCGGGAACGGCGGCGTAGGCGCAAGGTGCTGCCTATACGCGGTTGGGACGGCGCTGGTATGACGAGGAACTAGCGATGGTGGCGAGGTTGCAGTAAGAGAGAAAGGAGGCTGGGAAGCGCGGAGAAAATGGGGAACTTCCCCAGAGATTGCCCCAGGCCCTCTACTTAACCGTGCAATGGGCGTGTATTGGGATCCTTTGCGGTTGCCACGTCACACGCGACGGGCGTGTACGCGGTCGAATCAGCCAATCAGAGCGTGGCCACAGTAAGGACCACAAGGGCAGATGATCCCATGACGTTATGTAATATTGTAGTTAACGAGGCGCTGAAGTGAAGGGACGCACGCCGTAGTTATTCCTGACATTGCGATAGTAACTGGCGCATTAAATGCGCGTAGCCCTTAAAATGAGGTGAGATGATGATTACCCTCCACGTAGGATGTGGGAAAACGTACAAGAGAAGGAACGGTAACCCGGATAAGCAGGCAAAAACCCGCCCAACGAGGAATAACTCGGAATGAGCCAAGGGATCGCCAGAGGGGTAGCCCCGGGTTACTGGATAGCTCGGCCAAAGACGCGGAGATCCGGATATGGGAACCTGTTGTGGCCTTAACAACTAAAAGTTGCTAAACACCACACCAGCTTCGGGGACTAATGTTGTGGGGATACCCCTGGGTAGGGTAACACCGGGGTATAAAGGCCGAGTTAGCCGGGGTACAGCGTGGTCAAAGCAAGAACTGGCCGAGTCACCTCAAGCCAGGCCGAACCACGGAGTGACCCAGCCCGTGGAGCATATCCTTAGCCCTAGCCCGGCCAACATAAATTATATGCCGGCCATGTTAGTCTATCTGTTGTGCAGGTACATTCATTGTCAGATTAGCCACGTACAAGCCGGACTATCTTATGGCTTCCAATAGAAGGAAGGAATCTCCCGTTGGTCAAAAGGTGGCTTTATTAGCTGTAATATGAGTGAAGCAAAGCAAAGAGGAGGACCAGCGGGTCAGGGGTGACCAAGATGACGCGGGCAATGTCGGCTGACGTAGCCCGTGTCTGGTGACGCATAAACATGACGATTACATTGCGGGTTACGTCCAAAACCTGAAAGAGCCGTTAAAAGAGAATAAAGAAGCATCTAGCTTTAGTCGAGGGGCATATTTCAGGAATATCCTGCCACGTGTGTCCTAACTTTGTAACCCGGGCTACCCTATATAAGGAGCACCGGGGCCTCCATAGAGGGGGATTGATCATTTTCTCTGTCTGAGGTAGAATTCTAGGGCTAGATTGTGGGGAGTAAGAGACATTGTCTCCTTCTCACCAATAGCTTGAAGAGAATCTGTAAACGCCATTGATAGAGAGAATACAAGAACATCTGTGCGTGGAATCACCATGTTCTCCCTCCCTGGATTCCCCTAGCACACATTGGCCCCATCTTTAGCCTATCCATGGCATCTGCCGTGCCACCACCATGACACTCCCCGACAACGGCGCTAGAAAATAGCTTGATGTCTACGCACACTTCTATTCTTGTAGACAGTGTTGGGCCTCCAAGTGTAGAGGTTTGTAGAACAACAACAAGTTTCCCTTAAGTGGATCACCCAAGGTTTATCGAACTCAGGGGGAAGTGGTCAGAGTTATCCCTCTCAAGCAACCCTGCAATCAAGATACCAGAAGTCTCTTGTGTCCCCAACACACCCAATATACTTGTCAGGTGTATAGGTGCACTAGTTCAGCAAAAAGATAGTGAAATACAAGTAATATGGATGATTATAAGTGGTAATTGCAATCTGAAATAGGAGTGGCAGCAAGCAAACATGTAACATAACTGATGGTAAGCAGTGTTTCAATGCTCAGAAACAAGACCTTGGGATCATACTTTCACTAGTGGACACTCTTAGATAAATATCTTCTCTTCATTAAGCTACCCTGAACTACTCTCCGTTTGGACGATGTAGGGCTATAACAACACACCTGAAAGTTCGCATTCCCCATCTAGATAACCCCTCAGTGTCACCTTGAGCACTAGATGGTTCCAACAAACACCACAATCTCATAAAGAGACATCCAACTCAAATTATACTCATGATAAGTATTTCTGTAACCTTAGACTAAGTGCCACATGGTGTGCACACTGTCAAATTCACACACGTGGAGATAAGCAGAGATTAATTAAAGCACTTGAGTAGCAGAATAGATCCACAACTAGATTACAAAGATCATGATCTCAATAAGATCACGCATAGAGAGAGATGAACACATAGCTACCGGTAGAGACCTTAGCCTTGAGAGAGAATTACTCCCTCCTCATCTTGGGAGTCAGCAACGGCAATGGAGATGGCGGTGGAGTTAATGGAGATGGCTCCGAGAGCACTTCCCCGTCCCGACAGGGTGCCGGGACAGAGACTTCTATTCCCTGAATCTCCTCTTCGGTGGCGGCGGTGCTGCGAAACTTTTCGTGGAATTCTGATGTGGTTCTTAGGGTTTCTGTATCAGGGCACTTTTATAGGCGAAGAGGCAAGGTTGGTGAGCGCCCGAGGCGGCCACACCACCCCTTGGAGCGGCCTGGCCTAGCCCGCGCCACCAGGTGGTGTGGGCCCCTCGTGGCCCCTCTCCGTCTCGTCTTCTGGCTCCGTGAGTCTTCTGGTAAAATAGGACCTTCGGCTTTTGTTTCGTCCAATTCCGAGAATATTTCTTTACTAGCTTTTATGAAACCAAAAACAGCAGAAAACAGGCAATTGGCACTGTGGCATCTTGTTAATAGGTTAGTTCTAGAAAATGTATAAACGAAACATAAGAAAGTTGATACAAAACAAGCATAGAGCATAAAAAATTATAGATATGTTTACGACGTATTAGCTAGACATCCGCGCCACGTCCGGTTGAGGCACCTGGATCCTCGCGCTGCTGCGGCGGATCCCCCGCGGGGGAGTAGGGCGGAAACATAGGTCATTGTCGACTGGACATGCCGAGTGCGGGGCAGCGAGGCGGTGTACGCGCGCGCCGGGCTTGCCGCACTGAAGGAGATAAGGGCGCTAAGAAAAGAAAGGTAGAGATAGTCAGACAGGAGGAGGGATATGAAGTCTGCAGGAAGAGGAGGAACTTACCCCTTGACCACGGGAGGTGCCGCCTTCTTGCGAACGCCTTGGTTCGGCCTTGGAGCGTCGGTACGGATCCTCTTGGGATTTGGCTCCTCAACCACTACGGACCGGCTGGACCTACCATCCGCCCCTGGCACCGGCTTGCTTCAGGGGACGGGCAGCCTTACCCTCCTCCACGATGGGCTCGTGAGGGTCGTTCACCGGCTCATCGTTCTGACTGGGGAGGGTGTCTGCCTTGCCGTCAAACTCCTTGCCGGATCGCCAGGCACGCGGTTCCGGCAGGTCTGGGGTGAATTCCTACAGGGGGAGTTTCCCTCCTCTCGGATGATGCAGGCAAAGAGCTACTGAAAATGCGACAAGATTCAGCCAGATAGCAGACAAAGCGAAAAAGAACGATACGAATAGAATGCTTACTCGAGGGGCACGGTTCTCGAGCGTTTACGGGGCCTGCCCGAAGCTCCAGCCCTCCTCGAGCTTCTCCTTCGTGACCATCCACACCCACTCTCAAAGGTTGGCAAAGTAGGAATTACGGTGGGAGGGCCAGGTCGGGTCGAGCCGGGCCAAGTAGTAACACACCTTGTGGGCGCGCTACTGAAGCGGCATCATCTGCTGGGACATCCAGCTGAGGGTGATGTCCAGACCAGTCAAACCGGCCGTGACAAGATCCTTTATCTGCTTCAGCATCTCGTCCAACTCCGTCTTAGTGTCGTGGAACTTCAAGTCCCACTGTTGTCGGCTGGACTCCATGTCTTGGATGACCGGAAGATTGATCCGATCAACATCCATTAGTATGCGTACATAGAAGTACGACTACTTCTAAAGCTTGACCGTATCATGCAGCCGGAACTTCGGGTAGCCGGTCTGCGAGCCGGAGTAGATGGAGGCGCCGCCGCAAGCGAGGAGCGGGCCTTTGGAGAACTAGGCCTAGGCCTGAATGAGGAAGAGACGGCACAAGAGCCCGAGATCCAGCTGGATCCCGAGGTAGCACTCGCAGAAGGCCACAAAGTGTGCAAGAATGTCAATGGTGTTGGCACCAAGGTTGTGCAGCCGAAGGTCATAGAAGGCAAGGAAGGTGAGGAGAAAGGGGTTCGCCGGAAGGGCGAGGCCGCACGCGAGGTGGGAGAGGAAGATGACACGCTCGCCCTCCTGTAGGTGTGGCGACTCCTCCTCCGCCGACACGAGGCGAAGCGCCACCTCTGACTCCGTGTAACATCCTAGCATTAGGATCCAACGAAGGGTAGAAATTGGAATGTAAGTTTGTGCATGCATGCATCTGTAAAATCAGGGTAAATTTTTTGCCAAACAAAACACTAAAGGAATCAGAGTTTCTTTCACTAACTGGAGGTAGGAATAGCTCTTGTAAGTGATTGCTATGAATTTTGACATGACCTTTAGGCAGTATTAAGATTTTGGAGAAATTACTTTGAAGTCAAATTTGAAATTCAAATCAAATTGAAAATATTTGAATATTAGAAGTCATTAATATTGGAGGGTTTTCCCAAAAAGAAAACCTTATTAACATTGTTTATAACAAAGAAATAGTAATCAATAATAAGAATTAAAGGCAGAGAAAATTAAATAAGAAATAATTCTTATTTCTTTATTTCATAATAAGGTCACAACTAATGATAAATACATCAAAGGTATAAGGTTACAAAGAACATAAATTTAACTTTATTAACTTGTAATAATATCTTTACAAGATCTTTTACAAAAAGATTACAAAGAAGGTTACAATTAAAACCTATACTACCTATCTACTCCTATACTAATCTTGTGAGTCCAGATTTTGTTCCTGCAAATAAGATAAACAACTAGAAAGGAAATTAGGATTTAGTTAGATAATTTTACTCTCAGTGGTGAACAGTGAAGTGCACTATTCATGGTACATCATTAAGTAAGTAAAGGGGCAAGTTTCACCAAAGGTGAAGTATTTGTTCTTTTCAGTAAATAGTCAATATTACAGTAAAAGCCAAGTGGATAAAAGTAAGTTTCACCAGGCTGTCAATCAGTAAATAGGTAATAGTAAAAGCCAAGTTACTTGAGCTGATCCACATGCACAGCACACACACACACAACTTAGTCAACTAACTACATGGAGTGTGCTGTCAAGCCAACAACAGTAGTACAAGCAACCACACAGAGCACCAGTCGAAGGAGAACACATGAGCTCATTTCTCCTTCTCTAGCACACACTCACAGCTATAGAGCTTGCTGAAACCATAGCCAAATACTCCACTAGATTACCGAAATCAACCATCAGATCTCCACATTATGGTAACATAAGGAGGGGGTGGAGCAGGTGGAAAGCAAGGTCAAGCACAAAGTCATAGGAGCAGCACCAGGTGGTGCAGAGCTAGAGCAAGCCAGCAAGCAACACCACAACCTCATCAACCAACAAGTAATCTGGTGAGTACAAATAACACCACCACATGATCATATCATCATAGAGTCAAATGAGCATATGTTATTTATTTGATCTTCTCAGAAAAACACCCAAGTGGGGTGTACATCCATCCTAGAAGAAAGGTAAAAAGACAAATGATAAAACTTTACCAGCCTTTACCAAGATCTCAGATCAGCATCACTGATCTTGGATAAAATATATATTCCAGAGTAAATTAGCCCAAGTTATGGATTCTAGGCACATCTCCTAAAGGAGTAGCACCCTAGAATCTACAGATATACTGAATCCAAGATAAGTAAGTGGTATCCATACTAGAAATTATCTATTAGAGACAACAAGTTAGGGAAACTAGCCCTATGCCTCAGAACAACATCATAGGCATGGAATAGTTGTTGGATATCTTAAACTAACAGATACAACAATGATTTCAGAGCAGTTAAGCATCTAGACACTTTGGAGCATTTGTAAACCCAAAGCTAGTACCAAAAAAAATACTGTGTACCATTCTTGAGAGGTGTCACCAAGATCTGTTCTAACCAAGCAAAGCTTACCAACTGATTACATAATCCACGCCAACTAACAGATAATCATTTTTCCAATACTTCAATTGGAAATCATATTTCACAGAAGGATTATTAACAAAGAGTATTCCAACCCAGACATCAAAGTGGGTTTCAATAAAATGAAACCATCATAGAGGCAACAAGGGTGATCACATAGGGTTCAGTATACATCCACAAGGGATTCTCTGACATAGAACAAGATGGTAACAAGTATTCAGCAAAGTACCAACTAATAGAAGGTAGATCAATTGACTAGAACCAATAGCATGCAACAGACATCACTAGCCCAAACAAAATACTAGAAGGGTATCACTGGTAGGAGTAACCAGAGCGGCTAAACAACATGTTTTGCAGGGTATGAACCCTGGACAGGGGCATTACTCGTGGTCATCATGCCAGTAAGTAATTAGAGCACCTAAGACGAGCACAGAAGGGGAGTAGTCAGACTTACTCAAATTCCTCGCAAAAATAACCGAAGAGGAAACAGAGGATGGCCGGTGGCGAAGCGGAAGCGGCGGCACCGGGAGCACCCCGAAGGGGCGTTGCAACCCACACCTACTGCACGTCAGATCCACCGGAGGAGGGGCATATGCCATGAGAAAACCGCGCACCATCGCCAATGCTCCAGGGCGGCCAACCCTAACCCTAGTTTCGGACAGGGGTCAGCGCGGCCAGGAGAGAGCCCCAGCGGCAAATCTGCTCGCACAGAAATGAGCGGCGTCATTGACTTAGCCACCCTGCACCGTGGCGGCGGCAACGACGGCTGGATTTGGCCGGAATCATGTGCGGTTCCAGCAATAGACGAAGGAGGTGACCGCATGAGCGAGATAGAGAGAGAGAAGAGAGAGGAGTGTGAGTGCGTGGGGGGTACTGGGCCTATGGGCAGCCCAGTACTACCCTGGTGGGCATAACCAGGCCAAGTGGGCCGGGTTAGGTTGGGCCGGGCTAGCCCAGTGGGCGAAGCCCGTATTTTAATAGGGTTATTTATAAAAGAAATAATTACAAATATTCCCTCAAATAAAAACAACTCTAGATAAATAAATAAAAATCTTAAAAATACAAATAATATTTCTATGAACTCACAAAAATATTTTCTATTGAGTAAATAATAATCAATAGAATTTTTGGCAATTAAAATTTAAGGTTATTAGTAATAGGATGCTAATTACTTTTGAATTTTACAAAAATATAGGAAACACTTAAAATTGAATAAAATTCACTTTTAAGATCCAAAATGAATATATTACTAGCAAAAATGCCCGTGCGTTGCACCGGGAAAAGAAATTCTTCATAAACACTCATACTCACTCCATTCCAAAATATAAGGTGGCTGATAATTAGTATATTATGGGATGGAGGGAGTATTTTTCTTTTTGTCAAAAATATATTTTGGGATGGAGCGAGTATTTTTCTTTTTGTCAAAAATATACTCATATACTCAATTTTACTATAATTTTTATTTATTATATTATAGCACATTTGACGTGTATCACTACAAAACCAGAACAAATGTTACTACTAAAAAGTTAGTTTGGTGTAGTACTTTTTCAAAATTACGTAATTGTTCAAAAATGCACTTGGGAGTATGTACAATCTCATTTTTCTTACTTCGATTTTTACCATTGCATTTGCCATGCTAAAGATTGAAATTTTTTCCGTACGATTACAAACTTAAAATGAAAGCTAGCAACAAAAAATTACTTCTATGCGCAGCGCATCAGCTATCAATCATAAAAAAAAGCCTGTTGCATTAATTGCGTCACGGATTACACCTGTTGTTGTACACGTCTGCCTTGGCAGATGCAGGCAGATGCTGGCTACCAATAGCCTAGAGGAGCTCCATATGCAGAATTTCTCCAAACTTCTCGACACTTACAAATTGTGCTCTCATCTGATGCGCGTGGGTTGCCGGCCGTCATGCACAACACCCAGAGGGACGGCTGCACTTTAAACAACCGAAACATCCAAATAAAAAAGATGAAAGGAGTGTTCGTCGGTCGCCCGCCGTGTCCACAGTCAAATGATAACTCAGTCAGATCGAACGGAACAAAAAAACCTGAGCCGACAGCGGTCAAACATCTTCAGAATTTCAGATCGCTCAACGCTAAACCGGTGGCCGTTGTACCTTCTGCCGCTCAGACCTCGACCGCAGCACGTGGTCCAGACCGGTTTTCTATTCCAAATCCGTTCACATACTCCAGGTCGCCTTCTCCCAAATTCTCTCTTCCATGTCCTGCGATCTCTCCTAAAACTTCAGATTGGACAACAAGATCTTGTATGAAATAAAGAGAATCTATAATTTGGAAGCCTAAATCTACCGCTCATTCCATCCCTTAGTTGGATTTTGAGCTCGAGCTCATCAATTGGGGATCGGACATGAGCACGTCCATGCTCATCTAGTTCGAGCACAAGATGTCTGTACTGGTTGTTCCTATTTTGGTCTAAAGAAGAGGAGGATGGACTTGAAGATTTAGGATTGAATCGGGACAGAGAGCAACACTTGCCTTGCAACACGGGTGAGGGAGCCTTACTCCATCGATTCCCCCTCGACAGAGAAAACTAAATCAGGGGAGAGAGTGAGAAATCCACTGTTGAGCACCTGCCTCGTGGCCGTCGTTCACTTGCCTCGTGTGCTCCACGCCACCGATAAATCCCGCCGACGGTGAAAGAGACAGAGGAGGCCGATAGAGGAAGCATCTTGATGCCCTCTGTCGGATTGACTTGGCCTTCTGAGGAAAAACATGTTTCGTCAGGATTGACTCGGTGATGGATTGACTTGGTGGTGGCAGTACCTATAATATGTCCGAAGTTGTAGGGGCAAATTCGATCTGGACTCGTTAGAAACCGGACATACGGAATCACCGAACCAATGAAAGCGTCTTTTACAATGGACCAAAACACATTGTGATGGGCCAAGAGAGAAACCTTAGCCCCTTTATTATTAGGTATAGATTATAGAAAAATACTAATTTGTATTTTTGAAAAGTGAGTTTGGTGTGATAGAAATAAATCTATTTCCTTAAAGGAATCTTAGAAAATATTTAAATGAAATAAATTCATAGAATGATATTTGTCTTTTATTAATTAAATAAAATAGTAAGCTTTTACTGAAAGGGTAAAATATGCAAAGAATCAAATAATAAATCATTGCATGACATTACTATGCATTGCATATTGCTTCTTTAAATACTGTCCTTATCGGGCAATAATGGCTCAAGGTCAGGTGGAAGCATCCGACTTCACTACCTTCCAGTCACAAGGCAAGTTCATAACTTGCTCATGTCCTTTGAAGAGTCTTTATCAAAGATATTGCAAATTGCGTGTTATCATCTATGATCTGGTGAAAGAAAATGATATCTTCTCTAATAAGTAAGATGTAGTATCATCCTAAGTGATGATAAAGATCAGCATTGGAACTTAGGGTTCCAATTGCATAAGTCACATAGGCTTAACAACCCATGACATCAATGATTCTAGCGCCGTATAATACGTGTTAACCATGAGATTTGGACTGGGACAGAGAAGTCAGTTGTATCTTCTTCCTTTCATATGGAGGCAAGATGACCTTATCGTGACGTTGGGATTCCTGGTATGGATCCAACATATGGGTGGGCACCCTTAGGCCCCACTATTTTTGTGTCTAGATTATTTATGAGTGGCTACCAGAGGTATAGTAGGGCCTTTTAGGGAGCTTACCAGGGGCATCACCACTTCATAGAGTCTTCAGGAACTCACCAGGGTTATAGCTTGCCCTAGTTGGAGGCTTAACGGAGGTGTAGTCAGCCCTGGAGAATCGTGTAGACATATGGGGTCGCGGAGAGTGCAACAAGGAGTTAGTCTCTCATGGGTAAAGCAACGCACCTCTGTAGAGTGTAAGAATTATGACATGTTACTCTCTGTTCCGGTAAGAAGCTACGAACGAATCAGGAAAGGAACTCCATGAAGTTCTAGTCAACCTATGAAGGCTGATGTGCATTGTTTATGATAATAAAATCAATCTTTGAAGAAATGCTTACGAAAATTGCATAGTACCAAGGACGTATCGTCTAAGGTGGTAGATAGAGAACCAAACTTCCCACATTGCATATAATGAACTTGCTGGGTAACGCTATTACTCACTCTTTCCTTTGAAGCCCTGCTTAGACTCTAAGAATCCATAAGACACTTCGATGTACGTAGCTGATGGACAAGAGGACGTCTGCTACGAAGAACCCGACCTGTCCCGAGGAGTTGAAGGGGTGGACTATGAGATACGCTATGGAGTCGAGGGCAACGAGTCCGAGTAGTTGCCTTAGTTATTAGTAAACCAATTGAGCCGAGCAACAGGAACTATATAGAATAAGTTTTTGAGCTCAATTCAAAGTATGAGTTCGGATTTTATATCTTCCGTTGAAACTACTTAAGTTTGGTTTGTAATTTCATAATACTTGAAGTTTGAGAACTCTTGGTTTGTAATAATGAAGTGTGTATGTTTGTAATTTAGACCCACAATGTTTCTGTTGTACCACTCTGAGGGGTGTGATATTTACGGAACGGTGTTCTGTGAATGTCATATCAACGACTATAGTGTACTACATATGTAGTGGTATGTTGGGTCACCGCACTCCGGTGGAAGAACCCACGAGGTGCGGTGCTTGGCGATCTGCTCGTCCATCAAGGAAGAGCCGCACCAAACGCCCCGAGTTGCTGCCATTAGTTCTTCCTACGTCATCGCTGACGTTGAAAAGCGGGGGCCCATCATCACCGGCAACCAAGAACATGCAGCGCGGCGAGTGCTACTGGCAGAAGGTGAGGGTGCAGCGCAAGAAGGGCACGAAAACAAAAAAAGGGGGAGAATGAGCGCGTGTGGGGAGGGCCACCGTCCCGGGCGCTGTTTAACGCCAGGGGAGGGCAACCATCCGATGTGCCGCGTGGCATCCACCGGGCCGCATCGCACCCTGGCCCACTGCTCAAGATCCCATCCGCAGGCATCGCACGTGCAGAAGATCTGGGGGCGGACCCCGAAGCACCAGATAGCGGTTCCCAATGCGACGGGACGTGTCTCTGCATACTGAAGTGCAATGATGGCCACACGCGAGCGTGGCTTGCATCAACAGTGACACCACCGAACATCTCAACCGCCATATGTCAGCCGTACAAGAATTCAAACCAAAGGAGGAGCGCGCACACATTTCCCCAAGGGCGAAATCTACACCCGCTCGGGGGCTAGTGTCGAGGGGACGACCCCGGGTAGGCTAGCCAGATAAGAACAAGGCAGTGCAGGTGCTGGTCGACTGGCGGAGCCCAGCCGGACGGAAGCACAATACAAATCACATAGAGGATTCTAGACTAGGGCGAACCGGCACACCAACCAGCCGGATGAGGCAGGAGCACCAAGGTATCGGTCCGGATAGATAGTCCTAGCCGGACAGAGTCAAGACGGAAGTAGTACGCAGGGTGACGCGCGGCACAGTGCGTGATGCGCCATGGCCTATCGACAAGACGTGAAGGAGGAAGAGGACGAGGCCCATGCCAAAGACTTTGTAGCTGATGAGGGGCACATCGGCTGATTGCAGACGTTGTGCTTGCAACAGCTCGCACGACATTCACTGTACGCATGATATATCGCACGGCGGACACTATTGATATGATCTCCACTCCATGGCACTGTAGGTTACCAATCGGTTGGGGCCTGCCTGTGGGACCCACCAGCCGGCCTGGCCAACGTAACCGCTTCCCCTGCCCTATATAAGGGGGCGCGGGTCTCTCGTAGCAAGGGTTGACAACTAGTAGTCTGATAGCTCGCATATAGCTCGAGGAGCATTCTGTAGTTCTTCTACCAATCATCTCATAGTCAGATCGGTAGGAGTAGGGGTGTTAGCTCCTCACGAGGGCCCAGAACCTAGGTACTTCATGCATCACGCTGCGCTTGCTTGTATCCAATCCCGCTTGCGGACACCATCGTAGCTTTCCTGCCAGTTTCCACACCTCTATCTAGCCTTCTTAGGCACTGCCATTTCACATACTACGACAACTTGCACATAAGCCATACCATTCACAACAACATCCTACAAAAAACAAGTTATGCATAGATACAATATATATCGGTATTCAGAAAACACATATCTCATCTACATTCTGAACATGGATTTCTTCATCGGATAAAACAATTTTACACAAATCCGATCCGTATGTTTATTCGATCAAACTCCTTTGATCTTCAATCACCGCATTTGGATTTATGTGTAATAGTCTACCCCGATGGCGGAAGCCGACTAGTAGGGGTATGTCGTTCCACGCCCTTAGAGGTACGATCATGGAATCTAGATCGCCCATTTCCTCGAGAATAGTTGATCCAATCAACCTAGTTCAAAACCAATCTATCTCATAGATTGGTCACCAAAACAACAATTAGATCCAATCTAATGCAAACCATATATCACATATGCACATATCTAGAGCCTAAAACCAGAAACTATCGCTCTGATACCACTATTGGGACACGCAGAAATAAACAAAACGTTTCCCCTCCGTGGTGCTCCCAAGATCTAGCCCAGGTGATAGGCCACAAGACTTACCACTAGACGCGCATGTGCTAATTATTGATGAAGCGTGTGAATTGATGTCGTGCCGAATGATCCCACGTATAGAACGTCCAGTTCCCCATGAATTCCTTTGTCTCCAGCATTGCACGTGCAACGCCTCTACCGGTATCCACACGTATAGGGAGAAGATCCAGGCAGAGGACTGCTAGATCCTGTCTAGCTCGAAATTGGAGTGGAGAAAGTGACGGCTAGGTCGGGGAACTATCCCTTGTCACACGACTTATATACAGTCCTAGATGGGCTCAACGCTTGAGGCCCATCTAGGTCATATCCCAATCTCCACATGGATCGAATCCATATGGCCTCCTTTCCCTTCAGTGTGTGACCATGTAGGCTCACGTACACCTAGACACAACATTAGTCACCACTCTGAGTCGATAGTTGGTAGCGGCCTCTAGTAATACATGCTAACTCCCTGGGAATTATATCATACATGATTGCCTCTATGGCATATTCCCAACAGTTACCTTTGGCCACACTGGAGTCGATCTCAACTAGGCCAAAGAGGAGAAAGATGACCACCAACTAACCGGCGGCATAGGGAGCACCCACGCATGGGCACCTCAACATGTGCCTGCCACGCCGGCAAGGGTACGATGCTAGGGACGTGTTCCAGCACATTCTCGATGGTGGAGACGCACTAGAGTAGCACTAGACACGGCGGAACCATGGGTACCAAAACCCTAGGGTTAGGGTTGAGCACAACCACGTGAGAGAGAGGGAGAGGGATGAAACTAAGCGGCTGATGCATGTAAAATGCATACATGAACTTTATAGTTTATTGATACATATTCCCACATATCTGCAACATATATAATGTTATATCCATGTTTTATATTGATCTTTGTGGATTTATTATGATCCACTTTATTTTGGTTGTAACTATATAGTACATGAAAACCCTGTTTTGTGTATTTTTACCTTTCACAAAGCTAAACGAAGTCAAACAGAGATAAGATTCTGGGAAAGTCTATATTTTGTGAAGAGGGATGATCTGGAGTACTTGGACCTCACGAGAAGGGATCGGAGGCCAAAAATAGGTGTGGTGCCACGACCTGCCCTACTGCATGTGCCACCCACCCTCTTTTGGTCCTCATTCATCCGATTCGCTTCAATCTTTCACCCACGGACTTGGTTTGACCTAAAAACTCCTATATAAAGGGTCCCCCGAGGCATCCTTGAGGAGAGCACCGTAGAAACATAGAAACCCCAAAACAGAGACAGAACCAACAAAGATTGGAGGGGGAAACTCCGTCGGAGCTGCCACCGGAGGGATCTCTACTTTCTCCAATGCCTCCTCATCACTCTCCATGATGAGAGGGGAGTAGTCCACCCCCTGGACTATGAGTTTGTGGTGGTAACTTGATCTAATATCTCTATGTATGATAATTGTTGAAGTCCATATGATGTGCCTTACATGATTATGGATCTATATATGTAATTCCTATGGTGGCTATTGTGGTACGATATAATAATTGTTATGCATTTACCATCATGTTGGATCATTTATGGCTTGTCATACTTTGAAAATATTCTATGATGCATGTAATGGTTTGATCTATGCAAAATGCCTTGTTTTCCCATGTCATGAGGTGTTTGACACCACCAAGTGGTGGTAGATGAGAGATATGTGGTGATACACACACCAAATAAGTAATTGCATTAGTGTTAGGAGTGCTTTACATTAAGAAGTGTGATGTATGTAGGTAAATGATGGCCGAGTGACAGCAGCATATGTATTGATTGACACTATGCAACCATAGATCCTTTATCTAGGGGAAAAGGGAGAAGTATGATGTGTGTTGTGACAATAACCAATGTTAGCCTTGTTACAAGGGTGACCTAGCAGCACAAATGGGTATTTCTTTCAACTATGTATTTTAGGACATGTAGCCGCCATAATGTTACCATTGAAATATGACAATTGTGTCTACTTTTATTATCTGTAACATGATCATCACCATAGATGGAGAGAGAGAATTGAGTGAACCCGTGAACCCATGTCCATTATTCCTATAATATAAAACCATTATCTTGTCCTCTTGCATTGAAGAGGATATTGGGATACTTCTACATTATTGTTTCATTGCATTTTACTTCCATGAATTAAATTAATGTCCTTATTACATTAACTTGTTTAGTGAATAAACAACTAAAACTTGTGACACTTTAGTTGTAGAAAAGAAACAATGTTTCCTTCTATCTCCTACGGACCGATACCCTACTTCCACATTGAGAGGTACTACAATGATCCCCTGCCGTTGGAGGTTATCAGTGGTGCAAAGGTATAGAGGATAAGTAGGAGGCATTTGAGAGGCATGATGGCTCCGGAGATAGCCAGAGGGCCCCATAATGAATAGCGAGGAGGAAACAATGCAGTTGCCAACATTTGTGTGCGTGCACACGAGAGAGAGGTGTGAGGAAGAGTGAGCAAGTCGGTTCGGTCAAACAAAACGGTTCGGCTAGTTCGACCCATTTGGGTCCGACAAGTGGTGCCAAGGCTATTTTCGTAATTTTACAATTACCAAAAATGTAATTTAATAGAAAATATCCTAAAACTATACAAAAGAAAATAGTTCCAAATAGGAAAAATGCAAGGATTCGAAATCCTATTTTTCTAGAATTACTATTGTGTGAATAAAAATTGCAAGTTGATTATTGGAATTAGAGAAATACTTATAATTGAGTAAAAATACTCAAAAAAACCTTTAATCCAAATAATATTTCCTAAAATATAGGAATATTATTTTTAACTTGAAAACACACACTTTCAACATAATGTTGTTAAGATATATGAAAATCCTAAAGTCAAATGCATATAAATTATACAAAAATTCTAAAGTGAAATTCAATAAAACCGCAATAAAGGGAAATTCATCTAAAAGTCAAAGAAATTCAAATCAATAGAAAGTTGAAAACAACACATGAATAAGTTTGCATCTCATATCGTTGCATCAGAACTTCAAATAGTTTTTACCAAAGCGTTGTCTTTATTGAACAATGACTGTTATTTTGAGAACCTGAGGTTAAGGGTAACTGCATTACATCTCAAGTACTAGGCAAGTTCAATATTTGTATATCATAATGCAAGTTTAACCTTGCACATATCTTACAAGTCAAAAAATTACAAATCCTTATATTTTATATATAATACTTTTCAGAAGCATCACAAACGTAGAGCAAAACAAAATATTGTTTTTTGAATAAATTGAATCATAAATTGTTGGGACATGAAATCATCGGTGGATTACATGATGGGAAATCATGTGGGAAATTTTTCATTATACCAAGGGAAATTACCTAGATATAAACAACAATTGTAGTCATTCATTCCAGTGCATCGTATAAACTACACTGACCACAGATCTTGGAAAGAGACAAGTGACTGAGAAGTTTCTTCTTAGTTCTGTATACATTCGGATGACTAGGTTGGTATGTACTCCCATAGAGGAATAATAGTTGATGGGATTCTGTAACCTTCCCATCTTGTGCTATGAGATCACCACTATAGTATCTTGGGTTATTTATTCGTTTGCCACTTGAGGTTTCTATGTACTCAGTTTTGCCACTAGAGCCAAATTGTCCTTAGTTTTACCACTGCTTCGGGCAATGGGACCTTAGAGCACATGATTGTCCTTAGAGCACAAAGACCTTCCACCTGTTCAATGGGACCCTGAGAACCCTCAAATGGAAGAAGGTTCCATTTTTGCATCCACAAGTGAGTGTAGAAATGCACTTGTGACATACTGCATCAAAGCAGAACGTACATTCATAGTTGACCATAGCAACATTGTTCGTTACAGAGTGCACTGTCCGACTGATGATTGTCCATGCAGTATGCACACATCTAAAATGCGAAATAGCATGAATATTCAGGTCAAACTGAACCCTTTTAGGCACACATGCCTGGAATCAACCCTTAGAAAGGAAACAATCAGTAGAGCCAAGTCAAGATGGGTGGCTGATGAAGTAAAGAGGTGGATGATAGAAAACCATCAAGTGGGTACAAAGGAGTTGCAGAAGAACCTCAAAGAAAATTTCAAGATAGAGATACCATACATGCGGGTGTTCAATGGTAAACAACATGCCATGGAATCTATTTATGGTAATTGGCAGGAAAGTTTTAAAATGTTGTATTCATTCAAAGGTGAAGCAAAGAGGACCAACCTAGGTAGTATTGTAGATATTGACCACCACTCAGTGGAGTACATGTTGAGGGGAGTTACAATGACCAAGGAATGCTTCAGGAGGGTTTTTGTCTGCTTTGAGGCTTGTCACCGGTTTTTTTTGGGAAGGTTGTAGGCCCTATTTAGCTATTGATGTAACGTTCCTCACAGGAGGTTTAAAGGATAGTTAGTAGCATCTTGTGTAGTTGATGGACACAATTTTGTATTTCTAGTTGCGTACGGTGTGCTGGACATAGAGTCTGAGGAGAGATGGACTTAATTTTTACAGAATCTGCACCAGGATATTGCACATCCCAATGGGTTGGTAATTCATACAGATGTCTGCAATGGTTTAGAAGTGCACAAAGTGTGGTGGGTCTGGTCAAAGTATTGTGATAACGTAGCAGATCTAGCGATTAGAGAGTGTTTCAACGATGAACATGATGGTCAGCGGCCGATTGTAGATGATGATCATAATGAGGCTCTAGATGGTGATCAAAATGATGATCAAACTGATGATCAAAATGAGGCTTCGGATGATGATCAGACTGATGATCAAATTGAGGCTCCAAATGATGATCAAAATGATGAGAAAAATAATGCTCCAAATGATGGTGACCAACCTTCTATGGTTGTGAGTTCTACTTGGTATGTAAATCTTGCCAATACTATTTTACATTTATCACTTTACATGATCTCACAACCTTTTATGTTTGGGTTGTACATCTTTGTGGTAGGTTCGAACAAAGTGGTGGTAGTGAGCTCTGAGGTACTTGAGGTACCGACAACAAAGAGGAGAAGAGTAGAAGAGAAGAGCACAAGGAGGAAAGTAGTGGCAATAAGCACAATGATCACAAGGAGCAAAGTGGTGGCAAGAAACACAAGGAGCAAAGTGGTGGCAAGAACCAAGTATATTGTCTGAAACATTATGAATGTTGTTGTATTTGTGTTGGATAATGTTGGACCTATGTTATTTGGATGTTGCAATGCTTATTTGGACTAATGTTGTTGTATTTCTGTTTCCAAGTATGTAGACTTTGTTTATATGACATAAGAAGACTATTTGGTCAAACCTAACTTTGTTTGTATGACCAAGGTTTTTCATCTTTTTGATTATTTTTGAATTTTTAAGCTCATTTCAGTATTTGGTCAAACCTAAAATGAAAAACTAAGTATAGATCCTTCTTAGTCACTCCAAAATGAAACTTTCGTATGGTTTTTGAAACTTAAAACTTTTCCAAACCTAAACCCCTTCTATTCACTATTGACTTCGTACATCAGAGTTCGAGATATAACATATTGTACATGAACCTTCTGTTTGAAACTATCTAGACCTTGTTTATCAACTTATCCTTAGTATATGACATAAGAAGACAATGCGCGTAGTTTTTTAATTTTTTTAATTTTTTTAATTTTTTATGCTCATTTGAGTATTTGGTCAAACCAAACTTTGACCAACATTTAAACAAGTTTTTTAAAAGAAAATGAAAAACTAAGCCTAGATCCTTCTTAGTCACTCCAAAATGAAGCTTTGGTGTGGTTTTTGAAACTTTTCATGATCCAAACCTAAACCCCTTCTCTTCACCCTTGACTGCGTACAATGGAGTTCAAGATATCACATAATGTACATGAACCTTCTGTGTGAAACTATGTAGACCTTGTTTATCGACTTGAATCCTTAGTTATGCCATAAGAAGACTATGTGCGCAGGTTTTTCATTTTTTTGAATTTTATTGATTTTTATGCTCATTTGAGTATTTGGTCAAACCTGACTTTGACCAACATTTAAACAAGTTTTTCAAAAGAAAATGAAAAACTAAGCCTAGATCCTTCTTAGTCACTCCAAAATGAAGCTTTGGTGTGGTTTTTGAAACTTTTCATGATCCAAACCTAAACCCCTTCTCTTCACCCTTGACTTCGTACAACGGAGTTCAAGATATCACATAATGTACATGAACCTTCTGTGTGAAACTATGTAGACCTTGTTTATCGACTTGAATCCTTAGTATATGCCATAAGAAGACTATGTGCGCAGGTTTTTCATTTTTCTGAATTTTATTGATTTTTATGCTCATTTGAGTATTTGGTCAAACCTGACTTTGACCAACATTTAAACAAGTTTTTAAAAAGAAAATGAAAAACTAAGCCTAGATCCTTCTTAGTCACTGCAAAATGAAGCTTTGGTGTGGTTTTTGAAACTTAAAACTATTTCAAACTCATTTGAGTATTTGGTCAAACCCTAGTCAACTCGCTTCCAAACCCTGAACGATCTAACCCTAGCGCTGAACAATGACCGTCAATGTAACCCTAAGGTTGAACTGCAGCCGTCCGATCGTCCTAGAAGGAATCTATGGGCGGCTTGGGTGATCCGCGAGAAGCTCATTCTGCTATCTGATTGGCAGGATGCTTTTTTTCTCAACACAAATGGGTGTTCCGAGCGGGCACGCTAGGTGGACCGTTGGGTCGTGTCGCGGTCTGTACCCCTGTCCGTTGTGCAATATGCGGGCACGCTATGTCTCAGCCTTTCTAGGCATGCGCGAGAAACGACGATGTGGCCATGCATGCGCGGGAAGCAATGGCGTCATCATGCATGCGCGTCTCACCACAGCGATTCACCGCACTAGAGCCATTAAGTCAATTCAGTTGCACGCAAAAAAACACCGTTTGCATCCATGCGCACCTCGATGCAGTGACTCAGCCACCTCCTCGATTCAGATTCACGCGCCGCCGTCTGCTCGATTCAGTTTCACGCGCCACCACCTCCTTGTTTCAGTTCCACGCGCCGCCACCTCCTAGATTCAGACGCATGGATACACACGAATATATACGCCCATCATTTCATTGCCAACCCTAACCCTAACCCACCGTTTCTAGCCTATTTATACACCCCTTCTACTCACCCACACACCATCCAAGCTAGAGCAGAAATATCCACTCCAAACACCAAGCCACCCCTCCATCCTATCGCCCCAAGCACCACCGAAGATACAGTACTACGGACCAACCTTTCGTCGGCCGCCTACCGTGCCGGAGCTGCACTACCCAACGGGTGTCCTCGTGGAGAGCACGCTCCATGTGTGGGCGTAGTCAAGGTGGAGGGGCCCCATCGAGCTCGCCAGTTATACTATTGTCATGAATAATACCTTTATGGTCACATTACGATTATAAATGAGTTATTCTCATCACTATGTTAATGATAATAGTTTAAACATTTATAAAGGATTAGAATGCTAAAAGATATCCAAAGTTTAAGGATGACATGACACTATAGTTTAAGTCATTTTGGTTATTGCATGTTTTTCATTATAAATGAAGATTGGGGTCTTAGATGCTTAATCTAGAGACTTTGCAAAACCATGCCTCGTTGGGCAGAATGACTAAAACTCCGCATTCTGGTAAAACGGTGATATGCGAAGAAATGTTGAACCTTATACATAATGATGTATCGTATTTTCAACAAATAGTGGAAATCATTATTTATACTTCATGTTGAAATTTACACATAGTGATGTATCGTATTTTTAACAAATAGTGGAAATCATTACATACTTCATTATGGATTTAAGTGAATATGAGTATTTACTTAATGAAACATAAGTTTGAAACTGTTTTTGAATTGTTCAAAAGATTTCAAAGTGAAGGAGGATATTGAATTAACAAGAATACAAAAGTATCTTTGATTTGATCAACATGACTAAAGTATTTATTTTAATTTTAGCATAAAAGGACATGTGAAAGAGGTTTCCCCTATGAGGAGGAGGAGTGAAGTTGAAGACGGCAGCGGTGAAGGTGGCCAAGGTGGAAGATAAAGTGCAAGATGAAGATGTTCGTGAAGCTAGCCCGGTGTCGTGTTTTTAGTTTCCTCATGTTTATCTTGTTTTTCTATGTCGTGTGTCGTGTCGTGTCAGTGGACTTATCTATGTAACGGTGCTCGCATTTGCATCTTATTTATCTTGTGTAACCATTTGTGTGTTCTAAAGTGTTCGTGCCCAAAGATCTCATCATCATGTGTTAAAAGTTTTCACATGGCTACCAAACTAGTCTACAAATAAACACTATCTATATGTGTGTGTTAGGACGTGTTTATTACCAAGTTAGTCTACAAATAAACACTACCTTTATTACCAAGCTAGTCTACAAATAAACACTACCTTTATTACCAAGCTAGTCTCATCATCAAGATGTTCAAATGAATGGTCTGTTAAAGTGCCCAAAGATAAATAAGTGGTGTGTTGAAAAATGTTTGTGCCCAAATGATCTTTATGTGTGTTGAAAAGTGGCCAAAGATCATTTATCTATGTATAAAAATACAACATGCTCGTGAAAATCACAAACACGACATGTGTTTTAAACCCTAAACCCAATCACGATCTATAGGTAGATTCTTCCCTTTGCTTCTCAACATCTTTCTATCTGTCCCACTGGTTACCAGCGCAACCCTTCACACTACCAAACCACACGGTCGTGTGTTCGAATCCTAGCCTCACCCCATCTTTTTTGTTTATTTTCCAACCCTTCTCATTTTCCCACTCTGAATGAGCCTAATTCGATGGAGTTGGGCCATTAGTCAAGCCAACACTAGGCTCTCGGCTCTGAGATACTTTTTTACAGGAAGTTTTTCCATTTCTTTTCCCTTATAAATGATAACAAGCCATTTCTCATTTCATACATTTTTCATACAATTTCAAGCTTAGAAATTCCTCCCAAATTCATGCCTTTTCATACAATTTCAACATTACACCCAGTGCAATTACCATACCATCTACACATTCCCAAATGTAATTGCAAATTTGTGATTGCTCTTCAAGCTTCCTAATCTTCTGGTTCATCCTAATTATCTCAGTAGCTACCTCCCTATCAATGAGTGCTCCGCCATTTGTCTCCTCTGCGGGAGCTCACGATGCGGCTGCTCTCGTCTGTGGCAGGATTAGCAACCATTATTCATGCTCTTCGGCGAGCTCATTCATCAGCGTTTGTGCCAGAACATCAACCCAAAGGAAGAAGCATTTCATCTACAAGTACGCTAAACAAATCAACACCCGTATTTCTCAAGGATCCAAATCACAAAAATAGCAAAAATGCGCTTTAGTTTCTTACCCCATTCACGCTTCACACGTAGAACAGACGATTGGTGTTCTTGGATGTGTGTGAAAGCCTCCGATCAACGCAAGCCCGGCACCGCAAACAGAGGAAGATCGACATATCCACATGAACCAAATTCTCGATCTGTGAGGTGGCGCGGGAGCTTGAGGAAGACATGGAGCTCCATTCCTGCTCACCACTGCGAGCTCCTACCCCGTCCCCCACCTCCAACCCTGTCCCCAATCTTATAGGCGGAAGGAGAGGCCGAGGGGGTGCCTAGGCTGGCCACACCACCCCCTGGCGTGGCCAGGCCTAGCGCACGCGGCCAAGTGGTGTGGCCGCCCCTGGCTCCTCTTCGTCTCGTATTCTGGCTCCGTGTGTCCCTCGGGAAAATCCTAACTTTGGCTTTTGTCCCGTCCAATTCCGATAATATGCATTTTCTGACTTTCCTGGAACCAAAAACAGCTGAAAACAGGCAGCTGGCACTGTGGCTCTTGTTAATAGGCTAGTCCAAGAAATCATATGAAAAGTACTCCAAAGTGTGGACAAAACACAAGAAAGTAGATAAGCATGGAACATCAAAAATTATAGATACATTTGCAATGTATCAACATTCCCAAGCTTAACTCTTGCTCGTCCTCGAGTAGGTAAGTGATAAAAAGAAAGAATAATTTTTGAGGTGACATGCACCATCATAAACTTGATCAAAGTATTTGTAAAACATTCAAAGCTGGGATCATAGTACTTCAATCATAACATGAAAGACAAAGTTCTAGCAATAAGACAAAGAAACTATGTTACAACATGAGAAAGGCACAAACAAAAGATTCATGAATAACAATGCTTTGCAAGACGTTTGTTTATTTCACATAAAGAAAACATAGCATAGTAGCGCTCAGCTTGTCCCTCATAGAGTAGAAAATATGAATGCATAGGACACCTTCAAAGTTTATAAGAGTGACTAGATACAAATAGTTTAAAACAAGCAATATCAAGCTATGCATCAATCAACTAGTCTTGGGACAATGCACATAGAACTAAGAATGGCCACTATGCTCTCAAAGTAGGTGCATAAAGATAGAAGGCGGAGACTAAATATATAAGTGGAAGAAAGGCCTTCATAGAAGGAAGTAGGGATTCAAGTCTCATAAAGATCTTCCAAAAAGTATGGTACTTAATAGCTTTTAGCCCTCATTGCCCCTATCATAAGCATCTTGAAGTGATTAAGGTTAAAGTGAACAAACTATGGAGTATATGCTTGACAAAGTATAAGTTAGAAATCTCATGTCCCTTTTAATACGAGGGTCGCTCCTCATGCTACTCAAGTTTAGTCACCGGTAAGTTCTTGTCGTCGTAAGTACATGTGTATCATAGAGAACCGCCAACGGGGTACCCCTTGCCTGATTATACGGAAGAATCCCCATATCAAAATGACAAGGCAAGCAGACAACGAGCATCTCAGCAATCTTCCTATTTACCATGGGAATATGGTGCTTTTTTCTCTCTTTCCTCTTTTCATAATCTTTTTTTTCTTTTCTCTTTTTTCTCAATATCTGATTTTTTATAAGAAGAATGCTTCATAGACAGCTCATTATGGTTACGCTGCAGGTTTCCACCATGTCAGCATGGATTAGACCAGTGGCCCAGGCATTTCTCTAACACATATACATAACTCCATGGACTTACAAGCTCCGCTTTCATTTCACAACGACGACATCCATAGACAAAAGAGCATGATATCAACTAGGTACAAAGTACAAGTGCAATGTTGAAAGCGTTCCCCATGACAGCATGGTTCTGCTAATCCCCAACAAATAAGTGCAAGCATATACAACATAGACGACACAATGGTTCAAGTTTATTAAGGGCAAGAAAAGTAAAGTGTGCCATCAAGTTCGTGAGAGCTTTAATCACTAGTTTTCTCATAACAAATTTAATTTGGAAGGTAGATAAAAGCATGAATATACTTGGAATAGAAAATGCTAATAGGTAGGTATGGTGGACTCTTTGTAATAACTTGGTTTAAGGAGTTGGATGCATGAGTGGAACTCACACTTGGTTACGGAGGCTAGCAAAAGACTGGGAGCGACAAACTAAGAGAGCAATAATGGCCATAATCATGTAGAGCGACAAAACATCATTGATCAAAGAATAAAGTGATATTACAAGTCAAAAACTAAAGGATCATCAAGGCTATGGTGACTTGGGATAGTCATAACATGGTGTGAGCATGTGCCAAGTCAACCCAAATAAAGCATCAAAAGAGAATACCATAATATTATGCTGTAATATGCTAAAACAATGCATGATTCATCCAAAGCACATTAAACAATCTCAATTGTTTATAACATGTCATGCTACAACAAAGATACTCAGCATAAAGCCAAAACAATATCAAGCATGGCATGACAAAGCATAGGCCACAGTCAAAAACAAGCTCTCTTTACCACTTAAGCATGAACTTTCCTACTCTTTTCCAATCCAAATCAAACTATTTGAAAAGCAACGTATGAAAGAGGAGGTCCAACCAATTTATTCAGCAAACCAAGCAAACTAAAAACCAAAACTAAAACGAAAAAGAATACGCTCCAAGAACAACAAAACTATGCATGAAACAACAAAAATAAAGCGTTTGGAAGAAACCTGGGATTTTTATTGATGAAAAAGGGGATGCCTTCGGCATCCCCAAGCTTTGACGCTTGTACTTCTTGGATATTTCTCGGGGTGACACGCATGGCATCCCCAAGCTTGAGCTTTAGTCCATCCTTCATATCATTACTCGTTCCTTCCATACACATGAAATTTTTCCTCCATACAAAACATCACACAATCTTTATTAGCAACATTAGTGCACTCAAGATAATAAGCCTTTAGGTTCAGTTCTAACACCAATAAAACTTCCATTAAAACACAAGCTACTGTAGCACTTCCCTCAAAAAGCTCAAATCCCCAAAAGAACTCAAAAAGGAACTAACAAGAAGCAAATGTAGAAAATGGCAGAAATCTGTCAAAACAGACCAGCAGGTAAAGACGAATTTCTTTCGAAGACCTTCTGTTGCTCAAATAAAAAAGTGTTTACCTAATGAAAGTTAGATAACAACTAGGGGCAGAAGCAGAAAAATTCACACCTCAAAAGGACGTACAGATATTTTACACGATTTTTTACGGTGAAGCACAGAAATCTGTTTCGGGACAACAACTTTCCCAATCATTACTTCTCTCTCATTAGAGGTTAGTCTTGGCACAAAAAGCAAATAAAAAGGATAAGGAGAGGTTATTACAGAGGTAATAACTTCCAAGACTCATCTAAAACTTTTGGGTTATCTCTCAATAAGTACTTTCTTTAACGCCTTTAAGTTAGGCATAAGAAGCAAGAAAAAGAATCAAGTGTTCTCAAATGAAGAAGCATTAGAACCAAATTTCTTGCCCTTACCTCTCTTACTTTTATTCTTAACCTTGGGGAACATATGATTGTTTGGTGGAGAAGCAAGGTGCATGGTCCCCTTTCCCACATCTATTATTTCTCCAAGGAGTTCTAATAGGGACCTTCAAAGTGTAATTTCTCCTTTTCCTGCACATTCAATAACAAGATAATCAGTAAAAATCATTTTCCCAAGGATCTTTGTAAACATTCCTTCAGCTATTCCAATAGGTAATATTGTGGCATTTTAAGCAAGAAATATTTCTTTTCCTCCTTCAGAGAGCCCCCAAATATTCAAAGATTCATAAATATCTTTGGGCATAAGACAAAATTCAGACATGATATCACAGCGAGTTGGAAAAGTTTCATTATTTTATATCAATCTTTACTATGGGGAGCCACTTTGATGGTTCAGAATTTTTGGAACATAATTATGATGCTCTCTAAGCGTATTATATCAATCTTTCAATCTAGCAGTGCTGGTCTCAATTGTATTCAATCTAGCAAATATGTTTATGAAAGAAGAATAAGATTTGCTAGGCAAGTTATAAGTAAAGATCAACTTATTTATGGCATTAACAACATCATCCTCATTACATTGGTGGAAATCTCCTCCCACAACAGCATCCAAAGCATATCTATAGCAAAGAGCAATTCCAAGGTAAAAACTGCTAAGGAACAAGCTTTGAGTCATTTTAGGTTCAATTTTTTCATGTAGATCAGAGATTCTAGACCAAGCTTCTTTGAAACTCTCTTCAATTCCTTGTTTAAAAGTGAAAATCGTTTCCTCGGGTGACATAGTGATTGGAGCAATGCTAGACATAATGGCAACTTAAGATAGGAACTAATTTTTTTTGTGTGTTTTTAATAAAGAAAGCAAACTAGTAAAACTATTTTTTTTATGTTTTTGATAAAGGATCAGGTTGCGAGATTTCCGTAGTTTATTGATACAATGCAAATCACCGTTCTAGAGGGAGCTTAGATGGTTATCAAGTATCATTCTGTGACTAGATGATCAAAAAGGTGCCACTCAGGTTTCCCAAAGGGGTGTGTAGAGGAGTACATATCAAGACCAGGATTTGCCCATCCATGTAACATACAGATAAATTTGTGGCCATCTCGGTGGCGTTGCATTAACGAAGCTTGCAAGCATGTGACTGGGTCATGGAATGCAACAACATGGGAACGAGAAAACAAGTTCATCGGTAACAAGATCGAACGAAGGTATGGAGATATTGTAGATCAAATCTCGGGTGAACTAGGTATCAAGTGGCAAAGGGAATGGGAAACGACATTTATGGTTCAAACGACATTATCATCGTGGAATGCACAAGGGTCATTATGGGCATCCCGATACCACTATTGATCATTGATGGGGATCATGTCTATGCCATTCCTGAGTCATGGGGAAATACACTTAAGGGTACGATGAGCTAGAGATCCTCTGTGAGTTGGAATCACCATATGAAAGAGAAAAGGGAAACCAGAAAAGTTCCGTGAGAGAACTGGAATTGTTCCGGGAAAGTTCCGAAGTCGTTTGGAGGAAATCGAAACGGAACCAAAAGGTGTTTCGGGTCAAATCGGATTTTGTAATATGTATTTACATGTTAATTAATGTAATTCATATTAAAATTTAATTTAAAGGGGTATTCCACTAATGGACCAAACTTCATAGGGAAAAAGGGCCCATGAGGGAAAACCACAAGAGGGAAGGGCCAAGGGCCAAGGCCTAGCCGCCACAAGGGGGCCCACCCTGCCAGCCTAGGGTTGTGCACGAGGTGGGGCCCACCCCTGGCCGGCTGGCCCATGAGGCCCATGCGCCTCCCCCTCTTTCCCTTGAATAGTTCCACATGGGAAACCCAAAGGGGGGCACACCTCCCTCCCCCTATATAAAGGGGTGCCCATGGGTGGGATTAAACACACAATTTGAGATGTTCTCTAAGTCATTTTCCATGGATAATTCCTCCCTCTCTCTCTACATAGTTGTCTCCATGCATTGGCACGGTCCCAAGAAAGGACTATTCGCGCAAGAGACGACGCACCTGCAACACACCGTTGCGATGCATGGATTCCAAGCCGGAGATCTACTTCCGCACTCTTGGCAGGGAGCAAGGAGTTGGAGGTCATCATCATGCACCGTATGTGTACGAAACCACGAGGGGCCTCAGTTGAGGCACCTTGGATGTCGTGAGCCAGAGCTGCTGCACGATGAAGAAGGAGCAAGGGGTGATCTTTGAGGAGCTTCATGACCTTGAGGTCGGCTACGAGCTCGATTACTTTAACCATGTTCCCCTTGGAATGTTAGCCGTGTATGGTCTACAAGGGTATGTATTCTATACTCTCCAGTCATTACTGCATTACTACATAGATAGATCTTGGGCGTTAGAGGTTTTTTTTGTTTTTTGATAGGGAACCCTTCAGTGGTATTAGAGCCAATCTATGCATAGGAGTGTTGTACGGCTAGTACGCACAAGTATTGTGCGGGCATTGATCCCTTAGTTGTTACCCTCTAAAGTGTACCTATTTATATCGTGGTATTGTTGGATGAAGCGGCCCGGATCGACCTTAAGCGTATTCATACGCGAGACTGGTTCCACGCTCGACATACGGCTTGCTTCGTATAAGTGGCTAGCGGGTGTTTGTCTCTCATTCAATAGTTGATATAACATTTACAACGGAGGGCCCCGAAAGGGGTGTAGTAGAGACAACTTTTGGATCCATGTTATGGTTGGGATGTTCGTAGATTAGAAATTGTTCTATTGCAAAAGCCCTAACAACCACGTAAAACTTGCAATAGATAAAGTAGAGGAGTCTAACTTTATTTTGTAGGAGGGCATGTGATTTGATATGGTAATGGTCGTTATGAAGGTAAAGTAGCTTATTTTTCTGTTACTAAGTAGTATAGTAATATCCATTGTTCCGATGGACGACCTGTTGGTGACGTCGTGGACTTGGCGTCAAACCAGGGGCAAGATGGAGATCATGCCGGAGCGCTCGATGGAGGTCAAGGCGCAAGAATAAGGATCATAGCATATCACAATATACATGTGATGTTGATATATTATTTTCATCTATTGTATGCTAGTATTAAGATACTCAACGGTAGCAAATACGATAATCCCTAAGTAATTCCAATGATAGTGTTCCCCTTGTGTGTGCACCACCAAGAAAGGTCTTCGTTATGAGGCATGCCATGACGATCGGGTGTCAGACATATCTGCGTTCGCATATAGTGGGTGTAAGCCATGTTGCACGGCAAATACACACAAGTTCGATTTGGTGAGCCTAGCATGTGTAGAAATGGCCTCGGAACACAAGAGACCGAAAGGTCGAGCATGAGTCACATGGTTGATGTGATTGGCATTGGGGAATGTCTACCTTTGAAACCGCATTGCCGGCCGAGACAATCGGGGGTGGTGTAGCAGATTGGGATCGTGTGATCACTAAATCATCCAGGGGATGACAATTTTAGTGGGAGCTCAATTAGGATTGAACTGATATTATGAACTTAGTCTAGATGTCTGTTTGTAAATATCTTAGTAGATCATGGCCTATCCCATTGACGTCTTTTGCGACCATGGGAAATTTCCTGCTTGATATGCAACTTAGCAAAAGGGTCCAACTTCATAGATTAATACCCACGCCTGAGGGATATCCTCGTAAAAGGTGATCTTCTCTTCTTGATACAATGACCATTAGGATATAATCCGATGAATCCGCAATGTTTGTGTTTTCTACATAATCATCCAATAAGCCATTCTCCATTAGATGGAGAGTTGGATTACTATCTTGTATTCAACAAGATCATGCACATAAAGTATGAGACGTTGGATGAGTTTTTCTTCCATGATGGACGAAAAGAGAATATTAGAGAAACACCTAGCAATCTTGCATTAGAGTTGTGAACTCTAAGAAGGGCTTGATTGCAATGGAGGTCATGAATAAGAAGGGTATATATTAGATATACAAAGTTATAAATGGAATTCTTGCAAAAATCGTTGTAGTTTACATAATTATTGGATACTTTTTTTTGTGAAAACAGGATGGTCTGCTTGAGAATTGCTGGAATTGAGGCAATGTGGCTTGATGATGACAAGAAAAATAGTTGATGGCCTACATCACCCCTTTCCTCAAAGGTTTATCATTTGGATTAGTAGACTTGAATATAATTTTGTAATCCTTGTTTGTGTGTATTGCTTTTGGTGAGATGATTATTCATATGAATAAGTTACAAGCTGATGAGTCCATATTTGCATCATGTTTTATATTATTATTTTGCATTGTAGATGTGGGATGTTGGTATTTTACGGCCTTTGCGTGCATGTTTTATGTCTATTTTCACCAGGATCAGGACAGATGATGGATACAATGGACACAACCCTTGGAGAAATTGTGTTGGGGAGAAAAGGAGTCAAAAACAACGTAAATCGCTTATTTGGGAAATGTCAATAGCACCAGAAGAAAACCTGAAGCGATCAAGGCTTACAAACGGTTCAACGACCAACTATACAACCAGAATACTTTTTTCGGCCGTATAGTTCCGGTCGTATAGTTCGCGCCGCCATCGCCTCCTCAAATAGTTTCACCCCCGTGCAACTGGATCAGAGAGGCGACATACAGAACACCCAGAAATCGCCAAAAACCTCACCTCCGGAAGGAATCTGGAGGGGGAACTCACCCAAGGGATCCATCTTCGCCCTACGTAGATCTCGGAGGCCAAGGCATCGATCTTCATCTTCATGAACCACTGCACCACCATCATATCCATCCATCCCATCTTAGCCCATCTAGATCTTCTTGTAATTTCCGTACTCAATGTGGATTTATTCAAGAACTATTCCATTACCATTTCTATGATGTTGATTACCTCCATGTCTAAGTAGATCCTTAGTTCTTGGGGATATGGAGAAACCCTAGCATATGATTGAGATAAGATAGAGATTATTATGTTATACATCATTATGTGTATGAGTTAATTGTCTTCATCTTGATGTTGGGAGTTGTGCACCTCCTTAATATTTCCCTCATATGGGGACTCGATGAAGGGGATTACTTGTTAGTAGACGGAGGGATGATAGTACATACTATGACTATAAATCTATTGTCATTCTTTAAGTACTAACTTGGGGAATCAAGGAAAACTCATAAAGCCATGTCCATGTCATGGGAGAAATCCCTTAATAGCGGGATAATGCAATTGATGTCATTTATCTGTCGGCTGTGGTTATGAAGGATGATGTGAGCAATGGTTGCTGCCTATTTGTCCATATATGGAGCTCCTCCCACATACATGCATATCATGAGAATATTCATTATAATAATCTTGATTGCTTAGTCTAAATTGCTAGTGGGGTATCCACCACTCCCTAAGAACGCCGTTTTCCCTACTGCAGTTCTAAGTCTTTTACCCACGTGATTCTTACTTTCTGCATTAAGTTTTACTTTACTTTACTTACTTCGTTCAACCAAAAACCCAAAAATAACTCTAATATTCTTGCATCTTAAATTTATTCCTTAAGTACTTCATTTATTTTTAGTTAAAAGCATATTAGTCTTTCGCCTACTGCTCCCTTTGGGATCGATATCTTTATTTTGAAACTAGCTACAAAAGATCTGTGCACTTGCAGTCATAAGCTATTTTCTGGCGCCATTGTCGGGGAGCCTAGCACTACAAGTCACTTTATATTTAGTTATTTACTTTTGTTGTATTAATTTTTAATTTAAGTTGCAGGACCGCAATAGTGGACAACACTCAGTATTTAATCCAGCTTGAGGCAGTAAGGAAAATGGGTTCGCCCATGGACGCTTTTATAACTATCAATAAAAGCATAAATCCGGATGGAATTGAGATCCACCCTTTATTTTTTGAACTACTGCACTCTAATAAATTTGCACGAACCAATGAAGAGAGTCCATATGGACACTTACAATTCTTTGAAGACACTCTCAGTTCCTTTATATTCGACGATTGTGATCTTGGTATGGTTAAAACCTAGTTGTTTAGACAAACTCTCTCTAATAATGTTTGCGACTCGTATAGATCTTTTTGTGCAGAAGCACCAAGGACTTGGACGGAATTGACAACCAAGTTCCTATCAAAATATTACTCGGAAAGCAAAGCTCACAGGATGAGAGGTATTATTATGAGTTTAACAAATAATCCTCATGAGGGTTTGTATGAGGGATATCTAAGGTACAAGAGCTATCAAGATAATTGCCCCCATCATCATTTTCCTGATTGGTTAATCACTCATACTTTCTATGGAGGTCTTAATAATGAAAATAGAATGAATTTAGACACCACTTCTAATGGTAGTTTTCTATCTTATACCTATGATGAAGCTTGGAAATTAATAATGAAAATGAGGGAGGCCACGGAAAATCTTAAAAATGAGGAGAATATTACAAATAGTTTTTATGAGTATGCTTGTGTTAACGATTTCCTTGCAGATGAAGGGACTTGTGCAATGATTAAAACCCTTGGTATTGATTCTTACTCGGTAAAGAAAATTATTGAGAATTATGTAGGGCATTTACAGGTACCTACAGAATGGAAACCCTATAAACCCCTCGAAGAAAAGAAGCATGCAAGAGCGCTAATGGAAGAGTTCTCCTCTACACCTATTCGAGAGAATATCAAGAAATGGCAAAAGGATGAAGAACAAATAAAAAGAAGAATAAAGAAACCAGAAAAGAACCCAGAAGCTACCAATATAAATAATGTTATATTGAAGGATCTTATGGAAGCACAAACGATGGATAATGAAGTGGTTATGATAGACTTTGAAACCTCTGAATTCATCGAAGGTAAGGTACGAGGTAATGAAACTTCTAAACTTATGACTCTTATATATTGTGGAGAAACTTTCTTATACGGAATTTGTGAGCCAATCTCCACTATAAATATTATGCCTTCATCACTTTATGAAGAACTTCGCTATAATTTAAACAATCTAGATGTGGAACCGGTAGACACTACTATTAAATTGTTTAATAGAACTAATATAAAACCGGAAGGGGTTATCCGAAACATCTATGTATTTATTGGATCACTCATGTACCCCCTTCATTTTCATATTGTCGACATGCCTCGAGATTCTTTTTGTCCTATTTTTTTAGGCATGCCTATTGTTTCCATAACCAAAGATCGAGTTGCTAATAAGAAGGAGACTATTTTGCTAATATTTGGAGAAGAGGAAATGACATTCCACTTTGCCAAACTAAAGAAGAGGCCATATGAAGTGGAAGATATCAAGGAAGAGAAAACGATTGTCGAGCTGACAGCAATTCATTTCAGTACTCCACAAGATGAATTAGAGAGGAGCCTAATTAATTGGGAGGAAGTACCAGATCATGAGGAGAGAGAAGACATGGATGATTATCTTGATTCAGTTCCGGAAGCACAAAATCCACATGACTATGAAGAACCGGTAAGAAAAGGAGATGAAGAACCTCCGCCAATTGAGTTGAAACAACTTCCAAATGATATGAGGTATGATTTTTTAGATAATGAAAATAAATGTCCTGTTGTTAATAGCAAAAATCTATCGGAAAATGAAACAAATAAACCCAATTCAGTCTTGGGTAAGCATCGTGAAGATTTTGGATATACTCTAAGTGATATTAAAGGAATAGACCCATCTACTGTAACACATAAGATTACCATGCTTGATGATGTTGAACCTGTAGTTGATACACAAAGAAGGCTTAATCCTAAAATTAAATAAGTAGTAAGAAAAGAGGTTATACGCTTATTAGATGCAGGCATAATATATCCTATTTTTGACAGTAAGTGAGTTAGCCTAGCTCATTGCATACCAAGACACGGTGGTCTTGATGCTGCTATGAATGAGGATGGTGATCTAGTTCATGTAAGACCTATTGTTGGATATCGTATGTGCATTGATTTTAGGAAGCTAAACCGTGAGACACAGAAAAATCATAAACCTATAGCACTTATGGATAAAATTTTAGAAAGACTTAGTAATAATTCTTATTTCTATTTTCCTGATGGTTATTCTGGATATTCTCAAATTGCCATACAACCGAAAGATCAGGAGAAAACAACTTTCACTTGCCCTTATGGCACATATGTTTATAGATTAATTCCTTTTGGCTTATGTAATGAAGCAGCAACTTTCCAAGAATGTGTTTTAAAAATCTTTGATGATTTTGTTGAGAAGACTATGGAAGTTCTAACAAATGATTTTGTTGTTTGTGCAACAACCTTTGATAATTGCCTCTATAATTTAACCAAAGTTTTGCAGAGATGCATGCAATCAAATTTGGTTTTGAATTGGGAACAATGTTGTTTCATGGAAAGAGAAGGTAAAGTTTTTGGGCATAAGGTTTCGTAAAAGGAAATAGAAATAGATAAAACTAATATAAATTCTATAGAAAATCTTCCAACACCTGAAATTATAAAAAACTTAAAAATGTTTCTGGGACATACTGGTTTTTATAAGCGTTTTATAAAAGATTTTGCTAAAAAATCTATGCCTCTCACCAACCTTATTGAGAAAGAAACTCCATTCTACTTAGACCATGACTGTATTGCAGCTTTTGAAAACCTTAATAAATTAGTTTTAGAACCCATCATGCAATCTTCAAAATGGGATGAACCTTTGGAAATCATGTGTGATGCTAGTGACTATGCTTTAGGGGCTATGTTAGGATAGTGAGACGGAAAGAATTTAAATGTTGTTTATTATGCTAGTTTACCCCTTAATAAGATTCATGAAAAATTATGCTACTACAGAAAAGAGTTCCTAGCTATAATTTTTGCTTCCGACAATTTTAGATCTTACATCATTAATTCTAAGGTGATAGTTCATACGGATCACCAAGCTTTGCGTCACCTCCTTGTGAAAAAGGATGCGAAGCCTAGGTTGATTAGGTGGGTTCTATTACTACAAGAATATGATTTGCAAATAGTAGATAGGAGGGGTTAGGATAATCCGGTAGCAGATCATCTCTCTAGGATGGAGGGAATAATTACCGACCCCGTACCTATAAATGAGTCATTTCCAGGAGAATATTTAGCAAATGTTGAAATCACTGATCCTTGGTATGCGGATTATGCTAACTATCTTACAGTAAAATTTATACCTCCTGGAATGACAAGAAATCAAAGGATGAAATTCTTTAATGATCTTAGATATTACTTTTGGGATGATATATATCCATATCGTCATGGACCTGACGATATGATTCGAAAGTGTGTTTCTAACCATGAAATGAATGCGATTTTGCAAGCTTGTCATGACAGCATGTATGGAGGACATCATGGAGGCAAGCAAACTGCAGCAAAGGTACTTCAATCCGGATTCTGTTGACCCACCTTGCTTAAGGATGCACACATGTATGTAGAACACTGTGATGCTTTCCAAAGAAGAGGTAATATAGGTAGGAGAAAAGAAATAACCATGAATTATAGTCTTATAATCGAACCTTTTGATGTATGGGGAATGGATTACATGGCACCTTTTATAGAATCAAATGGTTATACTCATATTCTTGTTGTTGTTGATTATGTTACTAAATGGGTTGAAGCTATTCCAACAAGTCATGCAAATGCAGTCGCCTTAGTGAAGATGATCAAGGATGTTATATTCCCTAGGTTTGGAGTTCCCAGATTCTTAATTACTAATGGTAGTTCTCATTTTATGAAAGTAACTTTCAAGAAAATCCTGAGCAAATATGGAGTAACTCACCACGTTGCTTCAACATATCATCCTTAAACGAGTGGTCAAGTGGAACTCTCCAACAGAGAATTAAAGACCATACTCGAGAAGACAGTGGACAAATCAAGAAAAGATTGGTCATACAAGTTAAATGAGACTCTATGGGCATACCATACTACGTTTAAAAATCCAATGGGTATGACACCTTATAAGATGGTATACGGTAAGGCATGCCATTTACCTTTAGAATTAGAACACAAAGCTTTCTGGCAATCAAGAACCTAAACTATGATCTTAAAGCAGCATAAGAAAAATGTTTGTTAGAAATTCATGCTTTAGATGAGTTTAGAAGTGAGGCTTATGAAAATGCTAAATTGTTTAAATAAAAAGTGTAAAGATGGCATGATAGAAAAATACAAAAAAAAGACCTTTAAAAATGGAGACAAAGTGTTTCTCTATAATTCTCGTCTTAAGTTGTTTCCAAGGAAGCTCAGATCAAAGTGGGAAGGTCCCTATATAGTTGAAGAAGATTATTCATTGGGAGCAGTGAAGCTCAAGGGAAAAACACCCTCTCGTTCATGGGTGGTAAATGGACAACACTTGAAGCATTATCGAGTAAAATAAGATATAAGTGCAGTCACCATACAAGTGATCACCCCAGAAGAGGTGATTGAGCAAAGATATACAAGGGATGGCAACTTCAAGAAGAATGGACTCGGGACAAAATGAGAAACACTACGGTCAAGCTATTGACCATAAAAGAGAACTTCATGGGAGGCAACCCATGCAAGGTAAAGGTTTGAGTAAGTTTTTAAAGTTTTTATGAGCTTGTGTTAAATGAGGAACATTTGAAGCTCTAGCAAAGAAAGAGGAAGATTGATAACGCCAATATTGGTCGAAAACTTAAGCTATCATTTTTCTATCAAAACTTGATATTTCGTAAAGTTTCAGAGTAATAAGGAATCCTTGGAAAAACATGAAATTTTTCGTGGACACAGAGGGTTTAACGACCAATTATACGGCGTGAATAAAAATTCGGTCGTATAGTTGCAGTCGTATAGTTGTTTCGACATCACCCCTTCCGTCTACGAAAGGTACTGATAGTTTAATGACCAACTATACGACGGGAATAAAAATTCCGCATGTATAGTTGCCGTCGTATAGATATCGATTCCTTTGCCAAAGCTCTTTTCTAGGTACTGATAGTTTAACGACCAACTATATGGCAGGAATAAAAATTCTGCCCATATAGTTGTCGTCGTATAGATATCGATGTTGGGGATCGGTGCGGAAAACAAAAATTTCCCTACGATGTAACCCCAAAACTTGCCTAGGATCTATCTATGTAGTAATGCGGTAACGGACGGAGCGTATAGAATACATAACCTTGTAGACCGTACGCGGTTAACGTTCCGCGGGGAACGTGGTTAAAGTAGTCGTACTCATAGCCGACCTCAAGGTCGCGAAGCTCCTCGCAGGTCACCCCTTGCTCCTTCTTGATCTTCATCGTGCAATAGCTCCGGATCACGACATTTAAGCGCCCCAAGTGTTGCGCCTCGTTTCTTCGTACACATCCGGTGCACGATGAGACCTCCGTCTCCCCGATCCCGCCGGGAGTGCGAAAGTTGATATCCGGCTAGGAATCCCTGCAGCGCAACGGCATACTGCAGGTGTGCCTTGATCGCACAGCCCAGACTTGGGGCCATGGTCACAAGGTATAGAGAGAGTGAGGGAGAAAGTCAACCAAAGGACTTCTCAAGTCGTGTGTTCAATCCCACCCATGGGCACCCCTTTATATAGGGGGAGGGGGTGTGCCCTCCCCTTTGGGTTTCCCATGTGGGACTATTCAAGGGAGAGGGGGGAGGCGCATGGGCCTTCATGGGCCGCTGGCCAGGGGTGGGCCCCACCCCGCGCATAGCCCTAGGCTGGCCGGGTGGGCCCCCTTGAGGCCCTGGGCCTTGGCCCCTTGGCCCTTCCCCCTTCGGTTTTTCCCTCATGGGCCTTTATTCACTAGGAAGTTTGGCCCATTAGTAGAATAACCTTTCAAATTAGATTTTAATATTATATTTAATATTAATTACATTAATTAATATGTAAATACATATTACAAAATCCGTCTTGACCTGAAACACCTTTCAGTTCCCTTTCGATTTCCTCCGAACGACTTTGGATCTTTCCCGAAATGATTTCGGTCCTTTATTCTTTCTCCGAACACCTTCGGATCTCTCCGTGGGACGATTCCAGCTTTATCTCTTTCTCTACTATGTCCGTCGTACGAATGATCGCTCTCATCGTACCCTTAAGTGTATCCTCTCACGCCTCAGGAATGCTCTAGACATGATATGTATCAATGATCAACAGAGGGACCACGGATGTCCATGTGACCCCTATGCATTCCTGATGACAATGTTGTTTGAACCATCTAAACGTAGCATCCTCTTCCTTTTGTTTCTCGATAGAACTTGTCCGAGATCCGATCATTGGTATCCCATACCTTTGTTCCATCTCGTTCACAACAAGTTTTGTTTTCTTGTTACCGTGATATTACATCCCCGTGACCTAGTCACATGTTGCAACATTTATAGATGTAACCTCACCAAGCCGGCCGTATGTATCTTTACCCGTCATGTGGGTGAACAAATCCCGGTCTTGCAGTCACATGTCATCTACTGTTCCATTGGAATACCCAACATACACCTTTATGGCCACCGTATTACCAGATGACGGTTGATGCAGTCTAAGCAGCCTAGGGAAACACTGAATAATATGAGAGAAGGAGTCTAGGTATAGCTGTTGCAACAATGAACTATATGACTTGATCGTGTTGCAATCCTTCGAGGAATGTCCAATCACATCATTCTCCAATGATATGATCCTGTTGTCAGTCGGCATAAATGCCCATGATCTTGAAACCCAGATCATCTTCATGACCAACGAACTAGTATAAATAGAGGCTATTAGGGACTTGGTTGTTTCATACCACACCTGTACCAATGTTTCTACCTGGCACAGTTCTAGCACAATATGAAACTATTATAAACTAATTGAGATATGACAATACAAACCTATTTATTATTTGCCTCTAGGGCATATCTCCTTTAGTCTCCCACTTGCACTAGAGTACAAATAACCTAGCTTGCATTTTACTCATATAAACCATATACCATATGCGTTTGCATATTATGCATGCTCATGGGAAATTTCATGTCCATGTTCTGTTTTACTAGATCATTATGTCTTTTGGAAATCGTTAATGTCTTCCTAATTTTGACATTCACACCAGTATCGTATAATGGGTTGAAGCATTTGTTTGGCGACAAAGTGAGACTTTTGTTTCTAGTTTTTATGATGACGGTCGTTTTTACCGTTGTCATCTAAACTTCAAAACACACTTTGCTATCCTTTGTGTATATACTATAGTCATGGCAGCAGAACGAGGCCGGATTCCAGGAGCTTACAGTGACTTTAGATCAACCTCGAGGGCTTTCTCATGGGCACTGGGCCCTGGGACACATCATTCTACGTTAAAAGTGAACTAGCCCCACCACAACATTATACATCACATCAGATGGAGCTTTTATACTTCTATATCTATGTAGATCCTAGTGCATGAAGTCCAACTATGCCCCTTACATTGCTTCTTGCTATTTAAGTATAAACTTAATTCTGTTTTAGTGATCAACTCAGGAATCACTTAAAGACACGTCCTTATGGTTAAGACTTTGTCCTACCAACCAGAACCTCGGGTCACATTACGTCGAGTATACAACATGGTTATATTGAAGAACCTATGATTGAGGCATAGGAGATGCAACACATCTCTTTCTTTCAACCATAGTTGCAATACTCAATGCTTCATATAGTAAGAACTTCTTTCTTACCTTGTTCCATTCTGAGCTACTTCAGAATCTTGCTTAGGACATTCTGAACATCTTTCAGAATCAAGTATAGGAAGCATTCGACATTCAGTGTTTATTAAACTCATCAATCTATCTCGATAGATCTTATCGTTTAATAACTTCAACTTCATCCTTATTTATCTAACTTAAATATTATTAACACCAATCACATCATTCACATATGTCCTCCACATATCCTAGAATGATTTTATGCTCCCACTCAAATATGACATTCATGTTTGAGATCCAGGGATTTCACTTAGCTCCCACTCAAATATGACATTCATGTTTGAGATCCAGGGATTTCACTTAGCTGCCACTCAAAATATGTCAGGTACATATTATGAATTAGCGAAGCTGATTTGCTCCCACTCAAAACTAGGTCCTCTCGATAATCTTGGACATTCCAAAATTCTTTGATCTTAATCAATTTGAGAATTCCACTTACGAGACTTCAATATCCATATATTTCTAGTGTAAATCCAAAAGACTTTAAGCATCACTACTGTTGTAGTCAACTCCTTGAATTTGTCCAAACTTGTGACAAATCGAACTTTTTGTCATTCATTAAGTTTCATTTCCTTCTTATGACTTTGCAGTCATTCAGAAATATCAAGTAAACTTCTTTACTTTTAATAAGATCAAGTAACATGTTACTTTGCAATCTTAAATGTAACTTAATATAGGATTTTATGACTCTTAGTCATTTCTCGCATTCAGATCCATCACACTTCTTTGTAATTTGTAGGTATGTCTTGTTCAAAACATGACAAGTGAATCAAGAATATAATTCCACAAACTTGTAGAATATATAGTTGAATCATACTTTCTTTTAGTAAAAGTATTCAATGAAACTTTTATGATCATTTTCATTGGTTTCTCCTCCATTTGTAGAGTTTGGTTTCATGAAACAAATTCTGCTGCGCCACTCAACAATTCGGAGGTAAGGTCAAATACCTTGTTTTGATCTTTTACTTTCTTCCACCTATATCTTTCATCAAGACACGTAATCTTTGGACAACAACAGGTTTGCCCCTTTGTGGAAGATGCATTCATAGCTTCCTAAGAATGCTCTACAAAGATTTGTTTATTCGCCACGATTTCGACTTATCGAAATCTCCAGAAACTCGAACTTGCCATAACACTTATGGTGTTGTTGCCACGAATCTTTTAGATGTTCCTTTGTATTTCAAATGAGTGTTTGCCTATTTTGATCTCTAACTCTAAATGACAACTATAACCCCGATAAGAGATAATATTATACCATATGTATCTAATACATAATGATTATGATGTTTAGACATTTCAACATGGTTTGAATTCATCCAATTATCATAATTTGTGAAACATCTTTCACAAGTTCCTTTTATGCTAAACTTAACTTGAATACCTTAGTCATGTCGATCAAATCAAAGAGACTTGTTAATTCAGTTAATTCAATATCCCATTTAGTTATGAACTCATTTGAACAATTCAAATCATTTCAAACTTCATGTTTCATTAAGTAAATACACTTATTCACTTAAGTCCACAATAAATGATTTCCACTACTTGTTGAAAATATGATACATCACTATGTATAAGATTCACCATTTCTTCGCATATCACCGTTTTACCAGAATGCAGAGTTTTAGTCATTCTGCCTAAGAGGCATGGTTTTGCAAAGTCTCGAGATTAAGCATCTGGGACCTCGATCTTTCATAAAGAACATGCAATAATCAAAATGACTTAAACTGTAGTGTCTTTTCATTATTAAGCTTTGGATATCTTTTAGCATTTTAATCCTTTATAAATGTTTAAACTATTGTCATTAACATAGTGGTGAGAATAACTTATTTATAATCGCAATGTGACCATAACGGTATTGTTCATAAGAATAGTACAAACTGGCTTGTAACTTGTTCATATGAATAATTGTCTCGCCAAAAGCAAGACACGCAAACTAGGATTACAAAATTATATTCAAGTCCACTAATCCAAATGATAAATTTTGAGGAAAGAGGTGATGTCGGCCATCAACTGATTTGCTTGCCGTCATCAAGTCACGTTGCCTCAAAACCAGCAATTCTCAAGCAGATCCCCCTATTTTCACAAAACGGGACAAGTATCAAATACTTTGCAAACTGCAATGAGTTTTGCAAGAAGCACATTTATAATTTGTATATCTTACATATACCTTTTCATCCATGACCTCCATTTGCAATCAAGCCCTTTCAAGAGTTCTCAACTCTAATGCAAGATTGCTAAGTGTTTTTCCAAACATTCTCTTTTCATCCATGATGGAGGAAAACCCATCCAATGGCTCATACTCTATGTGCCTTATTCTGCAGAATGCAAAATGTAGTCCAACTCTCCATCGAATGGGGAATGGCTTATTGGATGATTATGGAGAAAACACAAACATTCCGGAGTCATCGAATTATCTCCTAACGGTTATTGTATCAAGAAGAGAAGATCACCTTTTACAAGGATATCCCTCGGGCGTGGGTATTAATCTATGAAGTTGGACCCTTTTGCTAAGTTTCAAATTAAGCAATATATTCCCATGGTCACAAAGGACCTCAATGGGATAGGCCAAGGTCTACTAAGATATTTGCAAACAGACATCTAGACTAAGTTTATAATAAGAGATCAATTTATAATTGGTCTCCACTAAAATTGTCATCCCCTGGACGATTTTAGTGATCGCATGATCCCTATCCTCTGCACCTCTCCCGATCGTCACGGCCATCAGTGCATTATCAAAGGTAGACATTCACTAATGCCAATCACATCATCCATGTGACTCATGCTCGATATTTCGATCTCTTGTGTTCTGAGGCCACGCTTCTCTAACGTGCTAGGCTCGCCAAATCTAACTTGTGTATTCGCTGTGCAACATGGCTTACACCCACTATATGCGAACGTAGATATGTCTGACACCTAGGCCTGTAACCCTGGATCGCCTTATACCGAAGAACTTTCTTGGTGCTGCACACACAAGGGGAACACGGAACATTGGGATTCAATAAGGATTATCTTATTTGCTACCGTTGAGTATCTAAATACTAGCACACAATAAGATGTAAAACTAGTATCAACATCATATGTATAATGTGATATGATATGGTCTTTCTTGCGTCTTGATCTCCATCGAGCGCTCTGGCATGATCTCCATCGTGCCCTTGGTTTGACGCCAAGTCCACGACGCCGCCACCAGGTCATCCATCGGAACAATGACTATTACTATACTACTTAGCAACAGAAAAGTAAACTACTTTACCTTCGTCACGACCAATGCCATATCATAATCACATGCCCCCTGCAAAATAAAGTTAGACGCCTCTACTTTATCTATTGCAAGTTTTACGTGGTTGTTAGGGCTTTCACACTAGAACCGTTTCTAAACTACGAACTTTCCAACCACAACATGGATCCGACAATTGTCTCTACTACACCCCTTTCGGGGCCCTCCGTTGTATGCTATATCAACTATCGAATGAGAGACATACACCCTCTAGACACTTATACGGTACAAGCCGTATGTTGAGCGTGGAACCAGTCTCGCGTACGAATACACGTAAGGTCGGTCCGGGCCGCTTCATCAAATAATACCGCGATATAAACAAGTACACGTTAGAGGGTAACAACTAAGGGATCAATGCCCGCACAAAACTTGTGTGTACTAGCCGTACAGCACTCCTACGCATAGATCGGCTCCGATACCACTATTGGGGATTGGTGCGGAAAACAAAAATTTCCCTACGATGTAACCCCAAAACTTGCCTAGGATCTATCTATGTAGTAATGCGGTAACGGCTGGAGCGTATAGAATACATACCCTTGTAGACCGTACGTGGTTAACGTTCCGCAGGGAACGTGGTTGAAGTAGTCATACTCGTAGCCGACCTCAAGGTCGCGAAGCTCCTCGCAGGTCACCCCTTGATCCTTCTTAATCTTCATCGTGCAATAGCTCCGGCTCACGACATTTAAGCGCCCCAAGTGTTGCGCCTCGTGTCTTTGTACACATCCGGTGCACGATGAGACCTCCGGCTCCCCGATCCCGCCGGGAGTGCGGAAGTTGATATCCGGCTAGGAATCCCTGCAGCGCAACGGCATACTACATGTGTGCCTTGATCGCACAACCCAGACTTAGGGCCATGGTCACAAGGTATAGAGAGAGGGAGCGAGAAAGTCAACCAAAAGACTTCTCAAGTTGTGTGTTCAATCCCACCCATGGGCACCCCTTTATATAGGGGAGGGGGTGTGCCCTCCCCTTTGGGTTTCCCATGTGGGACTATTCAAGGGAGAGGGGGGAGGCGCATGGGCCTTCATGGGCCGCCGGCCAGGGGTGGGCCCCACCCCACGCACAGCCCTAGGCTGGCCGGGTGGGCCCCCTTGAGGCGCCTGTGCCTTGGCCCCTTGGCCCTTGGCCCTTCCCCCCTTCGGTTTTTCCCTCATGGGCCTTTATTCACTAGGAAGTTTGGCCCATTAGTAGAATAACGCTTCAAATTAGATTTTAATATTATATTTAATATTAATTAATATGTAAATACATATTACAAAATCCGTCTTGACCCAAAACACCTTTCAGTTCCCTTTCGATTTCCTCCGAACGACTTCGGATCTTTCTCGAAATGATTCTGGTCCTTTATTCTTTCTCCGAACACCTTCGGATCTATCTCTTTCTCCGAACACCTACGGAACAATTCCAGCTTTATCTCTTTCTCTATTGTGATTCCGTCTTACGAATGATCACTCTCATCGTACCCTTAAGTGTATCCTCTCACGACTAGGGAATGCTCTAGACATGATCTGTATCAATGATCAACAGAGGGACCAGGGATGTCCATGTGACCCCTATGCATTCCTGATGACAACGTCATTTGAACCGTATAAATGTAGCATCCTCTTCCTTTTGTTTCTCGATACAACTTGTCCGAGATCCGATCATTGGTATCCCATACCTTTGTTCAATCTCGTTCACAACAAGTTATGTTTTCTTGTTACCGTGATATTACATCCCCGTGACCTAGTCACATGTTGCAACATTTATAAATGTAATCTCACCAAGCTGGTCGTATGTATCTTTACCCGTCATGTGGGTGAACAAATCCCGGTCTTGCAGTCACATGTCATCTACTGTTCCTTTGGAATACCCAACATACACCTTTATGGCCACCGTATTACCAGATGACGGTTGATGTAGTCTAAGGAGCCTAGGGAAACAGTGAGTAATATGAGCTCATGGTCTAAGGAGAAGGAGTCTAGGTATAGCTGTTGCAACAATGAACTATATGACTTGATCGTGTTGCAATCCTGCGAGGAATGTCCAATCACATCATTCTCCAATGATATGATCCCGTTGTCAGTCGGCATAAATGCCCATGATCTTGAAACCCAGATCATCTTCGTGACCAACGAACTAGTATAAATAGAGGTTACTAGGGACTTGGTTGTTTCATACCACACCTATACCAATGTTTCTACTTGACACAGTTATAGCACAATATGAAACTATTATAAACTAATTGAGATATGACAATAAAACTCTATTTATTATTTGCCTCTAGTGCATATCTCCTTCAATCGACCCATCTCCAAAAAAAATATTCGGAATATAGAGAGTTTAACGACCAACTATACGGTGGGAATAAAAAATTTCCCGCCCGTATAGTTGGTTCCACCGTAGAAGAAAGTCTATAGTCAGTTCATAACTATACGGCGGGACCTATACGGGTAGCGCCTGTATAGTTGCTAGTTACGAAAGGAGGCTAGGGTTTTTGACCTCCCCTTTTAAAAATGATCGCATCTAACCTTTTTCATTAAGTTTTCGCAAATCTACAGCCTCCAGCCTCAAAAAATCCTCGCCATAACTAAACAAGCCCCTCTAACAACATCCGTGCAGCGAAGCCATGCAGCCCTTCCATGTTAATAAGATATGGAGGAAGAAAGAAGAGACGCCCGTAAAGAGGATCGAAGAATTAGAACCTAAAGGATCACCATCATCATCCAGTCTGGAGATAAAGCCTCTCCCAAACTGGGAGGACATGTTCCCGCAACGGATGGAGATGATGAGGCAAGCTGAGTAGGGAAAAAACAAGGATGAGTATCTCCCTAATCCCTATCATCGCAACATATGATCCTATTATAAACCTCCTCTTGGTCCATCACCTCTTAAACCAAAGAAGGTGCGGCAAGATAAGATTCATGATAAGATCTATGAATTGGAAAAAGCTTCGAAGGCATGTGTTGAAACAATTGGAGAAGGGAATGCCTCCTACTAGATGATGAGCAAAGACATTGAGAAAAAGGTCGATGACATCGATGGTAGAGTTGGTTTCTTGATTAAAATTGTTTTTGAGTTAACAGATGAGAAGAAATTCGTCAAGAAGATAATTGTTGAAGCTTCAATACGATATGGCCGAGCTCAGCATCCGCTTTGCAAGCATAGTTAAAGATGGCAACACAAAATAAGAGGGCAATCCTCTTCCTACCCAGGAGGAGGAATAGGTACCAACAAGGAGTTATTTGATCCCGCCTGGCTTGATTCCAATCTTAGGGAGATCTTTAAGACCTTGTAATCTATCTTATAAGTTTTATATTACTATTTTAGTTTTGCATTAGTTCGAGTTTAGAAATAAAGTTTGCATCATTTGAATCCCCTTAAGGAATAGTCGATCCCATTTGTGAAATTCCGACCTTATTATCATATATGGAGCAATGTTGAGTTTGTGTTTGTCCTATTGGATATGTGAACGGCTTGAGTATAATTTTACTTGCACTTGATGATAGCAATAGGAGTCTTCCACACCATTGGTATTAATGGAACATATAAGGATAATTTAATCGATATGTTGTAAGTACATGGTTTGATTTACAAAAGTAAAAAATAATCTGATTAGTCAAGTTGAAAAATAAACCTTGAACAAAGGAAAATTGAAAGTGTTATCAAAATAGAGTGAGGACACGTCGAGGTAGAATCTTCAAATCATAAAGATGCTTCATATACAATTGGAATTTGATAATTGAGATCGTTAAACTTTGGATTCCTACATGAAGTGGAATGTATGGCTAGCTTCTTTGCACATCACTTAAACAAAAGTGTGAGCATAAATAAATATATAAACGGAGCCAATTTGCAAAGAGCAAGTAGGCATACACCACTATACTGTGGTATGACAAAGAAGCGTTTTGAGATTTTGAATCCCAAGTGAATATGTTAATCCTAAAACAGTTGGGACTACCTCACTGACTCATTCGGTCGAACCGGATACTTTTACATCATGTTGAGATTCATATTTTGTGAACTATTGATAAGTAAGGTGTGGAAGACTTCTAATGTTATTCAGATGGTTCGAGTAAGGTACTATTCATGAACTTATTCCTATGTATCATATATGATAAACACATGCTGCAACTGCCTCATTTATTTTATCAACTTAGCTTCATGAATATGAGGATCACATCCATTAAGCTAAACTTGCTCGGGACGAGCAAGAGTCTAAACTTAGAGAAGTTGATGAGTGCATATTTGCATCATGTTTTATATTATTATTTTTCATTGTAGGTGTAGGATCTTGGTATTTTACGGTGTTCACGCGCACGTTTTATGTCTGTTTTCACCATAGGACAGATGATGGATACAATGGACACAATCCTTGGAGCAGTTGTGCTGGGGAGAAAAGGAGTCAAAAACAATGTAAATCGCTTATTTGGGAAATATCAATAATACCAAAAGAAAACATGAAGCGATCAAGGCTTACAGACGGTTCAACGGCCAACTATACGACCGGAATACTTTTTCCGGCCGTATAGTTCTGGTTGTATAGTTTGCACCGCCACCGCCTCCTCAAATAGTTTTACCCCATGCAACTGGATCAGAGAGATGACATACAGAACACCCAGAAATCGCTGAAAATCTCACCTCCGGAAGGAATCTGGAGGGGGGACTCACCCAAGGGGTCCATCTTCGCCCTATGCAAATCTGCGAGGCCAAGGCATCAATCATCATCTTCATGAACCGCTGCACCACCATCATCTCCATCCATCCCATCTTCACCCATCTAGATCTTGTTGTAATTTCTGTACTCGATGTGGATTTATACAAGAACTATTCATTTACAATTGATTCCATTACCATTGCTATGATGTTGATTGCCTCCATGTCTGAGTAGATCCTTAGTTCTTGGGGAGATGGAGAAACCCTAGCATATGATTGAGATAAGATAGAGATTATTATATTATACATCATTATGTGTATGAGTTAATTGTCTTCATCTTGATGTTGGGAGTTGTGCACCTCCTTAATATTTGCCTCATATGGGGACTCGATGAAGGGGATTACTTGTTAGTAGACAAAGGGATGATAGCACTTACTGTGACTATAAATCTGTTGTCATTCTTTAAGTACTAACTTGGAGAATCAAGGAGAACTCATAAAGCCATGTCCATGCCATGGGATAAATCCCTTAATAACGGGATACTGCGATTGATGTCGTTTATCTGTCGGCTATGGTTATGAAAGATGATGTGAGTAGTGGTTGCTGCCTATTTGTCCATATATGGAGCTCCTCCCATATATATGCCTATCATGAGAATATTCGTTATAATAATCTTGATTGCTTAGTCTATATTGCTATTGATGTATCCACCACTCCCTAAGAATGCCATTTTCCCTATTGCAGTTCTAAATTCTTTTACACACGTGATTCTTACTTTCTGCATTAAGTTTTACTTTACTTTACTTGCTTCGTTCAACCAAAAACCCCAAAACAACTCTACTATTCTTGCATTTTAAATTTATTCCTTAAGTACTTTGTTTAGTTTTAGTTAAAAGCATTTTAGTCTTTCGCCTACTACTCCCTATGGGATCGATATCTTTATTTTGAAACTAGCTACAAATGATCTGTGCACTTGCAGTCATCACAAGCCAGTTGTACTATTCTTATGAATAATACCTTTATGGTCACATTACGATTATAAATAAGTTATTCTCATCACTATGTTAATGATAATAGTTTAAACATTTATAAAGGATTAGAATGCTAAAAGACATCCAAAGTTTAAGGATGACATGACACTATAGTTTAAGTCATTATGGTTATTGTATGTTTTTCATTATAAATGAAGATCGGGGTCTTAGATACTTAATCTAGAGACTTTGCAAAACCATGCCTCGTTAGGCAGAATGACTAAAACTCTGAATTCTGGTAAAACGGTGATATGTGAAGAAATGTTGAACCTTATCGTATTTTCAACAAATAGTGGAAATCATTATTTATACTTCATGTTGAAATTTACACATAGTGATTCATCGTATTTTCAACAAATAGTGGAAATCATTACATACTTCATTATGGATTTAAGTGAATATAAGTATTTACTTAATGACACATAAGTTTGAAACTGTTTTGAATTGTTCAAAAGATTTCAAAGTGAAGGAGGATATTGAATTAACAAGAATACAAAAGTCTCTTTCATTTGATCGACATGACTAAAGTATTTATTTTAATTTAAGCATAAAAGGACATGTGAAAGACGTTTCAAAAATTATGATAATAGGGCAAATTCAAAGTGTATTGAAATGTGTAAATATCATAATCATTATGTATTAGATACATAAGGTATAATATTATCTCTTATCGGGGTTATAGTTATCGTTTAGAGTTAGAGATCAAAATGAGCAAACACTTGGTTGACATACAAAGGAACATCTAAAGATTCGTGGAAACAACACCATAAGAGTTATGGCATGTTCGAGTTTCAACAGGTTTCGATAATTCGAAATCGTGGCGAATAAACAAGTCTTTGTAGCGTATTCTTAGGAAACTATGATTACATGTTACATAAGGGGCAAACCTGCTGTTGTCCAAAGTTGATGTGTCTTGATGAAGATACAGGTGGAAGAAAGTAAAAGATCAAAATAAGGTATTTAACCTTACCTCCTGATTGTTGAGTAGCGCAGCAATTTTTTGTGTGAAACAGAACTCTACAAATAGATAAGAAACTAATGATAATGATCATAAAGTTTCAGTGAATACTTTTACTAAAGAAAGCAGGATTCACCTACTTTGCAAGTTTGTGGAAATATATTATTGATTCACTTATCATGTTTATGAACAAGACATACCTACGAATTACAAAGAAGCGTGATGGACCTAAGTGCGAGAAATGACCAGGAGTCATAAAATCCTATATTAAGTTATATTTAAGATTGCAAAGTAATATTTTACTTATTCTTATTAGTAAAGAAGTTTACTTGATATTTCTGAATGACTTCAAAGTCATAAGATGGAAATGAAACTTAATGGAGATGTAAAGCTCGATTTGTCACAAAATATGGACAAATTCAAGGAGTTGACTACAAATGTAGCGATGCTTCAGTCTATTGGATTTACACCAACAATATATGGATATTAAAGCCTCATAACTGGAATTGTCGATTTGATGGAATGTTCAAGATTATCGAGAGGACCTGCATTTGAGTAGGAGCTAATGAGTTTTGCCAAATATTAATATTTAAGAGACATATTTTGAGTGGGAGCTAAGTAGCTTGGCCAAATCTTAATATGTAGTAGACATATTTTGAGTGGGAGCAAAGTGAAATCCCTAGATCTCATATATGGATGCCATATTTGAGTGGGAGCATGAAATCATTAGGAGATATGTGGACAACATATATGAACGATGTGATTGGTATTGATAACATTTAAGTCAGTAAATATGAATGAAGTTGAACCATGGTTGGTCTTAGTATTACAACCATGGTTAAAAGAAAGAAAGAAAGAAAGAAAGAGATGTGTTGTGTCTCCTATGCCTTAGTCATAGGTTCTTCCATACAACCATATTGTATACTCGACGTAATGTGACCTGAGGTTCTAGTTGGAAGGACAAGCTCTTAACTGTAAGAACATGTCTTGAAGTGATTCTTGAGTTAATCACTAAACAAGAATTAAGTTTGTTCTTAAATGGCAAGAAGCAAAGTAAGGCCCATAGTTGCATCCCTTGCACTAGGATCCACATAGATATAGAGGTATAAGGGCTCCATCTGACATGATGTATATTATTGTGGCGGGACTAGTTTGTCTTTTTGCAGAGGATGTGTCCTAGGGCATAGTGTCCATGAGAAAGCTCGTTGTGTCTGATCTAACATCACTGCTGGTTCCTGGATACAGACCTCGCTCTGTTGCCATAACTACTATATATACACACAAAGGAGTGTGAACTGTGTTTCAAAGTTTACGTGACAATAGTGAAAGCGACCATCACGGTAAACACTAGAAACAAAGTCTCACTTTTTCACCAAACGAATACTTCAACCCATTATGAGATAATGGTATGAATGTCAAAGTTAGGAAGAAATTAACGATTTGCAAAGACATAATGATCTGGTAAAACAGAACATGGACAAGACATTTTCCATAAGCTTGCGTGATCAATAAATGCATATGTGATATGGTTTATGATGAGTAAAATGCGAGCTAGATTATTTGTACTCTAGTGCAAGTGGGAGATTGAAGGACATATGCCCTAGAGGCAAATAATAAATAGGTTTTTATTGTCATATCTCAATTAGTTCATAATAGTTTCATAATGTGCTATAATTGTATTAATACAAAACTTTAATACACGTGTGGTTTGTAAACAAACCAAGTCTCTAGTTACCTCTAGCGAACTAGTTCATTGGTCATGAGGATTATCTAGGGTTTTGAGATCATGGGAATTTATGCCAATTGACAATTAAGTCATGTCATTAGTTGAATGATGTGATAGACAAACAACCCAACAAGTTGTATCATAATGAGATCTAGTTACAAAGTTCACCATTAATGATAAACTAAGGAAATCTCGCAACCTAATCCTTAGACTGTGAGATAATGCAAATCACCATTCTAGAGGGAGCTTAGATGGTTATCAAGTATCATTCCATGACTGGATGATCAAAAAGGTGCCACTTAGGTTTCCCAAAGGGGCGTGTAGAGGAGTACATATCGAGACTAGGATTTGCCCATCCATGTAACAGACAGATACATTTGTGGCCATCTCGGTGACGTTGCATTAATGAAGCTTGCAAGCGTGTGACTGGGCCACGGAATGCAACGACATGGGAATGAGAAAACAAGTTTATCGGTAACAAGATCGAACGAAGGTATGGAGATATCGTAGATCAAATCTCGGCTGAACTAGGTATCAAGCGGCAAAGGGAATGGGAAACAACATTTACGGTTCAAACGATATTATCATCATGGAATGCATAGGGGTCATTATGGGCAACCTGGTCCCGCTATTGATCATTTATGGGGATCATGTATGTGCCATTCCTGAGCCGTGGGGAAATACACTTAAGGGTACGATGAGCTAGAGATCCTCTGTGAGTTGGAATCACCATATGAAAGAGAAAAGGGAAACCACAAAAGTTCCAAGAGAGAACTGGAATCGTTCCGGGAAAGTTCTGAAGTCGTTCGGAGGAAATCGAAAGGGAACCGAAAGGTGTTTCGGGTCAAATCAGATTTTGTAATATGTATTTTTACATGTTAATTAATGTAATTAATATTAAAATCTAATTTGAAGGGGTACTCCACTAATGGGCCAAACTTCCTAGGGAAAAAGAACCCATGAGGGAAAACCGCAAGAGGGAAGGGCCAAGGGCCAAGGCCTAGCCGCCACAAGGGGACCCACCCGACTAGCCTAGGTCTGTGCGCGGGGTGGGGCCCAGCCCTGGCCGGCTGGCCCATGAGGCCCATGCGCCTCCCCCCTCTCTCCCTTGAATAGTTCCACATGGGAAAACCAAAGGGGAGGGCACACCTCCCTCCCCCTATATAAAGGGGTGCCCATGTATGTGATTAAACATACAATTTGAGATGTTCTCTAAGGCATTTTTCTTGGAGAATTCCTCCTTCTCTCTCTACATAGTTGTCTCCACGCGTTGGACTGTCCCAAGAAAGGACTGTTCGCCTAAGAGACAACGCACCTGCAGCACACCGTTGCGCCGCAGGGATTCTAAGCCAGAGATCTACTTCCGCACTCCCGGCAGAGATCAAGGAGTCGGAGGTCGTCATCGTGCACCGTATGTGTACAAAACCACAAGGGGCCTCACTTAAGGCTCCTTGGATGTCGTTACCCAGAGCTGCTGCACGATGAAGAAGGAGCAAGGGGTGACCTGCGAGGAGCTTCGCGACCTTGAGGTCGGCTACAAGTTCGACTACTTCAACCACATTCCCCTTGAAACGTTAACCACGTACGGTCTACAAGGGTATGTATTCTATACGCTCCGGTCGTTACTGCATTACTACATAGATAGATCTTGGGCGTTAGGGAGTTCCAACGTAGGATTTTTTGTTTTCTGCTACGGAACCCTTCATGATACTATATGTATATTGGATAGTGTCATATGGACAGTAACTTGGAAAACTTCATTTAGTATTTTGTGGCATCTATAGTACTTCCTCCATTTTAAAGAATAATACGCGTCTGTTTTGCGTGTTTCTCTGACCAAAAATACTCTAAATATATAAAGATAGTTTGTATAATATTAGCATCATTAGAGAGTGTTTTTCTATATAAATCTATCGATACTAATTATGTACAGTATAATCAAGATATCATTGCTCAATTACTTCAGTTTAAGTTTTCCTTGTAATGTGCGTGCATATTATTCATAGAAACAGAGGTACTAGTAGTAATACTTAACTTGTGATTACTTTGACATAAAAAATATAATTATTTGTGTCATGATACTATGACCACCTATATTATTCTAATTTTTTTGGTTTCCCCAACCAAGCCGAACCGAGCCTAGCATTTTATAGATCAGGCTTTGCCAAGCATGGCCAGTCCGAGGTTTGCCTAAGCATACTTGATGGTCTGTTTAAGCAACTGGTATGCCATCCTGTCAATAAGGGATGCGATCTTCGCATTTTTTGTGTGTGAAAAAGAGTATCATGAGATACCAATTACACCCAGTCTCTACAACAACGCATGCTCTAGTGCCTTACGGATGCACACAACCCAAAAAAAAATTAAAAAAAGAAAAGTCATGTTACAGAGAATGATTCATCGAAGCAACAACACTAACTGCACCAAAACAACACTAGTAGTCTAACCACTCCAATAGCAACGCCTTTAAAAAAGAAATATTGACAAGCGTTGTCGTTGCCCGATCAAAGATTATAGGTTGTCACCCAGGAGAAAGTCGTCACTCGCAAAATAATGCATTCAACAAGGCCATTGCCAGGCACAACCAATTAAGGTTAGACCTTAGATTTTCACCCTGCAAGGTAAGACTGAGAAGTCCTCCTGTGTTGTCGCCCCCACAAACAGTCATTGTTGTAAGTCACAGATCATACAAACTAGTTCCTCGTCGCCATAAAGACTCAAATCACCATCGCTCTCCTGATGTGCCAGCTTTCCTGATATTCTCCGCATCTAACTTCACCATGGATCATTGAAGACATGACACATGATGGTAACAGATATCAGAGCTTCGCAACGCTCTCGGTGAAACCAGACAGCCAGAAAAAACATGGGTACACCGACCGAATTCATTTTGATCCAGCAATCTCCAGACATAGTCGCCCATGGGAGTTCGTCGATGGAGCCTTTTGGAACTCGCCGCCCCAGCCCAGATCATCGAGGACAAGCAACCATCATATCTTCATCTTCATGCGGAAGGAACCCTAGGACCGCCACCATTATTCAGGCCGGTCCAGCAGTCCCCACACCGCCTGCTGGCTTCCGGCGAATGGAATAAGCGGTCCAGCCTTCAGCCCTTGTGAAGCCATGGATGAACCCACAGATCAGTTAGAGAGAGACCAAGATGCAGCATCGCCACTTAAGGAAACCACCATGCCGCTTCCAAGTATGCACCATCGCCCCATCTTCTCCTTCACGCCTCCCTTCCAAGACGCAGGCAAACGCCCCTCGGTCGAGCCGCCTGCCGCTTGGATTCAGCGGCACCACCCCTTGGTGTCCAACCCCGGGCACGAAGAGGATCAACGGAGCCACTCAGATCTCCCGCTGCCTTTGGTAGCCTAGGTGTGGCCGCCACCGCTTATGCGGGTGGCAGCGGTGGCCGACGGGGGAGCGACAGTGGCGACAGTTAGGGTTCGGAAGGGGCGTCCTACGATTGCCTTGCGCTAGCGACTCGGGAGCAGTTCGGTTGGTCCTTCGTATTTGTTTTTCTATGTCTTAATGCAAGCCGACCAAGTTAAGAACTAGTCACCATGCGATCCTCACATGGCGTCTTATGGTCTTGGTCTCCTACCCATTTGAGTTTTAAACCTTCAAGGTTAGTATCTTAAGCATGTTAAATCTCGGGTTATTTACTCGTTTGCCACTTGAGGCATCCATATGCTCAGTTTTGCCTCTAGCGCTGAATCGTCCTCAGTTTTGCCACTGCTTCAGGCGCAGATGCTATGGCGAGGCCAAACGGCCAGGTTTGCACCGATTCCCTCTCGTGACGTTATTGGCAGGGTGGGTCTAGATCTTATAGGTGGGACCGCGCAACTTTTCTCCTGCCCCTTTTCTCGCCCGCTGATCTTATAGGTGGGACCATGAGCACCACCACCCTTATTCTTGCTCCTGATCCACCCCTGCTCCCGCCACCACCAGCACCGCCACCACCAGCACCGCCACCACCTGTGCCACCGTGGCTATCCCACGTGTCCACCTGCTCCACCTCCCCCTCCTCTAACACCACCTGCTCTGCAGCCACCGTCTTGAGGCGCTACCGGTGGGGTGCTCGTTCCGCCAATGCGCTCGCCACCTGCTCGATGAAATGGTGAGCGGCAGCGATGACCTTGGGGAGGTAGGCGTCAGGCTTTAGACCCTCCATGTCCACGACTAGGTTCCCGAGGGGTAAGTATTGTCACCATTGATATTTTTTGTACATTGCAACAGTCGATTCCATATGTCTTAATTAGTTTTGTGGTTGATTTTGGTATTGGTGTGCTAATTTTTCTTTCTATTTTTCGTGGGTTAGGATGGAGTTGCGATTTCCTTTCTTGGTGAACATTAGAAGGGATCGGTACATCGTAGATGCAAATAATAAGATGAAATTCCAAGGAGGGTTTTGATTATCCATTTCCAATGGATTGTAATTGGAGTTTTAGAAAATTTGGGGAGGTAATTTGTAGTCCATATCCTTGGGGTTTGCATGATGAAGTGGAATTCAGATAGCACGATGGAGGAACTGAATGGGTGAAAGTTAGTAATGATGCAGAGCTCACTACCATGTTTTCTAAGCATAAGGAGAAAGGGAAATTTCATGTGAGGCTGCAAATGACGTGGTTGTGCCGGCACTTGGACCTTCTCCTGCAGAATCATGTCATCGTAATGGCAGCTCTAGCCAGAACATTCAGTTAGGGGACCTCCAGTTAGTGCATAGCGACGTGGTGGCTCGACAAGCATGGGCACCAGCATTAGGGTCCCCTAAGAAGTGGAGCCGGACTACGTAGATGATGAAGAGAGGCTATATTCTAATGTTGTTTAGAATTTACGATGGGCATGTCATGCTAAAAACCAATATGAGGTTGACAATGACGCTTCTATAATTGATGACGAGGAGGGTGAGCACAAAGACCTTCCACCTGTTCAATGGGACCCTGAGAACCCTCAAATGGAAGAAGGTTCTATTTTTGCATCCACGAGTGAGTGTAGAAATGCACTTGTGACGTACTGCATCAAAGCAGAACGTACATTCATAGTTGACCATAGCAACACTGTTTGTTACAGAGTGCACTGTCCGACTGATGATTGTCCATGGAGTATGCACACATCTAAAATGCGAAATAGCATGAATATTCAGGTCAAACTGAACCCTTTTAGGCGCACATGCCTGGAATCAACCCTTAGAAAGGAAACAATCAGTAGAGCCAAGTCAAGATGGGTGGCTCATGAAGTAAAGTGGTGGATGACAGAAAACCATCAAGTGGGTACAAAGGAGTTGCAGAAGAACCTCAAAGAAAAGTTCAAGATAGGGTTACCATACATGAGGGTGCTCAATGGTAAACAAGATGCTATGGAATCTATTTATGGTAATTGGTAGGAAAGTTTTAAAATGTTGTATCCATTCAAAGATGAAGTGGAGAGGACCAGCCCAGGTAGTATTGTAGATATTGACCACCACTCCGTGGAGTACACATTGAGGGAGTGACAATGACCAAGGAATGCTTCAGGAGAGTTTTTGTCTGCTTTGAGGCTTGTGCCGTTTTTCTTGGAAGGCTGCAAGCCCTATTTAGCTTGATGCAACTTTCCTCACAGGGAGGTTTAAAGGACAGTTAGTAGCAGCTTGTGCAGTTGAAGGACACAAATTTGTATTTCTAGTTGCGTATGGTGTACTGGAGACAGAGTCTGAGGAGAGCTGGACTTGGTTTTTGCAGAATCTACGCTAGGCTATTGCACATCCCAATGGGTTGGTAATTCATACAAATGCATGCAAGGGTTTAGAATTGGTCGTGGAGAATGTGTTCCCTGGAGTAGAGCATAGGGAATTCAGCGTCACCTTGCTGCAAATTTGGGAAGAGATTCAAAGGAAAGGTGTATGTCGACAATTTATGGCCAGCATCTTTGACTTATAGTGTGAAGAAGCGAAACTACCACATGAGGCATCTATACAAGAAGGACAAAGTGAAGGAATACTTGGAAACAAACCACTCCAAGTTATGGGCCAGAAGCCAATTCAGTGAACTGAGCAAAGTTGACTATGTGCACAATAATCTTGTAGAGTCTTTCAACTCAACGATCCGAAAACTAAAGGGTCTTTATTTGGTGGATTTGCTTGACAAGATAAGGATAGAATACATTAAGAAGTTTCATGTTCGTGCAGGAATAGCCGTAGAAAAATTCATGGGCCACATTATCATCCCTTCCGTGATGAATGAATTGAAGCAGAAAACAACAGGCTTGGAAATGGACATGACTCTTTGCTTGGCCACCACATCAGAGGTATCATTTTGGGATAAAGAGAAGAGGGAATGAATATATCCGGTGGATTTAGAAGCTAGAACTTGCACTTGTCGGCAATGGTAGATAACTGGGTTGCCATGCATTCATGCCTTGTTTTTATCACTACTCTCTCTGGTCAAGCAGGGAACATACAACAGTATGTGCATGAATACTACTCTTTTGCAAGGTCCAAAGCTACATATGCACATGCCTTACCTGCTCTAGAGGGAAAACAACAATGGGACATAGTGGACCCTGATTTCAAGCTTTGTACTCCAGTTCTGAAGAGAGCAGCAGGTAGACCAAGGAAGAGTCGAATAAGACCTCGCAGCGAAGGAGCTGGACTTGGAGCGAGGAAGCGTAAGCGCACAAGGTGTGGTGAGTCTGGTCATTTCACAAAGTATTGTGATAACATAGTAGATGCAACGTTCATAGAGTGTTTTGATGATGAAAATGATGGTCAGCAGCCGGTTGCAGACGATGATCAAATTGAGGCTCCAAATGATGAGCAAAATAATGCTCAAACTAAGGCTCTAAATGATGAGCAAAATAATGCTCCAACTGAGGCTCCAAATGATGGTGACCAACCTTTTGTGGTTGTGAGTTATGCTTGGTATAAATCTTGCCAATACTATTTTACATTTATCACTTGACATGATCTCACAACCCTTTATGTTTGGGTTGTACAACTCTGCGGTAGGTTTGAACAAAGTGGTGGCAGTGAAGTCTGAGGTAGTTGAGGTACCAGCAACAAAGAGGATAAGAGTAGAAGAGAAGAGCACAAGGAGCAGAAGGAGCAAAGTGGTGGGAATGAGCACAATGATCACAAGGAGCAAAGTGGTGGCATGAAGAAAAAGGATCACAAGCAGCAAAGTGGGAACCAAGTATAATTTATGCAACATTATGAATGTTGTTGTATTTGTGTTGAATAATGTTGGACCTATGTTATTTGGATATTGCAATGCTTTCCAGACTATGGTAAACAGCGTCATTTCTAAGCAAGGTTTTTTGTTTTTGAAAGTATGTAGACTTTGTTTATAACCTTGAATCCTTAGTATATGACATAAGAAGACTATGTGCGTGGGGTTTTCATTTTTTCATTTTTTTTAAATTTTTATGCTCATTTGAGTATTTTTTTCAAACCTAACTTCGACCTACATTTAAACAACTTTGTCAACTGAAAATGAAAAACTAAGCCTGGATCCTTCTTAGTCACTCCAAAACGAAGATTCCATCTGGTTTTTGAAACTTTGTCAAACTCAAAACCCTAAACCCCTTCCCTTCATCCTTGAATTTGTATGACAGAGTTCGAGATATCACATAATGTACATGAACTTTCTGTTTGAAAGTATGTAGACCTTGTTTATCAACTTGAATCCTTAGTATATGACATAAGAAGACTATGTGTGCGGGTTTTTCATTTTTTCGATTTTTTTGAATTTTGTATGGTCATTTGAGTATTTGGTCAAACCTAACTTTTACTAACATTTAAACAAGTTTTTCAACTAAAAATGAAAAACTAAGCATTGATCCTTCTTAGTCACTCCAAAATGAAGCTTTGGTGTGGTTTTTAAAACTTTTCATTTTCCAAACCTAAACCCCCTCTCTTCACCCTTGATTTCGTACGATAGAGTTCGAGATATCACATAATGTACATAAACTTTTTGTTTGAAAGTATGTAGATCTTGTTTATCGACTTGAATCCTTAGCATATGACATAAGAAGACTATGTGTGCAGGTTTTTTTGCATTTTTTATGCTCATTTGAGTATTTGGTCAAACTTAACTTTGACCAACATTTAAACAAGTTTTTCAACTGAAAATGACAAACTAAGCCTGGATCCTTCTTAGTCACTCCAAAATGAAGCTTTGTTGTGGTTTTTGAAATTTAAAACTATTCCAAACTTAAACCCCTTCTCTTCACCCATGACTTCGTATGATATAGTTCGTGATATCACATAATGTACATGAACTTTTTGTTTGAAAGTATGTAGACCTTGTTTATCGACTTGAATCCTAAGTATATGACATAAGAAGACTATGTGCGCAGGGTTTTAAATTTTTGTTTTGAAATTTTTATGGTAATTTGAGTATTCAGTCAAACCTAACTTTGACCAACATTTAAACAAGTTTTTCAACTGAAATTTAAAAACTAAGCCTAGATCCTTCTTAGTCACACTAAAATGAAGCTTTGGTGTGGTTTTTGAAACTTTTCATGTTCCAAACCTAACCCCCTTCTCTTCACCCTTGACTTTGTACGCTAGAGTTCGAAATATCACATAATTTACATGAACTTTCTGTTTGAAAGTATGTAGATCTAGTTTACCGACTTGAATCCTTAGTATATGACATAATAAGACTATGTGCGCAAGTATTTCATTTTTTTCATTTTTTTGTTTTTCTTTGAATTTTTTATGGTCATTTGATTATTTGGTCAAACCTAACGTTGACCAACATTTGAACAAGTTTTTCAACTGAAAATGAAATACTAAGCCTAAATCCTTCTTAGTCATGCCAAAATGAAGCTTTGGGGTTGTTTTTGAAATTTAAAACTATTTCAAACCTAACCCCCTTCTCTTCACCCTTGACTTCGTACGACAGAGTTCGAGATATCACATAATATACACGAACTTTCTATTTGAAAGTATGTAGACATTGTTTATCGATTTGAATCCTTATTATATGACATAAGAAGACTATGTGCACATGTTTTTAATTTTTTTTGAATTTTTATGCTCATTTGAGTATTTGGTCAAACCTAACTTTGACCAACATTTAAACAAGTTTTTCAACTGAAAATGAACAATTAAGCCTGGGTCCTTCTTAGTCACTCCAAAATGAAGCTTTGGTGTGGTTTTTGAAACTTTTCATGTTCCAAACCTAAACCCCTTCTCTTCATGTCAACACCCGGATTTTTAATCCCAAATGCCTGTTATGCCATACATCGCAATCCCAGGATTACCATTTTTGCGAGACATAACAGATTTGATATCACAGTACATCATCCATTACAAACCATAATAAGGTCATACACGAATAAAGGATCTCATGATCCAGTCTTAAAACAAACAAGGAGCGAAATAATAATAAGCGTAGTGGTGGGCTCCATCTTCAGTGTCATAGGCAATGCTGACGATGGGAGATGATCCTAGTTGTCGTAGCCGTCCTGCTGTCCTTCTTCCGGATAGTCCTCCTCATAGTCTGGCCACGGGAATAGCCAGGGACAAATCCATGAGTACTCTTTAAGTACTCGCAAACTATCACTAACAAGGTAGTTCTAGTAGGAAAGCTAAACTCTAAGTTTATTTGCAAAAGCTAATTTGAAACCTAATCTAAGTTCAGAAGTAAAGAAAGCTAAGTTAAAGTATAAATCACTTTAAGTTGGGAACTTAGTTTTCATAGTCATAACCCTGTTGTGGTCAATTCAAAATCACCATTCATTTCATAAGTCATTTTGAAAACAGCTGACGATGGAACAATATGGCCACTCCAACTGTCCATGACCGCGGACGCGGCTATTCTAATAGTTTGGCACTCTGTAGAGGTGGTACACTTTCACCACAAAATTCGATAATCCATCAGGGATAACCCTGAATCATCATACTTAGTATGCGGATAATCAATCATAACCTTTCAATTACACACCCTAGTATAGGCACCTCTCCTATGAGCTTGGCCTCCCAGCCATGGCCATCTGCCATCCTGGGCACTGTATAGGTGGATATCATCAAGAGGTAGCCTCAGCTCAAACCTCTCCCGCGAGGGAACCCATAATAATGCATATAAACTTTCGGCTAAGCTTTACCCAATTCAGGTATTGTGGTTGTACGGTAAAATTGGAATAGAATCGCATCCGAACCCAACCATCAGTTTTTATAAAGGGCTAAGGCTCATGCCTCAACACTTTCATCATCATAATCCATTTGTGTTTCTCAACACATGTCAAAACCTCTCAATAGAATGACTCATCATGCCAAGGTTTTCATAATTATTTTCACCAAGTATTCCCATCTAAAGTGATCAAGTTTTATGTTTAGCACTAGCCACTAAGTTAAGAGTGTTCACTAAAGAGGGGTGCTAATTTTCAATCTCATGCCATAGAATGACATCTAGGTATAACTAGATAGGCCAAGTTTTATACTCTTTATGCTATCTATAAGAAAAGTAAAGAACTTTGGTAAAGTAAAAGAAAGTAAAGCTTGCAAGTAAAACTTGGGATTGGTATAATCAAGAATGTATAACCAAGCATGCCTCATGCATCTTGCTTAGGTCATCTTGCATAATTCTAGCTTGCTAACAATAGCTTGCATTGTTAATGATGGCTTTCAAGTATTAGCTTTCCAATAATAGCTTGCCTTGATTGGTGGAGTGGTTGAAATTCTCCTCGTCTTCTTCGGGGTAGAACTCCTCCTCCTCGTAGACTTGGTCGGTATTATCATCTATAAATGAATACGGGGTACACAATCACCAAACAATACTTATCTATTGCTAAATAGCACACTAAGGCACACACTTGATGATCTTGCATCATCACAATCATCACAAGATTTTAAAGAACTAGTTTCATTAGTTTATTTGAGAAAAGTAATTTCTACTCATTGAAATTAATTAAGATTTAATATTCTCCAAATAGAATATGGGATCATGTAGACACATGCCATCACCACATATTCTAATACATGTTAATGTGATTTAAAAGGTTGGTCTTATTTTATAAAGTTTAAGTTTATTAATTAATCAATTTAAAGTGACTAGAAATGCCCTAATAGCATTCTTTTGGTACTAGTCCAAAGTCACTGCATGCAATCTTAGATATTTTTACATATTCATATAGATATGGTTAAATGTGATTTTTGAGAGTTGGAATCAACTCAAAAGCTATCATAGTTGATTTTTGAAAAATGTTTGAATACAGAAAAGTCCCTGTCTTGTTATTTTTGCTATATGTGATCTCTAACTCCAAATGATTTAAATCCAATAGGCTTGCATAGATATTTTAATTATATCTCTAACAAAATTTTAATCATGTCATTTAGTTAAGTAAATCTCTCTGAATTGAATTTTGAATAAGTGGACAGAATCTAGTTTAAACCTTAATAGAAAAACATTTATTTGAATCTGTGGGCTAGCACGGGAAACTAAACGGGACGGCCCAGTGGCGCTCCGCGGCGCAGAGGGCGACTGACAGGCTGGTCCTGCATGTCAGCAGCACATCCAACGTGAAGCGGTACGGGGCAATCTCAGTCGTGCGACTAGAACAAAATCTACGGCCGTGGTTTGTCATCTCCGGCAAATAGCTCCGGCGAGAACGAACCCTAATGCGGCACAGTGGGGGTACATGGGGGCTCACCTGGGCTCCAGCTAGGCGTGGTGATGGGGGAGATCGAACTGGTAGACGACGGCGATCCCAGGCGTGCTCGTGGCGGCTCCTGAGGCAGCTCCAATCGACGACGCCTCTTCTCCTCTACAGTGGCAAGCTCCAGCAAAGTTCCGGCGAACTACAACTCGATTGGCTCCGGAGAGAAGTGTGGGGTGGTCAGTGGTGAGAGGGGAGTGAGGTGTTGTGAGGAATTGGGGTGGAGGAGGCCTCCTTTTATAGGCTCGACGAAGCGAGCGAGCGAGATGGCGTGGCGTATCTGGCGAGGGCGGTACAACGTGATATCGTCATGGCTGGAGGTAGGGGCCGGTGCGCGGTCTGCTGGCAGTCATCTACGGCGTAAAGGTGCAGCTAGGGGCGGTGGCATTTGGTCGGGCGCTGCTGGTGCTCTGCGCGGCAGAAGCGGCGTTAGATGCGGCGCACGGTGGCTGCGGGTCAAGCGGCGGCGAACGGGCATGTCCGGGCGGTTCCTGGGGTCGTGGCGAAGTGGTGCGTGCGGGCTGCGGTCGAGGCGTGGCGTGTGCATGCTTGTCGGGCGCAGCGCTCTAGCGCGTGCTCAGTATGGCGCAAACACGGTGGGTGCGGTGTGCTGGGGGTGGTCCATGGCTTGGCTCTGCTCGAGGAGGGGACAGAGGGCGGCGGTGTGGCCTCGCCTACCTCCTAGGCATCGTGGGCGAGCTCGGGGCGGTCTACTCGGGATTGCCCATGGTCGACCGGCATGGAGGGGCTTGGGTGGCTCGGCACTGGCGCATACAGCAACTAGGAGTGGTGCATTGGTGTTGGTTGTGACTAGACGGGATAAGGAGAGTACAAAGGGGTCAAATGGGTCGACAATGCATTGATCAAAAACATTAATTGTTAGGCAGATTAGTTTTGCCTGCCAGGTGTTCGATCAAATGGACGCAAGAGATTTAAATTCGAATTTTGGAAAGATTTTTGGTGTGTGATCTTATCTTATGCTTGGTAGTCCCTGGTTGTTGGGAATTGTCAAGGTGAATTGGTTTGGTTGGTTTTTGAGAAATGGTGATCTTAACACCTACACTTGATTCAATTTTCAAATGTTATTTGAATTGCCTTGCTAAAGGTTTTTGTAAGTTTGTAAAGTGGTTCTTGGTACATCTTTACTTGGTCTAGCAAGGGGTGCAACGATCTAGAATTGTTTCTGTTGGAAATTGACTTCTAGGAACACCTAAAGTGGCCTAGTGGATTAAAAGGGTCAAAATGACCATTTGCATTATTTAATCTTATTTGATTTCTTTTTCTTTGGATTTTGTTTGTACATGGACTAGTTTCATATCATTTAGATCAATCAAACATGGCATTTTCAAACAATTTTACACTAGTGCAACACACATGCATTCATTAATCATTTTAATAATAATAAAAAGTTTTTGTTAACCCTAATTTGGGTGATTAGAATCTTGATTAAAGATTTGGGATGTTACACTTCATCCTTGACTTCGTACGACAGAGTTTGAGATATCACATAATGTATATGAACTTTCTGTTTGAAAGTATGTAGAACTTGTTTATCGACTTGAATCCTTAGTATGTGACATAAGAAGACGATGATCGCAGTTTTCTTATTTTTCTTGATTTTTTTGAATTTTTTATGCTCATTTGAGTATTTGGACAAACCTAACTTTAACCAACAATTTAAAAAGTTCTTCAACTGAAAATGAAAAACTAAGTCTAGATCCTTCTTAGTCACTCCAAAATGAAGCTTTGGTGTGCTTTTTAAAATATAAAACTGTTCCAAACCTAAACCCCTTCTCTTCATGCTTGACTTCGTATGAAAGAGTTCGAGATATCACATAATGTACATAAACTTTCTGTTTGAAAGTATGTGACCTTATTTATCGACTTGAATCCTTAGTATATGACATAATAAGACTACATGCCCATGTTTTTCATTTTTTTAATTGTTTTTAAATTTTTTATGCTCATTTGAGTATTTATCAAACCTAACTTTGACCAACAGTTAAACAAGTTTTTCAATTGAAAATGAAAAACTAAGCCTAAATCCTTCTTAGTCACTCCAAAATGAAGCTTTGGTGTGGTTTTTGAAATTTAAAACTTGGTCAAACTCATTTGAGTATTTGGTCAAACCCTAGTCAACTTCTCTTCTAAACCCTAAACGATCTAACCCTAGCACTGAACAATGACCATCGATGTAACCCTACCGCTGAACTGCAGCCGTCCGATCATCCTTCTAGAAGGAATCTATGGGCAGGCTTGGGCGATCTACAAGAAGCTCATTCCGCTATCTGATTGGCTGGACGCATTTTTTCTCAACACAGATGGGGGTTCCGATCAGGCACGCTAGATGGACCGTCGGGTCGTGTCGCGGTCTGGGCTCGTGTCCGTTGTGCAATGCGCGGGCATGCTAGGCCTTAGCCTTTCCAGGCATCCGTGGGAAGCGACGACGTCGCCATGCATGCGCGCCTCACTGCAGCGATTCGTCGCACCACATCCATGAAGTTGATTTATATGCACGCAAAGTGACGTCGTCCGCATGCATGCGCGCCTCACCGTAGTGACTCAGCAACCTCCTCGATTCAGACGCACGGATACACACGCGTTTATATGCCCATCGTTTCATTGCTAACCCTAACGCATCGTTTCCACTCTATTTATACACCCCTTTTCCTCTCCCACACACCACCCAAGCCAGAGCAGAAGTATCCACTCCAAACACCAAGCGAGCCCTCCATCCTATCTCACCCAAGCACCACCAAAGATGCAGTACTACGGACCAACCTTTTGCCGGCCGCCTATCGTGTTGGAGCTGCGCTACTTGGCGGGTGTCCTCGTGGACGCTCCATGTGTTGATGCAGTCGAGGTGGAGGGGCCCCGTCGAGCTCGCTTGCGGCTTCCTCACCGCCGGTTTTTCCCACCTCCCACAGGGCTTGCTGGTGATGTTTCGCCTCGATGATGTTTATGACGGCGTCGCCCTCAAGTTGCTCACAGTCACCTTCACCAACCTGTTCGACGCGTACGCGCTGGTCGACCAAGTCTTTTGGTGTGGCTGCAATCAATCTTCTTCACCACGTACAACATCTTCACAAATATTGACTCCATCTTCCCAACCGCAAACCAAATGCGCTGCCTCCCCTAAGAGGAGGAGTGAAGTTGAAGACGGCGGTGGTGAAGGTGACCAAGGTGGAAGAGAAGGTGTAAGATGAAGATGTTCATGAAGCTAGCCCGGAGAAGTTGTTTGTCAAGCTTGTCATGCATTTAGTTTACCCTCGAGTTTTTAGTTTTATCGTATTTATTGTGTTTTTCTATGTCATGTGTCGTATCGTGTCCGTGGAATTATCTATGTAACGGTGGTACGCATTTGGATCTTATTTAGTTTGTGTAATCATTTGTGTGTTTAAAAGTGTTCGTGCCCAAAGATCATCATTATGTGTTGAATTTTTTCACATGGCTACCAAACTAGTCTATAAATTGGGTAACAAGTAGTGGACGTGTTACACATATTTATTACCAAGCTAGTCTATAAATAAACACTACCTTTATTACCAATCTAGTATTATCATCAAGTTATTCAAATGCATGGTGTGTTAAAGTGCCCAAAGATAAATAAGTGGTGTGTTGAAAAATGTCTGTGCCCAAATGATCTTTATGTGTGTTGAAAAGTATTCAAAAAAGATTTATCTGTCTATAAATACAACATTCTCGGGAAAATCACAAACACGACATGTGTTTTTAAACCCTAAACCAAATCACGAACTAACTATAGGTAGCATTATTTCCTTTGCTTCTCAATATCTTTCAATCCCCCCCACCAGTTACCAGCGCAACCCTTCATACTACCAAACCACGCGGTCATGTGTTCTAATCCCAGCCGCATCTCACCTTTTTGTTTATTTTCCAACCCTTCTCATTTACCCACTCCAAATGGGCCTAATTGGATGGAGTTGACCCATTAGTCAAGCCAACACTGGACTCACGGCTCTAGGATATTTTTTTATAGGAACTTTTTTCCATTTCTTTTCCCTTACAAATAATAACAAACCATTGCTTATTTCAACCATTTTTCATACAATTTCAAGCTTAAAAATTCCTCCAAAATTCATGTCTTTTCATACAATTTCAACATTACACCTAGTGTAATTACCATACCACCTACAAATTTCCAAATATAATTGCAAATTTGTGATTGCTCTTCGAGCTTCCTAATCTTCTGGTTCATCCTACTTAGCTCAATAGCTACCTCCCTATCAATGAGTGCTCCACCCTCTATCTCTTTTGCCGGAGCTCACGCTGCGGCCGCTATCGTTTGTGGCAGGATTGGCAACCATTCTTCGTGCTCTTTGACGAGCTCATTCATCAACGTCTAGGCCAACATCGACTCAAAGGAAGAAGCGTTTCACCTGCAAGCATGCCAAACAGATCAATCCTCGTATTTCTCAAGGATTCCGATCACAAAAATAGTGAAAATGTGCTTCAGTCTCTTACCCCATTCGTGCTGCACACGTGGAGCAGATGATTGGTGTTCTTCGGCGTGCGCGAAAGCCTCCGATCAATGCCCGCCCGGCACTGCGGACATAGGAAGATTGATATCTCCATGCGCACTGAATTCTCCAACCGCGAGGTGGCGCGGGAGCTTGAGGAAGACATGGAGCTCGATTCCTGCTCACCGCTGCGAGCTCCTACCCCGTCCCCCGCCTCCAACCCCGTCTCCCGCCTCCAATTCCTGCTCAACGCTGCGAGCTCCGGGGGCACGTTCCGCCAATTTTAACACGCGCGCGGCAAACGGTTCTCTACCCGGTCCCACCAGAAACGCGCGCGGTCCCACATGCAACAATGTTCCTATTTTGAAATGTGTCTCCGCCCGACCCCACCTAAAACAGACGAGTCAAGAATGTTGACCTGGCGGAAACGACGGCATCGATGAAACCAGTTTGGGCGCCCCAAGCAGTGCTAAAACCGAGGACGATTCGACGCTAGTGGCAAAACTGAGCATATGGACGCCTCAAGTGGCAAACGAATAAATAACCCTTAAATCTTCTATTGTTCCTCCGATCGCATGAGGTAAGAGACGTGCATAGATATGGGACAAGCAGAGCTTGTGACGAGATGACAAGTTTTGGATTGTTCACGGAGAGCCCATGTTGTTGTTTTTTCTGAATTATTATGTTATGTTTATTTAGTAAATAAAGTATTTTAATCAAAATAATTAAAAACAAGCATGGTCAGTAGTGAAGTTCTGTGGCAATCCACAAACACTTAAAGTATGGTTCTTTTTTTTGGAAAGTTAGCAGGAGAGCTGCTAAATCCATTAATAGAAAGGGGTGTTACAGAAACCGGGTTACAGCGGCCGAAGCCAAGCCAAAAAAATGAAGAGAAAAGATCCCGGAAAAAAAGAGGGTGAGGGTAAGGGGAAAACCCCACTAAAAGAAACTAGGACACTTGGCGAGGATCAAAAGGTATGTTAGCTCCTGCCATGTTCCAAAGGCGACCCTCGTCCCTAATTCTTTGCACTAAGGCGTGCTGGGACAATACCTCATGATAGAAAATGCGTCTGTTACGCTCATTCCAAATCTCCCATGTTGTAAGAAGGAGTAGAGATCTCATCCCCTTCCTCTAATCAAGCGTTGTGGAGCGATGAAGGAGCCAAAGCCATTGCACGATGTCCGCGACCTCTGGCCAGGACTGCGGGGAGAGTGATATCAAGTATTCAAGTTGGCGTGGCGCGCAACTGCCTCCCAAATTCTACGAACCCTGGGTGACGGGGGTAACCTTGGCAATGTCCATGGTGATGGACTTGGGGTTTCGCGGAAAAGAGAACGCCGGAGAAAACGATGAAAACAAAGTCGCCTGAATATTGGGAAAACACACTGTTACACATTGTCCTCTAAATTTCGGTACCCTCGTTTGGGCTTCTCCCGTCCTATATATAATAGGCCGGATCTCAAAGCTGTATGCGGATAGCTTTCATACACGCGTGATTACAATACCAACATAATATCGGTTCATGGTTTCTTTTCCTAATACAATCAAAGTCTTTGTCGGTTGTTTCCTTGGGCTGTTATCTAAAATCTTCATGGACTGTAGGCCTTTTACCTAATGTAGGATAGCGAATAATGAGTATCCGAGTAATCATACTCATGTCACTGGGACACTCAACACGACGATTCCAGGCTTCTTATGCAAAAGGGGCAGAAATAGAAAGTATGGTTCTTACATATGCCTCTACTAGCACAAAAAATGTGGTTGCTCACATATCTGCATATACATGGATGCATTTTAATACGTACAAAGTTACGAGATTGTCTATTTAGCTTGGATCGTGGTCCGTGCAGATGCATGCGGGCGATGGTGCGTGCAATGCCACATAAAAAAAAGGGTTAACATTGAGTTTTGGAGAAGACATTAACATTCAAGATGCCACTTTATATCTTGTATATACTATGATCTCTTTTATTCTTTCACTACAATCATTTTTCTATGTAAATTTAGATGTTGCGTTGGGCTAAAGTCCTAGCACAACCTTCATTTATCTGTAACTTATGAATATCCTATATATATGCTGAATTATCTTTTCAAAGGAATCGAAAGGACATCATATTCATAAGCTCCTCTATTTATGTTGAGCCTGAAATATTTTCATAGAAACCCAAAGGACATCGCGTCCCATTACTTGATAATGTATTTTCTTTCAAACCCTACATTAAATGTTGGCCTAATAGAAACCATAAGCATGCGGAGCAAATATATATACTATACTAGGGAAAATGCACGTGCGTTACAACGGAAAAAAAAATCTGTTTGGTGGAGATAAAAGAATTTCATAGATTTCCGAGTAAATTTAGGGGGTATTTGGTTCTCAAGTCAAAGTTTTGCAATTTGATATGTGTTTGGTTTTTGCCACACTTTGACTACGCTTTATTAACCACATGGTCCATCTATCATAGGATGAATTTGTTGCCAAGTTTTGCCACACTTTGTGGCTTCTATTTTCTTAGCAACACTTTTGTGGTTGCTACACTTGCCAAAGTTAAGCTTCACAAAGTGTGGCCGGGAACCAAACATGCCCATATATCATATAAGGTTTTGTTCTCAAATTTAACTATTAATTTAATAGAATATTATTCAATAAAATGATTTCATGCGAAGTTCTTATGTCAATTTTATTTTTAATTTGTAAGATATATTTATCCTATTTGTTTGTATCTTCCTCTAAAGTTATGTCTATAGCAGATTCAAATGTACGACCCCTCTAAAATGATCGTGGCAATTTTCTCATATCTGTCATGTACCTATTCACGTGATATATTTTTTCCACCATGCACACTTCACTCATTGCTTGTCTGGCTAGGTCCATCTGTGCAAGGAATCATCATGCAAAAATTGATTCCGATTAGATGCATAGGCTTTCTATTAATCGCATTTACATCACCTAAACTTGCAAAAGTTCACATCGCTCCAGCCACGCGGTTCCCTCCCTCTGCATCTCTCTCCCCCGTCAATATCCAAACTCTTACCCAGACCTTGATCGGGAGCTAGTCGTAGGCCACATCTTCTCTCCTCCCGCTGCGCCTGCGTGTCCTCTATGGCGAGCAGAGCAGCACACCTCGTCATCCACCTTCTCCCATCACGAGTGGCCCTTGGCCTAGTAGGCCGCCTATGAACGCGCTCGTGTTCTGGCCACGGCCGAGCACCACAGGATCTCGCCGGCGTCCCTCCTCTAACGAGAGGCGTCCAGGTCTCTGCTAGGCACGCGTTGCCATCACCGTGCTTCATCTATCTGCGCGAAGGTGCTGGCGCATGGAGCATGTCGATCGCGTACGTTGCTGGCCACCTCGAGCACGGTGGCGATTTTGGTTTGGCCAGCGAGCCGGCTCTCCCGCTGCCGATTTTGGTCGGGACGACGAGCTGGACGACGCATAGGAAGCGGGACAGCGCGGCGGCGTCATAGCGTCCGGATAGTCGAGCCGTAGGTGTGTAGCCCGACGGTGGAAGGGGTAGCGTGTCGGCAGGGGTTGTGCACAGGTTCTTGCTGTCGTTGGAGGCAGGGGAGCGTCCTCGAGGAGATTTTTGAACGAACCATCGTAAGCATCGCTTGATCTGTGCGGGGATGAGCCGTGGATGCACGCGTGCGACGGACGACCGAAGGGAGGAACCTGCCGGCTCCGCGGAAGCAACGGACCGTTACTTGACTTGTGGGTGGTAGGATGGGTAATATCTTCGAACTGGCAAAGGTTAAAATCATCTAAAAAAAGCGGAACCCGTAAGTACTTTATTATTAGGTATAGATATAGATATACTACTTCCTTCGTTTTAAAATATAAGATGTTTTATCTTTATGAAGAGAGTGTATCTAGACTCCTTTTTTGTCTAGGTTCACTTTTAACCTAGATGAACCTAGACACTAAAAGATGTCTACATACACTTCATTCAAAAAGTATATATTAAAGCGCGTACCTCTGTGGAAATTTAAACAGAAATAACCAATTAAATAAAAAATTCACGAAATAAACTCGGACCATCAAAATTTCACGGAACTAACCCATTTTGCAACGCCATTAACAACGGCGCAGCACTCTGAAACGCAACGCCACCACTCGTGGCGCCGCACGGCTGCCAGCGTGGCATTGACGTGGTCTCGCAGAGGCCAGTTCCGTAAGTGCGGCGCCACGGCGCGTGGCGCCGCACTTTAGGTCTTGTACCTGCCGTGCGGCCGCCCCAGCCCAACCCTCACTCCTTTTCTCAAATCCGCCAACCCACGAACAAAGAGGCGGCGGCGGCGGCGAGATTCGGCTCCTCCCTCAAATCCCTCCCTCCAAGAGGCCAAATTGGCCCCTTCTCTCCGTGGATTTCGATCCCCCAAGTGCCTAGAGGTATTCTTTCCCTTTTTCTTTGTTTTCACCCATTAAATTCTTGGTTTGACCCATATCTTGGAAACCCTAGATTGCTATGCAAGATGTATGGTAGATTTTGGCATATGTATTGTTGAATTGGCATATGGATGGGTATTGTGTTAATGTCACCAATGAGTATGTATTGAGTATGTTGACCATGGTATTATTGTTGTGATTATTTTAGGAATGTTAAAAATTGTTCATGTTCATCATGTAGACAAGGATGCCTTTTTGAGAGGTAATATAGAACCAGACCCGGATGAGCTTGACTTGGTGTTTGAGCGTAGTCCCACCTACGTCGAGGTCTTGGAGCAAGTTGGGATTGAATTGAAAATGGATGGACCCAAATGATGTTGTTGAGTTAGAGGGAAGGCATAATGTGGCTTTTGGAATGCACACTCGTTGGAAGACAATGCGTATCTTCTCCGAGCCCCATTGGGTTGCATACAAGGAGGTGGTGACGGAGTCGCTAGACAAAGCTCTTGAGCTATTTGCCACCAAGAAGTTTGATAATAACTTGCACTTAGATTTGAACCGTACTGCCTCCCCATTGGGTTCTAGGAGTCCTCCACCAATAAACCAAGAGGTATTGATTGAACCTCCATTTACCCAAACATTGAGCCCGATTTCGAAAAACCAAGATGAAGTGTTGGAATAGCAAAATGATGATTATTGGCACGATGAGAATGAGGTTGAGCTCCACGACAACAATGTTGGAGATTTGGATAAATATATTACACAAGAGAACATGGACCGTGACATCCCGTATACTCGATGTTATGCATCGGACTCGGATGATGATGGTCCCGAAGAAGAACTTGACGAGGAGGGGTTCACGGCTAGAGAGGCCGAAATCCACGAGAACGTATTGGGGTGGGACCACATGGTATCTTTGTTCCGTGATGTTAGTCTCGCGGATGAAGCCACGGTTGATGGCGAGGAGGGCATAGTGCTTGGACCAAAGTCAAGTTCTTACTATGATGGTAATCAAGAGAATACTGGCTTTTCTCGTGGATCGAGGTTCAAGACCTTGTTGGAATTTAAGCAATGGATAAAGGACTTCTCGGTTAAGCATCATCGCCCTTACACGGTGGTGCACTCGGACGTGAAGAAGCGTTACAGGGTTAAATGCGAGGAGGATGGATGTCCTTGGATTGTGCGTGCAAGACCATTTAAGGGAGGTCCAAGTTGGCACATATCTAGTTGTGTATCAACTCACATGTGCCGAGGCCCGACAGTGGATGGCAAGGATGTGAAGCACGAGCACCGACAACTCACCTCCGAGTTTATTTCTTATAGGCTTTCCAATAACATCAAGTTATTTCCAATAATGACCATCAAGATGGTCCAAGAGCTTGTGAAAGCCCTCTTTCACTACGAGGTGAAATATGGGAAGGCATGGAAGGCGAAGCAAGCCACATTCAAGATGTTGTATGGTGATTGGGAGGAATCTTATAACCGGATCCCTAGATTGTTGTTAGCGATGGCCAATGCTAACCCGAGCATGATTCATATCATTGAACCTTTTGGGAACAACACAAGGATAATGAACAGAAAAACCGTTCGAGTATTTGGACGTGCATTTTGGGGTTTCGAGCAACGTGTTCGGGCTTTTGAACATTATCGGCCTGTTATATCTGTTGATGGCACCTTCTTTACCGGACAATACAAGGGCACTATCTTGATTGCAATAGCTAGCGATGCCAACAACCGGTTGGTTCCTTTGGCGTTTGCCTTGGTTGAGGTGGAAAACAATGGCAATTGGGAGTGGTTCTTCCATATTTTGAGAACCAAGGTCTTACCCACTCAAAGGGAATTATGTGTCATCTCGGATCGTCATCAAGGAATTCTCAATGCGGTGATGCTTGACATTCCTGGACATGTCCCATTGCACCGTCGATGGTGCATGAGACATTTTGTTTCAAACTTCTATAGGGCATGCAAGAGCAAGGACTTGTCTGATGATCTATAAGATTGTTGTCTCGCTTTCACGGGGCGTCGTTTCTCAAACTTGTACAACAAATTGTTCCATAACAAATAACTCAATGCGGGGGGCAAAGAGTTCCTCCTTAGGAACATTGGAGATATGGGAAAGTGGGCACGAGCTTTCGATGTTGGTGGCCGTAGGTATGGTCAAATGACAAGCAATATGGCAGAATGCTTCAACAAGTTGCTAAAAGGTGTCCGCGCATTGCTCGTCACGGCAATAGTCCAATACACATTCGACAAGATGAATGAGTATTTTCTAAAGTACTCAGCTGAAACGGATAGGCAGATTGCGGGAGACTACAAGGACAAGCATAAATACAAGTTCCCACCGAAGGTTGATGGTTGGATGCAATTTCAGTCAAACAAAGCGGACTCCCAAGTTGTCACGGAATTTGATAATGACGAGCTAATTTACCAAGTTACGGAGCCAGGAGGAACCACGGCTGATGGTGTCCAACACGGAGGTCGAGCGTTCAAGGTCTCGCTCAAAACTTGTGAGTGCACTTGTGGTAGGCCATTGTTGCTTCATCTTGCTTGCTCGCACTTGCGAACCACAGCTCGAAGGCGACATCTTGATTGGAATAATCCTCTCACGGTGAGAGAATCCGAATTCTCAATCGAGACTACTAAGAAGACATGGGCTCCTAGATTACACCCATACCTGGACCAATCTCAATGGCCGGAGTACCATGGAATTCAAGTATGGCCCGATCCAGAATGGAAGGTCGTTAAACGTGGAAGACGCAAGACAAAGTGCTTTAGGAGTGACATGGACGGATGGGGAAGTGGTGGTGGCCGAGAAACGGGCAACAACCAATTCCAAGAGCCATGTGAGAGAGGGCGGTGTGGAACGTGTAGTGCTGAAGGGCATAATGTACGAAAGTGTACCCAAAGAAAGAGAGCAAAAGTAAATGAAGCAAGCACAAGCCAACCAAGTGGTAGCCAACCGAGTGGTAGCCAACAAGCGCCAAACCTAAGGAGAAATAGGCAACAAGCGCCAAGTCAAAGGAGAAATAGGCAACAAGCGCCAAGTCAAAGGAGAAATAGCCAACAAGTCCCTAGCCAACCAAGTGGTAGCCAACAGGTCCCTAGCCAACCGAGTGGTAGCCAACATGTTCCTAGGCAACAAAGAGGTCGACCACTTGGGCTTAGAAGAGGAAGAGGACGTGGACCAAATCCGGCTAGTATGATAGGTTACTTGGCAGGACCAAATCCGTATGCTCATAGGTATGGCTAGTATGATAGGTTACTTGGCATTTTATATGTTTCTCCATTATATGCTACTATTGCTTACTTGCTAACTTTTTCTTATAGATATGGCTACGCAACCCAACAAGGGGAAGGGGTGGGGGGAGGCCAATGATGATGAGACTCGTATGTTTCTCCATTATATGCTTGCTTGTTATTAATATTGCTAGCCTCTGTGGCGCCGCACATTCGCAGAAAAGTAGACATAACCTTCTGTCTATTTTTCTCTGAATGTGCGGCGCCACAGCCGTGCGATGCCACTACTCTGCGCGTTGCACGTGTGGCGCCATCCGTCTGTCTACTTTTCTCTGAATGTGCGGCGCCACAGCGGCTGGCGCCACACGTGCAACGCGCACTGTCTACTTTTCTCTGAATGTGCGGCGCCAAGCCGCCGTGGCGCCGCACATTCAGAGAAAAGTAGACAGAACCTTCTGTCTACTTTTCTGCAAATGTGCGGCGCCATGAACGCTAGCGTTACACACGTGCGGCGCTAGGTGCCACGACGCCGTAATTTCCTGGAGCAGCTCTCCTTCCCTGCGTGCATGTGTGATGCTAGGTGCCACGGTGTTGCACATGTGCGACGCCACCATGCTTGGCGCCACACATTCCTGGTGATAATGGCCAAGCTATCTACCCTTCCCAGAACTTCAGTTGAGAAAATGGTACAGACCTCTTAAACTAGAGCAGCTACTGCATTTGAAATCATGCTAGACAGATGCAAAACTTATCATTGGTAATTTCGAAGTAGGAGTTCATTGGTAATTCTGAAGTAGGATGCAAAACAAAGTTCAAGAACGCTCAATATAAGGTCATGATCTCAGTTACCTATGTTCCAGAGCTTCATACCTTAGAGTAAGTACATAGATCATGTCTAGAGTCTAACAAGTTTACGACAAGTTCACGACAAGTTCATAAAGTACACGACCACAACTACTTCTTCCCAACTACTTCCCACGGGTCGTCCTCTTCCATCGGCCCCTTCGCGTAGGAAGCTTCCTCATGACCGGTTCCTCATCATCATCTTCCAACCTGTAGGTCGTCTTCTTGGCCTTCTTTGCCTTCGTTTCCTTGGTCGTGGAAGGGTTGGGTGTGTAAGGCTTCTTGGTTTGCCTTGGCTTGAGCACGTATTCGGACCACTCGTGGATCTTGTATCGAGTGTATGTGCCCAACGTCATCTCGTCGTCGACGCTTTCTTCATCCTGGGGCTATCAACACAAGAACAATGGTAAGGACATATAGTAATGCAAGGGTTCGTCATAATACAATGCTTTGCTACCTCAGGTGTGTCCGCCTCATCCTCGGATGGGTAGTGATGATCGCCAGAAGGGTCAAGGGGGCGTGTTGGACCGTGACACAGACGGTGTTGCCACCTCGGGGTCACAACAACCTAGCAAGTTCGAAAGTCGCCTTAACCGTAGGGCCTGCTTCTTAACAAACCCTCTAAACAGACTCTCTCCCTTCTCTCCGTGCGGGTATATCTCGAAAGCATCCTCGCATGCATTGGCCGACTTTCTTACCTCCGCCCGTTGTCATAGACAAGAGTAAACAAGTAAAGCATCCTTGCGAGGTGCGGAAGGGGGCAAGAAGGAAAACAAACATTCGGGAAAAATTACCACGAAGTTGACCAATGGAGCATACTCGGCTTGTCGCCCTTCTCTGACTATCATGTTGTATTCTTCAGCTGCAAGCTCATCGAATAGCAATGGCTCCTCCAAGATTTCTGGGCGGAATGCTTGTGGGTACATCTCCACCCGCGTGTTTTCAAGAAACCAGGTGATGTAGTTGTTGAAAGCATCCTGATTGAAGGCACTTTCCCGTGTTCCTTTTGCTTTCTTAGCCTCAATAACACACCTTTTGAATTGTCAACGTACTTCCTATGAAGCTTGTCCCAATCCTTCTCCTTCCTCTGCTTCTTCCTGTCCAAGCTGCACAACAAGAAGTCATAAAGCGTTATTTCTCGAAAGATATTACATCACAGGCGAAGGCGGTTGCTATCTTACCCATGGATCCCTATGTCCGTGTCCTTCCACTCGGGAGGGTTTACCTGAAATAACCTAAACTGGGTCATGACACGTTGTGGCTGGTGATGCTCAACCGCCCACATGCATACCATGGGGCAACGCATTAGCCACAAACGGGCTTCTTCTGTGCACTTCGGGTTAAGCACATAGTCGTTCGGGACACCAAAGTTCCCCCTTGGACCGTATGGCTCCCAGGTTACCTACAACATACCACACTCATGTCAAGTTCAAATATTACAAATTAATAACATAGAATTGACCGCACGCTGGGAAATTACCTGATCCATGGTTATCGTGTCAAACTCATTGGTGTACCTTCTGTACGCCGCCAAAGGGTCGGTTGGGGGATCGGAGACCACATCCCACTTGTAAGCCCATGTGGGAAGCAGGAGGTTATTGCCGTCATCAACATAAGGGTTGTAGCTCCACAATCTCGGCTGTCCAACTGGGAAGCGTTCCCAGCTCCACACCGAAATAAGGAGCAAACAACCACCGATGCATCCGTCGGTTGCGCTCCTAAGACAGGCATCATCCAGCTGCACATGAAGTGATACACCATTTAGTAAAACAATATTTTTTGAGGTCAGGAAAACATAGACAACTTTGTAAACAAGCGATTACCTGACGGTACAACCAAGCCAACGCCGCCGAACCCCAACTGAAATCTGAGTCAAAAATTGTGAGCACCTTAAGCCAATACAACTGAGCACGATCCCCACTGCTGTCAGGAAAGAGAGTCCTCGTGATGATGTACCACACATACACACGAGCGTACGTCATGACCGTGTCCTCGTCAGCATCCTCGGGGCAGGTCTTGAAATTCTGTCTAATCCAACTGAAAGTAGCCCCGGCAGCTACCCTTAGTGTTACTCCCTTCTCATTTATGACCTCGGGTGGATCCTTTCCTATAAGGCTAACCATCTAGTCACGCCACCCGTCTGAATCTGTGCTTATGCACACAGGGTTTCCCTCGATTGGGAGTGTCAGGATCATGCTCATGTCCTGCAAAGTGATCGTAGTCTCACCGGTCCTAAGGTGAAAAGTGTGTGTCTCCGGCCTCCACCTGTCGACAAGCGCGGTGATCGCAGCGGGGTTGAACTTCGGTGTCGACCGAGTGACCATGTGGATAAAGGGGAGGAGTCCTAGTTGCTCGATATACGGAGTGTACCGCTCATTGTAAGTCAGGTTCTTGACTGACGAGACCTTGTGATACCTAAGTCAAAGAGGTACAAGCTACTGCAAACATACAATGGCCTAGGTTAGATTTACATCTCAACAAACCGGAGCAATAGGAACTACCGTGTGGGTTTTTTTAGTACCTGTCTCTTTACGACAACTTGTAGGAACAATGTTGAACATCGTAGTGAGGATTGAGAAGACTCATCCTACATATTTCAAATAGATACCATAAGAACAATTATTCTCACATTACATATATTCCACTTTAGCAAAACTATGCTTGCAACATTACAAATGTCCCACCATAATCTATCTACAGTTATACATTGAACAATTATTATAGCATTTATGAGGATTGCAAAATATCATTTGTCATCTAACATAATTAAAGAGAAATTGCTACTATGAACCACACATACTAACATATATATTGGATTTGTATGCTAAAATAACCAACTAAAGTTCTACCATGGAATACTAAGCTATTGCTATACAAATACTACTAAGACTAAAGATCAACTATACATGGCAATGCTTCATATTAATTTCACTATCACATCCAACTTAGGGTTTCACCAAAAATGCAAATGAGGGCAAAAAGTAAGAAATTTGTGGATGAAATTGAGGAGACTTCGTGAGAATACCTGGGAGAGGGGATTGAGAGCACAAATCTTGGATAAAATCAGCAGATGTGGGAAGGGGATCAAGTATGGGTGATAGCCGCCGCCATCTGCCTTCTCTGTTCTTGGCTGGGTAAGGAACTGCGTGAGGGTCGGGCTGGGGCGGCAGCGTGCGCTGCTACTAGACCTAAAGTGCGGTGCCAGCCACAGTGGCATTGCATATCACAGTGCGGCGCCGTTGTGTGTGGCGCCGCACTTAAGAAGCCGGGCCCCACGACGCCACGTTGCAGATGTGCGGTGCCACGGTGCGTGGCACTGCGCTTCAGGGTGCGGTGCCAGCGTCTACGGCGTTACAAAAAGGGTTAGTTCCGTAATTTTGGTGACCCGAGTTTATTTCATGAATTTGTTATTTATTTGGGTTATTTCTGTTCTAACTCCCTACCTTTGTCGACCTCTCAGCGCGCCAGCAGCGATCGTGTCATCTACGGTACCCCGGTTTTTTTCCCTGGTTTATTTTAGTCTGTCATTTGTGCGGTTCTCGCTAAGTGGTTGCGCGTTTCTAGAAGGTTGGCCTCGCCTTATCCTCCTCCCTACTCCCTAGATGTCCCATCTACCGTGCAATGCCACTCCAATCTGCAGTCCCGGCTCGCCAGCGGACACCACCAGGAGCAAGAATTTTCCTTACGCTCCGAAGTCTAAACAATGCGTGTGGTGTGATCGATCGGTGCGGCTTGCTATATATATATATTGCCCTGCCTTAGGGTTGGGGCTGAGTCGGATGCTGCGTTTCAAGTCAAAACCTGCCGAATTTTCCTGGCTACAAAGTCATTCACGTACGTCGTCGTTCGTCCCGGTCTTTTCCCACCGTCCATCGCCATCACGTGGACCATGCCCGTATCCGGCTCCTGGCGCAGTGTACCATACCGCCACCAGTCAAATAAGTACTCCATGTAAATACGATCTGAATTTTTGGTTTGCAGCGCCACCGCGTACGGATACTCATTTTGTAAGATACCAGTATCAGCAGAAAGGTTCATGGAAGTTGCGAAGTTTCGATCGCGCGAAAATGGGTGTAGCATTAGCCGATCACTGATGAAGGACGCGGTGTTGTGATTTACTAGCTTGTACGGTCAGTGGAAAGGAGGCCTCGATCGCGCGCGCGAAAGGAACGCGTCTTTCCTAATAAGCTTTTGCAATGGTAGGCAAGCAGTTCTACTAATATGACTAATTAACATTCCCCTAATCTTAAAAAAAAATCCCCTGGCCAAAAGACTCATCAAGAGAATAATCGTGCTACTAGTATTTTCCCATGTGGCCATGTCCATCCGTCCACACGTAGCCTGAACTTTTCTCGGCTCAGTTCTCTGCCCGGCCTTTTTAACGAGCTTTACGACATTCCTTGGCATAAAATTTTAGAATCAGGACCCAGAAATTTCTGTTATATATATATTTTTTTTGCGGGAACATACCGCGCGAACAATCATGGAATCATGGGTGCGTGCATGCATGCATGCTACCTTGCAGGTACAAAGTACCCGGTGGAGCAGAAACAAGAAAGAACGTGGTATCCGGGCAGAATTAACAGACAAGGAGCGAGCGAGTAGAACAAGAAGGGAGAAAACAAAAAGCGGATGATGTGCTGGTCTGGAGCAGGGTGCCGGGCAGCGTAGACACTACACACTAGGCAGGGCCCATCGGTGATAGACAAAAGAACTCGCACCGCCCGGTCGGTCGAGGCGAGCGGCGACGACCCGGTCGTCGGCCAGCCATGCCATTCCATCGACCTCGATCGAGAGCTATAGATTTTGACCGACCATCCAGCGCCCTCCGGTCCCGGCCGCCGACGAAAGGCAGGCACAGCGAGGCGTATCCCTGTTGCGATCTACACAAACACAGTTGGCGGGAACTATAGGAGCCAACGTAAGCAATCTGCACAGGTACGTACGCCGTGACGGTGACAGGAGCAGCAAGAAATCTGAAGTTTTCTGCACGCAACCATATCTATCCCATCCATGCTGCTAGAGACGGGACACAGCTAAGCTAACCGACCGATCGGGAATGCATGCCAGAACGGGACGTCGTCGTCCACCGCACCAAGCAAGAAACCGCGTCCGATACGTCCGGGACAAATCGCCCGTTCCCCACACACCTCGGGCTCGGGGTCGGGGCGTTGGCCCCCCGGCCTCTCGCATGCCAACCACCGTCGGGTGCTCCAGCCAAATCCGGCAGCCCATGCGGATAAAACTGAGGTCAACCCCGCGCTAGTGTACGTGCGTGCAGGGTGGACTGGCGGCGCCCATTTCATGCCCGTGGCCCCGCTCCACCTTCTCCTCACGGGTACCGTACATCGCTAAGTCGCATCTTTTTTGTTTCCAGCCATGATCGAGCTTGCGATTGCATGCTTGGCTGCTTCGCTTTAGCATGCAGGGAAATCCGTCGCGCGCAACGATCACTGCACAGTGACAGTGGACAAGCGAGCAAGTGCTAGCGCCTTGAGCGTGTCAGTGCACGGTGCATAGCATAGTATGATCTCCACCACGAGATGGATGAACAGCAGACAAAAGATCGTACACGCGTCCTGAGTTCTGACACAAGGTTGATCCTCCCACCTTAAAACTATCCATCGTATCGTACGTGCACGCAAAAGTTAGCAATTCCCGTATTACTATATCCACCAATTCCGTAGCCAGCTCCAGCCCGACAAGGCGCAAGCGGGACTGTAAAAAGCTACTACTAGTACCTAGTTTGGGGCATTGCTAGCTAGCTAGGATTAGGTCATCGGACCAAACGGGGACATTCCGAGCCTTAAAACCTGCCTAAACTGCATAGATTACTATGTACACACGCAGGAGGACAGTTTTTTACACGCAATAGGCGAGCTGCCAGCCTGTAGCTATAGCCACTTGGGCGCAGGAAAGTGCCAAAGTCGTCCTTGTCTTGTCTGTCCTGCATCCACGTTGCATGCATTCATCGATTCAGCATGTGTTTGAAATACTAGGAGGTAGGAGTACTCTGTTTGCACAAACACGATCGACGACCTTGACTGCAACCCCGGAGACTAGTCAACGGCAGCTACCTACGGCGCGCCAGTCTGATCTAGTAGCTCGCTAGAGCAGAGGCTTCAAGGGGCTTTTACTTTCGAGAAGGCCTGGTCGACGCCATACTTCTCCGCTCTCCGTCTGAACCAGCTCCAGGCTGCGAATGAATTTGACCCGTTACAAGCTGAAACTCTCACAGAGCGTCACTACCGATAGAAACGCTATAATAGGATATTCAGATTCAGAGAAAAATAATATACATAAACCCTATTAGATTTATTGGTGCTCATCAACAGGTTTGCTATTCTTCCACTACGTGTGACCTCCCCTTTCTTCTTCCTTTGCGAACTACACTAGTTAACGTCTAGTGCTCTTATTGTAATCAACTAGGAAACATTTTCGTACGTTGCACCGGGAGGAAAAGAACTTCTTCTGGAAAAGTGTAACCTAAATTTTGTTCCAAAGTCGATCAACTAACCCTAGCCAACGGAAGTCCAACAAAATCATCATTTGACTCTCTATATATCAACTTGGGGGGCTCTCTAAACTTTTCGTGTCGATCTTCCGTTTGCATTAAGGTTTTGACGCACCCTCTAATATTCAGTCTCCAAATTACGTCGGTCTCTCTCTATTTCTCTATTGATTTCTTGTAGCTACCGGAACAATACAACCTGAGTTTATTTTGCTAAAAATAACCCAAATTATGCTAATTCCTTGCGTGAGCATTCCCTTTTCATCTTACAAGATGTATCTTATATTTCTTCCATATGCTATTTTCCACCGCATATTCTTATACAGTCTTTAAGATGTAATTTTCGTCATGATTTGTAAAATTTATCACATTCAATCATTAAAGCATCCGGACTAAATAGACAAAAATTCTGAGATTGATTCAACAATATTTTCTAGCACACATATACAAAGCTGGCTTGGCGTCAGACTGCTCAAGACTACACTTATAAAGTTACGAGCTCGAGCGAGCGGTTGAACAATACCCACACTTGAAAACTTAAAATAGTGCTAATTTCGGTCAGCTTGGACAGTTCGCTCAGGCATAGTTTTTACACGTGGCCGCCTGTTCTGCACGGGAATTAAAATTATGACCATAGAAGAACGAAGGAGATGGGTGTGACGGTACCGGCGGTGGATTGTTCTGACGTAGATCTTGGTGTTGGCCTACTTGATGAAGACGTGTAGGGGTCCTCACACGAGAAGAACTCTCCATGCCCCGCAGCTTCCTTCCTGTGTTCACTATGCCTTGCTATGGGTTTTTTTTTGGTCTGATTCTTCTGTTAAGAAAATTAAGCCACTATAATACACATAAAATTAGAAGTGCTCGCTGCTACAAATTATACCATGTATTCACATTGATCATGATGGATAAGCTATCTACGTACATAGCAAAAGATGAAAAGCACCGTCCTCAACAAAAGTAGAGGCATACGTGATCTCTATTATGACTCAAGTTATAGAAGGGCCAACATTAGAATATTTTTTGACTTCTGGATATTGCATAAGAATGTGACATTATTAATGCGTGACTCATTAACAATAAGAACTAAGAAAAATCATCAAAATTTTCAGTCCCTCTAAGAACTCTTTGCACTGACACGAAGCTAAACGTCAAACCGGTGCTACTACTATATTTTCACGTTATCAAACAGGATGTTAATCCAATACACTGAGTCCAGCCTAAAGTCTAAAAGTTGTTGTGATTCAATACATGGAAAACATACTGTGGAATAATATCAGTACATATTTATCAGAAGTTTTTACTACTTACATCAAATCCCAAAAGACAAAGTCAGCTCGGCTCCGTGTAATCAGCCAAACAAAAAAAATCACAAGTCAGAAACTTAATCCACATTCAGAGACACGGTGGGATGTTGACTGGGCAGCAGACCATATTCAGGTTGAACCCTGTTGATGACGACGGGTTGACATATGAAGGAAGCATCTTGGACTCTGTCAACTCTGATCGGATTTATTCTGTGGGTTGTTCCAATCAAGTTGCACTGGAGCCTTCCTTTCCCGTGCAAGTGCGCCATGGCATAGATGAGGAGGCTCATGTTGTTGTTGTAGGATCTGAGCTCCAGGATCGCGACCGAGATGCCGATGGCGACCTTGCAGAGCACGGACTTCGCCAAGCAGGAGCCGGCCGGGAGTTTCCCACGCAGACGTGACTTGCGACCGAGCCGGTGCGTTCGGTAGTTCCTTTTATCTTGGGGAGAGCGTTGCCGGCTTGGTCACCAGGTTGATTGAAAACTGTATCTACTGGGTTTTTACAGCGATTGAATAAGAAACCGTATGGATCCGGGTTTTTTTTTCAATTGGAACCGCTTACGGATCCGGTTTATTTAACGATCGAGCGGGCCATATATGAAGGCGCCCAACGGACGGTTGAAGGCGTAAAGAGGACGGACGAAGAGAGAAACCTTGGCGCTTTTATTATTAGGTATAGATGATATAAACCACGCCAAGAGGCTATGGGGCCTATTTAACTTGTATCCACCACCGAGATAAAGGTGTGTGTTTTCCTAAGTCTGATATGGTATCAGAGCACTACTCTTCTATCCCCATCTAGCTCTTCCTTCTCCATCCATGGCTACCCAACCAAACACAACTCTCGTCACTCTTAATCACCAAGTTTCACAGAAGCTCGCCCAAGGGAATTTTCTCTTATGACGTGCTCAAGTCCTCCCTAAGATCAAGAGGGCTCAGCTCTTTGGATATCTTGATGGCTCCAAGGCTGCTCCACCAATAACCATCGCCGCCACGGATACCAACACGGTGGTGCCAAATCCTGCATATGAAGTTTGGGAGGCACAAGATCAGGAAGTTTTGGCGTTCCTGTCGACCTTCTTATCCAAGGAGATTCTTATCCAAGTGGCGGCGCTAACCTCCTTCAAGGTGGTCTGGGATGCAATTGTGAGCATGTTCTCCTCGGCATCTCATTCAAGGATCAACAATCTGCGCATATCTCTCGCCAACGCACATAAAGAAAACAAAAGTGGCCACTTATTTTGCCGAGATGAGATCATATGTTGAAGAACTTGCCACGGCGGGCAAGCCTCTTGATGATGATGAACTCATCTCCTATATATTGGCAGCGCTTGATGAAACTTACAATCCCCTTGTGTCTACCATTGATGCTTGCACCGAGCCATCTCTTGATGATCTATTTGCGTAGAAGTCAAATTTTGATCAGCACGCCGAGCTTCTCGGTGGTTCAATCATGAATGGCAGCGGAGGCTTCAAGACCTCTGCAAATTTCTCGGCGCCACGGGGTCATGGTCGTGGATGAGGAGGTCCTACTTATGGTCGCGGCAATGGAGGTTGTGGCCAAGGTCGTGTTGGACGCCCCTTCAACAACAACAACGGGGGAGGGCCATCTTTTTTGCAACAACAGCAACATGCAAGGCAAGGGAAGACAAGGATCTGACTGTGCCAAAGTCTCCTGTCAAATTTGCGGTAAACTTGGCCATTTTGCACGGGATTGTGGGTACCACTATAATGATGATGATCAAGAGGTGTGGACACCAATTGGATCATGGATAGCAGAGCAACAAATCATGTCACAAGTGAGTTGGAGAAAATGACCTTCCATGACAAGTATCATGGACAAGAACAAATTCACACCGCCAACGGTGCAAGTTTGAAAATTAACCATATTGGTCATTTGGTTATTAGAACCCCCACACATAAAATCATATTAAACAATATTCTCCATGCACCCGATGCCTCTGAAAATCTTCTCTCTGTTAATCCTATTTCCACTAACAATCATGCTTATGTTGATTTTTGGCCAAAATTCTTCTTGATTAAGGATCAAGCCACGAGGAGGGTAATTTATCAAGGCGGGTATAGAGGAGGTCTCTACCCACTTATTCCACACAAATGGAATCCCAATAAACAAGTGTTTGGTGCTATCATGGTCTCCTCCTTGAGGTGGCATAGTCGTCTTGGTCATCCTTCATTTTCCATCATCGAATGTGTGCTTACGAATAATAAGCTTCCTTTCCTTGGAAAGCTAGAGTCCATGTGTGACTCATGTCAAAAATAAAAAGTCATCAACTACCTTATTTAGTTTCTGCCAGTGCTTCCAAATCACTTCTCGAACTTGTGCTTTATGATCTTTGGGGTCCTGCTCTGGTTTCTATTGGTCGACATAAATGTGACTTCAACAAGTTCACATGGATTTATCTCATAAAAAGAAATTCGATGTATTTCAAGTCTTTCATAATTTTCAAGCACTTATTGAACGAATACTTGGAAGGAAAATTCTTGCCCTTCAATCCGATCGGGGAGGTGAATATAAATAATTAAATTAATTTTTTTTCCAAAGGATTGGCATATCTCACTATGTTTCATGCCCTCATGCGCACTCAACAAAATGGCTCGGCTAAACGAAAGCATCATCATATTGTTGAGGTAGGATTGACTCTCTTAGAAAACTGATACGTTATCCATAATTTTTGATGTTCCATGCTTGGTTTTATCTATTTTTTATATTTTATTCCAACTTTGGAGTACTTTTCATACACTTTCTTGGACTAACCTATTAACAAGAGCCACAGTGTCAGCCGTCTGTTTTCTGCTGTTTTTGGTTCCAGGAAGTCAGAAAATGAATATTCTCGGAATTGGACGGGACAAAAGCCAAAGTTGATATTTTATCGGAAGACTCACGGAGCCAGAAGACGGGACGGAGAGGGGCCACAGGGCGGCCACACTATGTGGTGGCGCGGGTCCACCCTGGTCGCGCCACCAGGTGGTGTGGGCCCCCTGGCCGCCCACCGACCTTGCCTCTTCGCCTATAAGATTCCTCCCAATGCGACAACCCTAAATCGTCAAGCCTCCAGCCACGAAAAGTTCCGCAGCGCCGCCGCCACCGAAGGGGAGATTCGGGGGATAGAAAGTCTTTGTTCCGGCACCCTGCCGGGACGGGGAAGTTCCCCCGGAGCCATTTCCATTGATCTCCACCACCATCTCCATCACCGTTGCTGATTCCCATGATGATGAGGGAGTCGTTCTTCCTCGAGGCTAAGGGTTCTACCGGTAGCTATGTGTTCATCTCTCTCTCTATGCATGATCATATTGTGATCATGAGCTTAGTAATCAAGTAGATCTACTTTGCTACTCAAGTGCTTTAATAGATCTCTGCTCTCCCCATGTGTGTGAAAGTGACAGCGTGCACACCATGGTGGCACATAGGCTAGAGATTACAAATACTTGTTATGAGTTATATTTGGAGTTGGATGTCTCTATGAAATTGTGGTCTTTGTTGGAACCATCTAGTGCTCAAGGTGACAGTGTGGGATTATCTAGATAGGAAAGGGTTACTTTGAGGTGTGCTGTTATAGCCTACCATGGATTAGAGTGTCCAACTTGAGAGTAGTTCAGAGTAGTATCATAAAGAGAAGATATTTATATGAGAGTTTTCACTAGTGAAAGTATGATCCGTATGCCTTGTTTCTAAGCATTGAAACACTGTTTACAATTAGATCTGTTACATGTTTGCTTGCTTCCATCTTTATTTTAGTTTGCATTTAGTCTCTTGCACGCCATCAAGCTATTTTCTGGCACCGTTGTCTTATATCCATACCACTTGTATTTCACTATCTCTTCGTCAAACTAGAGCACCTATATACATGACAAGTGTATTTGGGTGTGTTGGGGACACAAGAGACTTCTTGTATCTTGATTGCATGATTGCTTGAGAGGGAATACCTTTGACCACTTCCTCCCTGAGTTCGATAAACCTTGGGCGATCCACTTAAAGGAAAACTTGTTGTTGTTCTACAAACCTCTGCACTTGGAGGCCCAACAACTGTCTACAAGAATAGAAGTGCGTAGACATCAAAAACACCTCCATGCCTTTAAAATTACGAGATGAAACTTTCTTTACCGCTACACACCTCATCAACATGTTGCCCTCCAAGATCATTAATATAGAAACACCTTTTGAACATCTATATAATACAACTCTCGATTATACCTCACTCTATGTTTTGGGTCTGCATGTTGGCCAAATCTTTGACGTTACAACTCTTGAAAACTATCTATTCAATTCAAGCAATGTATAATTCTTGGGTATAGTGCTATGCGCAAGGGAGTAAAATGCCTATATGTTTCTACAGGGTGCATCTACATTTCTAAAGTCGTTGTGTTTGATGAAATCGTATTTCCTTTCCAAAATCTTCATCCAAAATGCGGGAGCTCAACTCCAAAAAGAAATCTTACTCCTTCCAAAGCAACTACACTCATTTGACCATGGGGAGGAAAATAACCGTATTGATCAATTGGTTAATTCTCATATCACTGACCATGTGCCAAGACAGGTTGATCATGCGGGAAATATCCATGAAAATGATGAAGATATTGGCAAAAATGGTGAAGAAATAGACCTTGTACAGGATGCAGAAAATAACGTACATGGGTGTTCCCGATGAAGATCTCGCAGGCCCTTTCACGCCGCCCCAAGAAGATCCTGACGCGGAGGGAAACCGAGTTTGCACGGGCATGCGTCGACATGACCAAACAGATTTGGCCGAGGAATCCGGGTGTATGGATATAGGATGACGCGTCGTCGTGTCCCCACTACGCGCGGAGAGGCGTGTGGCCGACATTGACTCTGGACGCGGTAGCATGTCCCTGCGTAAGATGTTATCGCCTAGTGAGGCAGATAGATCAACCAAACCAACCTCGACAAACGCTTCTAGTTCTGGTTCCTCCGTGATGAATAGTTATGCAGCTTCTTCTGCACCCCAATGTCTAGTAACTCGACTTTCAAAAAGGTATTGTCATACCTATAAAGTTATTCAGAGGCATGATACAATATGCCATGTTATCATCTATAGGAGTGCCAGAAAATACTGAGGTTGCTCTTCATGATACAGAATGGAGAGAAGCTATGAATGAGGAATATACAACTTTGATGAAAAATAAAACATGGCATTTGGTTCCAAAATAAGAAGGTAAAAATATTATAGACTACAAATGGGTCTATAAGGTCAAGAAAAAGGCTGATGTATCCATAGATCATTACAACGCAAGGATGATGGAAAAAGGCTTCAAACAACGATATGATTTAGATTACGAGGACACTTTTAGTCCAATTATTAAAGCATCTACAATTCGTCTTGTGTTGGCTATTGCCGTAACCAGGGGATGGAGTCACCGACAGCTATACATACAGAACGCGTTTCTTCCTGGTGTTCTAGAAGAGAAAGTTTATATGAGACAACCACCGGGCTTTGAAAACAAGAAAGCTCCATTTCATGTATGCAAACTTGACAAAGCCCTATACGGACTCAAGAAAGCTCCTAGAGCATGGTACTCCCGGCTAAGCTCAAAATTGCAAGAACTAGGTTTTGAGCCCTCCAAAGCTGACACATTCTTGTTTATCTATCACAAGTCTGGCATCGCAATAATCATGCTCACATATGTTGATGACATAATTGTTACAAGTTCTTATGATGATGTTGTTGCAGCACTATTAAAGGACTTGGGTGCAAACTTTACCCTTAAAGACTTGGGTGATCTTCACTATTTTCTCAAAATATAGGTAAATAAAACAAGGGATGGTAATCTTGACTCAAGAAAATATGCAACTGTTCTTTTAACAGAAGTAGGAATGCAGACATGCAAAGCTGCACCTATACCTCTTTCTAGTACCGAAAGATTATCTAAAAATGATGGTGATCCACTAAGTCAAGAAGACAACACAAAGTACAGAAGTATTGTTGGAGCACTTCAGTACTTAACTCAAACTAGACCAGATATTTCTTTTTCAGCCAACAAAGTGTGCCAGTATATTCATACTCTAACATCAATTCACTGGACCGCGGTTAAAAGAATTCTAAGATATGTAAAAACACTACTAATATTGGACTCACTTTTATCAGGTCTTCCTCTACCATGGTTAGTGCATTTGGTGATACAGATTGGGCAGGATCTCTTGATGACAGAAGATCTACGGGAGGATTTTCTGACTTTTATGGACCAAATTTGATATCATGGTGTGCAAAGAAACTAGTAATTGTTTCAAGATCTAGTATGGAAGATGAATATAAAGCTCTAGCAAATGCAACAACATAAATAATGTGGGTCCAGTCATTGCTTACAGAACTTGGAGTGAAACAAGAGAAAACTACTTGTCTTTGGTGTCATAATTTGGGTGCCACTTATTTATAAGCTAACCCAATTTTTCCAGAACAAAACATATTAAAATTGCTTTTCACTTTGTTAGAGAGAGGGTTGCAAATAAGCAACTAAGTATCCAATTTGTGCATTCAAAAGATCAAGTGGCAAATGGATTTACCAAAACTCTTCCAGTCAAGAATCTACAAGAATTCAAATGTAATCTCAACCTTACATGCCGAGATTAAGGGAGGGTGTGAGATTTATTGGTGCTCATCAATAGGGTGTGCTATTCTTCCACTACGTGTGACCTTCCCTTTCTTCTTCCTTTGCGAACTGCCCTAGTAAATGTCTAGTGCTCTTATTGTAATCAATGTTGTAAGCCACGCCAAGGGACTATTCCTGGCCTATTTAACATGTACCCACCACCGAGACAAAGGTGTGTGTTTCCCTAAGTCTGATAAACCCCAGAACTTCCGCGTTTCAGACACAGAACCCACAACTTAAAATCAACTAACATAACCCACTGAGTTATTTCTGAAGCCACTGAGCTATTTCTAAAGCATAGTAGCCAGAAATGGGGTCGATGCCACGATCATCGACCCGGGGTAGATCGACCCAGAACGAGAGTCGGGAATGAAAGCAGGTCGCTGAGGGTTGGTGGACGGGTCGCAATCACATACGATAAGAAGGAGAAGGTAAGAAATATGGTTACCCCGTTATGAAAAATAAAATAAGAATGGTAATACCAGGCTCGCGCCTCTTCGTCTCTTCTTCCCTCGAACCGAGATCATCGACCAAAAGTTAACTGGATCGTGACCCACGTGCCAAATTGGCGTCTCGGATATGTATACCCCTTGTCGACCCTTGTTCGCTTGGAAGTCGACCCTCGACCCCGTTCCTCGACCCGGATGATCCAGATTTCTGGCAACTATGTTCTAAAGTTGGTTTTGCTGACGTGGCAACAAAAATGTCGACTCCAATAGCCCTCTTCATCTCTTTTCCTAACGAGAATACCTAGCATTGGCCACCATCCACTCACGAGGGGATTCCCTCCGCTCTAGCTCTGGTCTAACGAGGAGTAGACCACCAAGAGTAGCTTACTTTGTGTCCAATTTCTCCTCTCTCCCTCTATATTGAGCGTTGTGCAAGCCCTAGCCGCCGTCCCTGGTTTCCGTAGCCACCTAGATCTGCCAAGTTGCCCAACAAGTTGACATGGGGTGATCATGTCTGGAAGCATATGCGACTCAGCGACTGGTCAACAACTACGTTGTTTTGTCCACGCGAGCTAAGTAGTGGGCTTAGCTGAGCAGTTAACAGTCGTTAACGGCCATGCCACGAGTCGTCTATTGGTTGCCACGTTGGACTGACGGGTAGGTCCCACTATCAGTTTGGCCGTCAATTCGCCGTCAAACCTAGATCAACGTTTTCTACGACAACTTCGCTTGAATCTGGGGGATTTTTGCAATTGAGAAGACGAACAGTTCCATTTGGTACATTTTGTCACACGCGTGGTGGTTTTATGCTACCCGCTCCAAATTTCCCTTCCTCCGAAGGCTAAACTGCCTCACAATGCCTGGATCACAGTGCGTGTTTTTTTTTTTTGATAATCACTGTGCGTTTGGTGTGATCGATCGGTACGGCTTGTTATATATTGTATTGCCTATCCAGCACGCTTTGGTTCTGAGACGGATACTGTGTTTGAACTTTGAAGTCGTAGCCTGCCGAATTTCCTGGCGGCAAAGTCAATCCACGCACGTTCGTTTTCCCCGGTCTTTTCCCACCCACCGTCCATGCTCGTATCCGGCTCGTGGCGAAGTGTGCCACCATACGATCTGAATTTTTGTCGCGCAATTTGTCTAACGCGGGCACGTTCTGTCCAGTAGAAATTAGGTAATCGCTTCGATCCAAATTAATATTCTCAGATTTAGCTAGATTCGGATATATCTAACACTAAAACATGACTAGATGCATCTAAATCTAGACAAATGTGAAAATATTAATTTGGATCGGAAAGAATATTTATTTCATTTGATAAGATAGCAGCATCCTTGTCAGCAGAAAGGTTCATGGAAGTTTGTGAAATTTTTATCGCCGAAAAGGAGTACTAGTGTTAAGCGATCACAGAAAGGAACGTATCGCGCGAAAGCACGCGCTTTTTCCTAATGAGCTTTTGCAGGTGTAGACACACAAGTATAGTAAAGTACAATAGGAGTACTAGAGAACATTCTGGCCAAAAGACTCACCAAGAGAACACCGTTCCTCCTAATCCTATATTTTGTATTCCCTCTGTATCAAAATATAAGACGTTTTAGCTTTCTGAAAGTAACGTATATAGACTCTTTTTAATATGTAGGTTCGAAGATGTTTAGAATAAACCTACCTACTAAAATGGGTTTAGATTTATTGGCTTCACAAAGCTAAAACATCTTATATTTTAAAACGGAACGAGTACTGTAATAAGAGAATAATATGAGTAGTATCCCCATGTGCGTGGCCATGTCCATGTCCATGCACGTAGTGTGAACTTTTCTCATCTCAATTCTCTGCCCGGCCCCGTGAACCAGCTTTACGCCATTCCTTGGCATAAAATAGAGCCGCTTACACAACAGCGTAGGAACAATCATGGGTGTATGTCAAATATCGCAGGTACAAAAGTACCCGGCCGATCGAGCAGAGAAAGAAGATGGTGGTATAGTATCCGGGCAGAATGAACAGACAAGGAGCGAGCGAGTAGAACAAGGAGAAAAGAAAAGCGGATGATGAGCTGGCGTGGGTCTGCCTCGCTAGGGTGCCGGGCAGCCTAGGCACCAGGCAGGGCCCCATTGGTGATAGACAAAACGCACCGCGCGGTCGGTGGAGGCGAGTGGCGACGACCCGGTCGACGGCCAGTACTACAGCAGCCATGCCGTTCCATCGACCATTCTAGATTTTGACCATCCAGCGCCCTCCCCGCCGACGAAAGGAGGCACGCGGAGGCGCAGAGCGGGTCGGGGAATCCTGTTGCGATCTACTCCTACACACAGTTGGCGGGTACTACTAGGTGCCAACGTAGTACTCCGTAGATGATGTCCATATGTATAAGCAATCTGCACAGGTACGCCGTGACGGTGACAGGAGCAGGAGGAAATCTGAAGTTTTCAGGAAGCAACCATATATATCTATCCATCCTGCTACTTGACGAGACGGGACGGGACACAGCTAATCTAACCGACCGACTCGATTGGTAATGCGTGCCAGAACGGGACGTCGTCGTCCACCGCACCAAGAAACCGCGTCCGGTACGTCCGGCCGGGACAAATCGTCCGTTCCCGACACACCTCGGGGCGTTGGCAGTTGGCACTTGCCCCCGGCCTCTCGCATGCCAACCACCGTCGGGTGCTGCAGGCAAATCCGGCAGCGCATGCGGATAAAACTAAGGTCAACCCCGTGCTAGTAGTACGTGCGTGCAGAGTGGACTGCTGCGGCCTGCGGTACCCATTTCATGCCCGTGGCCCCGCTCCACCTTCTTCCCACGCGTAGTACCCAGTAGAGGCAGTCATGATCGAGCTTGGGGTTACCTGCGTGGCTGCTTTGCCACGATCACGGCACAGTTTGAAACGGAATTCGACGTGTGAACATTTAACTTCGGGAGCACCGATCGATCGACAGATCACCACGGCGACATCTTAACACTAGGATCAGTGAAAAGGAAGTACTAGTAACTCTAGTACATTCACATCCCATCATCCTTTGATCTTCCTGAGTTCTGACACAAGGCTGATCCCCCACCTTAGGCCCCGCTTGAGAGTGCGGTGTATTTTCCATCTCCGGTTTTCTTCGGGGGGGATTTACACGTGAACAGTTTTCTTCCGCGGGATTTTCCAGCTCTGGTTTTCTTCCAAGCGGGGCTGAATAGTTTAAGCAGCATACACGTACAGTCTCGGAGAGTAAAACATAGGGATATCCATACAAATTAAATCTTTGAACAACATACACGAATAACAGCTCAAATTTCAGTTTTTTCAGATCAACAACAAAGTAGGTTAATTAAATTACAAATAACAATCATTCAACAGTCTTGAAACTCGGATGGACTTTTGAAGATTTGAACTCGGATGGACTTCTGAAGACTTGAACTTGGCATCCTAAATTAAAGAAATCAATATTAGAAAACAACTTGTTCTATGATTATCAATATTAGAAATCAATAATACAAATCAAAACAGTCTGTTCTATGATTATCGATCCTCATTGGCATGATAAATAAACAATAGTAGTAAATCAAAATAATCCATCCAACAATAATCCACAAAGGAAAGAAGACACATGTGTTAATTTTTCCACACATGTGCTAATTACATCTACCGCTGCTGCCTACAGGTGGCTCTAATATGTAGGCCTAAAACCTCTAGAGAAATTAACATTGTCAAATTCACACAAGAAAAGAGTATGTACTCAATTTAGTGCTCCTGTCCATGGCTTGTACTACCATCAGTTTTCCTTGACAAATAGTATAAGATATGACACAGTGTCTCTTCTCAAAGAATAATGATTATTTGTCAAACTCAAGAGAGGTTAGGTGCATGTACTATGTGCCAGCAAGTTAATTAAGCTAGCTCCACTACTTCAAAAAAATTAAGCTAAATCCAAGTTTCAATTATAGGGAAATTACAAGGCAGTGTATATAGTAATCTATATTTGAGGGCAGTACATATATATTCGTGTAGGGAAAAAAGGGAACAGGCTAAATTTGTCTAGATTCACAAGAATGATGATTGGTTTGGCGCAGGTTTTCAAATGTATAAGAGACACAGAAGCTCCAGTATAACAGTGAAATAAAAGGCAATGACCTACTTACATGAAGGTAACTGAATTCCAAGCTTTCCGACCTCCTGCTTCAACCACAAACCACGGAGTCTTGGATCATAAGAAAGAAAAAGCTCTCTATTTGATGCATCTTTGAAAACATCAGAGGCTAGAATCTTGATCTCATCAGACACATCAACCATGACATTAAGTACTTCCAAACATTTTGGAATGGAGTATTGTTTTCCTGATGCTTGTTCTTTAATTCCTGCTTGTTCTCTCTTGAGTTTGACAAACTCTGACATTGTTTCTTCAATGCGTGGGGTCGGGACAGATGTGTGGCTCATATGCTTTCTAGCTCTTGCTGATTGTGCGCCACCATTACCACTTCTTGAATTCTCTTGATCAAAGCTCCTTTGCACATCTTCATCCTCCTCTCCACCTTGCATCATCATTTTGAGATTGATAAGAAAGACTCCTTCCACTAGCACTCGTTCTTTCAACTTCATTGAACTTGTTTTGCCCTTCATCTTCACTAAACCTTTGACTTGTCATAGCACTTATTTTTGGAGCCACATTTCTAGTGCTCTGCCTCTCATCACTTTGACGTTTCCTACTAGTGATATGTGGAGGTTGGCTAGAAGTCACGCAATGTTTACCTTGAGCAATATTACCCTCATAAAGCAAATTCAGTGCATCAAACAAAGGGAACTCCTTGCCCTGGAGCCTTCTGAACTTTGGGTCCTCCTGCAAACGCAAATAATGAGTAAAATTCAAATAGACTGTTGTGGAAAGAATGAGGCAACAATACACAAAGAACAAGAATGATGTAAACCAGCATACCTCAACTATTTCCTCCCATTTTTTAGGTGTGGTGTTTATCATGCAACTGGTTGAATTCCATGAGATGCCACTTCTATTGACAATGGATTTGACTACTTTGTACTCTTTCTTCAATTGACCCTCTTTGTCTTGAACTTGTGACTTAACAAACTTTGCTTCTGAGAATTGGTTGTTCAAATCTTTCACAATTCGGTTCCAACCTTCGGTAGTCCATCCATTTTGACCACGGTAGTGAGAAAAGTTGTCCTCTATAAGTACATCCACAAGCCCCTTTTCATACTGAGATGTCCATCTTGCTCTTTGTGCCATTGTAACCTAGGACAAACAAACAAAAAAGTTATTGCAAAAGGTCATGACAAACCTTTCTTATGTGCAGAAAAAAGAACAAGTTATCGCAGCAATTCATGACAAACCTTTCTTATGTACAAAAAAAACAGCAAATGCTCATCGAGCTGATCTCCTTCGCACTCTCAGAGCCCTACTTCTTTCATAATCTGCCCACATTTTCTTTGCTATTTCATCTCTAAGAGCATTGCCCAACTTTCTCCTCAATTCTGAGGGTGTTGAATCATCTCTAAGTGTCATGTCTCCAGTAGGAACATCCACATATTTACTAGGATCAATGTGCATCTTTTGGGTTTTAAGCCATTCTTCATCACCTCTCTGGCTTCAGATTATATTGTGCAACACCATTGCCACCAAGGGGATCTTCACTTGAGTATCTATGGGATAGTGTGTTGCAACTTTCAGAATAGTGAATCTCATCTTTAGGATGCCTATTATGCGTTCTATAATGTTCCTTAGTCGGGCATGCCAAAGGTTGAAAAGTTCTTTATAGTCTCTTGGGCGACAGTTTCCCTAGCCTGCTCTTTTAGATGGTACCGAACATTTCTGCATGGGGCAAGAAACTTTGGTGTATTCGCGTACCCTCCATCAACCAAATAGTACTTGCCTTCGGCTACACGAAACCCAGACTAGATAGCAGAATTTAACACCCTGGCATCAGACGTCGACCCTTCCCAACCACTTGAAGCATAAGTAAAACTCAAATCAAAATCACAAGCAACCATGACATTCTGAGATAGAGTTCCTTTTCGGTTCCTATATGGTGCAGCTTCATTCTCATTTACTGTCATAGGGATATGAGTCCCATCTATCGCTCCTATGCAATTATGCAAATACAAGTTATTGGTACTAAATTATATGTGTCATGAAAGGATAGGTATTTCTAACATACATTAGACAGATCAAATGTACCTCAAAGTATGGCCAACAGAGGGGACTTGAAGAAATCTTGATGTGAGGATTCGTGGATGGAAGCTTGATTAAATCATATGCCAATGACGTGATCGCATTAATGGAACCATTGATATGCCTATGGACTGTTTCTGGGCTACGCTGAAATCTATCTGTCAATGTACGGTAGCTTGCATTCCTTGACAGCATGTACATCAACATACCTAATTGCTCCTCCACACTAACTCCTCTTGAATTTTCCAAAAGTTTTCTAGACCTAAGATCATCACAAAGTTCTTGGAAAATATGGGATTCCATTCTTAAAACATCATAACATCTAGTAGGATGACCATCAAGTAATTCTCTGATATACATGGGACCCGTGAGGACAGAAGTATTCACTGGGGTTCTAATTTTCTTGGACAGTTTGTATAATGCCGGGAAAATAAGGAAAATCATTTCCTCATACTCTTCCTCCTCGGAATCATTCATCACCATTTCCAAATTACTCGTCTAATCCTAAGAATGCATTAAAAACAACACATTAAGAGTAACATCACATTTATTGAAATAGTGGAAATTGCATAGTAACAGTACATGCTATATATAGAGGAGATATATATATCCGATACTAGTGAATTTCACTCCAAGAAAGCTATGTATCATAGTAACTATGTATCATATAGAACAAGGCTGTGTATCATATAGAACAAGAAAGCTGTGTATTTCACATTTATTTATTGAACAAGAAAGCTGTGTATAGAACAAGAAAGCTGTGTATCATAGTGAGTAAAGATACTTATCTGCTGTGAGTAAAGAAAGCTGTGTATCATAGTGAGTAAAGATACTTATTTTCTGTGTATAGAACCAGAATCCAATATTCTAACCTAATCCAAAGCTAAAATTTCAAGTGAGTAAAGATACTTATCTGCTGTGAGTAAACTAATTTCATGGGACACTTATCTGCTGTGAGTAAACTAATTTCATGGACTGAAATCAAACACATCAAAGCTAGTTGTTCAGAATTTAGAAAATAAGCAACACCACAATTGCCCACTGGATAATTGGGAGTATTCCTTTTCAAAATTACTCTATTGTAGAGAAATAAGAAAACAATATCTACTACCTCTATGCAATATGCAATATGTATACTTGCTACTGTAGATAATATGACAATATGACTTGACTTGGTGATCATTTACCTCATCTAAGAGGACCATGTAGGCATTTACTAATATCCCAATGCTCCAGCAATGTACTCTCAGGTGCATATGAACAAGTTCAGTTAACTTCTACTCCAGCTACTGACATGAAAATGGAGTGCTCCCACCGTCAAAAGCTCCATGATCTGATAGCACACTCATAGACAGAAGCAGTTACTGCAGTCTGTACTACTCCAAAGCCACATACTCTATTTCCTGTACTTCTCCAAAGCACATACTCTATTTCCTGTACTACTCCAAATCCACAAGAATGTGACACACATTATACAGCTAAGAGTACATCCACTATTTGCCAGCAAGTGTTGTTACTCCAAAGCCTTTATCATGAATTTATCAGACTATAAGTTCACCAGGCGAGCATGAATTTACTCCAAAGCCTATGAGCAAGTTGAACTGGTACTCTTCGTTTTTCTTGAAGAAAAACAGTACAGATACTAAAGCCTAGAGTATTTGGGAACGGAATCTCACCATGAATAGATGAATTCCTCATACACAAAGCACACATCACATGTACAACAACTACCTGGATGAACTACAGAAAAAGAGACATTTGACAGCAGTTAGCCGTTTTATTCTACCGAAATTCCTATTCTATTCTGCCGAACCAGAGGTTCAGCTCATCCTAGTACATCCACACATGAACAAGACAGAGCAGGAGACAACATCGACACACAGCTACCACACCAAGGACCACAACAGGAGACAAGATCGCAAGAACATGAGCTTCAGAAGATGGGGAAGACGAGTGAGAGTAGGAGAAATACCTTGCCTGCAGATCTTGCGCCGCCGGTCGAGTCGCTGCTGCCGGTCGAGTCGCAGACCTTGCGCCGCCGGACAAGTTGCTGCCGCCGGTGTTCGTCGTAGACCTTGCGCCGCCGGACGAGAGAGGTCGCTTCCGCCGCAGCTCGTCGCAGATCTTGCACCTCCCCGCCGGACTCGTCGTTGCCACCACCGCCAGCTGCTCGAAAAGCTCACGCCGCCCCGCCCGTCGCCGCCGTGCTAGGGTTAGGAAGTGTCGCGACGGGGATGATTCGGATGATGAAACCGACCCCCGCACGTCCGTCAAGTTTTCGCCTGGAAATGGGCCAGAAATGACTCGGAGGAGGAAAAAAAATGTCAACCAAGTGCCAATACTGGTGTTGGGCCGTATTTTATCTGGCTCCGGCTAAAACGGCTGTTTCGGGCTAAAATATAGTGAACCAAGCAGGGCCTTAAACTATCCATCGTATCGTATCACGCAAAAGTCAGCAGCTCCGCATATTATATCCACCATTCCAGTTCCAGGCAGCCACCTCCAGACCGACATGGCGCAAGCGGGAGTAAAGAGCTACTACCTCCGTTCAGAAATATAAGACATTTTAGATTTGTGAAGTGAATGTATCTAGACATTTTGTAGTATATATGTTCACTCCAAAACTCTATGAACCTATACATTAAAAGACGTCTAACTAAAACATCTTATATTTCCGAATGGAGGAAGTAGTAATAGCTAGCTAGGATTAGGTCATCAGACCAAACAGGACATTCCGAGCCTTAAAACCAGCCTAAACTGCACTAGATTACTATGTACCACGCAGGAGGACAGTTTTTTACACGCAATAGGCGAGCTGCCAGCCTGTAGCTATAGCCACTTGCACCCAGGAAAGCGCCAAAGTCGTTCTTGTCTTGTCTGTCCTGCATCCACGTTGCATGCATGATGCATCCATTCATCGACTGAGCATCTGTTTGAAATAGGAGGTACGTAGTCTGTTTTTGCACAAACACGATCGACGACCTTGACTGCAACCGTGGCTGTGGGGACTAGTCAACGGCAGCTACCTACGGCGCGCCGGTCAAGCATCAGCGGCAGCGATACAGGCTCAGCGGCAAAGCAAAGGAGGCGGGCCGCTTCGAGGCTTTTACTTCCGAGAAGGCCTGATCGACAGGCAGGCTTCTCCGCTCTGTGTCTGAACCAGGTGTAGGCTGCGAATGAATGAATAGAACGAATTGTCGTGCCGTGTGTTGAGGTTTTGGCCCATTAACAAGCCAAAACTCTCGGAGAGCTATAATGAGAATATTCAAAAATAAAAATTTCGAGAGTAGAACATTCAAATTTAGAGAAAAGTATTACATAAACCCCAGAACTTCTGCGTTTCGAACAAAAAACTCCCCCGCAACTTAAAATCAGCTCACATAACCTCTACAAATTTCTAAAACCAGACAGAGAACCCAATGAGCTGTTTCTGAAGGTGGTTTTGCTGACGTGGCAACAAAAACGTTGACTCCAATAGCCCTCTTCATCTCTTTCCTTCCTGACAAGAATACCCGGCATGTCAGGCATGCGAGCAGGCGGTCAGTCGCCATTCACTAGCGAAGGGATTCCCTACGCTCCATCTTTGGTCTGACGAGGAGTAGACCACCACGAGCAGCTTACCATGTGTCCAATTTATCCTCTCTCCCTCTATTGAGCGTTGCGCGAGCCCTAGCCACCGTCGCCGGTTTCTGTAGCCACCTAGATCCGCCAGGTTGCTCAACAAGTCCACACCGCCGTGATGATCATCTCCATCAAATCTATTGAGCGGAGGCGTCCTGAGCCGAGCAAATCGATAATGTCTTCTCTAACTCGGGCCGCTATCGTTGGTGTTGTCTCGGCTCCTCCATGTCCCATCTTGCCCTTTAGTGCAAACTAATGTGCTCCTTGTTTCTCTCCCGAACCCTCTGCGTTGTCGTCCCGTCTAGCTCTGGCAACACATAGGTGAGCATGCTCGTGGCACACACAATCTCTAAGAGGGTTAGACGAGACGACTGAAGGTGGCAGAGACGGGGGTTGGAGGACGGGCAAGGGACTTGTCGGACAACTCGTTGATGGCCACGGCCACGAAGGGGGGGGGGGGGCTGGGAACGGCAGAGGGGAGTGTTGCTCGAACATGCCTTAGGCCATTGACTTTTTTTTCTCTACCATCCAATTGCTACGTGCACCAAAATCACATACAAAAACCAAAACCACCTACATAAACGGCTTAAATTGTCTCGGGGGGTTCTTGTCTAGTTTTAGAAACTTGTGGGGGGTTATGTGTGTCAATTTTAAATTGTGGGGGTTATTTGTCTGAAATGCAAAAGTTGTCTGAAACACTATAATGAGAATATTTAAATTTTATGAACGAAACATATGGTGTTTGACCCTTGAGCGGGCTGGAGGTAGACATATTCTAGTAGCCGTTCAACCTCATGTTGATTCTCTCGTTCTGTTCTTGTTGTTCACTGTTTTGATTGTCTTTTCTTCTTTGTTTACATGCTTACCAACAGCATATCAGCATTTTTAAAAGAGAAAACCTTACACGCGAAGTCTTCCTAAGTAGTAGCAAATTGATCTTCGGAATATGTGATATCCTAATGCGGCGTCGGCGCTATCACTCTTTTCTTCAGATGATGGTTCACTCCATTACTAGATGATAACACTTGGCCATGGTTATGCAAAACCATTACTCGGTGTAGGCGTTTTCTCCTTGCTTTGCTAAAATACAACATACCATGTTATGGGCCGGGGGAGGGGAAATCACCTTGCTATAGAAATATTTTTAATATATGCCTTCATCATTTTTAGATTGAACTGCAATTATTATTTTTAAACTCTTTCATTTTATTTATATGACATTTTAGCCTATTAGGATTAGTTTTAATCAGAAATTGTAAGACTAAAATGATGATTTTTTTTACTAAATTAGAACGATTGTATCCCCTCTTTCCTTCCGGTCAGAAAAAAACATGTATCTAGACACTGCTCTGATCGTATCGTATGTGCACGCAAAAGTCAGCAGCTCCGCATATTTTATCCACCAATTCAAGTTCGAGGCAGCCAGCTCCAGACCGACAGGGCGCAAGCGGGAGTGAAGAGTTAGCTAGGATTAGGTCACCAGATCGAACGGGACATTCCGAGCATTAAGACCTGCCTAACTGCATACTGTAGCCACTTGCACGCAGGAGGATTTTTTTTTTTTTACACGCAAGAGGCGAGTTGCATGCCAGCCTGCAGCTAGCACGCAGGAAAGTTCCAAAGTCGTCCTTGTCTTTGTCTGTCCTATTCCACGTTGCATGCATGATGCGATCCATCGGTCCAGTATGTGTTCGAAATACTACTACTAGTACTAGCTCAGTTTAGACCCAGTCACCATCGTGTTTTTATAAGGACTCTGTGTTTGCACAAACACGACCGACGACCTTTAAGCGGGACTAGTCAAGTCAAGCCATCCATCAGCGATTCAGCGGTACATGGCAAATCAAGGAGGCGGGCCGCTTGGAAGTTGGAACCCTTTACTTGATGAGAAGGCCTGGTCCGCAGGCAGGGTTCTCGTCTCTCCGGCTAAACCTGCTCCACGCTGGGAGCTCCTACATGCCGACCAATGCGGTTCGGATGGGAAATTGCTATTGATCGCTCAACGCACGTGCTAAGGGCATGTCCGCCGGGTCGACTCAACCACTTCGGACGCGTCCGAATGGCACCGTGCGGACGCGCGGGACGTGCGCGGTCTTCCAGCGGGCCGACCCATCTGGCTTGACGCGTCCGTACATCTAATTTGGACAACGGTTGGCCGGCCGGGACAGCGCGCGAGGGCTATCGTGTTCGACCATCATCTTAGGTGGCCCCTCCCGTCAGTGGTACACAGACCACTCCACTTCTCCCAAAAAACCTCTCCCACATTTCCACTGGCGGGAGCGGCGGGAAAGGTGATGGATCCCGCCACCATGGCCGAAGCTGCGCCGCCCGTTCCCGCCGCCAAGAAGCGCGGCCGGCCGAAGAAGCTTGCCAAGGACATGACACCGGAGCGAAAAAGTGAGACAGTGGAGCGTGCATGCCGGCGGCTTGGCGCGGGCTCGACTCGCCGAAGCCAAGCTCGACAAGGAGCGCCGGGAGGAGAACGAGCGCTTCCTCATCGCGTGGAACAGGGCCAACCACAACGAGCTGGCAGTGGATGCCGCCAAGCATGCCGTGAACATGATAAAGCACGAGGCGCTGACCGCCGCTTTTGGTGGCACAGTTCCCTTCGGTGCCGACAGCGCTATCCCCGGCCTATCCATGGCCGGCGCATCCTCTACCAGCTCCATCATGTCCACCCCTTGCGGCTAGCCCAGGACGCCAGGCCCGCGCACGCCTTCGCTCGGAGGTCACATTAGGATCGTCGTCTCGCTCTCCCGGTTCGTTCATCCCCGCACGACGTCGTCGAAGGCGGGAGAGCCTGTCTTCGACCTCAACCGCACTCCAACGACCGCGGACACCACCCTAGAGGCATCGAAGAAGCAAAGGTCCATCTCCGCTGCGGAAATGCAGCGCCAGTCAACCTGTTCGGCGGAATGACCGACGCGCCGACGACGACACGGTATGGTCTCGACATTTCGCTGCCTTTGCCTGCACGCCGCTCCCATCCTGTTTATCGTGGCCAAATTGGGTGTAGGAATACGTGGCCAACGATGCCGGGGGAGCCATGCACGACATGATCAACGAGGGTGGCGACGGCTATGGCGACGGACATGGTGACGGCTATGGCATCGGCTATGGCGAGAACGCAAAGACGCAACAAGATGCCTACAACATTACGGATGAGTCATTGTTCAGAAACGATGGCGCTTCCATGGGCATGGGGGCCACTGCCGCATCGCTGGCCGCTTCACTTGCGACGTCGCTCGTGGACAACAAGAGGTTGAGTCAATGAACCGCGAGCTACACCACCGAGGAGGACAACGTCCTATGTAAGGCATGGATGGAGGTGTCGCAAGATCCACTATGCGGCGCCAAGCAAAAGGGTTTTGCCTACTAGAAAAATGTGGGAAGGTTCTTCCATGAGAATAGGAAATTCGGCAACGACGCCTTCTACAACGATCGAAATAATCTCTCTCTCTCTCTCTCCAAGTGATAGGGCACGATTCATGCTGAGTGTAGCAACTTGCAAGGCTCCTACGAGATGGTGATGAAAAGAAAAATAAGCGCCATGTTGCCAGTTGACATGGTAAAACCTCTTCCTCGCCTTGTCGATGTCTGGCATATGCATTGAGCCATTGTTGGCATCCATATGTGTAGGTCATGAAAGCAATGGAGCACTTCAAGAAGGTGAATGACAACAAGGCCTTCACGTTGACGCATTGTTGGAAGTTGATCAAAGACTGCAATAAATGGGAGACTAGCTATGCCCTTTGGAAAGAACTCGACAAGAAGAAGAAGGGCAAGGGCAATGCTTCTACGGGCAGTGTCATCGACCTAGAAGACGGCTGCAATGACGAAGGCTTCGCCAACCCTATAGGCGCCCGTGCCCGCCACCTGGAGGCCACAAGGCTACGAAGGCCGAAATCGCCCGCTAGGCTGGTTCGTTGGCATTCCAGGAGATATTGACGAAGATCCTGGAGAAGAAGGAAGAGGTCATCGCCCAGAGGAAGAGAGGCGGCGCAAAGAGAAAGAGGTCACCGCCAAGTCCTTTGTCGAGCTCCAGACAAGGTCTATTGAGGTGGATGAGGCTAACACAAGGCTAGGCTAATGGAGGTCGAGGCGAAGGAAATGGCGATGGAGGCCGAAGTCAAGGCCAAGGAGATCGAGGCCAGGTCTAGGGTGGTGAAGGTAGAGGCCAAGGCCAATGAGACCGAAGCCAAGATCATGGCCGAGGAGAATGCCATCATGCTCACCGACCTAGACACCATCGCCGATCCTGATCGCAGGGCCTAGGTCACTCGCAGGCAGCAGGCCATCTGTGCTCGCGATGCTTGAACGGTAATGGCAACGGCGACTGCAACCTTTTGGACATAGAAACCGCCATTATCTTGGATATTGTGTATGATATTGCCGCCTTTTGTGCATTTCAGAACCACTGACCACTACTTGGGATGCCCAAAGGGCGATGACACATGCCTGCCAATTTATCTGATAGCCAGTTTGTGTGCTATTGCCTATGAATTTGAATGTTTGACCATTGGCAAAGCTTAGCCAGCGATGACATCAAGAAATGCCATGCACGGACACTTGGGTCGCACCGCTGGGCGCGGTTGGCCGGACACACCGGACCACAAACTCAAAGTGACCGTGACCCGACCCAAACGATAGAAACGAACCGTTTTGGTCGCACGTTTAGGTCGGCCTGGTGGAGATGCCTAATAGAGCACGTCTGGATATTTTCCCCAGTATGGCCCGAGGCCAATAGGCGTGTTTACCGTTTTCTTTTTCTGTTAGGTTTTCTCATTTAGTTTTTCCTAGGTTTGGTTTCATTTCCCCCGGTATGGCCCGAGGTCAATAGGCATGTTTATTGTTTTCCTTTTCTTTTCGGATTTTTCATTTAGTTTTTCCTGTGTTTGGTTTCCTTATTTTTGGGTGGTTTTCTTTTTATTTTCTTCTTAAATATGTGTTTTTATTTGAAAACTTACCAAATATGAACATTTTTAAAAAGTTGAACCATTTCCAAATATAAACAATTTATAAATTTGAATATTTTTCGCATGTGAATAGTTTTAAAATTTGAACTATATTGAGATTTTTCCAAATGTGAATAATTTGTAAATCAGAACAACTTTTAAATTCGAACAATTTTCCCATGTGAACAATTTTTCTTCTTCGAACTTTTTCAAAAATCCCAAACATTTTATTACTGTAATAAAAAATATATATTTCAAAAAAATCGATTATTGGGCTAGAATCGGGGCGTCCCATAAAGGGAAAGCTTAGTGTGTGCATTAGTAGCTGAGCGAAAATAGTAGGTCCCGTTCGGATGGGAGGTGCTATTTCTGGCTCATTGCGTGCACTATTTAATGCACGTCTGAAGCATTTCTTTTATAGGCTACGCCAATGTGGCCCAATAGTAGTTAATGTTTCACCCTTTTTTTGGTTTTGACAGTAATAAAATTGTTTGGATTTTACAAATATGAAGAATGTTCAAATATGAAAAGTGATCAAAATTAAAAATTATTCAAAATAAAATTGTTAAAATAAAAATATCTAAAAATTGTTTGAATTTTTATGTGTTCAGATTTAAAAATTATTAAATTTTCATGAAACAATACATTTAGGAAAAAAGTGAACCGGACAAGAAAAAACCCTAGGCTAAAACTACAAAAACCCAAAAAAAACGAACAGAAAAACTTAGAGAAAAAGAAAAACCCAAAACACGGAGCCTAATGGGCCTAGCCCGGACCACAGGAGCACTCTATGCCTGGGCTATATTAGGGGCCCACATAGAGTTATAAATAGCAAATGCCGTTCTGGATCACATGCAGCACACTCGCAGCCGGGTGTGTTGGGCCAGCCCGCACTGGCTTTTCTTTTTTATTTTCTGCTTTTTTCTGGTATCTAATTTTTTTGGAACCTTAATATCTTATTCATACACTAAAACTTTTTTGAAATTCGAACATTTTTAGAAATGAACAATTTCAAATTTCAAAACGTTTTAAATATTATTATATTTTTAAAAATCTTACCTTTTTAGATTTGAATAATGTTCAATTCCGAATAATTACAAAATATGGATATTTTCATATATGAATGATTTTTTATTTCAACAATTTTAAAATTTAGACACTTTTAAATCTTTATAGATTTTGAATCTGAATATTTCTAAAAAATATTTTTTAAAATTCAATGTGAAAATAAGAAAGAAAATCATAAAAATAAGATAGAAAAGGAAAACCGAAACTGAAAAGAAAAAGTAAAGTAAGAAAAAAAGGAAAAACAAAAAAAACAAAAAAAAACACTAACTACGCCAGACCATACCATGCGCGGGAGGTGTGCTGCATCCAGTATGCGCTAACCTGCTTGACATATAGGATTTCTCGTCCAATCCGGATTGTACAAAATTGCAGTTTGGTATGTTGAGATCCTAGCATGTTAAAAAGCCAAACTCTTTTTTTCCTATAAAGGGTATTTTATTATTCCTTTCGATACAAATTAGTTGACTCAAATTTATTAAGATGTGAATGTATCTAATACTAAATCATATCTAGATTCAGCCGAATCTATTAAATCCAAGTCAACTAATTTAGATCGGAGAGGATACTTGATGAGTTTTAAGCATTAAACGTGGCCTTCGCTACCAATGTGTATTTCAGATTGAACAAAATTTTAGTGTCGATATGTTGAGCTCCTAGCCTATTAAGGCCATGTACTATGTATACCTAAAGCGGTTCAATGAGTTGGAGGAACCGATTCAATACATAGCAGGACATCGATTCATTGTTTCAGCGCACAGAAGCGAATCAAGGTGTTGGTTCGATTCAAAGAAATCTGTTTGTCACGAGCAATATATTGGGTCCACAAGGCAGAGGTAGAAGGCTGCCTATGAGGAGAGAGGTTGCCAGATAAAATAAGATACCATGTCTGACACACGTCCATCATGGTTCGACTTCAACGTAGCAGTAAAATCGGAGCGATTCCTAACTCTGGCAAATATTTGGTTGAACTGACGCAATATAGTGCATGGTCTAACAAGCCAAAACTCCCACATTTTTTTTAGATAAATGGTGTTTTATAACTTAAAGAGTTTTAATCATCACGTCCAGTCTCTACATATGTAAGATGCACACCGCCGCTCTAAGACCAAATCAAAAGAAAGATAAAAACCAAAATACAAATAATCACGAAGAAACCATAAAATGTCTACGATTGGTGGAGGACCAATCCGTACATCATGTCGCCCATGCCTGCACAGAGCATCACTATCGGTAGAAACGCTGGAGATACTATTCCAATTTCACGAGTTTCTCGAGTATGGTAATTCAGGTTAATCACCAAGGAAGTAACTCAAGTGATCAAATTGGGTCAAATCATTTATAAGGGCTACGAGCAGCAGCTCGTACGACCAATTGTTCAAAGGGGTATTTTTAGGGTGAGTTCAATCAAACACAAATGGTAGTGATTGAACTCGACAAAAATGGTTGAATATGTCCAAACAAAATATTTTCATCCATGTTATCCATAGTTTGGCCCAACTTATTAGTTTTTCATGTTATTCTTAGCCAATTTTTACCACGTAGACACTATCTTCTTCACTCTCCTCTCAGCTTCGTCGACTTCTCTCTACACCTTCCCCGACTGGATGGAATGGGAAGTCGTTCTTCTGCGGACATCTCATATCCGGTTCCTTATCCCATAACCCAAGCTCTCTATCGCACCCGAGCTTCCTTACTCGTCCGAACTTCCCTAACTGAAGCTCATATTCCTTATCCTTGCATGGCCCCATGGGAAGGTGGAGATCTTAGATCCTCCCTAGATCAAAGCTTGCTTATTCGCCCGAGCTCCCCTAATCCAAGATCGCCATCACCGTCCCCGCATGGCCGCCCTAGGAAGTCGCTCTCCCGCAAAGAGCGTGTACTCGTCTCCTCCTCCCGAAAGCGATGCTCACATTAGCTCCCTTAATGACTCATCATGTAGCCTCCATGCCAAGTCTCTCTCCAGAAGAAGAGCACCATCCGTCAGGCGATCCAAAGCATCGATCAGCCTCGAGCGGGTGTGTTTTGCCTCAGATCCTAGGAATGGTAGCCATGGGTAAGGAGTTCGACGATGACGCTCTCATGGCAACCATGCGGGGGACGCAACTTGACATGTCGCCACTAGACTTGCCGCTGGTGCTTAGTTCTAAGTTCGGGATCGACCGAAAGCTAGTGAAGGTTGAGGTATGCGTGCCGCCAATAGATTTCTTCGTCTAGTTCATCTCTAGCGCCAACTACGAGCATGTTTTGCATTCTTCTCGTACATTCGAGTGTTGTGGCGAGAAAATGAGATCCCTCCATTGGAATTGCACATGTAGTTGGGATGCACACTTGGGGCGCCATCATTTACTCTCAAAACTCAGCTTTGATGGGCTCACTTTGGATGTGTGTGAACCGGAGGCCCTGAAGCAGGTCGTCAACAGCCTTGACTATGATATGGTAGAGATTGTGTCGTTAAGCGACATATGGATCATCAAGATAAAGGCGTGGTTGAAAGATCCATAGACCATTCCAAAGATGTATGAAGTGGAGATTATCAACAAGGCGAGGCAACATCTTACGCACAAGCACCTAGTCATCGTCAATGTCGAGGAGGTTCTCGACCCTAGCCCTAGCATTTAGGACCTCGATGAGACGAGCAGAAAGCGTCCTATGATGGTGCAACAGAAGAAGAGAACCATGCAGTGCTCCCCTGAAATGGTAACAAAGGTAAAACTTAAGGTTTCATATGTAAATCTCTAATCCTCTTATTGTAACAATGTATGGAGTTACTCTCATCTTATTTGGTGCATCAATCATCGCATAGAAGTGAGAACCTATTTACTTACAAGATGGTGGTGATGCACCGTAAACGGGTACAACTTCAACCAATCTATGCTTTTAGGTGCTCCAAACCTTTATTGGAGGTTGAATAAATACTTCTAGTTGATATCTATTGATGAATAAAATTAGAGCAAATAAGCTTAGTTGATTGGCTAAGCTTTCTGGGAGGCAATCCGAAAGTTAGTGGGTGTCTCCCTTATTTTTCTGTCCTAAGTTTAGTTACATTCATCTTGCATAATTTGGTATTAGAGTTGACTCGGGACTAACTTTCAGAAGTTAGAATTGTTCATTGCTCTAATCTTGTGTAGCAATCACTTGGTAAAAGTTCTATAATAAAATATGTACACGTGCCCATTTGATATATTGGACTAATATTTCAGATCCTTAGAAAAAACCCGAAGAAAAGGAGATGTTTTGATGGATAACAATAGTTAACGACCATTGGTATGGTGGCTCCCACCGTACAATGTGGCTGTACCATTACTCCTCACGATTAAGAAATGTAACACCCGCTATGTAGCCACGATTATCTTGGTACCATCATCAGAGGAGTCGTCCGATGTGTCGATGAAGTGTTTGTAGAAGAACACGCGCATGTCATTCATGCTCTCGGTCTGGCAGGGGACCGAGCAGGTGTTGCACCGGGTGGTCATGGTCCCGTTCAGGCAAATGGACGGTGGTCATGAAAATGTACTACGTCTCCATCTAAGACTTAGCTCATGCCAGCGTGATTGACAAAGTAGTTAGCACACCCGCTTAGTTGTTCATACATGCAAAACTCTATCTTAGTAAAAATGGTATATAACAATATTTTCATGCTTTGAACTTTTTGATGAATAGAGGCGGTCAACAAATTGATTTGGCAACGGTTGTTCTTGGTACTCATCGGACAAGTCAAACATAAATATTCTGGTAAAACAAGCCAAATATCAACACAGGTCAAGTCGGAATTAGCATGCCGGTGTGTGCAAAACTGCTTTGGCTACCAGTTTGCCAGGTTGTCAACCTCGAAGCTATATTTTCTAGTATTAAAAAATCACGATATTATTTTAGACTTGTAGCTGTGCTTGCTTTTCATGTTCACCCTAATATAAGCCAACAACTGATGAATTGATGAATGTTTGCGAGTTAGCTGGCTTTCGGTTAACTGTAGTTAAGAAAAACTAGCTATTCGGTTTTTCAATCAAGGGAAACATTAAACTGTCGTAATTTTGAGGAACTAACTATAGCCCCGACGTAATTCACATCTAACTAATCTAAACCAGCCCAGTCATTTGAAGGAAACCGCACATGACTGCATGTACATCTTGACGGTCTTTTTTGTTACAGCGACGTGACGGTAATATAAACGGATTTCGTAGTTCTCAGGCGCCTTAGTTCCCAGTCATCTCTCTCACTATTGAATTTACCTCGCGATTCGTGCAACATGAAAGTTACATATCAGTTGCAAATAAGTTCTAACTGAAAATTTAATAAGTTATAACTAGATTGTAACTAAGAATTTGTATAAATTTTATAAGTTACAACTAGGTTTGCAACTGAGAATTATCACAAATAGTAGAATAACGTCAGCAACTTAGACATAAGAAGTTCTTGGGTGCCTGATTTACGGCCAACAAACTGCGCGTGAAAAGGCTGAGCATGCGTGGAGATCAAAGACGACGTTATCGCTCGGTAAGTGCCTTTGCATGAACTTGACTAGTGACAAGGACACGCATTTTCACTTCAAGAAAACTGCAATGCATTCGGATCGTAATTCTAATCGACATAGAGGTCACCACCAACAATCTTTTTCCAAGCGGAGAATCTGCATGCGTCCAACGACGGAAACTTCATCTTCAGTCAGTCTCTCGCATGCGCGGTCACAGTGTGCACGTGGATGACCGACCGGACGCAAGAGCAGAGGATTTCCCTCCTCCTTCCTCGTTTTCGTTACTCGTGTGGTGGAACTGTCAAAGTCGAAGGCTGAAGATACAACAGAACGGCCGACGCGTGCGTTTTGGCCCGACCGATCACTCACGAGAAAGCCAGATGCTGCAGTTTCGCTTTCGCCCTTGGTTATTGTTATTACTTCGGTGCAGCCACACAGCTGAAATTCTTTGCAGTGTAAAACTTGTAAGGAATCATCCCAGAATAACTCGGTCAAGTCCGTCAAGTCAAGTGTTCACTGAGAACAGAACTACGCTCACATCGGAGGAGTGGAGTGGCAGAACCGGCCGGAAGTTTGCATCATAATAATGGCCTTAAGCATTCAGACCGGAACATGGCTCGTCATTGACCCATTTGCAGATGGAAATAGCCCAGACGACCAAGACGCACACGAACAAAAGCAGGTCTGTCTTGAAATGAAGCTTCCACTGAACGCAGTGTCGCCAATATAATTGCTGCCAAGACTCCTCCCTGACTGACTGACTGACTGACTGATCGGTGGACGGACTCGTTTTAAGCACAAGTGTTCGTGAAACACGAGGCCCGCTCTTGGCAGCAAAGAAATCGATATACAGGCAAAGCGCAAGCTTTCAGGAAAGCGTCGTACTGCAATATAGACGAAAATAACCAAGGTCGCGATCGAGTTCAACTCCCACATGGCCCTATATGTGTGCTAGCTAGCTTAATCTAAAATCTGAACTAGGAATATGTGGGGTTCTTCACACCCCATGTAGAATATGGAGCACTAGCAGAGATAACGACGACTCCGGTTGTCTATCCTATCCGTAGCAGGACCCAGCCTGCTAGCTTTGGCTAGACAAACACATGCAATGCGGCATGTCTGGCTTGTTTTAAATTCTTCATTCTTGACAAAAGGGACATGGTTACATTAGCATGGTTTGCACGTTTATAACTCTGTAAGTTCAGGTATCATCAGTTAGGTAACGCCGCCATCACCAACACAGGTGGTATAGTAGACACTTTTTTCGAGAAGACGCAACATGTGTGTCTTCTGTATTAAGATAGAAAGAACAAGTCCGATACAACACCATCAAATGGCAGCCACTCCACACACACACCCTCTCAAGCCTCTCACCACAACAAAGGGCTTACAACACAATCCCAGACAACGAAGGCTTTGCCTTGCCCAACCTCCAGCCGCTATGGCAAAGAAACGAGGCACAAAGCCTCAAAGACGCGTCACTACCAAGACCAGCAACCTCGCTACCACGAACCTAAACCAAGATGAAACAGATCAACATACCATCCACCCCTAAGCACCAAGAAGAAGTCGGCGAGTGACGAGCAAAACCCAACCAACTTGGAGGAAGGCATCGTCCAGCAACGCTAGCAAGGTGTGGATTGCGCCCCTGATACCCAGGCTCAAAGCAATGGCCTCCGTCAACTCTACCTGCCCTCAAGGACTCCACGAGCAGCCCACGCACCGCCTCCAAGGAGGAACGCCAAATATAGGATTTCCCCCGACGCTCATGGCGGGGTAGCATGATTGTAGCCATGACAAGGAGAAGATGGCGCCCGCGGGTGTCGTCGTTGTCAAAAAAACGCGGAGATCGGCCCAATCGCTAGCCCATAAGTCCACCGAATAGGGAAGAACCGAGAAGACAGGAGCATACCACTCTGAGAGGCCAGCCTTACCTCGTCGCCGGCGAATGGGAAGGCATTGACCACCATCCTACCGTGACCACCGATGCAGGTACATGCCAACTCCGCCCTGTCGACCGCTCCACCGCGGTGCCTAGCCGCCCTGGTGCTCGACGCCAACTCCACTAGTCACCATGCCCAGCTCCTCCGGCCCGCCAAAGTCCATCGGCTCGCTCACGGGACCGATTGGCCCTGCCGCCGTGAGCGTAGCTGGGAACACTACATGCACCACCGCTGTCGCAGAGTCAGCAGCTGAGCACCACTTCTCGACGCTGGCCATCGCTCCTCTCTCCATCACCGGACATGCCGTCTCACGTAGCCCCAGATCGGCATCCATCAGATCCAGCTCTGCCGCCGGATGCCCGCCCTTAACTAGCCATCGCCCCACCACCCTCGTGGACCGAACCAGTCGTTGTTGATGGGCAGCAGTTCTTGGGGAAGCCACCCTGTCTTACCCATGGTATGGAGGAGAACGCGGAGCCCCTCCGCTCAAAATCCGCGCGCGGTACTCTCCCTTTGGGAGACGAGCCCCGTCGTCGCTGCAACAACATCGGCGGTGCCGATGGCAAGGAGATGCGAGGGACAGAGCCCCGATGGCTAAGGTTGGGGGTTCTCCTGGGTCACCCCTGCATGAGCGACAAGTGAGTCGGGAAAGAGGCTTTGGTAGAGCAGACACTAGTGCGTCCCACACAATCGGTGGTGAACAACTAACTACTAAAGTGTATAAGTGGATTTCCCTATCCCTATATTTATCGGAGCCTAAGGTCTCGAGTTCGAATCCTGGCTTTCGCAATTTATCTTAAAATTGTTGACGCCCCCTCGGTGTCCACGTATAGGCCTCTTGACTCATACCTCGGAGTCAGCAATCCATGTACAAGGCCTCTTGAGCCTACCTCTGAGTCTACACATCTTGACTTGTCTTCCTATCACACGTGAGAGGGGGTGTTAAAGTGTATAAGTGCATTGCACCAGCCCTATCCATCAGCTCGGACTTTTAGCAACTTAGTTATTGCATCTGCAAACACCTTGATGGCAACAACTTTGTGTGTACCAACTCATTGGGACTCCAATTGTAGAATATTGTAGCAAGTGTCTTTTCCCCCACAAGGGTGACTCGAGGGTTTATATCGAACTCTCGAGGAATTGGCTTAAGACTTCTCCTCTTATCTTATTCAAGCAACCTACAAAATAAAGTATTTTCCTTGTGTCCTCAACTCCACCGTGTGGTTATCAAGCACAAGATTTTGTATTAGTAAACTGAAATAAAACTGTAAATAAATAAAATTAAACAATCTATGACCAGGCAAGGAAAATAAAAACAATAAACTAAATTTCATTTTGCGTTTTTGTTTGTGTTTGCTAACAGTAGAAGTGTTTTTTTATTTTCGGACTTAAATACTACATAAAATATAAAAGACAATAAAAGTAATAGAAAGTGGTTTCTTATAATAAAAAGTGGACTAGGGTTCATGAGTTCACTTGTCTACTCTCTCATAAAGTGTAATCGACATAAAACTATTCAGAAAGGATATAGTATTGATGAAACTTTATTATGTGTTTAATTAGCATTCATATAGAAATCATATCCTAATATAAATATGATGCAACACATATCACTTATACTCCTCTAGAAAGAGAAACTCCATGCAGTCTAGAATTAAGTACAAACAGACTATATGCTTAGGTACTTTAACATGATGTTTGCATATCAAATATGCTACCTTGAATAAACAAGATCACCTTGAATATCACTAGATGATTGTAACACATGTATTCACTTTATCCCTAGTACGGTAACACAAGAAAGGTAAAAAACCATAGTCGAGTTTTCTATCACTGTCCAATCAGCACCACCATGTTACTCTATCTAATACACACGTTGTCCTATACATGTTTTTCATACAAGTTTTATCATAACAAGTATTTAAAAATGGGGTACATAGTATGAAAATATTAATACATATTACACATAATAGAATTCCAATCTCAAAAATCAAATCATAAAACAAGGATCCACCGTATAGGAATTACATAGATGAGCATAATCATGTAGGGCATCTCATATGGTACTAGAACAATGATAGATCAAGGGAGAGAGAGAGATCAAGCAACTTGCACAAACCCATAGTCCAAAGGTGTACTATTCCATCATCATCATGGAGATGATGGAGATGATGTTGGAGAAGGTAGAGATCCAACCGATGGCAGATCCTGTGGTGTTTCCTCCTCCAATCTTCGCTGGTTGTGGCTCCATATCGGTGTTTTTGTGTTTCCGCTCCGCCTCCTCTGAGATCTTTCTAGGGTGTCTTTTTATAGGCGTTTTTAGGTTAAGACTTTGAGGTTGAGATAAAGATGGATGGTTGCAGATTCTCGAGGAGGGAAAGAGCCCTAGTGGCATAGCCAGCAAGGTGGGTCATTCCACTAGGCCTATTTTGGGCCTCCTGGCTCCCCTCCCAAGGTTTTGGTCCTCCAGTTGTTTTTCTTCACGAAAAATAATCCTCGGAAAATCCCAAGTCCATTTAACTTTGTTTAGGTCCTTAAAAGATAAAAATACACAAAACAGGATTTTTTTATCCCGTAGAGCTATAACCCAAATAAAGGGGATCATTGGTAAATCTCAATAAATCAATGTAAAACAAGGATATAACATTCTATAATATGCAAAACATGGGAATATGTGTCAATAAACTACAAAGTTCACGTATGCAGTTTACATGCATCAACATCTCCAATCTTATCCGATGCTTGTCCTCTAGTATGAAGGTGATAAAACTAAACATAGACTTTGGAGTTTGTTGCTATGTTGAATATCATAGTCATGATCAGTGCTACACAAAGTTAAATGGTTCATTCTTTAAGGAATAGCAACGAGAAAATGAGCTATGAAGTGATTTGTCTTATGTACTTACATCTATGCTTAGTAATATGTTAACTTGTATAAAACAAATGAAAGTACTTTGGACCATTAAGCATATAAATTGCAAAATAAAAGTAAATCATATATTGGTCTTAGAATCATCCTTTCACTTCTTTCTTTCTTCGTTCATGGACACTTGAGTAACAGAAAGTAAGCGGGGACTATATGTGCTAGATCTTTGATAAAATAAAAAGTTATAAGAGAAAATAAAGTGAAGTTTTGAGACATGTAGCTCATGTCAATGGTAATCATAAGAGTTTGGATCCAAGCATATTTTATGGTTATGGTTAAAGTGAAAATAAGTATGGTTTATATGCTTGACCCATTACAAGTTGAATGTCTCATGCCCGTTGACCACAAGTACCACATGCTACTCAACTTAGTACTTTCATCATAATATGCATACAGTTTCAAATGAGGTGGCATCGAGGTACCTCTTGCCCCATTGTATGAGGAGTCTTTAAGGGACCATCCACACTCAAATGACAAGACAAATGGACAAATGATCATCCTCATCAATTATTTTCATTTACAATTGCATAGATTTTTATTTAAAGTGCTTCGTCGAATGCCCATGCCGTAAATTTCCATCACGATGCATACCATGGCTTAGGTTAGCGGCTCAATGCTCCCTCTAACACATATGAATACTTTAAAATATAACCTGCTCTAACGTATTTCACACAGTAGGCATCCACAACCAAAAGAAAACATGATATCAACATATAGTGCAATGATGAAATCGTACCCCATGTCAGCATTGTTCTGCTAACACTCAACTGAATACATAACTTACAGGATTCTAGTCACAATGGGTCAAGTTTAATTATTGTGCCTTATTTCAAACAGTTGTGCACTAGTGATTTCACCCCCCATCTTACTTTCCCATGAGCTTTAAACTACAGAAAAGAGATGATTTTGAAATATTCAAAGATATAACACATATAATATACTTGGAATAGCAAGTGCTACATAGGTAGGTATGGTGGACATTGTTGGAATAACTTTGGCTTTAAGGGATTTGAGTGCACCATTTTTTGTTTGTTTACTTAGTTAGGCTAGCATGAGGAAAAAGTCGATCATCTACGAGCATGCAAAAGTATCCATAGTGCTACTCATTCCTTAATAGACAAAGTAACTTAAAGTTAATCATATATGCATGTAAATAAAAGGTAATACTACATAAGGCACTTGTAGATTATTATTCATTAAAGCATATAGAACAAACAACATCATGCATAACTTGTATCTTAACTTTTATTTTCATTTCCCTTATTATTTTAGCATCCAACTCAATCATATTTTTGTTCCAGTATCTCTTTCATACATATTAAAATTAAATTCATATGGTTTTCCTCTTATTCAAAAGGTAAAAATATAAAAGTAAACATAAAACTAGATAAATGCGCTCCAAGTGTATGCAAAAAAGTATTATGTTGCTCGGAAAACAAAGTTTAGAGGTTTGCAAACTGTGAGTGTAATAGATCCAGTGGGGTTCCTTGGGCATCCCCAAGCTTATGGTTTTCACCATTCTTGTATAGCACATTTTATCATATTCCTCCATTCCTCGTGAGAAAAAATTCAACACAGACTTTTCTTCCATCTATTTTATGAGAGGTGACATTAGTGGGCACAAAAATATATTGCAACATGCCATATATATCCCAAATAAAATTTTGGTTTGAGATGTACATAGAGTATATTAAGTTTCTAACATCAATATAAGATCAAATTCATAAGTAATTAAATTGAAACTCAAAATAGTGACTTAAACAACTAAAGACAGAAAACAACAGCTAAAAACGCAATTATTTACCCTACTTAGACATATCATGATTTTTTAGTTTTGTGAATATAGAGGGTGAAAATTTGTAACTATAGTGTAAATACGAGCTCAATTGGAGTTACATAACTGCGTAGGGAATTTTTCTCGAAAACAACAGCATGTAGAAATCTGCACTCCTATTAGTTCTATCAAATTTTAAAACATCCAAATGGGTTAAACTTGGTACTTTATTAAAAATTCATAAATAAACTAAAAGAAAACTCTCTTGCTATAGAAAAAATAAAATCTAAAAGAAAAACAACCGGGTTGCCTCCCAAAAAGCGTTTTCTTTATAGCCATATAGCTAGGCTTACTTGGTTCATGATGTGTGGAGATCATGTGGTAGCTTGTACCTTGGTGATGTATCCTTCTTCCTTAGAAAGTGTTCCATGCACTTCTTATGAGGTAAATGAAACTTAACATTTCCTTCCTTTCAATCAATGATAATCCCTATGGTTCTCAAAAAAGGTCTTCCCGAGATTATAGGACTAGAGGTTGTACTCCCTACGTCCACAACAATAAAATCAACAGGAACAAAGGTCGTATGTAACTCAACCATAACATCATTAACTTTACCTAAAGCATGTTGGGTAGAATCATCTAGAAGTAAAAAATATATGGTGCATTTTTCCATACTTTTAAGTTCAAGCAAGTCATACAATTCTTTTGACAAAATTGAAATACTAGATCCTAGATCTAATATAGCATGGTGAGTTTATTACCCAATGGTATTTAATATTTTGGGGAGCCAAGCATCCCCAAGGTTTGGTGGTATCATAACTTCATTATTGTATCTTGCTATATTTTCTTTGATAACATGGTTTGCTATGTATGATCCAAATCCCTCTTGACGAATATTAATAGAAGGATCGTTAGATATTTTGGCAAGATATTGATAATTTCATGCAAGCTACATCTATCAAGATCTAGTAGAGGTTCATTTACTTCACTAAGCATTTTAACTTCATTTACTTGATTATCCTTGTTTTATTTTACTACCCATATTGATTCGTTTTCTTGTTCCTCCTTCATGCTTGATTTAATTGTTAGAGATCCAAGTTGCAACAAGAGTGGTTCAAGGAGATCAGTATAATCTAGCAATTCATCATAGGTTTCTTCTAGAGTAGAAGGCAAACTTTCAGTGATAATGATAAAATTCATTCCTACAATAGGTGGTCCTTATGGTTTTCCTGTAGACATGCTTAGTAATGGTTCTTGATTATCAACTAGTTTGGAAAGAGCCTTATCCAATCCTGCTGCTTGATGTTGCAATCCTTTAATATCTACACTTATGGATGAGATAGACTTATTTAATTCATCTATTATTGTAGTGTGACTAGCTACTTGTTCAAAAGACTCTTATTTGGTTCATGTTGTTTTTCCAGGTTATCATTAGTGGAAGGAATGGTTGAAGGTTTCCATTTATCTTGAGTTTCATTAGCATTGGGATGTGGAATAAAAGGGTGATTACCATAATTATTCTTGGCATAAGGTGGCCTTCCACAAGAAATAAAGTTATTCCCACATCCATTGTTACCAAAGTTTCTTATGTAGTTAACATCTATATTTTCAGTGTTGTTTCCAACAAGATCTTGTAAAGGAACATCATTAGTATTTTGTTTAGTGATGTAAGAAAGTATGTATAAACTTTAGCAACCAAGAAATCTACTTCCTCAACAGAGTTAACTTTCATAAAAGATGAACTGGATGCTCTTTTCGTGTGCCATTGACTATTATGTAGTATGTTTTCTAATATAGTTTTTGTTTTAGAAATAGTTTTACTCATAAATGCACCCCAGCAGCAGAATCTAGAATACTCCTAGACATGTAACTCAAACCATTGTAAAAAATAATGTAAAATAGTCCATTCATTCTCCATGGGATGGGAAAGTTCTAAGCATGATTTTTATTCTTTCCCAAGCTATAGCTACATGTTCATCATCATTTTGCTTAAAGGATAAAATGTTATTTCTATTTTGTAAGATTTTAATAGGAGGTTAATATTTATCAATAACGGCTTCTTTAGGGTTATCCCAAGAGTTTATGCTACAACTACTAGCAATGATAGTAGCACTTCTTTAGCTTTGCCTATACGTGAGAATGGAAATAGTTTAATTTTAACAATATCGTTTTCCACATTCTTAATTTTTTGCATGTCACAAAAATCATGTAGATGCATAGATGCATCTTCACCAGCACTTACCCCAAATTGTTGTTTAGCAATAAGATTAAGTAATTCGGGACTTACTTCAACACTATTATCTTTAATTTTAAGAGTTGTGATAGGCCTAACAATGAATTGATCATTTTGTTTGTTGGTATAGTCACACAATTTTGTATTTCTTTCTCCCATGATTTCAAGAAAAGTAAAGTTAAACTATTTTTTATGGATTTTTCTATATAGTATAAAGGTAAAAACAAGACAAAAAATGCTTTGTAAATATAAAATAAAATCTAGCAGTGGTGCATGAAAGATTCCATAGCAGAAAAAAATTCCTAACGACAAGAACAACATACCCAAGATCTATCTATGCAGATGTAAAGTAACGAGAGGGATTCGGTGTTCATACCCTTAAAGATCGAAAGCGAGATTATGTTCTTGTTCAAACGTTGTTGATGTAGCCGAATCATAGCCTAACTTAAGGTAGAGTAGCCATCGAAGTGTCCAACACCACAACTAGTAGTGCCTCCAATGTACTACACACATCCGGTGTAGAGACGTCTCCTAGGCTCTGGTCCCACAAAGCAGCGGAAGAAGAAATCCGGACCAACTTTAATTGCACGATGGTGTGCGTATGGTGGAGAAAGCTCTATCTCATTGTGCATGTTCCAAACTGGAGAACACACACGTGAGGGAGAGAGAGGAAAAGGAAAAAAGTGAATGGGATGGAGATGGGAGAGGGATTTCCCCTCCTTATATAGGGAAATGTAGGCACCACCTCCCTCCAAGTTCTAGGGTGGGAATAAACTTGGAGGAGGGAGTAGAGGCGGTGGCTAGCCGGGGAGTGGGCCCCACCCCGTGCGCCTAGTACTCCTAGGGCCGGGTCGGTGGTGGTAGGTGACCCCCACCCCGTGCGCCCATGGCCTACAAGGTCGGTGGCCCCTCATGGGCCATTTCCCCTCCAATAAAGGCCCATGTAGGTGGGATGCCCCTTTTAATATATATAAAATAAATATATTTAATAACTAATTCAATTAATTAATATTAAATACTTATTATTTAATTCCTTTCACTTGGAAACACCTTTTGAACCCCTCCGAACAACTTTGGTTTCTCCTCGGAATGACTCCGGTTCCCTCTCTTATATTTCTCTTACGGTCGTGGATCATCCCTATGTGTATATACCCTTAAGCGTGGCACCCTTACAGTTTGGAAATGGACAGACATGATCGATACACCTCTCTTATCAATGACCAACAACAGGATCTAGAAACCCATGATGGCCCCCGTGCTTTCCACGAATTACATGATCGCTTGAACCTTAAACATTGAGTATCATTCCCTTTGCACTATACCTCATTTGTCCAAGATCTGATCTCATGTATCCCATATAGTTCAATCTTGTTACCGACAAACACATTTACTTGTTCCTGTGATATTATATCCCCATGACATAGACACATGCTTGCAAGCTCACTAATGTAATCTCACCGAGTGGGTCTAGAGTATTTATCCATCGCTCGAATAGGCAAATCTCGATCGTGATACACATGCCTCAACCTACCCCTATATAATACCCAATATACACCTTTATGATCACCCTGTTATGGTGTGATGGTTGATGTAATCAAATCAGCCGTGGGTGGTAGTGATTAATCATGATCCCATGGTCAAAAGGAGTGAGCTACTAGACTTTGCTACATATTGCAATGTTGAACTTGGATGGATCACATTGTAATACTATGGTTGGGTGTGTGTCCATCACATCATTCATCCAATGAAGTGACCCTATTGTCAATTGATATAAATGTCCATGATCGGGAAACCTCGATTATTGATTGACCAATGAGCTAGTCGTCTAGAGGATACTAGGGACTTGGTTTTTTCACATACCACACATGTATTAATGTTTCCGCTTAATATAGTTATAGCATGGTATAAAACTATTATGAACATATGAGATGTAACAACAATAAAACAACTTTATTATTGGCCTCTGGGGCATATATCCAATAGTCTCCCACTTGCACTAGATTACAAATAAACTAGTTTACATTTGGCAAGAATCTAACACCAATAGCATTCTGGTGTTGATCATTCTTAGCTCGTGGTAGAGGCTTTGTGAATGGATCTACGACACTCAGATCCGTACGCACTTTGCAAATCCTAATGTCACGATCACTAACAAACGCTCTTATTACATGGTAACGTCGGAGTGTGTGCTTGGAAATATAGTGGAACCTCGAATCATTCACGTTCACAATGCCCCCCATGTTTCTGTAGTAGATGCACACAGGGTCATGCATGCTTGGGAACACTCCAAGTTTGATGACGAACTTGCTTAGCCACACATCTTCATTCACCGCTTCCAAAGTAGCAATGTACTCCGATTCCATCATAGATTGAGCTATTGAGGATTGATTCCCACTCCCCCAGCTAACCGCGCCACCATTTACCAAAAACACATACCCTATTTGAGACTTTGAGTCATCTGGATCAGTGATGAAACTTGCATCCATGTAACTAGTTATGACAAGTTCCTCATTACTTCCTCCAAAGACAAGAACCATATCCTTAGTTATTTTCAGATACTTGGGGATATTCTTAATTGATGTCCAATGAATCATCACATGGTTACTTTGGAAACGGCTCATCAAACAAGAGCCAGGGCCACATCTGGTTGAGTACTCAGCATGGCATACATGATAGAACCTATGGCTGAAGCATAGGGGATGACCTTCATCGCTTCTTATCATCATATGTTTCAATACATTGAGTCACACTCAATGGCATACCTTTTACTATGGGAAAGAACCCTTTCTTTGCCTCATCCATTCTGAACCTCTTCGGGACTTTCTCAAGGTAAGTACTCTGACTTAGTGCTAATAGTCGCTGGGATCTATCCATATAGATCTTAATGCCTAATATGTAAGTAGTTTCACCCTTGTATTTCATGGAAAATTGACTATTCAAATAGTATTTCACGTTATTCATAAGATTCACATCATTCCCAATCCGTAATATAGCATCCACATATAGTACTAGGAATGTCACTTAACTCCCACTCACTTTATTATAAATGTAGGCTTCTTCCCCATTTTGGAAAAACCAAAAAAAATGATGACTTCATCAAAGCAAATATTCCAGCTCCGAGATGCTTGCTTCAGTCCATAAATGGAACACTAAAGGTTGCATACTTTTACAGCATCCTTTGGATCAACAAAACCTTCAGGTTGCATCATGTACAACTCTTTCACAATGTTGCCCTTTAGGAACGTGGTTTTCACATCCATCTGCCATATTTTGTAATCAAAATGTGCAACAATTGCTAGTAAAACCCGAATAGCCTTAAGCTTCACTATAGGAGAGAATGTCTCGTTGTAGTTAACTCCTTGAACTTGTCGGAAAACCTTTGCGACAAGTCGAGATTTATAAATGGTGACATTACCGTCAGCATTAATCTTTTTCTTAAAGATCCACTTATTCTCGACAACCTTGCGGCCTTCGGGAATATCAACCAATACTTGGTTGTCATACATGGATCCCATTCGGATTTCATGGCTTCAAACCATTTCTCAGACTCGGGGCCTTCCATTGCTTCCTTGTAGGTCGTGGGTTTCTCTTGTTCAACCAACATGACCATGTTAACAAGAATGCCATACAACTCAGGAGCAATACATACTCTTGTCGACCTACGAGGTTCAGTAGGTGCCTTAATGTGGGTGTCATGATCATCATCATTTGCTCCCACTCCAATTGATGAGGATGGTACCAAAATATCTTCTGTTGCGCCACTCGATATTTGGAGATCGGGATCAACCATCTCATCAAGCTCTACTTTCCTTCCACTTACATCTTTCGGGCGAAACAGTTCTTAGCAAAAAACATTTTGCCCCCAGTCTTGTTGTAGAAGGTGTATCCAATAGTTTCCTTTTGATACCCTACAAAGATATACTTCTCCGCTTTTGGTTCGAGTTTGTCAGGCTGTAGTCTCTTAACATAAGCCTCACATCCCCAAACATTTAGGAATGACAACTTTGACTTCGTGCCATGCCATATCTCATACAACATTGTATCCATGGACTTGGATGGCACCCTATTTAAAGTGAATGCGGCAGTTTCTAATGCGTACCCCCAGAATAATACAGATAAGTTGGTGAAAGACATTATCGACCACATGTTATCTAATAGAGTGTGATTATGTTGCTCAAACACACCATTAAGCTGTGGTGTTCTAGCTGGCATAAGTTGTGGTACAAGACCACAAGCCTTGAGATGCGTGCCAAACTTATAACTCAAATACTCGCCTCCTCGATTAGATCGAAGGTGCTTTATTTTCTTGTCGAGTTGATTTTCATCTTCACTCTGAAACTCCTTGGACTTTTCAAATGTTTCAGACTTGTGTTTCATTAAGTATATATACCCATACCTACTCAAATCCTTAGTGAGGGTAACAAAGTAATGATAACCATTGTGCGTTGAGACGCTCATTGGTACACATACATCAATATGTATGATACCTAATAAATACATTGCCCGTTCCATCACACTAGAGAACAGTGTCTTGGTAATCTTACCCAAGAGGCACAGTTCACATCTATCGAGAGATTTAAAATCTAACAACTCCAGAAGTTCATCAGAATGGAGCTTATTCATGTGTTTTACACCGATATGACCAAGACAACAATGCCACGTATACATGGAAGTATCATCACTAAGCTTATATTACTTAACATCAATGCTATGTATGTATGAATTATTACAATCGAGATTCAATAAGAATAAACCATTACTTTCCCGCGCATGAGCATAAAAGACATCATTCATGTAAATAGAACAACCACTAGTTTCTAACTTAAATGAATAACGATCTCTCAAAAAGCAAGATCCACTCACAATATTCATGCTCAATGCATGTACAAAGTAACAATTATTCAAAATTAAAAACTAATCCTGGAGGGAGATGTAGAGGGAGAGTGCCAACAACCATCACGCCCACCATGTGGCTGTGGCCAACACACACCGTCACCTCGTCCTTCACCAAGCGCCACTTATTCCGTAACTCTTGTGAAGAGTTACAAATATAAGAAACAGAGCCAGTATAAAATACCAAGTGTTGCTCCTGACACATATGAGAAAAACATCATGTACATCACATATACCTTTCTGTTTGGCAACAATCTTGTCAGCCTTGTTATCCTCCAAGTACTTGGAGCAGTTGCGCTTCTAGTGACCATCATCCTTGTAGTATAAGCACGTGACGTCGGGATTGGGTCTAGACATGGGCGCCTTGGAGGAACCGACAACGGGCTTGCCATCCTTGTTTGGTTTGCACCTCTTGCCCTTACTATTCTTGTCGGGCTTCTTGAAGTCAACAGTCTTGTTGACTATGAAGACAATGTGCTCCTTCTTGATACCCATCTCAGCATGATTGAACATAGCAAACAACTCAGACATGGTTTTGATCACCCCCTGCATGTTGTAGTTTAGGATGAATCCTTTGTAGAAAGGGTACAATGATTGCAGCACCATATCAATTTCCTACTCGCCATTGATTTCACAATCAAGGGAGTTCAGGCGCTAAACATAGATATACATTTTTACTACGTGCTCGCTCACGTTGATGTGCTCTTCCATCTTAGCTGAGAAGAGCAATTATGAGGCTTCATACCTCTCGGCTCTGTCCTGAGGTGGAAATACAACTTTGAGATTAGTGATTATATCATAAGCTCTCATCTTCTCAAAGCGCTTCTGCAGATCAGCCTCCATGCCTTCATCTGATAAACATTTTTATCCGCTTGGCAGGGGGAGTCAGCGGGTGGGTTACCTAGCTCAGCTTCAAGTACATAGGAGAGCTTCTAGGGAACGAGGAGAATCCTCAAATTGTGGGACCAGGCGGTGAAGTTTGACCCATCAGTTTTAAGCTTTTATTTCTCAAGGGAAGTACCAAGGTTGAAGGTGGGGCGAGACATCTATAATGGTATTTACAAATTCATTAATCTTATGTTCATAATATGAGTTCATATTTAGTTAAACTAAATTACCAGAACTCCCACTTAAATGAACATCCCTCAATGTTGTTTTAGTGATTACATGATCCTAATCCATTATAACACCCCCGATCATCATGGACGATGGTATAGATTCAAAGGTAGATATCGACATATCAATCACATCACCATGTGACTCATGCTTAACCTTTTGGTCACTTGTGTTCCGAGGCCATGTCTGTACATTCTAGGACCACCAACTTTAACCTTAGTGTATTGTAGTGCAATATGGCTTACACCCACTGTATGCGAACATCGATATGTCTAGCACCCGATCATCACTGCCTACTTCATAACGATGGTCTTTATTGGTGGTGCACAATAATGGGAGAACATGAATGTTGGAATTGAGTGTGAGGCATCATCTTATAATGCTACCATCGTAAGTCTAATACTAGCAAAATAAGATGCATAAGCAATCAACATCATATGCAAACAGTTTATGCGATATGATATGGTTGTTGTGCCTTGATCTCCATCGAGTGCGCCAACATTGCACTAGGTTCATGGCGCCACCATGTTTTTGGTAGTTCTTCTCATAAACACTTACCTTAACCAAACATATCACAAGCCCTTGCAAAATAAAGTTAGATGCCTCTACTTTATCTTCGCATATTTTACGTGGCTATTTGGGCTTTCCCACAGGAACCGTTTCTTACCTACGAACATCAGCCACAACATGGATTGACTAGTTGTTTCTTTAAGTCTCTTTTCTTCCTTTGTAAATGCATATCAACTAATATAGGAGAGATATACACCCGCTAGCCACTTATATGGTACAAGACATACGTTGAGTGTGGAACCAGTCCCACGTAAGCTTACGCGTCACATTGGTTCGGGTCGCTTCATCGAACATTGCCGTGATATGAACAAGTACACATGGTACGATAACAAATAGAAAATCAATGCCCACATATTTCTATGTGTTCTACTCGTACCAATACATCTACACATAGACTGACTCTGATACTATTGAAGGGTTCTGTACCATAAAACAAAAAATTCCTAACAATGACAACAACATAGCCAAGATCTATCTATGTAGATGTAAACTAACGAGAGGGATTCAATATTCATACCCTTGAAGACCGAAAGATGGATTGTGTTCCTATTCAAGCGTTGCTGATGTAGCCGAAGCATAGCCGACCTCAAGGTTGAGTAGGCATCTAAGTGTCCAACACCACAAACTAGTGTTGCCTCCGAAGTACTACACATGTATGGTGTAGAGGATTCTCCGGAGATCTGGTCCAACAAAGTAGCGGAAGCAGAAGATTCGGACCTACTTCAATTGCATGACAGTGTGTGTATGGAGGAGAAAGCTCTACTTAATTGTGCACGTTCTAAACTCGGGAACACACATGTGAGGGAGAGAGGGAGAGATAGAGGAGAAGGCAAAAGCCAATGGGATGGAGCTGGGAGAGGGATCTACCCTCCTTATATAGGGGAAAGGTATGCACTCCTCCTTCCAAGTCTCGCGGTGGGACTAAACTTGGAGGAGGGAGTGGAGGCAGAGGCCTATGGTGGGAGTGGGCCCCACCCCACATGCCTAGGCCTCCTAGGGCCGACCAGTTGTGGTGGGTGGCCCCCCACTCCACCCCACGCGCCCATGCCCTCCAAGACCGGCGGGCCCAAGGGCCCTTTCCCCTCCAGGAAAAGCCCATGTAGTGGGCTGCCCCTTTTAATATATTTAGTAGATAACTCAATTAATTAATATTAAATACTTATTATTTAATTTCTTTCACTTCAAAACAACTTTTGAAACCCTCTAGAAAACTTCGATTTCTCCTCGGAGTTATTTCAGTTCTCTCTCTTCTATTTCTCTTATGGTCGTGGTTCATCCCTAAGCGTCTATACCCTTAAGCATGACACCCTTACGGTTTGGGAATGCACAGACATGATCGAGACACCTCTCTGACCAATGACCAACAGTGTGACCTGTAAACTCATGTTGGCCCCATGCTTTCCATGAATTATATGATCGCTTGAACCTTAAATGCCGAGTCTCATTCCCTTTGCACTATGATACCTGGTTTGTCCAAGATCTGATCTCTGGTATCAACATACCTAGTTCAATCTTGTTATCGACAAACATATTTACTCGTTCTCGTGATATTACATTCCCGTGACCTAGTCACATGCTTGCAAGCTTATTGATGTAATCTCACTGAGTGGGCCTAGAGTATCTATCTGTCACTCGGATAGGAAAATCTAGATCTTGATACACACGCCTCAATGTACCTCTCTATAATACCCAATATAGACCTTTGTGATCACCCTACTATGGTGTGACGGTTGATGTAATCAAAGCAGCCGCGGGTGGTAGTGATTAAACAAGTTCTCACAGTCAAAGGAGTGAGTTACTACGCTTTGCTACATATTGCAATGTTGAACTTTGTGGCTGGATCACATTGCAATACTGCGGTTGGGTGTGTGTCCATCACATCATTTATCCAATAAAGTCACCCCATTGTCAATTGATATAAATGTCCATGATTGGGAAACCTCGATCATCAATTGCCCAACGATCTAGTAGTCTAGAGAATACTAGGGACTTAGTTTTGTTTATGTGCCGCATTTGTATTAATGTTTCAACCTATACAGTTATAACATGGTATAAAACTATTGTGAACATATGAGATATACCAACAATAAAACAACTTTATTATTATCCTCCAAGGCATGTCTCCAACAATGCAACCTCACCAAGCTTAGGTGTTTGCACACATTGATGAAATGATGCCACAAAATGTCCTGACAATTGCTGTGGAAGTAGAAGTGTGCTACCAACTTGATGACGACATCGTAAAATGTTCTAGCAGATGTAGTGGGAGTTGAGGTGTACTCCAAACTTGGTGATGATGCAACTGTGATGTATTCTTGCAATTCCCCGACAACGGTGGCAAAAAATATTTTGGCAGTTGTCGTGGGAGCTTCACCGTATTGTAACCACTGTGAGATGTTTCTAGCAACTCCCTGACAATAATGCTAGAAATTGTTTTTGATGGAAAAAACTTTGTGTGTACCAACTTGTTGGTACTGGAAGTGTAGAGTATTGTAGCAAGAATCTTTTCCCACAAGGGTGACCCGAGGGTTTATACCGAACTCTCGAAAAATTGGCTCAAGACTTGTCCTCTTATCTTCTTCAAACAACCTACAAAACTAATTATTTTCCTTGTGTCCCCAACTACACTATGTGGTTTTCAAGCTCAAGGTTTTGTATTAAAAACAATAAAATTGTAAATAAATAAAAGTAAACAATCTATGTCTAGGCAAGGAAAGTAAAAACAATAAAGTAAAATTATTTTGGGGTTTTTATTTGTGTTTGCTAACAGTAAAAGTGTTTTTCTATTTTTGGATTTAAATAGTGTAGAAAATATAAAAGGCAATAAAAGTAATGGAAAGTGATTTCTTATAATAAAAAGTGAACTTGGGATTCATGGGTTCACTTCTACTCTCTCATAAAGTGTAATGGACATAACATTGTTTGGAAAAGACATAGTATTGGTGAAACTTCATTATGTTTTTGACTAGCATTCATATGGGTATCACGTTCTAATATGAAGATGATGTAACACATCTCACTTATACTCCTCTAGAAAGGTAAAACTCTATGCAATCTAGAATTAAGAATAAATAAAGTATAGCCTTAGGTAATTTGACATGATGTTTGAATATCAAATATGCTACCTTGAAAAAACAAGATCACCTTGGCTGTCACTAGATGACTGTAACACATGCATTCACTTTATCCCTAGTTAGGTAACTAAAGAAAGGTAACCACCATAGTGGATCTCGAGTTTTATATCGCTGCTCAATCACCACCACCATGTTACTCCATATAATACACATATTCCCCTACATGTTTCTCCATACAAGTTTGATCATAACAAGTACTTAAAAACAAGGTACATAATATGCATATATCAATACATCTTACACATAATAGAATTTCAATCTTAAATATCAAATCATAAAATAAAGATCAACCACATAGGAATTACATAGATGAATATAATCAATAGGGCAGCTCATATGGTACTAGAATAATGATAGATCAAGAGAGATATAGATCAAGGTACTACCACAAACCCATATTCCAGCGGTATATTACCCCCTTATCATCATGGGGATGATGGAGATGATGTTCGAGGAGTTAGATATCCAACCGGTGGCGGCTCCGATGGTGGCTCCCCCTCCAATCTTCACTAGTTCTAGCTCTATTTTCGTGTTTTTGCTCTGCCTCCTTCGAGATCATCCCGTGGGATCTTTTTATAGGCGTTTTTAGGTCAAGACTTTGAGGTTAAGATGAAGATGGACGGTTGTGGACGCTCGAGGAGGGAAAGAGCCCTAGTGGAATGGACATCAAGGTGGGTTGCGCCACTGGGCCTCTTTTGGGCCTCCTGGATCCCCTCCCAAGGTTTGTGGTGCGCCACTAGGCCTCTTTTTGGACTCCAGGATCCTCGAAAAATCTCAGGTCCATTTGACTTTATTTAGGTCCCTGAAAGATAAAAATACACAAAACAAGGTTTTTCTTCTACAAAGTTATAACCCAAATAAAGGGTACCTGCAAAGTTATAACCCAAATAAAGGGTATCATTAGTAAATACCAATAAATCTGTAAACATATGGATATAACATTCTATAATATGCAAATACATGGGAATATATGTAAATAAACTACAAAGTTCATGTATGCATTTTACATGCATCACACTCTAATCCACATCCTAGGACCGTGAAGAAAAAAGGCCACTTGCCTAGACATGAGAGGGGTTGTTGAAATGTATAAGTCGATTGCACTAGCCCTTTTCATAAGTTCAAACTTTTGGTTGCATTAACTAGTGCATGAAGCTTGACATTTTATCAAATCCTAAGGTCTCAAGTTTGAGTCCTGGTTTTCACAATTTATCCTAATTTTTTTGTTGCCCCATATATATCCACATATAGGCACCTTGAGTCATACGTGAGTTTTGCGAGTCGTCACTCTTTTCTGGTTGCACATTCTAACTTCTCTCCATCACACATGAGAGGGGATGTTGAAATGTATAAATGGATTACACTAGCCATTTCCACCAGTTCAGACTTTTGGTTGTATTGGCTAGTGCATGAATCTTAACACTAACCATTGTCTGGTGTATGATTAGTACCAGTAGAATGGTTGTCAACAAACATATGTAAGGTTCTAAGAGCGTGTGTAACTTTGCAAAAGTATGGTGTGTAAGTGAATCTTTTTATCTTAGACATATAATCTTTTTATCTTAGACATATGTCTAAACACTGGAGGGGGTGAATCTATCTAAGTTTTTTCTAAACTCAAGTATAGTACTAGACATATGTCTAAGAGAATCAAATACCATTTGGACCCGCTCGTCAATGTATAGTAAATGTTATTATTATTTTTTCTATTTTAGTTGGTGGGACTCTTACATGTTTACCGTGGAACATATTTCATTTTTTAATCCGAATCTAACAAATTTGTTAGAGTGAGTCTAGTAATGTCTCACTCACACATCCTAAGAATATTATGATGCATGATTAATTTCATAGCATTGTTGCCAAGGGAAACTTAGATTACTTTGGATGGGAAATGCATAGCAACACATCTTCCAGCTTAAGACGACGAGAGGATAGTCGTCCAAGCGATACCCACACGATTTTTAGAGGCACCCCACAAGTTGAGAGTTATCTCGTGTCTTCGATCTCTCCTCCGTACCTGCTTCGACGCCGCTGCCGCTGGGAGTTGGGGAAGAGGTGATGCTCGCTGTGTAGAGAGTAGCAGTAGTGGTAGGGTTGTTGGCCTCATGCCAATAAATTGGAGCAGGGTGAAAGATCTATGCGACTAGATCTGGATCCAGCTAGCGTTCTTTCCTCCTCATTTTGTTGTGTTCTCCGGTCGACCATGGTGACGAGGGGAGAGCAGAGCTGACGACGGTGAAGAGGACCATCGTCGCTGCTAATAAACAAGTCGCATTTTTCCACTCCTTCTGGTGGTGTGGTGGTTCTCTACAGGGTGCTCTATCCAGCTGTGGAGGCGAGGGGAGCGGCTTCTACAGGGCACCGTTGGTACCTCCTCGGGGGTGGGGAGAGTTCTTGCTGCCGATTCGAGTGAATCACATGGAGACTGTCGTCGTCGCCATGATCTGTGGCTGAAAGGGAACCTGTTTCGATGCCATGGAGGCGTCTCTTCAACCTTAGAGTGGAGCCCCCCTGGAACCTTGGGTCGGAGTTCACCGCCTTCCCCTCGCCAAGTGGTGCGTCCCTGACGGCCTCAAGGTGGCTAGCAGACGAGGTTCAACGACGGTGGAGAGGATAAAGGATCTGATCATGTTTTCTGTTTTAGTTTTAGGGTCCTCCATGCATATGTCTAGGACTATAATGTAATTTTACTTTTTGCTCTGTTAAATATAGCATCAATCCTTGTACTTGTCCGGCTGGCTCGAGTTACTCCTCATACTTATAATTTGCACAATTTAACCCATGTACTTGTCAATTGGACTCGATTTAGTCTAAAATCATATCTGCCATCAAATTTGAGTTGATGCGGACATCACGTAAACACGGTTTCCACTTGCAGGAGAACAACTACCTTGAAAACTTGCATGAACCCCTCCCATATTTAGAACATACATTTCCGCGACCGTCGGTGTTGCCTCTTCGCCATTTCCCCTCCACGAACAACCGCTACACGTTTTGGTCCAGTGTTTGCTGCCACCGTGCCCTTGTCGACTGCCTTCTTTTTCCCTCCCTCTTGAACAAAACAGTATAGAACTGAAAGGCACTGTAGCGGCACGGGATCAGGCTTATGGATTTGATGGGGAGATGATACGTGCAAATATCTGCGGAAATATACGTTCTTGGTGCGGGAGTGAGTTCCTGCAAGTTCTCAGGTCAGCTGCTCTGTTGCAAGTGGGATCCGTGTCCATGTGTCGTGCGCGTCAGTTTAAATTCAACAGTAGACATGGTTTTATAAATCGAGTTCAATTGACAAGTAATACATGGGTTAAATTGTGCAAATTCTAAGTATCAGGACTAAAATCGGACCACCCGAACATGTACCGTATTTAACTCTCTATAATTTGTACCCATCGGGGGTCCTTCAAGACCCCTCTCTGGAAAAAGAAGACGACGAGCGCCTGGCGTTCGACCAAGTCAGCAGCGCCCCGCCTCTCAAAGTCCCCGCGCACCAACCCCAGCAGGCCGAGTCCGGTTTGCCACGAAGACGCCAACGCGCCCATCTACATAGCCTCCACCCGGTCCGTAGGCGCGCAGTCATGGCTCGTGGGTCGTGGCCACCGGAGCTCTGCTCCCACCAATCCCAGTGGTCAACCTCGCCTTCGAGGTCCAGAGTCCTCACCAACCCCACACGCGCACCTACCCTGCTCAGCCTCAGTGCGCCTGCGCTGCCTATTTAATCCCTTGCCTGCCTCCATTCAGCTCCAAGAAGAGCCTCAGCAATTCGAGCTCCTCTTCAGCAGCACAAGTCCGTCCCTCTTCGAGACAACGATTAATCCATCCACACTTTCACAATCCAGATACACTTACACACTGCCTAGCTAGCTAGCTAGATTAACTTGCTTGCTTTAGTAGTACTTCTTCGCAAATCTCCATGGAGCACGAGAACGATGCCGCCAACGGCGATGGCCTGTGCGTGGCGCAGCCGGCGCGGGCCGACCCTCTGAACTGGGGAAAGGCTGCCGAGGAGCTGTCGGGGAGCCACTTGGATGCCGTGAAGCGGATGGTGGAGGAGTACCGCCGGCCCGTGGTGACCATGGAGGGCGCCAGCCTGACCATCGCCATGGTCGCCGCGGTGGCCGCCGGCGCCGACACCAGGGTGGAGCTCGACGAGTCCGCCCGCGGGCGCGTCAAGGAGAGCAGCGACTGGGTCATGAACAGCATGGCCAACGGCACCGACAGCTACGGCGTCACCACCGGCTTCGGCGCCACCTCCCACCGGAGGACCAAGGAAGGCGGCGCCCTCCAGAGAGAGCTCATCAGGTTCCTCAACGCGGGAGCCTTCGGCACCGGCAGCGACGGCCACGTTCTGCCCGCCGCGACCACCAGGGCGGCCATGCTCGTCCGCGTCAACACCCTGCTCCAGGGCTACTCCGGCATCCGCTTCGAGATCCTCGAGACCATCGCCACGCTTCTCAACGCCAACGTGACGCCGTGCCTACCGCTCCGGGGCACCATCACCGCGTCCGGTGACCTCGTCCCGCTGTCCTACATCGCGGGCCTTGTGACCGGTCGCCCCAATTCCGTGGCGACCGCTGCGGATGGCACCAAGGTTAACGCCGCGGAGGCGTTCAGAATCGCCGGCATCCAGCACGGTTTCTTTGAGCTGCAGCCCAAGGAAGGCCTCGCCATGGTCAACGGCACCGCGGTGGGCTCCGGACTGGCGTCCATGGTGCTCTTCGACGCTAACGTTCTCGGCGTCCTCGCCGAGGTTCTCTCAGCCGTGTTCTGTGAGGTCATGAACGGCAAGCCCGAGTACACCGACCACCTCACGCACAAGCTGAAGCACCACCCCGGTCAGATCGAGGCCGCGGCTATTATGGAGCACATCCTGGAAGGAAGCTCCTACATGATGCTCGCCAAGAAGCTCGGCGAGCTCGACCCATTGATGAAACCCAAGCAAGACAGGTATGCCCTCCGGACATCACCGCAGTGGCTTGGCCCTCAGATTGAGGTCATCCGTGCCGCCACCAAGTCCATCGAGCGCGAGATCAACTCCGTCAACGACAACCCGCTCATCGACGTCTCGCGAGGCAAGGCGGTCCACGGTGGCAACTTCCAGGGCACGCCCATCGGCGTGTCTATGGACAACACCAGGCTTGCCATTGCCGCGATCGGCAAGCTCATGTTCGCCCAGTTCTCGGAGCTAGTGAACGACTTCTACAACAATGGCCTGCCTTCCAATCTCTCTGGCGGGCGCAACCCGAGCTTGGACTATGGTTTCAAGGGTGCCGAGATTGCCATGGCCTCGTACTGCTCCGAGCTCCAGTTCTTAGGCAACCCCGTGACTAACCATGTGCAGAGCGCGGAGCAGCACAACCAAGACGTCAACTCGCTCGGTCTCATCTCTGCCAGGAAGACCGCCGAGGCCATCGACATTTTGAAGCTCATGTCGTCGACGTTCATGGTCGCACTGTGCCAGGCTATCGACCTCCGCCATCTCGAGGAGAATGTCAAAAATGCCGTGAAGGACTGCGTGAAGACGGTGGCTAGGAAGACGTTGAGCACCAACGACAACGGCCATCTCCACAGCGCACGCTTCTGCGAGAAGGACCTGCTCCTGACGATCGACCGCGAGGCAGTGTTCGCCTACGCAGACGACCCTTGCAGCGCTAACTACCCGCTGATGCAGAAGATGCGCGCGGTTCTCGTGGAGCACGCCCTGGCCAACGGAGAGGCCGAGCAGGACGCGCAGACGTCGGTGTTCGCCAAGCTTGCCGCGTTCGAGCAGGAGCTCCGTGCGGTGCTTCCAGGGGAGGTCGAGTCAGCCCGGTGTGCCGTGGAGAATGGCACCGCCGCGCAACAGAACCGCATCACCGAATGCCGGTCGTACCCGCTCTACCGCTTCGTGCGCAAGGAGCTCGGAACCGAGTACCTGACCGGAGAGAAGACGAGGTCTCCTGGCGAAGAGGTGGACAAGGTGTTTGTTGCCATGAACCAGGGCAAGCACATAGATGCGCTGCTTGAGTGCCTCAAGGAGTGGAACGGTGAGCCACTGCCCATCTGCTGAAGAGTGAATCAAAGGAACTGAAGAATAGAGTGCTTAGTTAATATGGATAGTATACTGTTTTTTCATTGTATTTCCTGATGTTGGTGTTTGTAACGTCCTTCCAGAGCTACCATGTCAGTTGCAAAGAATTGCAATTGCATGACTTGGTAGTGCCAAGTTGGTCGAAGAGCAAACTCGATAATGTCTGAAGATAATTGTACTTGCTTTCTTCACAATGTTTTAGCTGTCAATAAACTACAAATGCACACAAGCTATGGACTTCATGAGATTGTGCAACAGCTTGATCTGAATATTTTTTCTGTAGGTGATATTTGTGTGTTGGGTGATCTATGTAATTTCTGTATGCAAACGAATAAGGTGGCAGGAATATTTCAATCGTGACCAAAAATATCCGAGTTCAATAGCAGATTGATTGTATAGCTAACTTGAAGGGCCAAATTTATCTACTCCAATGTTGATGACATGGTAGACTGTTCCCTGCAGCTTAGTTTGCACTCTGTACATGCCATGTTTCAGTGATGATGTTGCAATCACAGAAGTAAATAATGTGTTGGACACAGTGACCTATGTCTTGCTACTTGAAAACTTCTGAATTTTGCTAGCCTTCCTAGTGATGGATTTTTTTCAGTTTGAAATCTAGTTCCTTTATCTGATTGTGTTAGTTGTTCATAGTTTTGCTTTCTCTGATGTGAGACGTTCCAGTTGTTTGCACTGGATGCCTCGATCAGTTTCTTTTCTGTACATAGTGGCAGTGAGGTAAACTGGATGTAGGAGTATATGGTCATGGTAAGAAACGTATAATTTGCTGGCACATGGTCCCTGCTTTCTCTGATGTAGTTATGCTAAAATCAAAATAACCACATTCAGTCAAAAATGGAAAAAAAACTCTCTTGAATTCATTTGGTAGATCATTTAGATAACCATCAGTACTTGTTGGTCGATGTAGAAATTCAACACCAAAATAAATGATTCTTGCATACTTGAATGTTTATTTTCTTTTTGGTTGTCGCCATGTATTGTGCCTTCCTCTCCTACTTGTAGCATTTTGGGTCCACCATGGTTGGAATCTTATGGCAAAGATATCACAGAACTAATCTACACAACAGGGGATAGACGTTGTGTGCTGGTTTTGCCCTTGCTATATGAGTTACTATCGATTTGGACATTGTTCTTCGGGTGTTTGTGATCTTTGTTATGGATACGTGGCAATATTCCACAAGCATTTAATACCAATGGTGAAGATTAGTCTATACTTCTGTTTGGACTGGATAGTATATATCTAGTCTAGTATGAAAAGGATCGAGTAGTATTTCTTGTCGGGAGAAATTACAGTGAGCATTGCTGCTTGAAAAATCTTATGGCAAAGACTTTCGAGTACCGGCTAGTAGAAAACCAAATGAAAGCACCAGTGTTTATTCTACTAGCAGATAACCCAAGTTGCATAACTTGCATTATTCATGAATATATTACTTAGTTCATACAGATTTTTTCATGTACCATTTCCAGATGATGATGCCTAAAGCATGTGGGAGCAATGTGTAGTAACCTCCAACAGATGATGAAGCAAAGACAAGAACCTGTAATATCGTCAGCGAACATGATGTTTGTTGTGTACTCGATTGAAAAGAGTTGAAATTGTACTTATCCTTCCTTTGTAACGTCTATTTATTTCATGTTATCATGCTCGCCTAGGTAATTATTTGTCGTCTTGTTATAATATCTTTTAGAAAACGTTCTCTGTGTATAGAGAGAGCTGAAAAAGGGTGTATTCTAGCTGAATTTTGGTCGGCCTTGGGGTATCCAGTAGGCCAGCAAGGCCATAGGATTGTCTAGAAATAGATCGACCCGTGGCCCCTAAAATTGGCCTTGAGGCCAGGTCCAAGACTAGGTCCGGATTGGCCATTCCCATCTTGACTGCCAATAGTGTGTGAAAATTATTCATCATAAATGTACTAGCTATATTTTTTAGATCGTTGTTCTGGTTCTTGAGGCAACTTTGAACAGTCCCAAAAATCTACTATTGGCAGTGTCATTTGGTGCATGCGCATGATATACCAAAAGATCCAAATATAAAAGCTCCCCTAGCACTGCCAATTGAATCTGCGGAGTTGTAGCTCCATCGACGTAGTACAAACTGGAAGAGCTTCTCTAAATCCTAAAATTCACATCAAATTCCCAATTTGTTAGTATTATGCTTACCAATTTTATTTTTTAAGTAATCATGTACTCCCTTCGTTCTAATTTAGTCTACATTCTAGACTAAAAATTTGTTCCATATTAGTCTACATTTTAGCTTTTAGTCAACATAAACACAAAAAACGAGGTGATTCTGCTCCCTCTATTGGATGTCACTGTTTTCATTGTAAATTGGATCGGTTGTTTACATGTTGAAGTAGTACTAATAAATAGGATACTAATTTGTCTTATTTTCTCTAGGATGTAGACTAAACTAGAACGGATGGAGTACGTGTAACACACGATCACCCCCAGGGGCGATAAGTTTAAACTTCACATTTGGAACATTGTAGTTTACCAGAATCGTATTCTTCCACCAAAATCTACTTGGAAATATAATGAAACTTCCAAGAAAAAATATTGTTCAAAATATTTTTTAGCATTGCTTCAATGAACAAAATAAAATGAGCATATAAAATATATGTGGCAACATCTATTGCATATATAGTTTATAGACAGGTTGTAACACAACCTCATTGGTGCGATGACTTATGAAAAGGGAAATCACAATATTACAAGTGAAAGTTCCCTAGGGAGAAACATCCGTTTAATTTGACAAATCCTTACAATGCTGAAAATAGGATTTAGAACGGAGACATCTAATATGAAAATCATTAGGGTTACATCTCTCCCCAACATTCTTCATCCATATATCATGAGCTTAGTATTATCATCAAATGGAACACGGTTGACCTAACCTATCACCATTCGCCCACCCTCCTTATCATCTGTCAACTTCCATGGGATGTCAAAATAACATGTTCCAAAAACAATTTCTTGTAACTTGTAGGTTTTGTAAGAACAAGTATGCAATGACAGATAAACATAAATAATAATACTTTTTATATAATGAAAACCATCTTATTAATTTTGTGAAACCAAACATAATTGCCTTAGAGATGTAGAACTGGAACAATTTTACAGAAATCAAATATGCACAACCCTCAATAATAATTTCAATATTCCATGTTGAAGCAACAATGATGAGATGGTGCGCAACAAGTATTGGTGTTTCATGGGGTCGACTCTTGTGGTACCGTGAGAAGACCTCCCTGATGCTAAGCCATGGTCACAATGCAAAGAAGCAAAACACTTTCAAAATTGCCATAGAAATGTCCAAATGAGATAAGAAAATAAGCACACTACTTTTTGTATCAAGTTCATATAAGAGGCAAGCCTGTAATTTCTCCAACATACTGGTCTATGTGGCTTGAATCACTAATATTTCTGACCAAATTTATACCAACATTTGAGAACCTTTATTTACGTTAACAATAGAGTAGAAGTTGCATATCCAGCAGAACAAAGTAATAAAGACATAGCACTTGAAGCCAAATCTAGACTAATTGGCCACAATATTCCTAAAAGAATAAGCTACTAAAATAAGATGTGTTTGGGATATTAATAAACTCAACTGATCATTAAATTTGATCAATGGTTGTAGAAAAGTGATACTATGATGAAATTTACAATTATGTTTCAGTTGTATTCATTTGTTGCAACCAGAGATCATTGAGTTATGTAACTGAGCCAATATTCCTTTTCTTTTCTTATTGTGAACAAGTTGACTTCAGAAAACTCCACACGATGATCAACTCGTATATCGGTCTCATAGAACTAAATCACACAAACACCGCATCTAAGCCCTTGTCACCCTTTATCCATGTTTCTACCTTCCTTGCCTCCTCAACGACCAACTCTAGTTTCAATGTCCAAATAATAATAATCAGTCCATTCAATTCTATAAAGCTATTTGGTCTTGCCTAAGGCCGAGCAAGTTTAAGATTGACCATGATTATGTACAAAATATCAACATACTGTGTATCCATAATACATTCATCGGTGTATTGTAGATGTTGCCATCTTATTCTGTAAGCTCGGTCAAACACCACCAAGATTTGGTTTAAGACAAGAGAGAGTGACCTTCTTATCCTGCTCACCTAGGTAATTATTTGTTGTCTTGTTATACTATCTTTTAGAAACATTCTCTGTGTATACAGAGCTGAAAAGGGGTGTATTCTAGCTGAATTTTGGATTGGCCTTGGGGTACCCAATAGGCCAGCGAGGCCATAGGATTTTCTAGAAATGGATCGACCCGTGGCCCCTAAAATTGGCCTTGAGGCCAGGTCCAAGACCAGGTCCGGATCGGCCATTCCCATCTTGACTGCCAATAGTGTGTGAAAAGTATTCATCATAAATGTACTAGCTATATTTTTTTAGATCGCTGTTCTGGTTCTTGAGGCAACTTTGAACAGTCCCAAAAATCTACTATTGGCAGTGTCATTTGGTGCATGTGCATGATATACCAAAAGATCCAAATGTAAAAGCTCTGCTGGCACTGCCAATTGAACGACTTCTACAACAACGGCCTGCCTTGCAATCTCTCTAGCGGGCGCAACCCGAGCTTGGACTATGGCTTCAAGGGCGTTGAGATTGCCATGGCCTCGTACTGCTCTGAGCTCCAATTCTTGGGCAACCCCATGACAAACTATGTGCAGAGCGCGGAGTAGCACACCCAAGACGTCAACTCTCTCGGTCTCATCTCTGCCATGAAGACCGCCGAGGCCATCGACATTTTGAAGCTCCCGTCCTCGACGTTCATGGTCGCGCTATGCCAGGCTATTGACCTCCACCATCTCGAGGAGAGTGTCAAAAATGTCGTCAAGGACTGCGTGAAGACGGTGGCTAGGAAGACCCTGAGCACCAACAACAACGGCCATCTCCACAGCGCACGCTTCTGCGAGAAGGACCTGCTCCTGACGATCGATCGCGAGGCGATGTTCGCCTACGCGAACGATCCTTGCAGCGCCAACTACCCGTTGATGCAGAAGATGCGTGCATTTCTCGTGGAGCACACCCTAGCCAATAGTGAGGCCGAGCGGGACGTGCATACGTCGGTGTTCGCCAAGCTCGCCGCGTTCAAGCAGGAGTTCCGTGCGGTGCTTCCAGGGAAGGTCGAGTCAGCACGGTGCACCGTGGAGAACGGCACCGCCACGCAGCAGAACCGCATCACCGAATGCCGGTCGTACCTGCTCTACCGCTTCGTGCGCAAGGAGCTCAGGACCGAGTACTTGACCGGAGAGACGACGAGGTCTCTTGGTGAAGAGGTGGACAAGGTGTTTGTCGCCATGAACCAGGGTAAGCACATCGACGCGTTGCTTGAGTGCTTCGAGGAGTGGAATGGCGAGCCACTGCCTATCTGCTGATGAAGAGTGAATCAAGGAACTGAAGTATAGATTGCTTCAAAATTCAGAAGGCTCCACACGTGCTTAGCTAATAAGGATAGTATACTGTTTTTTCATTATAGTAATTTTGAGGAACTAACTATAGTACATGAGTATAAATCACATCTGGATTAATCTAAACGAGCCAACTCGTTTGAAAGAGACTGCATGTACATCTTGGGAATTAATGGTCTTTTTTGTTACAGGGGGTAGTATAAATTCTACAACCAACAATCTGCGACTGGAAAAGGCTGTGCATGTGTGCAGATCAAAGACGACAGTAGGAGCGGAGCTCCCAGCAGTACCTTGATTTTTGGCAAAAATCTTTAGATGTATGTGTTTTTTATGAACAGTTTGAGTGGTCATATGCTGAAAACAGACTTCGTATGGCAAACTTATGCTTGTTTTTGTGAACACTATACAAAACTGACTCCGAACTAGATGTAGTCTAGTTTTAGACCAACTCTTTTTCTTTGCAATAGCTAATTCTCAATCTAATAAAACCTGACTCTAAACAATGTTCTAGATAGGGCATCTAAGGATGACTTGAGAATATTTTGGTCACCTTATTCGGTGTTGCCGAAACAAACTCTAATTATGTGATGGGTTATGTTTTATGGTTCTATTTTTGGTTTTCTATATACTATTGATCTAAAATTCTAATCGTATTAGTTTAGTTAATATATTTCATTGATGATGTGAGGACATGCTTGCTTAATTGGAAAATGATGATTTAGAGATCTCCTAAAAAATATGAATTCGCGTAGAAAATGATATCACAGTCCTAAGTATGGATGAATTGGTAACAAAATATTAAAAAATCATTAAAAGGACGAAAACAATAGGTCACTATTGATTATTTTGAGAGGGTGGACAACTTCTATTTTCTTATAGACCATTCCAATCGATTTTGACAAAAAAATGATAGAGCTTTTGCCATTTCCTAGCACTTCTATATGTCATTAAAACTTCACAATTGATATGTTTTTGGTTTTACTTATACTTAAATATGTCACTATTTCTATTGCATTAAATGATTATGTTTGGATCATATGTAATAGTGTCTCGAGACTATTTTGGTATTTACATTAACTTTTGTTTGGAGATCATCCTGCCTTAAATTTTCTGGTCTTCCGCCACTGGACGACAGGCATTACCACGTTCTCGCTTTGTAATTCCATTTTTACGAAATTCCTCTGGTATATTAATAATGAGTACAAAGAGTTCTAAAAGTGCTAAAAAATATAAATAGGTTTTTGGACCATCTAATGACGACTATAAACACTAGCATAAGCCGAAAGCGCGCTGGAGTCGTCACCCCTCCATCGTCGTGCTAAGACCCCAAAGAACCAGCGTACCGGATCAACAACCATCATCAAAGATGATAATCGTAGATCGAATAAGAATGAACTCAAAGGCCATCAACTAATATGAAAACGACTAGATCCGAAGAGAGCCGCAAAGCACACGACTCCATGCGCACTCCCTCGGCGCTAGGTGCACCACTAGAGCGAGGATAGGACAGAGATGATCTTATTCTAACTTCAGGAAGTAGACACCGCCTTAACATCCCGAAACGACACTGTAAATAGCCTAAATGAAGAACAAAAACCCTCCCACCAATGAGGGACCGTGATCCTCCACACCTCCAAGACCCCAAGACCACCGAATACGGAGCAGACCGTGGCATCGTTGAGGGGACAAAACCTTAGAAAGCCTGTCGATCGCCTATGTGCCTTCACGTACCGGTTCCAAACTGAGCCTTCGTTTCATCATTTTTTTGTTTGGAACATGAAAGGGTGCATAGCACCCAAATTACATTCAACTCAGAAGCATTCTAAATGGATTATTACAAAGCCCACTGACTGCAGCTGAGAAGTTGCAGCAATATAGGGACATGCCAAGTTGCTGTGAGGTGAGTTCCTACATGTACTGATAGGCTCCTATTAGACAGTTGAAAAGCCTGACGTGCACAAGAATGGGAAATCCCATTGATCTCTCTGCTAATGTGAAAGATTTTTGAGTGGAGAGGCTTTGAAAGCTTCTGAAATGGAATCACATGTCTTCGAGTCTCCCAAAGAACTGATGGTTTTCTCAGTCCCGGGGCTACCACTGCTCTAGCCAGATTGCAGTTGCCCGTGAAGAAAGTTGGAGCCTGAATATGCAAACTAGATGCAAACTGAACATAAAGTAGAAGGGTTTCAGCCTCCACTTGGGGAGGGGAATCAATTGAGTGAGCTTTAGCAAGAATGAAGACATCAACATCTCCTTCACGAGTTTGCACGTGAAAATATATTCATAATCCCACGGTGGTAGGACAACCCAAAACAGATCTTTTCCATGCAACATCTGAATAAAATTTTGGACATGTAATCACAAAATCAGATCACATGGACATACCTTGATTAGAAGAAGAGCGATTAATTGCATTTGAGTCGCTCTTGGGATTATGTGAAGTCCAAGGTTGGTCATCCATTTCCATGTCTTTTAGAAGAGCAACCATTCTACTGCAGATCTAATGAGGATGGGATTCTTTTGATCCAAAAATATCAATTTCTAGCTTTCCATAAGATCTATAGGAAAATGAAAATATCCTTAACATTATTAAGATGGGAATTAAGGTCAAGCAAGTTAGAAATTATTTGGGAAACCAGATTCACATTATGGACAAAAATATCAGTTCTGATGCTCCATGGGTCATGGAACTGGGCTGCTCGCACAAAAGAATAGGTGAAAAATAGATGAATATCATCTTTAGGAAGTCTACACCTGCAACAAAGCTTGTCAATATGTTTTGAATGCATGCCCCCCTTTACCCTACCACGAGTGATTTTATGAGGAGTCTCCAAGCAAAGGTTTTGATCCTAGGGACAATGTCTTTGAAGTCCCACACTTTATTGAGAATAGCCTTAGTTACTTTGTCAACAGGAGCTGGTTTTGGCATGCCATCTTCCTACAAAACCTGCAAATAGAGTTTGTATGTGGATTTTGAATTGCATTTTTCATCATAGGTAATTTTCCAACAAAGAATGTCATTGCCATCTTCTGATTGCAAAATATAGGTTGATTTTCTTGCATTTACTGTGGGTTGTGAAAAGAGAGATTTAATCAAGTTTTCAATCCACTCCTTGCAATCAGGCTTCCAAAGAACCTTAACTTTGGCTAGATAGATAAAACATATTGGTTGAATATAAGATCACCGTGCATTCTTATCCAGTTTGTACGCCAGGGTGTACTCCGTACTCTAGAGTGACACTTCCCCTTTAGATATATGATAAAAGGAGTGTTGCTACAGCAGGGAATGACTTTAAGGATAGACACCCAAACAGAATACTTTGTAACGTTAGACTTAGGCATCTAGATTGAGTTCTGCTAGAAATAACTGAATTTAACGATTTTGTGGAGATGACTATTTAGATTTTCTGCAGTCCTCCAAGTTGCTGAAAGAATGAGCCCATGGTTTACAGCCTACAAATTTCGAATACCAAGCCAACCTTCCCTTTTAGGCGCTCAAATATTTTTCCAAATAGTGATATAGAGAGGTTTTGTGCTAGGTTCAGAGTTAGTACCAGACCACCATAACTTTCTAATACTATCTGTGATCTTAGCAATAAACTTCCTAAAAACTGATATTGGACATGTAGTAAACATGGATGTAAGAAAATACTGAGTTAATTGACTCAACTCAATGTGCATGAGAAAGAGAGTTTGATTTGTAAGTGGAAAGCCTAGATCTAAATTTGTCAAGAATAAAATTGAAGGCCTTAGTGTCCTAGTTGAGTGAAGGTTCATCACTAAAAGGAACTGGGAAAATTGATCTAATTGCATTTGGATGGCTTGATCGACATACTTACTGAACACAATACCTAATTTTGACTAGTTACGTAATTGTCCTAAGGATTGATAGAAGGAGTTGATGATTTTCTTCATATGTTGAGTTGGGCTTCTGCGAAGTTGCTGAACCACAAATGAGAAGATCACCTCCAAAAAGGAGAGAGTGAATTGCAGGGCAATTTGGTCCAAGAACAATCCTAGTGATGGTGGAGCAAGTCATGATTCATGTAGGGATATGGATAACTCATTAATAGCTAGGACAAAAAGATAAGGATATAAAGGACATCCTTGTCTTATGATGGGTTTGTTACATGGAAAAATTCCTGCGAGATATGTGGAAGAAAACCTAGAGATATGATCTAAGAGAAGCTAGTAGCGAGGGAGATCTGATCTACTTACCCTCGAACTCACATAAATGTTTACGATCAAAGATCGTGGATGATGTAGTCCTACACGACGCCAGATCAAACCAATGAAGCACCGCACGGGCAGCACCTCTGTGGTATCCACACGTCCGTCTTGAGTTCCATTAGTAGGAAATCCCTTATAGCATTTTTTCTATTAGTTGTTGTATCGTTGTATTATGAATGATGTCCAATATTAATTATTGTATCCTATTGTTGAATGATGTCTAGTATTGTTGTATCCTGTTATTTGATATTGCTGCTATAATAAAGATTTTTAGTATTTTTTAAATTTCCAAATTACAGTTAATGGTGTTCAGGTAAGCACGAACGCCACTACAAGCTAACTTACTGGTGGTGTTCAGAAACACGCTACTAGTACCTAACTTAGTACTGGCGTTCAGGCAACATGCCACTACTAGTTGCTACCAGTGGCGTGAAGTTAGTGCGTGCGGGGTCAACGCCACTTACCTCATTTTCTGAACAGTACCACTAGGCCTTTTCTTACTAGTGTTTGTCTCCTACTCCTTGATCCCATAAGAGAGAGAGAAAAGCTCAGCAAGATTTCGGCAGCACAACGGCGTTGCTTGTTTATGGTAGAGAAAGCGTTAGGGCTTCACCGCACGCCTTTGCGGGGAGGAGGGATCTCCGGGAGAGGAGGCAGGCGGCGACCAGAGCAATGGGTGGTAGTGCCCCAGCCCCTCCCATCTCTTATATAGGCGTGGGAGGTAGTCACTTGGCTTGGCGCCCCTCCAAGATGGTGGACGGCGACATCCAAAGAGGGAGGGGAAACCCCCTTCTCTACACCTTAGGGTTTTCCTTCCCTATTCGCATGGGCCTAAGGAGGCTATGAACCCTGGCCCAATGAGGCTGGGGTACCCCCCCTTTTCATGCCCATGTGGCCCCACATCATAGGTGGGCCTTCATATGTTGGAAACTTATCTATAATTTTTGATGTTCCATGCTTGTTTTATATCTAATTTCTTATGTTTTATCCACACTTTGGAGTATTTTTATACATTTTCTGAAACTAACCTATTAACAAGATGCAATAGTGCTAGTTGCCTATTTTCTTCTGTTTTTGGTTCCAGAAAAGCCAGAAAATGAATATTCTCGGAATTGGACCGGACAAAAGCCAAAGTCGATATTTTACCGAAAGACTCATGGAGCCAAAAGACGAGACGAAGAGGGGCCAGGGGCTGGCCACACCATGTGGTGGCGCGGCTCTCCCTGACCGCGCCACCAGGTGGTGTGGGCCCCTGGTCCACCCTCTAACATCGCCCCTTTGCCTATAAGAAGCCTCCCGATGAGAAAACCCTGAAGAATCCAGCCTCTAGCCACGAAAAGTTCCGCAGCGCCACCGCCATCGAAGGGGAGATTCAGGGGACAGAAAGTCTTTGTTCCGGCACCCTGCCAGGACGGGGAAGTGCCCCCAGAGCCATCTCCATCGATCTCCACCACCATCTCTATTGTCGTTGCTGATTCCCATGATGATGAGGGAGTAGTTCTTTCTCGAGGCTAAGGGTTAAACCGGTAGCTATGTGTTCATCTCTCTCTCTATGCATGATCATATTATGATCATGAGCTTTGTAATCAAGTAGATCTACCTTGCTACTCAAGTTCTTTAATAGATCTCTGGCTCTCCCCACGTGTGTGAAAGTGATAGCGTGCACACCATGGTTGCACTTAGGCTAGAGATTACAAATACTTGTTATGAGTTATATTTGGAGTTGTATGTCTCTATAAAATTGTGGTGTTTGTTGGAACCATCTAGTACTCAAGTTGATAGTGAGGGATTATCTAGATGGGGAAAGCAAACTTTGAGGAGTGCTGTTATAGCCCTACCATGGATTAGGTCCAACCGGAGAGTAGTTTAGAGTAGTATCATAAAGAGAAGATATTTATATGAGAGTGTTCACTAGTGAAAGTATGATCCCTAGGCCTTGTTTCTAAGCATTGAAACATCATTTACAACTAGATATGTTACATGTTTGCTTGCTTCCATCTTTATTTCAGATTGCCTTTAGTCTCTTCCTACCCATCAAGCTCTTTTCTAGCACCATTACCACTTATAATTATCCATACCACTTGTATTTCACTATCTCTTCGCCGAACTAGTGCACCTATACACCTGACAAGTGTATTGGGTGTGTTGGGGATACAAAAGACTTCTTGTATCTTGATTGCAGGGTTGCTTGAGAGGGATACCTTCGACCACTTCCTCCTTGAGTTCAATAAATCTTGGGTAATCCACTTAAGGGAAACTTGCTGCTGTTCTACAAACCTTTGCACTTGGAGGCACAACAACTGTTTACAAGAATAGAAGTGCGTAGACATCAAGCTATTTTCTGGCACCGTTGCCGGGGAGGTAAGATAAAAGATACTCACATCTTCTGGCTACTAAGCTATCTTCTAGTACAGTTGCTGGTGTGTGAGTGCTCGAAGTTATTTCCTTTAGATTCTGAAATTATATCTTTTTGTTTCTTGTTTTTATTTTTACTTGTTAGGCTTAATGAAAAATAACAACAAAATTAGAGAGCTTTATAGTATTTATCTTGAGTTAGGACATGAAGTGTTTGAAGAGAAAATGAAAAATCTATGGAACTTTATTTGCATGCTAATAGTAATGTTACTAGGCAAATTTGCGCGGCAACATGCCACGCCCGTGTCACGGGACATCCGTGTATACGGAATGCTATGACGGTGATGTGAGTTCGGAAAGATCCGTAGATGCTTGTAAATTCACGTGATAAAGGAGCAGTTCATATATTATGACAGGGCTATACAGTAGATTACATGGTACCACCGGCATACTTTATATAAGAGATTCACTCCTTGTAGTAGTTTGAGAATGGACTTTATATAAGAGAAGCACTCCTTGTAGTTTGAGAATGGATGTCCACAACGGATAGTTCTAGGGTATCTGGCTTGATTATTGATACTGCAGCCACAACAGAATTCTTGAGTTGATCTCTCACATGTACCTAGCCCTACAATTTAGTAGTCAGCTTGTATTGTGTGCATACGAATAAAAGTTCCCAAGTTGAGTTTGTATACATAGGCTTACCATAATAGTACCTAGATAGAAAGTGTTCCATCTAGGATACGATCAGCATGAATAATTACATCAACTATTTAATATTTGCACTTATTATCTGGAGCAATCTGTGAAAGATGCCAGTACTTGTAAGCTATAATCATATCGCCAAAATCCGAGGTGTTGTAATTTGTCGGGGCCATGTGTTTTCATAGAGGCAAATGGAGCCGGTAAATATTCAATAACTGGAACTGAATTTAAGTTGCAGGGTAAGCCAATTATTTTGAGTTGGACAACTTGAGTAATAACACAACCAACAGAGCCAGATTCAGCTATCCATCGTATTAATGTATCCTCCTCACTGATAACCGAGTCTTCAAATGAAACATATATCATTTTGTGCAATGACATGAAGGGGTGATCTGAAAAAAAATATAATAGAAATGCATTGCCATTTAATGTAAGTCCATCCCAAGACATGCCTACTGCCAATTTTTTCGCAATCTTTAGATGAGACATGTAGCATCTTGTGCAATGGCATGAAGAGGCAATCCTGATCAAAATATAACAGTCAAGCAAGAAAATTAACTTATGTACTTGTATGATTTTTTGTTTGTAGAGAATATATAAATGCTTCGGCAACAACATTAGAGAGAGGTATTTATGACACATGAAGTTAATATGAGCTCATGGGTCATAAAAATAGGCATTAGCACTAATCACCCAAATAAATAAAGAACATCATTTCTAGTTCACAGAGACACGGTACAACATAGGGTGAGTAAGAAAGCTTAAGATCATTAACCCTTAAAAACAGCACACTTTCCATGCCAATACTCCATAAAAATCATATACTCCAAGCTTAAGAAATTCTCCCTATAACCAGAAATAGGTATATGATGCTCAACATCAATGCAACATGACCATGCATTCTAATGAAGTATGAAAGCTAGTTAACATCTGCCCACCATGTAATAAGCTACAATGCATATACCATTTACTATTTAGCCTCTGACAATATGATGCACCACTCGTTTATATACTGCCATGTGTGGGCAACTACCAAAATAATTCTTAATAAAAATCTTCCATTATGAGCTATCAACAAAAACATTGCCTATGGTTTAGTAGAAACGAAAACCTCAATTTTGTTTTCCTTTATAGACCAACTATCTTTAGTCCATAATATATGCATATAAACTGAGCTATAGTAGAAACGAAAACCTCAATTTTGTTTTCCTTTATAGACCAACTATCTTTAGTCCATAATATATTCATATAAACTGCTTCGGACGAATAGAAGGTTTCTAGTTCTATGTTCAGCAACACTTCTTTCGCATGTATCAAATAAGTATCACTGCATTTTCATATGAATGATGATGTGTTTCCTATAGCCCGAAATAGGCACATGATGCTTAGCATCAATACAGCCAGATCATGCATGCTAATAAACTATGACAGCTAGTTAATATATGGCCACCATGTAGTAAGCTCACTATTCAATCAAGATGAATCAGCCAATTTCACACAATATCATCAGATGCAACCAGGAAACAACAAATCATGGCACATACCTTTAGAACACAATCTGACTACGTACTGCTCATGCTCTTCCTTTTATCAACAGCATGGCCTGGTGGTTTCATACATGGCAGGCACTATCATCCCCAATGAAAGATTGTCAATGTAGTTTCAGTTATTTTTATAACAGACCTATACCATGACCTGTTAAGCAATATATTTCTAGAAGCACTCACCTCATCGTAATGAAGAAGAAACAATGAAAATATCTGATACATTTTTACTCCAAGTGTTTGAGATATTCAGACCAACGAAGGAAGCCAAATTGTACTCCAAATAAAAAAATTATAGACGTCAATGGATGAGCAATTACGAAAGACTCCTGAATTAAAAGTTCTTCAATCTGAAAATAGTCATAAGGTTTACTAAATAAGATGTAGTTTACATTCGAATAGACTAATGTTACTAAAACGAAAATCGTGTACCTGGCGGAGTTACACTGAATCTTATAATATCTATATAGAGACTTATGAGAACTTATGCAGGATAGACTGCAAACGGTAAGCCTACAAAGACATTTCATAGCAAACCTCGTATGCGCATGTGAGATAAGGCAAGAAAAATAATCGTAATAGTTTTGGATTGAAACATCCTTTCATTAGTTTGTATCATTGTTCTGATGTTACACTTCCAACCCAAATATCTTGTAGATCTCTGCAATGCTGCAAGTACTGAAAAAGGTAAACCCGACCATTAATCAGCAGTATCGCAGCCCTTCATCATAGGCTTCAAACAGGAATGATGAAAAATAGGGAATTACTTATAGTGACTACGGAGACTCTAACTGATAAGTAACCTGCTGATACAACCATGCAAACTAACATCCAAAGAGTGTTCGGAATCAACCGAATCTGGAAAAGAGGCCTCCGCAATGAGTTTGTGCATATATTCATTAAACATATAATGGAAATATTTAGCATCTCAGTATTTCAGCTCGTTGGTTCTGCTGCTTGTGATCGAGGACGAACAAACCTGCTGTGAGGATTTATTCAACCATTCAAACCATAAAATTCACGGCAACAACGCCCTGAATAACAGAGAGGTGGACTTGTATGCTGAAGCAACACGGAACACCGCTAGATAGCCTAGCCGAGCATGGCTTGGTCATCGTCCTGATGGTGCATGTTCGTCCTTGAGAGCCCCGGGCAGATCGGCCGTCAAGGCCTGGGGGGATGAGGAGCAACCCTGAGGGAGACGGATCACGAGAGATGCGAATTCGGGCGAAGGCGATCCCTCACAGGGCATGAGGATGGTGGAGCCGAGAAGAGCAGATGGCCGTCTTGGTCGTCTGGGAGGCGGTGGGGCGCTTTCCAAGTCGTGGAGCACACACATGGCAGACCAGCCGGTGATTGGGGAGCCACCGTCGAGGTGAGTAGCTACGCCGAGGATCCGTACTCCGGAGCATCTCGCCGCGAGGAGGACCCCATCTTTCCCAGCGGTTGTGCGCCTTGCCCACGGCCGCAACGCCAGAGTAGGACCTGACCCATGAGCCGCGGCATAGCCGGCTGGCCAGGGGGAGCTAGCAGCAAGGGAGAACTCCAGCGGGGTCGGGGACCGCTGTCCAGGCGGCAGGAAGTGGGGCGACCGTAACACCGGAGAGGATCCAACCCACAACACGACCGTTGGGCAGGGGAGATGACTGGAAGGGAGAGCTCCAGCACAGAAGTGGCATAGGCAGGAAGCGGCGACATGTGAGGCGTCGGGGCCGGGGAAGGAACATCTAGGGAGAAGATAATGCGCACCTCAACCTTCCACAAACGCCGCAACCGCTTAGAGAGATATCGCACAAAAAATAGACAAAAATAAACCAAATCAGGGAAAAAACAGTTACTGTAAATGCGCCAGATCTACAGTAAAATCGCTTGGCTGCCCTAAGCGAGCGCTGAAGTGTTTCACTTTCATATATGTAGTAATTAGTATGAATTATTTGAACACTATTATTGCTAATTCTATGGATAAGTCTAAGCTTGGAGAAGCTGGTTTTGATGAGTATGATATTTTTAGTCCCCCAAGCACGGAGGAGAAAATTTACTTTGATGATACTATGCCTCCAGTATATGATGATTACAATGATGAATATGATATTTTCAGTCCACCTACTATTGAGGAGAAAATTAATTATGATTACAATATGCCTCATATATTTGATGATTATGGTTATGAGAATAATAATGATAGCTATTTTGTTGAATTTGCTCCCACTACGATTAATAAGAATGACTATGCTTATAGGGAGAGTAATAATTATTTTATGCATGTGACACATGATAAGAATGTTTTATGTGATATTTATATTGTTAATTTTATTCATGATGCTACTAAAAGTTATTATGAGAGAGGGAAACATGGTTTTATGTATCTCAACAATATTAAGTTCCCCTCTTTATGTTGAAAGTCTTGAAGTTGCACTTGTTTTGATTTACTATGCTTGTTGCTTTGTGCTTTCATGACTTGTTTATTTACAAGATTATTTTTTATTGGAAGTGGGTTAGACTTAAATGTGCTTTAAATTTGCTTCTTGATGCTCTCTTTTACTTCAATTCATATTTCTTATGTGAGCATCTTCTCAAACTATCATGCCTAACTTAAAGGTGTTCAAAGAAAAATACTTCTTGGGAGATAACCCAATAGTTTTCTTTTGTCTTGGAAGCTATTACTTTTGTAATAACCTCTCCTTATCCTTTTTTATTTGATTTTTTTGCCAAGAATAATCTCTAATGAGAGAGAATTAAAATTTGGGGAAGTGCTGTCCCGAAACAGATTTTTTGTGCTTCACTGTAAAGATTCGTGAAAGATCTCTGTATGTCGGATTGAGCCGTAAGTTTCTGAATAAATCCCCCAGGTTGTTAGCTAACTTTCGTTAGCTCAACACTTTTCGATTTGAGCAACATAAGGTCTTCGAAAAAATAGGTTTTCACCTGTTGGTTTGTTTTGACAGATTTCTGCCATTATTTGCATTTGCCTCTTTATCGATTTCTTTTTGGGTTCTTTTTGGTGAATTGAGCTTTTTGAGGGAATTGCTACAGTAGCTTGTGTTTTTAATGAAAGTTTTTATGTTTTAAAACTGAACCCCAAAGGTTTATTATCTTTTGAATGCACTAATATTGCTAATGAAGATTGTGTGAAATTTTGTATGAAGGAAATTTTCAGGTGTAGGGAAAGAATGATGTAATGAGATGAAGTATGGACAAAAGCTCAAGCTTGGGGATACCACCCGTGTCACCCCAATAAATATTCAAGAATTACAAGCGTCAAAGCTTGGGGATGCCCAAGGCATCCCCTTCTTCATCAATAAAAATCCCAGGTCTTTCTAGACATTTCGTTTTTATTGTTTCATGCATTGTTGTGTTGTTCTTGGAGCGTCTTTGTTTTTTTTAGTTTTTTTCTTTGGTTACTGCAGTTAGTTGGTTGGATCCCAACACTTCTTTTGGAAAGAGACACACTCTGCTTTCATTGTTTAGAACACTCTACTTTTCATTCTTATTGTTTTGCGAGTGTTCTCTTTTGCTAACACTATGTTTAGCCTTAGTTTTCTTGTGCTTTCAGCTTAGAACTTTTTAGTTCTTCTTTTTGGATTTGTGAGACAAGCTCACTAATCTTTATTTATTATTATCTTTGTGGGTTCTTTCAAATAAGTCGATTGGTGTTGGAAGAGAGTACAAAGCTTCATGCTTTAGTGGTACAAAAGGGAGCTTGTTTTGACTGTGGCTTAGACTTTATCGTGTCATCCTTGATATTGATTTGGCTTTATGCTTAGTGATTATTGCTGTAGCATGACTTGTTACAAACAATTGAGATTGCTTAATGTGCCTTGAAAGAATCATGCGTTGTTTTAGCATATTAAAAGCATAATATTGTGGTATTCTCCTTTAAATGCTTTATTTGGGTTGACTTGGCACATGCTCACACCATGGTAAGACTACCAAGTCACCATAGCCTCTATGATCATTTAGTTTTTGACTTGTAGTATCACTTTATGCTTTAATTAATGATGTTTTGTCGCTTTGCGTGATTATGGCCATTATTGCTCTCTTAGTTGGTCGCTCCAAGTCTTTTGCTAGCCTTCATACCAAGTATGAGTTCCACTCATGCATCCAAATCCAAATAAAACCAAGTTATTCCAAAGAGTCCACCATACCTACCTATTAGCATTTGCTATTCCAAGTATATTAATGATTTTATCTACCTTCCGAATTAAACTTGTTATGTGAAAATTAGTGATTAAAGCTCTCACGAACTTGATATCACACTTTACTTTCTTGCACTTAATAATCTTGAACCATTGCATCCATCTTTGTTGCGTATATGCTTACGCTTTATAAGTTGAAGTTAGCAGAACCATGAATCATGGGGAACGCTTTCAACATTGCACTTATTATTCCGTTGATATCATGATTCTTTTGCTTATGGATCCCGACGGTGTGAAATAAAAGGGGAACTTGTAAGATCATAGAGGTTGTATGTGTGTTAGAGAAACTCCTGGGCCGCTAGCCTAAGCCATGCCTAATCATGGTGGAAACTTGCAGCATAACCATAATGAGCATTCTATGAAGCATCCTCAATAAAAACCTATGCAAATAGCAAATAAAAAGATCGATGAGATGCTCATTGTCGGTTGCCTTGTCATTTTGATATGGGATAGCTCATGTGTCATGGGGCAAGGGGTACCCTTTTGGCGGTTCTCTATGATACATATGTATTTACAATGACAAGAGCTTACTTGTGACTCAAGTTGAGTAGCACGAGGTTCGGTACTCGTAAGCAAGGGGCATGAGATTTCAACTTATAACTTGTCAAGCATATCCTCTTAGTTGTGTCAGTTTAACCTTAATCACCTAAAGATGCTTATGATAGGGACAATGAGAGCTAAAAGCTAATAAGTACCATAATTTTTGGAAGCTCTTATGAGACTTGAATCCCGGCTTTCTTCTATGAAGGCCTTTCTTTTACTTTTATGTTGAGTCTCCATCTTCTATATTTATGCACCTATTGAGAGAGCATAGTGGTCATTCTTAGTTTAATGTGCATTATCCCAAGACTTGTTGATTGATTCATAACTATGATATTGCTATATATTCTTAGTTTAATGTGCATTGTCATCCTTAAACTATTTGTATCTAGTCACCCTTATGAACTTTGAAGGTGTCCTATGCATTTATGTTTTGCTACACTATGAGGGACAAGTTGAATACCATTATCATTATGTTTTCTATATGTGAAACAAAAAAACATCTTGCAAAGCATTGTTATTTATGAATCTTTTGTTTATACCTTTTCATGCTACAACATAGTTGCTATGCCTTATTGTTAGAACTATATCTTTCATGCCATGTTAAAGTACTATGATCCCAGCTATCAATGTTTTACAAATACCTTGATCAAGAGTATGATGGTGCATGTTACCTCAAAAATTATTCTTTCTTTTTATCACTTACCTACTCGAGGGCGAGCAGGAGTTAAGCTTGGGGATGTTAATACATTGGAAAACGTATCTATAATTTTTGATGTTCCATGCTTGTTTTATATCTACTTTCTTATGTTTTGTCCACACTTTGGAGTATTTTTACACATTTTTTGGAACTAACCTATTAACAAGATGCCACAGTGCCAGTTGCCTGTTTTCTTCTGTTTTTGGTTCCATAAAAGCCAGAAAATGAATATTCTCGGAATTGGACCAGGCAAAAGCCAAAGTAGATATTTTACCGGAAGACTCACGGAGCCAGAAGACGAGACGGAGAGGGGCTAGGGACTGGCCACACCATGTGGTGGCGCGGGTCCCCCTAGCCACGCCACCTGGTGGTGTGGGCCCCTGGTCCACCCTCTGACATCGCCCCTTCGCCTATAAGAAGCCTCCCGATGAGAAAACCCTAAAGAATCTAGCCTCCAGCCACGGAAAGTTCCGGAGCGCCGCCGCCACTGAAGGGGAGATTCGGGGGACAGAAAGACTCTGTTCCGGCACCCTGCCGGGACGGAGAAGTGCCCCCGGAGCCATCTCCATCGATCTCCACCACCATATCCATTGCCGTTGCTGATTCCCATGATGATGAGGGAGTAGTTCTTCCTCGAGGCTAAGGGCTCTACCGGTAGCGAGGTGTTCATCTCTCTCCCTATGCATGATCATATTGTGATCATGAGCTTTGTAATCAAGTAGATCTACCTTGACACTTGATACATTGCATACGTATCCATAATTTTTGATGTTCCATGTTTGGTTTTATCTACTTTCTTATGTTTTGTTCACACTTTGGAGTACTTTCTATACACTTTCTTGGACTAACCTATTAACAAGAGCCACAGTGCCAGCTGCCTGTTTTCTGCTGTTTTTGGTTCTAGGAAAGTTAGAAAATGAATATTCTCGGAATTGGACGGGACAAAAGCCAAAGTCAGTTTTTCACCGAGGGACACACGGAGCCAAAATACGAGACGGAGAGGGGCCACGGGGCCGCCACACCACCTGGCCGCGTGGCCAAGCCTGGCCTACGCCAGGGGGTGGTCTGGCCGCCTCGGGAACCCCCTCAGCCTCCCCTTTCGCCTATAAGATGCCTCCGATACAGAAACCCTAAGTACCCGATCAAAATTCCACGAAAGAGTCTGTATCCGCCGTCATCTCCATCCCTAGATCGGGAGGGATCTGAAGCTCTTCCCAGCACCCTGCCAGAGGGGAGAATTCACCCTCGAGGCCTTCTTCATCACCATGCAAGCCTCCGGTGTGATGCGTGAGTAGTTCATCCTTGGACTACGGGTCCATGTAGTAGCTATATGGTTGGTTCTTCTCCTTTGTGCTATCATATTTAGATCTTGTGAGCTCCGTTCATGATCAAGATCATCTATTTGTAATTCTACATGTTGTGTTTGCGGGGATTCAATGGATATTGAGATGCTATTTCAGATTGATTATTGATTGTATCATGTCTTTGTTATTTGTGATCTTGCATGATTTTCGTTGTTAGTAGCTATCTTGGCCAAGTAGATGCTAACAACTCCAAGAGTTAGTATTTATGCTCGATAGTGGGTTCATGCCTCTAGTAATCTGGGGAAGTGACAGAAATCTCTAAGGTACTAGATGTGCTGTTGCTACTAGGGAGAAAACAACAATCCTTTGTTCATAGAACAATCGTATTGCTTACTTTACACGCAATGCGTAATGCAATTATCTGTTGCTTGTAACTTAATACCAGAGGGGTTCAGATGATAACCTGAAGGTGGATTATTAGTCATAGATATAGTTGGATTACGGTCTATGTATAATGTTGTAATTCCCAATCAAATCTCAAAGGAGTTAAGATGACTAGTATATGCATGTATTGGTTTCTTGATGTTTGTCAATTGCCCCGCTGTAATTTGTTCACCCAACATGTTATCTATCTTAAGGAGAACCACCACTAGTGAACTATGGACCCCGGTCCTTTCTTTTATCATCAATTTACAACTGTTTGCTGCTTTCTGTTTACTTTCTGCAAACTATTACTTTCTTCCACACAATACGTTTAATCCTTTGTTTTCAGCAAAACTGGTGAGATTAACAACTTCACTGTAAGTTGGGGGAAAAGTTGTGTGGTTGTGTTGTGCAGGTTTCCACGTTGCTGCTGGCGCCGGTAGTGCGCCTTGCCAAAGTCCAGCCAACAACACCTTGGAGGTGTTTCCTTGCTCCTACTGGATTGATAACCTTGGTTTTATAACTGAGGGAAAAGTTACTGTTGTGCTCATCATACCTTCCTCTTGGGTTCCTCAACGAGCTCGTTAATACACGAGTCAGCAAGTATATTTTCTGGCGCCCTTGCTGAGGAGTAAAGGACATCTTCACAAGGGGAGTCCCTCAGAACCAATCTCTTTACTTTGTTGTATTTGTTTTGCTTAGTTTACTTTTGCTTTGTTTGATTGTTTCTTTATCAAAAACGCAAAAAAATAGTTTTACTACTTTGCTTTATTTACTGAAAACACACAAAAATTACTACTCTTGAAAACACTAAGTTGTGTGACTTCACTAGCACCAATAACAATGATTTCATGTGCACACCTATTGCTCCACCGGTTCCTGAAGCTACTTTCTTTGAAATTAAACCTGCTTTACTCAATCTTGTTATGAGAGAACAATTTTCTGGAATTGGTACTGAAGATGATGCTGCTCATCTAAATAACTTTGTTGAACTTTGTGAGATTCAAAAGCATAGGGATATAGATGGAGATATTATTAAGCTTAAATTGTTTCCTTTCTCTTTGAGAGGAAAATCTAAAGAATGGTTGAATTCCTTAACTAGAAATAGTATTGATTCTTGGACTAAATGCAAAGATGCTTTCATTGGAAAATACTATCCTCCTGCTAAGATTATATCTATGAGAAGTGAAATAATGAAGTTTAAACAATCTGATAATGAAAATGTTGCTCAAGCTTGGGAAAGAATGAAATCTTTGGTAAAGAATTGTCCCACTCATGGACTAACTGCTTGGATGATTATCCAAACCTTTTATGCAAGATTGAACTATTCTTTAATAAATCTACTGGATTCTGATGCTGGAGGTACCTTTATGACCATTACTTTGGGTGCTGCAACAAAGCTTCTGGATAATATGATGGTTAACTATTCTGAATGGCACACTGAGAGAGCTCCACAAAGTAAGAAGGTAAATTCTGTTGAAGAAACCTCCTCCTTGAGTGATAAAATTGATGTTATTATGTCTATGCTTGTTCCCTTAGCCTCTTCGGTTGCTCAAGAAGAGCAAGTTGATGTGAACTTTATAAGAAATAACAATTTTAGCAACAATGCCTATAGGAAATATTTTGGTAATAATAACTATATGCCATATCCTCCCAATAATGGTAATGCTTTTGGAAATTCCTACAACAATAATAGGAGTGCTCCCTCTGAACTTGAAGTTATGCTTAAAGATTTTATTAGTAAACAAACTGCTTTCAATAAAACTATAGAGGAAAAACTCTCTAATGCTGAAATATAGCATCATTGGCTGAAGCACAATCTTCTTTGAATAAAATGGCTGCTAAACCTGAAACTATTGATAATCCCTTTGCTGCTATTAATGCCATACAAGTTAGAATTGATAAAAATGTTAGACTATTAGCTGAATTGGATGCTAAGTGGGAAAGAGAAGATGAAATTGCTAGAAACATTAGTGTTTCTACTATCACTACCACTAGTGTTGAGGCTAGTAATATCTCTACTACTTTAGATGATAATTATGATTTTGATCTTGATGGTTGCAATATCTCTGAAGTTATTAAGTTCCTACAAAAGCTTGCTAAAATTCCTAATGCTAGTGCTATGAATATGGCTTTTACAAAACACATTACTGATGATCTCATAAAGATTAAAGAAGAAAAGATGAAACATAAAGCTTCTATTCCTATAAAACAAGAAGATGGTTGGGAACCCATCATTAATATGAAAGTGAATGATTTTGATTGCAAAGCTTTATGTGATCTTGATAGTAGTGTTTCTCTTATGTCTAGAAGGATTTATGATATGCTTGATTTGCCACAATTGGAAGATTGTTATTTGAATGTCCCACTTGATGATAATGCTAAAAAGAAACTCATGGGGAGTATTAATGATGTTCTTATGATGGTTATAAATGCCTATGTCCCCGTTGATTTCTATGTTTTGGATGTTGAATGCAATGCTTCTTGTCCTATTACTTTGCGAAGACCTTTTCTTAGAACTGTTGGTGCCATTATTGATATGAAAGAAGGCACCATTAAATATCAACTCCCACACAAGAAAGGTATAGAACACTTCCCTAATAAGAGAGAGAATATTTCTTTTGCCTCTCCTATGAAAACAAAATTTGCTCTTAATGCTTCTTCATTTGAGAACACTTGATTCTTTTTCTTGCTTCTTATGCCTAGCTTAAAGGCGTTAAAGAAAAGTACTTATTGGGAGATAACCCAAAAGTCTTAGATGAGTCTTGGAAGTTATTACCTTAGTAATAACCTCTCCCTATCCTTTTTATTTGCTTTTTGTGCCAAGAGTAACCTCTAATGAGAGAGAAGTAATGATTGGGAAAGTTGTTGTCCCGAAACAGATTTCTGTGCTTCACCGTAAAAATTCGTGTAAAATCTCTGTATATCCTTTTGAGGCGTGAATTTTTGTGTTTCTGCCCCAGGTTGTTATCTAACTTTCGTTAGTTTAACACTTTTTGAGTTGACCAACAGAAGGTCTTCTAAAAAAATTGTCTTTACCTGCTGGTCTGTTTTGACAAATTTCTGTTATTATTTGCATTTGCTTCTTGTTGGTTCCTTTTTGAGTTCTTTTGGGGAATTGAGATTTTTTAGGGAAGTGCTAAAGTAGCTAGTGTTTTAATGGAAGTTTTATTGGAGTTAGAACTGAACCTAAAGACTTATCATCTTGAGTGCACTAATGTTGCTAATAAAGATTGTGTGAAGTTTTGTATGAAGGAAAAATTTCAGGTGTATGGAATGAATGAGTAATGAGATAAAGGATGGACTAAAGCTCAAGCATGGGGATGCCACGCGTGTCACCCCAAGAAATATTCAAGAAGTACAAGCGTGAAAGCGTGAAAGATTTCTGTGCTTCGCCGTAAAAATTCGTGTAAAATCTCTGTATGTCGTTTTGAGGTGTGAATTTTTGTACTTCTGCCCCAGGTTGTTATCTAACGTTCGTTAGTTCAACACTTTTTTATTTGAGCAACAGAAGGTCTTCGAAAAAAATTATTTTTACCTGCTGGTCTGTTTTGACAGATTTCTGCCATTATTTGCATTTGCTTCTTGTTGGTTCCTTTTTTAGTTATTTTGGGGAATTGAGCTTTTTGAGGGAAGTGCTTCAGTAGCTTGTGTTTTAATGGAAGTTTTATTGGTGTTTAAACTGAACCTAAAGACTTATTACCTTGAGTGCACTAATGTTGCTAATAAAGATTGTGTGAAGTTTTGTATGAAGGAAAATTTTCAGGTGAATAGAGAGAATGATGTAATGAGATGAATAATGGACTAAAAATCAAGCTTGGGGATGCCACCCCATGTCACCCCAAGAAATATTCAAGAGGTACAAGCGTCAAATCTTGGGGATACCCAAGGCATCCCCTTCTTCATCAATAAAAATCCCAGGTTCCTTCCAAACACCTCATTTTTATTGTTTCATGCATAGTTGTGTTGTTCTTGGAGCGTCTTTGTTTTTTGTTTTTGGTTTTCGTTTGCTTGGTTTTCTTAGTTTGCTGAATAAATTGGTTGTAACCTCTCTTTCATGCATTGGTTTTCAAATAGTTTGGTTTGGATTGGAAAAGAGTAGGAAAGTTCATGCTTAAGTGGTAAAAGGAGTTTGTTTTTGACTGTGGCCTATGATTTGTCATGCCATGCTAGATATTGTTTTGGCTTGATGCTTAGTGATCTTTGATGTAGCATGACTTGATATAAACAATTGAGATTGCTTAATGTGCCTTTGAAAGAATCATGCGTTGTTTTAGCAGATTAAAGCATAGTATTGTGGTATTCTCCTTTGATGCCTTATTTGGGTTGACTTGGCGCATGCTCACACCATGTTATGACTATCCCAAGTCACTATAGCCTTTATGATACTTTAGTTTTCGACTTGTAGTATCACTTTAAGTTTTGATTAATGATGTTTTATCGCTCTGCATGATTATGGCCATTATTGCTCTCTTAGTTGGTCGCTCTCAATCTTTTGCTAGCCTCCATAACCAAGTATGAGTTCCACTCATGCATCGAACTCCTAAAACCAAGTTATTCCAAAGATTCCACCATACCTACCTATTAGCATTTTCTATTCCAAGTATATTCATGTTTTTATCTACCTTTCGAATTAAACTTGTTATGTGAAAATTAGTGATTAAAGCTCTCACGAACTTGATGGCACACTTTACTTTCTTGCACTTAATAAACTTGAATCATTGTGTCCATCTTTGTTGCGTATATGCTTGCGCTTTATAAGTTGAAGTTAGCAGAACCATGTATCATGGGGAACGCTTTCAACATTGCACTTGTACATTGTACGTAGTTGATATCATGTTCTTTTGCTTATGGATCCCGGCGGTGTGAAATAAAAGGGGAACTTGTAAGATCATGGAGTTTGTATTTGTGTTAGAGAAATGCCTGGGCCACTAGCCTAAGCCATGCCTAATTATGGTGGATACTTGCAGCATAACTATAATGAGCACTCTATGAAGCATGCTCAATAAAAACCTATGCAAATATCAAATAAAAAGATCGCTGAGATGCTCATTGTCTGCTTGCCTTGTCATTTTGATTATGGGATAGCTCATGTATCATGTGCAAGGGGTACCCTGTTGGCGGTTCTCTATGATACATATGTACTTATAATGACAAGAGCTTACTTGTGACTAAATTTGAGTAGCATGAGGTTCGGTCTTCGTAAGTAAGGAGCATGAGATTTTAGCTTATAACTTGTCAAGCATATCCTCTTAGTTGTGTCACTTTAACCTTAATCACCTAAATATGCTTATGATAGGGTCAATGAGAGCTGAAAGCTAATAAGTACCATACTTTTTGAAAGCTCTTTATGAAACTTGAACCCCTACTTCCTTCTATGAAGGCCTTTCTTTTACTTTTATGTTGAGTCTCCACCTTCTATCTTTATGCATCTACTTTGAGAGCATAGTGGCCATTCTTAGTTCTATGTGCATTGTCCCAAGACTTGTTGATTGATGCATAGCTTTGATATTGCTTGTTTTAAACTATTTGTATCTAGTCACTCTTATGAACTTTGAAGGTGTCCTATGCATTTATGTTTGCTACTCTATGAGGGACAAGCTGAATGCCACTATACTATGTTTTCTTTATGTGAAACAAACAAACGTCTTGCAAAGCATTGTTATTCATGAATCTTTTGTTTGTGCCTTTTCATGTTGCAACATAGTTGCTATGTCTTATTGTTAGAACTTTATCTTTCATGCTATATTGAAGTACTATGATCCCAGCTATCAATGTTTTACAAATACTTTGATCAAGTTTATGATGGTGCATGTCACCTCAAAAATTATTCTTTCTTTTTATCACTTACCTACTCAAGGACGAGCAGGAGTTAAGCTTGGGGATGTTGATACGTTGCTAACATATCCATAATTTTTGATGTTCCATGCTTGGTTTTATCTACTTTCTTATGTTTTGTCCACACTTTGGAGTACTTTCTATACGCTTTCTTGAACTAACCTATTAACAAGAGCCACGGTGCTAGCTGCCTGTTTTCTGCTGTTTTTGGTTCTAGGAAAGTCAGAAAATGAATATTCTCGGAATTGGACAGGACAAAAGCCAAAGTTGTTATTTTCCCGGAAGACTCACGGAGCCAGAAGGAGAGTCGGAGAGGGGCCACAGGGTGGCCACACCACCCCTAGGCACGGGTCCCCCTTGGCTGTGCCAGGGCATGGTTGACGTGGGAGCTTCTTCTTCTTCAGTACCCGGCAACGGCGCCAGAAAATAGCTTGATGTCTACGCACTTTTATTCTTATAGACAGTTGTTGGGCCTCCAAGTGCAGTGGTTTGTAGAACAACAGCAAGTTTTCCCTTAAGTGGATCACCCAAGGTTTATCGAACTCAGGGAGGAAGTGGTCAAAGGTATCCCCTCTCAAGCAACCCTGCAATCAAGATACAAGCAGTCTCTTGTGTCCCCAACACACCCAATACACTTATCAGGTGTATAGGTGCACTAGTTCGGCGAAGAGATAGTGAAATACAAGTGGTATAGATAATTATAAGTGGTAATGGTGATATAAAATATCTTGAAGGCGTGGAAAAGACTAAAGTAAAACTCAAATAAAGATGGAAGCAAGCAAACATGTAATAGATCTAATACAAACGGTGTTTCAATGTTTAGAAACAAGGCCTAGGGATCATACTTTCTCTAGTGAACACTCTCATATAAATATCATCTCTTTATGATACTACTTTGAACTACTCTCCGGTTGGACACTCTAATCCATGGTAGGGCTATAACATCACACCTCAAAGTAAGCCTTTCCCATCTAGAAAATCCCACACTATCACCTTGAGCTCTAGATGGTTCAAACAAACACCACAATTTCATAGAAACATCCAACTCCAAATATAACTCATAACAAGTATTTGAAATCTCTAGCCTAAGTGCCACCATGGTGTGCACACTATCAACTTCACACACATGGGGAGAACAGAGATCTATTAAAGCGCTTGAGTAGCAAAGTAGATCTACTTGATTACAAAGCTCATGATCACAGTATGATCATGCATAGAGAAAGAGATGAACACATAGCTACCGGTAGAACCCTTAGCCTTGAGAGAGAACTACTCCCTCTTCATCATGGGAATCAGCAATGGTGATGGAGATGGCGGTGGAGATTGATGGAGATGGCTCCGGGGGCACTTCCCCGTCCCGACAGGGTGCCAGAACAGAGACTTTCAGTCCCCCGAATCTCCCCTTTGGTGGGGGCGGCGCTGCGGAACTTTTCGTGGATTTTTGATTGACGATCTAGGGTTTTTGCCTCGGGGGAGATATATAGGTGAAAGAGGCAAGGTCGGTGGGCGGCCAGGGGGGCCACACCATGCCCTGGCGCAGCCAAGGGGGACCCGTGCCTAGGGGTGGTGTGGCCACCCTGTGGCCCCTCTCCGACTCTCCTTCTGGCTCCGTGAGTCTTCCGGGAAAATAACAACTTTGGAATTTGTCCGGTCCAATTCCGAGAATATTCATTTTCTGATTTTCCTGGAACCAAAAACAGCAGAAAATAGGCAACTGACACTGCGGCATCTTGTTAATAGGTTAGTCCAAGAAATCATATGAAAAGTACTCCAAAGTGTGGACAAAACATAAGAAAGTAGATAAATCCAAGCATGAAACATCAAAAATTATAGATACGTTAGCAACGTATCAACATCCCCAAGCTTAACTCCCGCTCGTCCTCGAGTAGGTAAGTGATAAAAAGAAAGAATAATTTTTTAGGTGACATGCACCATCATAAACTTGATCAAAGTATTTGTAAAACATTCAAAGCTGGGATCATAGTACTTCAATCTTAACATGAAAGACAAAGTTCTAGCAATAAGACAAAGAAACTATGATGCAACATGAAAAGGCACAAACAAAAGATTCATGAATAACAATGATTTGCAAGACGTTTGTTTGTTTCATATAAGGAAAACATAGTATAATAGTATTCAACTTGTCCCTCATAGAGTAGTAAATATAAATGCATAGGACACCTTCAAAGTTCATAAGAGTGACCAGATACAAATAGTTTAAAACAAGCAATATCAAGTTATGCATATATCAACTAGTCTTGGGACAATGCACATAGAACTAAGAATGGCCACTATGCTCTCAAAGTAGGTGCATAAAGGTAGAAGGTGGAGACTCAATATAATGGTGGAAGAAATGCCTTCATAGAAGGAAGCAGAGATTCAAGTTTCATAAAGAGGTTCCAAAAATTATGGTACTAAATAGCTTTCAGCTCTCACTGCCCCTATCATAAGCATCTTGAAGTGATTAAGGTTAAAGTGAACAAACTATGGTGTACATGCTTGACAAAGTATAAGTTAGAAATCTCATGTCCCTTGAATACGAGGGCCACTCCTCATGCTACTCAAGTTTAGTCACCGGTAAGTTCTTGTCATCGTAAGTACATGTGTATCATAGAGAACTGCCAACGGGGTACCCCTTGCCGATGATACAGAAGAATCCCCATATCAAAATGACAAGGCAAGTAGACAACGAGCATCTCTGCAATCTTCTAATTTACCATGGGAATATGGTGCTTTTTTCTCTATTTCCTCTTTTCATAATCTCTTTTTTTCTCTTTTCTCTTTTTTCTCAATATAGGACTTTTTTATAAGAAGAATGCTTCATAGACAGCTCATTATGGTTACGCTGCAGGTTTCCACCATGTCAACATGGATTAGACCAGCGGCCTAAGTGTTTCTATAACACATATACATAACTCCATGGACTTACAAGCTCCCCTTTCATTTCACACCGACGACATCCATATATAGAAGAGCATGATATCAACTAGGTACAAAGTACCCGTGCAATGTTGAAAGCGTTCCCCATGACAACATGGTTCTGCTAATCCCCAACAAATAAGTGCAAGCATATACAACATAGACGACACAATGGTTCAAGTTTATTAAGGGCAAGAAAAGTAAAGTGTGCCATCAAGTTCGTGAGAGCTTTAATCACTAGTTTTCTCATAACAAGTTTAATTTGGAAGGTAAAAAAAAGCATGAATATACTTGGAATAGCATATGATAATAGGTAGGTATGGTGGACTCTTTGGAATAACTTGGTTTAGGGAGTTTCATGCATGAGTGGAACTCATACTTGGTTGCGGAGGCTAGCAAAAGACTGGGAGCGACAAACTAAAAGAGCAATAATGGCCATAATCATGCAGAGCGACAAAACATAATTGATCAAAGCATAAAGTGATACTACAAGCTGAAAACTAAAGGATCATAAAGGCTTATGGTGACTTTGGATAGTCATAACATGGTGTGAGCATGCGCCAAGTCAACCCAAATAAAGCATCAAAGGAGAATACCACAATACTATGCTTTAATATGCTAAAACAACGCATGATTCATCCAAGATACATTAAGAAATCTCAATTGTTTATAACAATTCATGCTACAGCAAAGAATGCTAAGCATAAAGACAAAACAATATCAAGCATGGCATGACAAAGCATAGGCCAAAGTCAAAACAAGCTCTCTTTACCACTTAAGCATGAACTTTCCTACTCTTTTCCAAACCAAACCAAACTATTTGAAAACCAATGTATGAAAGAGGGGGTCCAACCAATTTATTCAGCAAACTAAGCAAATAGAGAAAACAAAAAACCAAAATGAAAACGAAAAAGAAGATGCTCCAAGAATAACACAACTGTGCATGAAACAATAAAAATGAAGCGTTTGGAAGAAACCTGGAATTTGTATTGATGAAGAAGGGGATGCATTGGGCATTCCCAAGCTTTCACGCTTGTACTTCTTGAATATTTCTTGGGGTGACACGCGTGGCATCCCCATGCTTGAGCTTTAGTCCATCCTTTATCTCATTACTCATTCCTTCCATACACCTGAAATTTTTCCTTCATACAAAACTTCACACAATCTTTATTAGCAACATTAGTGCACTCAAGATGATAAGTCTTTAGGTTCAGTTCTAACTCCAATAAAACTTCCATTAAAACACTAGCTACTTTAGCACTTCCCTCAAAAATCTCAATTCCCCAAAAGAACTAAAAAAGGAACCAACAAGAAGCAAATGCAAATAATAACAGAAATTTGTCAAAACAGACCAGCAGGTAAAGACAATTTTTTTTAGAAGACCTTCTGTTGGTCAACTCAAAAAGTGTTAAACTAACGAAAGTTAGATAACAACCTGGGGCAGAAACACAAAAATTCACGCCTCAAAAGGATATACAGAGATTTTACACGAATTTTTACGGTGAAGCACAGAAATCTGTTTCGGGACAACAACTTTCCCAATAATTACTTCTCTCTCATTAGAGGTTACTCTTGGCACAAAAAGCAAATAAAAAGGATAAAGAGTGGTTATTACTAAATTAATAACTTCCAAGACTCATCTAAAACTTTTGGGTTATCTCCCAATAAGTACTTTTCTTTAACGCCTTTAAGATAGGCATGATAGTTTGAGAAGATGCTCACATATGAAATATGAATTGAAGTAGAAGAGAGCATCAAGAAGCAAATTCAAAGCACATTTAAGTCTAACCCACTTCCTATGCATAGGAATCTTGTAAAGAAACAAGTCATGAAAGCACAAAGCAACAAGCATAGGAAAGCAAAATAAGTGCAACTTCAAGACTTTCAACATAAAGAGGGGAAACTTAATATTGTGGAGATACATAAGACCATGTTTCCCTCTCTCATAATAACTTTAAGTAGCATCATGAATAAAATTAACAATATGACTATCACATAAAACATTCTTATCATGAGCCACATGCATATAATCATTATTACTCTCTAGATAATCATAGTCATTCTTATTACTTGTAGTGGGAGCAAATTCAACAAAATAGCTATTATTATTATTATTATTCTCATCGCCATAATCATCAAATATAGGAGGCATATTGTAATCATTAATTTTCTCCTCAATAGTAGGTGGACTGAAAATATCATATTCATCATTGTAATCATCATATATTGGAGGTTTGGTATCATCATAAACAATAGAATAGCTATCTTCCAAAGCTGGGGAACTAAAAAGATCATTTTCATAAAAACTAGCTTCCACAAGCTTAGATTTTTCCATAGCATTAGCAATAATGGTGTCCAAAGAATTCATACTAACAACATTGCTATTAGCATGCAAATAAAGTTCCATAGGTTTTTTAATTTTCTCTTCAAACACTTCATGTCCTAACTCAAGATAAATACTATAAAGCTCTCTAATTTTGTTGTTGTTTTCCATTAAGCCTAACTAGTGAAAACAAGAAACAAAAATACAAAATTGCAGAATCTAAAGGAAATAACTTCGAGCACTCACACCAGAGGATGTGAGTACCTTTTACCTTACCTCCCTGGCAACGGCGCTAGAAAATACTTGCTGGCGCATGGTTGACGTGGGAGCTTCTTATTCTTCACTCCCCGGCAATGGCGCCAGAAAATAGCTTGATGCCTACGCACTTCTATTCTTGTAGACAGTTGTTGGGCCTCCAAGTATAGAGGTTTGTAGAATAGCAACAAGTTTTCCCTTAAGTGGATCACCCAAGGTTTATCGAACTCGGGGAGGAAGTGGTTAAAGGTATCCCCTCTCAAGCAACTCTGCAATCAAGATACAAGAAGTCTCTTGTGTCCCCAACACACCCAATACACTTGTCAGGTGTATAGGTGCAGTAGTTCAGCGAGAAGATAGTGAAATACAAGTGGTATGGATAATTATAAGTGGTAACGATGATAGAAAATAGCTTGATGGCGTGGAAAAGACTAAAGTAAAACTGAAATAAAGATAGAAGCAAGCAAACATGTGTTGGGTCCACAGCATAGAAAACAAAAAATTTCCTACGATGTGAACTACACGCCAAGATCTATCTACTAGGTACAAAGCAATGGGTGGACATACATCCAACGAGAACTTACCCTCGAAGACAACGAGTTTTGTTAACGAGTAGGAACTCGTGGTTGATGTAGTCGTACACTTGTCGATCTCAAGATCGTGAGGAAGTCCGAACGCCGCAACTCAACAGCGCATCTGCACTTGCACACACGTTCAAGCCACCGGACAACCTACACCTCCTCACTCCAGCGATCCAGCAGAAGCAGGAACTCCTTCCAGACGAAATGTCAGCGGGAACATGTATCTCTCTAATCCGAGACCATGGGGGAATAATTCTAGAGGGGGAGAGAGATCCTTCACAAGGAGGTGTGAAGATGAAGGAGGGAATGGATGGCCTTTTATAGGAGGAGGGGGTTCCCCCTCTCTCCATGGCCGGCGCATGGGGGGTGACCCCTCACCTCCCCCATTCAGGTGGTGGTAACCCCTCCACATTAAAATGCCTCTTCACATTCCCTTTTAAAGTCTCCACTTTAAATGCATTAAAATTCTCCAAGTTTAATGCTCTCTCATTTAATAAAACTCTTTTTATTAAATTTATTCAGAATTTTGTTAATTACTTTAATTAACAAACATTCACATATAGCCCCTTGCAATATTTCAATATCACATGCAGAACCACTTTCTGCAATTTCACCCGAAACAATTTCCGGTTTCTATTGAAACAATTCCCGCACTTTGCAATTCTTTCGTCTGAAACACATGTGCTCCAAAATGGTTTCCGGTAACTCTTAAGTTTGCCACCCTACGGTTCGCGAATAATGCAGACATGATCGAGACCCTTCTCCGATAAATAATAATCAGCAGTGGGACCTGGAGATCCGTACTGACTCCTACACATTCAACGATGACTTCTGTTATCGTGAGAACCTTTAACGCTTGTAACTAAATCCCTTTGTCTCTCGATATATTACATGTCCGAGATTCGATTATCGGTATCTCCATACCTAGTTTGATCTTGTTTCCGACATGCACTCTTTTCTCGTTCCCGTGATATAACATTCTAGTGATCACATCACTTGCTTGCAAGCTATGTTAATGTGATATCACCGAGAGGGCCCAGAGTATATCTATCCGTCATCGGGATTGACAAATTCCACTCTTGATCCATGAGCCTCAACATAACACCTTCGTAGTACTGAACCCATCTTTATAGTCACCCTGTTACGGTGTGACGTTTGATGTTATCAAGATACTCTTCTGGTGTTGGCAATTAACATGATCTCATGGTATAAGGATAAAGATTACTTCGTATGATGTTATAACAATATAAACATAACGACTTGATCGTAATGCTATACTTCGGATGAATGTTCATCACATCATTCCACCAATGGTGTGACCTTGTTATTAACAACATCCAATGTCCATGATCAGGAAACCTTGATCATCTTGTTAATCAACAAGCTAGTCTATAAGAGAGGCATAACTAGGAACCCTTTTTTTGTTTATTAAACACACATGTATTGATGTTTCCGATCAATACAATTATAGCATGTAAAATAAACATCTATCATATATAAGGAATACATAATAACAACTTTATTATTGCCTCGGAGGGCATATTTCCTTCAGTCTCCCACTTGCACTAGAGACAATAATCTAGTTCACATAGTGATAAATCTAACACCCATGGAGTTCTGGTGTTGATCATGTTTTGCCCTAGGGAGAACTTTAGTCAACGGATCTGCTACATTTAGGTCCGTGTGTACTTTACAAATCTTTATATCTCCATCCTTGACATGCTCACGGATGGAGTGAAACCGGCGCTTAATATGCTTGGAATTCTTGTGAGACCTCGGTTCCTTTGCGTTGGCTATGGCTCCATTGTTGTCACAATAGATCACCATCGGGTCCAACGCACTGGGAACCACACCTAGTTCCTTAATGAGCTCTTTCATCCAAACCGCTTCCTGTGCTGCTTCTGAAGCAGCAACATATTCCGCCTCCGTCGTTGATCTAGACACCACAGGTTGTTTGGAACTCCTCCAACAAACTGTTGCTCCGTTCAAGAGAAATACGTATCCAGATTGAGACTTAGAGTCATCCGGATCGGTGTCAAAGCTAGCATCGACATAACACTTAGCGACTAGCTCTTCTTCACCTCCGTATATAAGAAACATATCCTTAGTTCTTCTCAAGTACTTGAGGATGTTCTTTACCGCTATCCAGTGTTCCGAACCTGGATCAGATTGGTACCTACTAGTCAAACTAATAGCATGTGCCACATCTGGTCTTGTACATAGCATGGCATACATAATAGAGCCTATGGCCGAGGCATAGGGGATCTTATCCATCATCTCTCTTTCTTCCGGCGTAGCCGGACTTTGAGTCTTACTCAATGTCTTGCCTTGCAACATAGGTAAGAACCCCTTCTTAGTTTCGTCCATATTAAACTTCTTTAATATCTTATCAAGGTATGTACTCTGCGATAGCCCAATTAGGTGCCTTGATCTATCTCTGTAGATTTTAATGCCTAATATATATGACGCTTCATCAAGGTCTTTCATCGAAAATTTGCTGTTTAGATAACTTTTAACACTGTTTAAAAGATCTATATCATTTCCAATCAATAATATGTCACCCACATATAATTTCAGAAATGCCACATTGCTCCCACTCACTTTCTTGTAAATGCAAGCCTCTCCATAAGTTTGGACAAATCCAAACTCTTTGATCACCTCATCAAAGCGGAGATTCCAACTCCGGGATACTTTCTTCAGTCCATAGATGGATCGCTGAAGTTTGCATACCTTATTAGCATCCTTAGGATCGACAAAACCCTTAGGTTGTATCATATACAACTCTTCTTCAATATTACCATTGAGGAATGCAGTTTTGACATCCATCTGCCATATTTCATAATCGAAATATGCAGCAATTGCTAACATAATCCTAACCGACTTAAGCATCGCTACAGGAGAGAATGTCTCATCGTAGTCAACTCCTTGAATTTGTCGAAATCCCTTTGCGACAAGTCGAGCCTTATAGATGGTCACATTACCATCAGCATCAGTTTTTCTTTTGAAAATCCATTTATTATCAACGGCCTTTCGATCGTGAGGTAAGTCCACCAAGGTCCAAACTTGGTTCTCGTACATGGATTCCATCTCGGATTTCATGGGTTCTAGCCATTTGTTGGAATCCGGGCTCATCATCGCTTCTTCATACGTCGCAGGGTCATCCATTTCATCAACCATGAAATTCACAACAGGATTGTCGTACAGTTTAGGAGCTGCACGTGTCCTGCTTGACCTGCGAGGTTCGGTAGTGTCCTCTTTCGGAGTTTCATGATCATTATCATTAGCTCTCTCTTCATCAGGTGAAGTCAACTCCGAAACAACTTCTGGTGCTGCGCCACTCGCCATTCCATGAAGAGAAGGTTCAATAACCTCTTCGAGTTCGACCTTCCGACTACTCACACCTTTCGCGAGAAACTCCTTCTCAAGAAAGGATCCATTCTTGGCAACAAAAACCTTGCCCTCGGATCTGTGATAGAAGGTATACCCAATCGTTTCCTTAGGGTATCCTATGAAGATGCATTTTTACGCTTTGGGTTCGAGTTTATCTGGCTGATGTTTCTACACATAAACATCACATCCCCAAACTTTAAGAAATGACAGCTTAGGTTTGTTTCCAAACCATAATTCATACGGTGTCATTTCAACGGATTTAGATGGTGCCCAATTTAAAGTGAATGTAGCTGTTTCCAGTGCATAACCCCAAAATGACAGAGGCAAGTCAGTTAGAGACATCATAGATCGAACCATGTCCAATAAGGTACGATTACGACATTCCGACACACCATTACGCTGTGGTGTTCCGGCAGGCGTGAGTTGTGAAACTATTCCACACTCTTTCATGTGTGTGCTAAACTCGTAACTTAGATACTCTCCTCCACGGTCAGACCATAGAAATTTGATCTTTCTATTACGATGATTTTCCACTTCATTCTGAAATTCCTTGAACTTTTTAAAAGTTTTAGACTTATGTTTCATCAAACAGATATACCCATATCTACTCAAATCATCCGTGAAAGTAACAAAATAACGATATCCACCTCGCGCCGACACACTCATTGGTCCACACACATCAGTATGTATGATTTCCAATAGATCCGTCACCCGTTCCATTGAACCGGAAAACGGTGTTCTAGTCATCTTGCCCATAAGGCATGGCTCACATGTATCAAATGATTCAAAATCAAGTGATTCCAAAAGTCCATCAGAATGGAGTTTCTTCATGCGTTTAACGCCAATATGACCTAGACGGCAGTGCCACATATATGTAGACATATCATCATCAAGTTTAATATTTTTAGCATTAACATTATGAATGTGCGTAATATTACTATCGAGATCTATCAGAAATAAACCATTCAACATAGGTGCATGACCATAAAAGATATCATTCTTATAAATCGAACAACCATTGTTTTTAGATTTAAAGGAATGACCACTTTGCATCAAAACACGATCCGGATACAATGTTCATGCTCAGTGCAGGCACCAAATAACAATTATTTAGGTTTATAACTAATTCCGATGGCAAATGGAGAGGTAGCGTCCTGACGGCGATCACATCAACTTTTGATCCATTGCCGACCTGCATCCTGACCTCGTCCCTTGCTAGTTGTCGCTTGTTTCGGAGCCCCTGAACCGAGTTACATATATTAGCAACCGATCCCGTATCAAATACCCAGGTGCTACTGCGAGTACTAGTCAAGTACACATCAATAACATGTATATCACATATACCTTTGTTTGCCTTGCCGGATTTCTTGTCCGCCAAATACTTGGGGCAGTTGCGCTTCCAATGGCCAGTCCCCTTACAATAGTAGCACTCGGTGTCAGACTTAGGGCCAGCTCAGCGTTTATTTTCAGGCGTGGCAACAGACTTGCCACCCTTCTTTCCCTTGTGCTTGCCTTTCTTGTCTTTCTTGAAACCGGTGGTCCTATTGATCATCAACACTTGATGTTCTTTCCTAATCTCCACTTCTGCAGTCTTAAGCATTCACAGAAGCTCGGGAAGAGACTTCTTCATGCCCTGCATATTATAGTTCATCACGAAGCTCTTGTAGCTAGGTGGCAGAGATTGGAGAACACGATGTATGCCTAAGTCAATGGGAATCGGTATTCCCAAGGACACAAGCTTATCGGCATACTCAGACATTTTGAGTACGTGCTCACTAACGGAGTTGTTTTCCTCCATCATGTAGCTAAAGAACTTTTCTGTAGCATTATAACTCTCTACGGCAGCATGGGTATCAAAAATCATTTTCAATTCTCCCATGGTATCAAAGGCATTGCCATTTTCGAAACGCTTTCGAAGTTCTGGATCTAGCCCATATAGTATGCCTCAATGAACAAAGTTGTGGTCCTCCTGATGAGTCACATAGACATTCTTTTCCTCGTCAGGGGCATCAGGAGCTGGTGGGGGGCCTAACAGCGCATCTAGCACATATTGCTTTTGTGCAGCAGTGAGGAGAATCCTCAAATTCATAGCCTAGTTGGTGAAGTTGCTACCATTCGCAGCAAGTTTCTCTTTCTCCATGAACACATTGAAATTAAAAGCAGGTGGTGCCATCTACAATAGAATTTGTAAAGTTTATTTAGACTAAGTTTATGATTGATTGAGTTCAACTAATCCAAATTACTAATGAACTCCCACTCAAAAACGACATCCCTCGTGTCCTTTTGGTGATTACATGAACCAAATCCACTATACCAAGTCCGATCATCATGTGAGTTGATGTAGCTTCAAAGGCGAGCATCTATATGGGCATCATATCAACTATATGACTCATCCTTAACCTTTCGGTCCGTGTTCCGAGGCCATGTCTGTACATGCTAGGCTCGCCAAGTAAGAACCTTAGTATTCGCGTGTGTAAAACTGTCTTACACCCGTTCCTATGAAATCGTAGATTCGAGTACACCCGATCATCACGTGATGTCTCGAAACACGATCCACAGAACGGTGCATATTTAAGGAAGAACACATTTTTTATCTTGATATCTAAATGAGGGATCATCTTACAATGCTACCAAAAGCGCCAAACTAGCAGTATAAGATGCTAACATCTAATGTGTAAAGTGAGATGATATGGTCCATGCATTTGATCTCTATCACTTGCATCGTGGTATGATCTCTATCATTCCTTTGTGTGTAAGGCCAAGGTCTATAGAACTTACGCGTTGAGTGTGTTGTAAGAGTATCTATCATACATCTACATACAACAATACCATATCAATACACTAGCCCAACAACGATCTAAACTAGACGCCTCTAATTTATCAATTGCAAGTTTTACGTGGCTTAGGGCTTTTGGAGATAGAACCGTTCTTACCTACGAACATGAACCAAAACGAGGATAACTAAGTTATTAGCAACTCGTTGTAAATCAGATATTGACTATAGTAGGAGAGACAGACACCCGCCAGCCACTTATGCAAAACAAGTTGCATGTCAGCTGTGGAACCGGTCTCATGTACGATGACATGTAAGGTTGGTCCGGGCCGCTTCATCCCACTATGCCACCAATATCCAAAATACATAGAAGATGCAATAACATGATCATCATCGCCCACATATAAACATATGTGTACTACCCGTGCAAAGCACCTACGCATAGATCAGGCTCTGATACCACTATTGGGTCTGCAGCATAGAAAACAAAAAATTTCCTACGGTGTGAACTACACGCCAAGATCTATCTACTAGGTACAAAGCAACGGGTGGACATACATCCAACGAGAACTTACCCTCGAAGACAACGAGTTTTGTTAACGAGTAGGAACTCGTGGTTGATGTAGTCGTACACTTGTCGATCTCAAGATCGTGAGGAAGTCCGAACGCCGCAACTCAACAGCGCATCCGCACTCGCACACACGTTCAAGCCACCGGACAACCTCCACCTCCTCACTCCAGCGATCCAGCGGAAGCAGGAACTCCTTCCAGACGAAATGTCAGCGGGAACATGTATCTCTCTAATCCGAGACCATGGGGGAATAATTCTAGAGGGGGAGAGAGATCCTTCACAAGAAGGTGTGAAGATGAAGGAGGGAATGGGTGGCCTTTTATAGGAGGAGGGGGTTCCCCCTCTCTCCATGGCCGGCACATGGGGGGTGACCCCTCACCTCCCCCATTCAGGTGGTGGTAACCCCTCCACATTAAAATGCCTCTTCACATTCCCTTTTAAAGTCTCCACTTTAAATGCATTAAAATTCTCCAAGTTTAATGCTCTATCATTTAATAAAACTCTTTTTATTAAATTTATTCAGCATTTTGTTAATTACTTTAATTAACAAACATTCACATATAGCCCCTTGCAATATTTCAATATCACATGCAGAACCACTTTCTGCTATTTCACCCGAAACAATTTCCGGTTTCTATTGAAACAATTCCTGCACTTTGCAATTCTTTCGTCTGAAACACACGTGCTCCAAAATGGTGTCCGGTAACTCTTAAGTTTGCCACCCTACGGTTCGCGAATAATGTAGACATGATCGAGACCCTTCTCCGATAAATAATAATCAGCAGCGGGACTTGGAGATCCGTACTGACTCCTACATATTCAACGTGACTTCTGTTATCGTGAGAACCTTTAACGCTTGTAACTAAATCCCTTTGTCTCTTGATATATTACATGTCCAAGATTCGATTATCGGTATCTCCATACCTAGTTTGATCTCGTTTCCGACATGCACTCTTTTCTCGTTCCCGTGATATAACATTCTAGTGATCACATCACTTGCTTGCAAGCTATGTTAATGTGATATCACCGAGAGGGCCTAGAGCATATCTATCCATCATAGGGATTGACAAATTCCACTCTTGATCCATGAGCCTCAACATAACACCTTCGTAGTACTGAACCCATCTTTATAGTCACCCTGTTACGGTGTGACGTTTGATGTTATCAAGATACTCTTCTGGTGTTGGAAATTAACATGATCTCATGGTATAAGGATAAAGATTACTTCATATGATGTTATAGCAATATAAACATAATGACTTGATCGTAATGCTATACTTCGGATGAATGTTCATCACATCATTCCACCAATGGTGTGACCTTGTTATTAACAACATCCAATGTCCATGATCAGAAAACCTTGATCATCTTGTTAATCAACAAGCTAGTCTATAAGAGAGGCATAACTAGGAACCCTTTTTTTGTTTATTAAACACACATGTATTGATGTTTCCGATCAATACAATTATAGCATGTAAAATAAACATCTATCATATATAAGGAATACATAATAATAACTTTATTATTGCCTCTCAGGGCATATTTCCTTCAACATGTAATAGATCTAATAGCAAACGGTGTTTCAATGCTTAGAAACAAGGCCTAGGGATCATACTTTCGCTAGTGAACACTCTCATATAAATATCTTCTCTTTATGATACTACTCTGAACTACTCTCTGGTTGGACACTCTAATTAATGGTAGGGCTATAACAACACACCTCAAAGTCCGCTTTCCGCATCTAGATAACCCCACACTGTCACCTTGAGCAATAGATGGTTCCAACAAACACCACAATTTCATAGAAACATCCAACTCCAAATATAACTCATAACAAGTATTTGTAATCTCTAGCCTAAGTGCCACCATGGTGTGCACGCTGTCACTTTCACACACATGGGAAGAGCAGAGATCTATTAAAGCACTTAAGTAGCAAGGTAGATCTATAGATTATAAGCTCATGATATCAATAAGATCATGCATAGAGAGAGAGATGAACACATAGCTACCGATAGAACCCTTAGCCTCGAGAGAGAACTACTCCCTCTTCATCATGGGAATCAGCAACGGTGATGGAGATGGTGGTGGAGATCGATGGAGATGGCTCCGAGGGCACTTCCCCGTCCCGGCAGGGTGCCGGAAAAGAGACTTTCTGTCCCCCAAATCTCCCCTTCGGTGGCGGCGGCGCTGCGGAACTTTTCGTGGCTGGAGGCTTGATGATTTAGGGTTTATGCATCAGGAGGCTTCTTATAGGCGAAGAGGCAAGGTCGGTGGGCGGCCAGGGGGCCCACACCACCTAGTGGCGCAGCCAGGGCTAGCCTGCGCCACCATATGGTGTGGCCACCCTATGGCCCCTCTCCGTCTCGTCTTCTGGCTCCGTGAGTCTTCCCGTAAAATATCGACTTTGGCTTTTGTCCGGTCCAATTCCGAGAATATTGATTTTCTGGCTTTCCTGGAACCAAAAACAGCAGAAAACGGGCAACTGGCACTGTGGCACTTGTTAATAGGGTAGTCCGAGAAAGTGTATAGAAAGTACTCCAAAGTTGGAACAAAAACAAGAAAGTAGATAAAACCAAGCATGGAACATCAAAAATTATGGATACGTTAGCAACGTATCAGTTGTGCAGGTTTCCACGTTGCTGCTGGTCGGTAGTGCGCCCTGCCAAAGTCTAGCCAGCAACACCTTGGAGGTGTTTCCTTGCTCCTACTGGATTGATAACCTTGGTTTCATAACTGAGGGAAAACTTACTGCTGTGCTCATCATACCTTCCTCTTGGGGTTCCCCAACGAGCTCGTTAATACACGAGTCAGCACTACTCAAGTGCTTTAATAGATCTCTGGCTCTCCCCACGTGTGTGAAAGTGATAGCGTGCACACCATGGTGACACTTAGGCTAGATATTACAAATACTTGTTATGAGTTATATTTGGGTTGGATATCTCTATGAAATTATGGTGTTTGTTGGAACCATCTAGTGCTCAGGGTGATAGTGAGGGGTTATCTAGATGGGGAAAACAAACTTTGAGGAGTGCTGTTATAGCCCTACCATGGATTAGAGTGCCCAACCAGAGAGTAGTTTAGAGTAGTATCATAAAGAGAAGATATTTATATGAGAGTGTTCACTGGTAAAAGTATGATCCCTAGGCCTTGTTTCTAAGCATTGAAACACCGTTTGCAACTATATCCGTTACATGTTTGCTTGCTTCCATCTTTATTTTAGATTGCCTTTAGTCTCTTCCTACCCGTCAAGCTCTTTTCTAGCACCGTTACCACTTATAATTATCCATACCACTTGTATTTCACTATCTCTTCGCCAAACTAGTGCACCTATACACCTGACAAGTGTATTGGGTGTGTTGGGGACACAAGAGACTTCTTGTATCTTGATTGCAGGGTTGCTTGAGAGGGATACCTTTGACCACTTCCTCCCTGAGTTCGATAAACCTTGGGTAATCCACTTAAGGTAAACTTGCTGTTGTTCTACAAACCTCTGCACTTGGAGGTCCAACAACTGTCTACAAGAATAGAAGTGCGTAGACATCAGGCCCCACAGGTGGAACCCCGAGAACCTTCTAGAACATTCTAGACGGACTCCGATATATTTCGAAATTTTTCCCGGAACCCTAAACAAACTTGCCATATACTTTTATTTACCAGACCTAGACACCGGTCTCCCCAATATTCTACTAATATATTTCCATAATTTATCATACAGAAAGTTGAAGGTAGAAGTGGGGGACCGGCCAACAGAAGTAGGCATCTCATGATAAAAATCGATGAGCACTTCACTTTGCACCTCCAACTTTGTCTTCACACCTTCTTTCACTTGGTCAGGGCAATGGCGACCAAAGAAAACCGATGACTTCTCAAGATTTATTTTCAGGCCAGAGTATTCACAATAAAGATGAAGAGTATTCCTAAGAGCATCCACACTCCCATCATCACTTCCTGCAATGAAGATGTTGTCATCTGCAAACAATAAATGGGATGTAGGGGGACCGAGTCTACCATTGCGAATACCATGGATCTCACCTCGATCTCCCTTTAGTGCAGAGAAGAAACAAATAAGGACTGATTGGATCACCCTGAAGAATTCTTCTAGATGGCACACTGGTTCTATAAGTTCACCATTGACATGAACAACATAGTACACAAGTAATACATCTCATCACCGATTGAATCCAAGAGGGATCAAAACTAAGCTTGAACATACAACCATGCAGATAACTCCATTCTACTCTATCATATGCTTTCAGTCATTTTTTAGCGCAAAGAAGGGTTTTCTTGGCATTCTGGTTTCGAATCATGTGCAAACACTCATAAGAAATCAAAGCATTGTCCATGGTCAATGATGACCCACAAGTATAGGGGGTGTATCGCAGTATTTTCGAGGGAAGTGAAACCCAATTTATTGATTCAACACAAGGGGAGCCAAAGAATATTTATAAGCCTTAACAACTGAGTTGTCAATTCAGCTGCACCTGGAAACAATATTTCTCACAGCAGTTTATCAGTAGCAACAGTTTTGTAGTAGGAATAGCAAAGTAGCAGCAGTAGTAAAGTAAAGACAGCAGTAACAATAGCAGTAAACAGTGGGATTCGAGTGCGGTAGGCATAGGGATGGATGGACGGGCATTGCATGGACAAGACAATTCACATAGCAATCAGAACATAGGACAATTGCAGATAAATAAGATAAAGCATCCAAGTACTAGATAATCCTAGGCATGTGTTCCATATATAGTCATACGTGCTCGCAATGAGAATGCACAACAACTTTTGTCCTGCCAGCCCGTTTGCAGCGGGGCCTCAAGGGAACTACTGGCAATTAAGGTGCTCCTTTTAATAGAGCACCAGAGCAAAGCATTAATACTCCGTGAACACATGTGATCCTCACATCAAAGCCATTCCCTCCGGTTATCCCGATTTCTGTCACTTCGAGGCCACTGGTTCTGGACAACAACGTCTGTATACAACTTGCAGATAAGACCATAAATAATACTATCATAATGAATCAATAACATGTTCAGATCTGAAATCATGGCACTCGGGCCCTAGTGACAAGCATTAAGCACAACAAGTCGCAACAAAGTCATAAAGCACTAATAAAAGATACTAGGCACCATGCCCTAACAATCTGATGCCATTACATGAACGATCTCATCCAATTCCTACCATCCCCATAGCCTACAGCGGGGGATTACTCACTCATAGATGGGGGAAACATGGATGGTCGATGGAGAAGCGATGGTGATGATCTCCTCCAATTCGCCGTCCTGACAGGGTGCCAGAACGGAGTTTCTAGTGCTGTTTCTTGGAATCTGGTGGTGGCGGCGGAGCGAAACTCCTTCTAGAAAAACGTCGAACCCCCCGGAGTTTTTAGGTCAGAAGGCTTCTTATAGGCGAAGAGGGAGACCGAGGGGGTGCCTGGGGGGCCCACACCATGCCCTGGCGCGGCCTGGAGGGTGTGGCCAGCCCCTAACCCTCCTCCGTCTCGTATTCTGGCTCCATGAGTCTTTCGGAAAAATAGGCACTTTGGGTTTTGTCCCGTCCAATTTCGAGAATATTCATTTTCTGACTTTTCTGGAACCAAAAACAGCAGAAAACAGGCAGCTGGCACTGTGGCTCTTGTTAATAGGTTAGTCCAAGAAATCATATGAAAGGTACTCCAAAGTGTGGACAAAACACAACAAAGTGGATAAAACCAAGCATGGAACATCAAAAATTATGGATACATTTGCAATGTATCAGTCAACATCCCATGCACAAAACCACCCTCTTAGTTGTTCATACATGCAAACCATTGTCTTAGTAAAAGCGGTATATAATAATATCTCAATGCTCTGAACTTTTTGATCAATGGAGACAATCAATAAATGTATTTGGCAATGGTTGTTCTTGGTACTCATTGGACAAGTCATACATCAATATTCTCAGAAAACAAGTCAAATACCAACACAAGTTAAGTCGAAATTAGCATGCCGGTGTGTACAAAACTGTTTTGGCTCCCGTTGCTAGGTCGTCAATCTCCGAGGCTGACTTTAAAAAAAAATCATGCTGTAATTTTAGACTTGCAGCTGCGTTTTTCATGTTCACCCTAATTTAAGCCAACAACTGAATGTTTTTGAGTTAGCTAGCTTTTTCGGTTAAGTGTGGTAAAGAAAAAACTAGCTATTTGGTTTTTCAATCAAGGGAAATATCAAACTGTAGTAATTTTCAGGAACTAACTATACCACAGATGTAAATCACATCTGCACTAACCTAAACCAGTCCACTCATTTGAAAAAAACTGCATGACTGTATGCACATCTTGAGACCATGCTTTATATGTGCTTAAAATTGTCCAAAGGCACCTAGAAATCGATTCTGGCACATAGTGGAGCATCGATTCATGGCTTCAAATGCAAAAGCGAACCAACAACTTGGTTCGATTCATACCGATAAACAACTATTCTCCTGCTGAAAGATAGCTGCCAAACTGAAGTGGTATAGAAGAACAAGAAAATAATCAATTTTTTTTACTTCTGATAGGCCCCGTCGCTACTGTACCAGTGGCGAAAGCAAGAAATTTGGTTTGGGTGTACATAATTAGTGAATTAGAGTTATATTAATTAATTGTAATACTAAATTCATAGTTTTGAGCTATCTTTATTATTGAATTTATACTATATTTATACATATTTTCCCTTCTTCCAAAAATAATGGGTGTACACTTTTACACCCATGTCCTTAACTAGGTCTACCCATGTATAGTATAATGCGGTTCATACATACTAGCAAAGCAGTAGCGATTCAATATCTAACAAACTTTTGCTCGCTCGGGCTCATTGGAGCTCTTTATTTATTTATTCTTGAAAAGCTTAAAATTAAAGTTTTAGAAAATTTCAAAAAAATGTAGGGACATAGATAATGATTTATAATATGCGAATATGAAAAACCATGTGAAAATATTTGGTATTCTATCCTCGGTAAAAAATAGGAAAATCCCAGATCTAAATGTAAACAGTGTAATTTTGAATGGGCCTCTGTTTTCCAAATTTTGTCATATTTCTATTTTTTGCTGCACTCAAAATACAATGTATTTTTGGTTAAAATTTGCATATATGTATTTCGTTTTAGTGGCTACACGTAAGTGAGCCCGTCCTCTAAAGTGATTTTTCGATGGTCTGGCCGTCTTTTCGTTACAGTGATGGGTAGTATGAATTCTACACCCAAGAAAGAAATTGCGTGTGGACAAGGTTGCGCATGTTCGGAGATCAAAGACGGCATGCATTACGACGTTATCGCTCGGTAGGTGTCTTTGCGCGAACTTGACTACATGAAAAGGACATGCATTTTCACCTCAAAAAACTGCATGCATTTACACCGTAATACTATCGACTTACCAACATTTCCGCAAGCCAAACCTCAAGTAGAGAATATGCACGCGTCCGACGTAAACGCCATCTTCAGTCAGTCTCTCGCATGCGCGGTCACGGTGTGCACGCAGATGACCAACCGGAGCTCTTTCCTCGTTTTCGTTCCTCGTGTGGTGGAACTGTCAAGGTCGTAGGTTGATGAGCTCACTCTTAACGACCCGAGAACCATTTTTGAGGTTCTTAATCTTAACAAGTTTAGCATGGGTAACTACAAGTTCATTATTTTTAGTTTTGAAGACATTTGCCACCACAAGTTCTCTATCATGGTTTCCCTTTAATCTAGATAATTTTGTAGTAAAAGTTTCCGCAAGAGATTCTTTGGTTGTTTGTTTTTCTTCAAAGAAGCTCTTTAGATAAGAAATCTTGTTAGCATACTCACGCTCATGTTTATTTTTTTGAAAATGATATTTTTTGCTCCTCAATAAGTTTCTTGCCCTCGATAGCACAAGTCATAATTTCAACAAAGTTGGAGAAAACAATTTTATTTTTATGAAGAGCAAAAAAGAAAATCTCTCCCGTCTCTTGAATGGAGGCAATATCATAATCAACAAGATGATCTCCATCATCATAATGATAAGATACAATGGTATCCAAAGAGGTTACCTTTGTTTTCTTAGCCATAAGGCATATGTGAGAACTGGAAGAAGGTGGTGATGAGGAATTACTTGAAGCTCCATACAAAATCTTGTCTTGGTCCATAGAATCTTCGATTTCCTCTACATGGTTAGAAACACAAGAACTAGAGGAAATAGAAGCATTTTTATCATGAGATTCTTCATGCCATTTATACATGATATGCAAGGACTATCAACATAAGCATGTAAAGAGTTTTGAGTGCTAGAGGTGTTAAGGTCCAAAGACAGAACATTGCAACTAGACAGAAATGATGGATTACCTATAGTAAGCTCACTACCCACATTGGAATTTCTATCACCACTCATTACCTTGTGAAAATCACATGTTGGTGAAGTAGTATAAGACGAGAACTCATCACGGTCGGAGGTGGATGATACGTTCCTAACGTATCCACAATTTTTGATGTTTCATGCTTGGTTTATCTACTTTCTTACGTTTTGTCCATACTTTTGAGTACTTTCTATACACTTTCTTATACTAACTTATTAACAAGGGCCACAGTGCCAGCTGCCTATTTTCTGCTGTATTTTGTTCCAGGAAAGTCGAAAAATGAATATTCTCAGAATTGGACGGGACAAAAGCAAAAGTCGGTTTTTCACCGAGGGACACAAGGAGCCAAAATACGAGATGGAGAAGGGCCAGGGGGCCGCCACACCACCTAGCCGTGCGGCCCAGCCTGGCCCCCGCCAGGGGGTGGTCTGGCCGCCTCCGGCACCCCCTCGGCCTCCCCTTTCGCCTATATATCACCTCCGATACAGAAACCCTAAGCACCCAATCAAAATTCCACGAAAGAGTCTGTAGCTGCCGTCATCTCCATCCCTAGATCGGGAGGGATCTGAAGCTCTTCCCGGCACCCTACCGGAGAGGGGAATTCACCCTGGAGGCTACTTCATCACCATGCAAGCCTTCGGTGTGATGTGTGAGTAGTTCATCTCTGGACTACGGGTCCATGTAGTTGCTAGATGGCTGGTTATTCTCCTTTGTGCTATCATGTTTAGATCTTGTGAGGTCCGTTCATGATCAAGATCATATATTTGTAATTCATACATGTTATGTTTGCGGGGATCCGATGGATATTGAGATGCTATTTCAGATTAATTATTGATTCTATCATGTCTTTGTTATTTGTGATCTTGCATGCTTTCCGTTGTTAGTAGCTATCTTGTCCAAGTAGATGCTAGCAACTCCAAGAGTTAGTATTTATGCTCGATAGTGGGTTCATGCCTCTAGTAATCTGGGGAAGTGACAAAATCTCTAAGGTACTAGATGTGCTGTTGCTACTAGGGAGAAAAGAGCAACCATTTGTTCATAGAACAATCGTATTGTTTACTTTACACGCAATGTGTAATGCAATTATCTATTGCTTGCAACTTAATACTAGAGGGGGTTCGGATGATAACCTGAAGGTGGATTATTAGTCATAGATGCAGTTGGATTACGGTCTATGTATAATGTTGTAATGCCTAATAAAATCTCAAAGGAGTCAAGATGAGTAGTATATGCATATTGCTTTTTCGATGTTTGTCAATTGCCCCGTTGTAATTTGTTCACTCAACATGTCATCTATCTTAAGGAGAGCCACCACTAGTGAACTATGGACCCCGGTCCTCTCTTTTACCATCAATCTACAACTGTTTACTGATTTCTGTTTAGTTTCTGCAAACTATTACTTTCTTCCACACAATACGTTTAATCATTTGTTTTCAGCAAAACCGGTGAGATTGACAACCTCACTGTAAGTTGGGGGAAAAGTTTTGTGGTTGTGTTGTGCAGGTCTCCACGTTGCTGCTGGCACCGGTAGTGCGCCCTGCCAAAGTTCAGCTAGCAACACCTTTGGGGTGTTTCCTTGCTCCTACTGGTTCGATTAAACCTTGGTTTCATAACTGAGGGAAAACTTGCTGTCGTGCTCATCATACCTTGCTCTTGGGGTTCCCCAACGAGCTCGAGATATCTTGGGCCATCAAAGCTTTTTCTGGCGCCATTGCTGGGAAGTCAAGGACATCTTCACAAGGGGAGTCCCTCATAACAAATCTTTTTACTTTGTTATTTTTGTTTTGCTTAGTTTATTTCTGATTTGTTTGCTTGTTTCTTTATCAAAAAGACAAAAAATAGTTCCTAATATAGTTGTTGCTTTCATTGGTCTGTTATTGTCTTGCTTTATCATGCTTTCTATCAATGGTTGGTTTCTTTGAAACTGAATCTTATTGACAAGGTGGGTTCCCGGAAGAACAAAAATATTATTATAAGGAACACCGCTTGTCACAAAAAGGGAAACACTTATGGAAACAAATTGATAAATTGTATACCATTGTTATAAACGTGTGCTCTTCTTATAATGTTACTTATTGCTTTGATAAATCTTGTTGCTATAGAAGGTATAAACACCTCCCTTTTCAACGTGAGTATAATGATGATGTTACCATATCTTCTTATGTTAAGGGAAATTATGAATTTTATGATGTGGAACAAATTGAAGAATTTATTACTTGGAAGGGTGCATTCGAACTAGCTTATTTGCTTGAAAATACTGATGATGCACCTTATAAATATGAGGTTTATGATATACTTAAATTTTTCTTTGATAATTACAAGGTAGAAAATGGTTATATTTTGAATATCTTAATATATGCTCTCCACCAATGGAAGAGACTAATGCCTTGCAGGAGCCTATGGAAGAAGAAATTACTGAAACTGGAAGCTCATTGGATAAAAAAGAGGAGGAGAGTGATGATCAAGAGGAGGAAGAATGGATCTACCCATCCCTACCTTCTAATGAGAGTAACTCTTTACCCCTTACATTATTTGATTGTCCCCCATGCTTACCAAAGGAGGACGAATGTCATGTTCCTGAGGATTCTTTTGAAAATGTTTATAATAAAGCTCTAGTGTTTGTAGATCATGAAAAGCATGATTTATGTGATAGTTATATTGTTGAGTTTATTCATGAGGTTACTAAAAATTATTATGAGAGAGGAAAATGTGGTTGTAGAAGTTTTCATGGTACTGAAACACCTCTCTATGTGCTGAAAGTTTTGAAGTTACTCTTGTTTTATCTTCCTATGCCTGTCACTTTGTTATTTGTGAATTTATTTGCATACAAGATTCCTATGCATAGGAAGTGGGTTAGACTTAAATGTGTTTTGAATTTGCTTTTTGATGCTCTCTTTTACTTCAATTCATATTTCTTATGTGAGCATCTTCTCAAACTATCATGCCTAACTTAAAGGCGTTAAAGAAAAGTACTTATTGGGAGATAACCCAAAAGTTTTAGAAGAGTCTTGGAAGTTATTACTTAAGTAATAACCGCTCCTTATCCTTTTTATTTGCTTTTTGTGCCAAGAGTAACCTCTAATGAGAGAGAAGTAATGATTGGGAAAGTTGTTGTCCCGAAACAGATTTGTGTGCTTCACCGTAAAAAATCGTGTAAAAATATCTGTACGTCCTTTTGAGGCGTGAATTTTTGTGCTTCTGACCCAGGTTGTTATCTAACTTTCGTTAGTTCAACACTTTTAGATTTGAGCAACAGAAGGTCTTCGAAAAAATTCGTCTGTACCTGCTGGTCTGTTTTGACAGATTTCTGCCATTATTTGCATTTGCTTCTTGTTGGTTCCTTTTTGAGTTCTTTTGGGGAATTGAGCTTTTTTAGGGAAGTGCTACAGTAGCTTGTGTTTTAATGGAAGTTTTATTGGTGTTGGAACTGAACCTGAAGACTTATTATCTTGAGTGCACTAATGTTGCTAATAAAGATTGTGTGAAGTTTTGTATGAAGGAAAAATTTCAGGTGTATGGAAGGAATGAGTAATGAGATGAAGAATGGACTAAAGCTCAAGCTTGGGGATGCCACGCGTGTCACCTCAAGAAATATCCAAGAAGTACAAGCGTCAAAGCTTGGGGATGCCCAAGGCATCCCCTTCTTCATCAATAAAAATTTCAGGTTTCTTCCAAACACTTCATTTTTATTGTTTCATGCACAGTTGTGTTGTTCTTGGAGCGCCTTCTTTTTCGTTTTCGTTTTGGTTTTTTGTTTTCTTAGTTTTCTTAGTTTACTGAATAAATTGGTTGGACCCCCTCTTTCATGCATTGGTTTTCAAATAGTTTGGTTTGGATTGGAAAAGAGTAGGAAAAGTTCACGCTTAAGTGGTAAAGAGAGCTTGTTTTTGACTGTGGCTTATGCTTTGTCATGCCATGCTTGATATTGTTTTGGCTTTATGCTTAGTATTCTTTGTTGTAGCATGACTTGTTATAAACAATTAAGATTGCTTAATGTGCCTTGGAAGAATCATGCGTTGTTTTAGCATATTAAAGCATAGTATTGTGGTATTCTCCTTTGATGATTTATTTGGGTTGACTTGGCACATGCTCACACCAATGTTATGACTATACCAAGTCACCATAGCCTTTTTGATCCTTTAGTTTTCAACATGTAGTGTCACTTTATACTTTGATTAATGATGTGTTTGTCGCTCTGCATGATTATGGGCATTATTGCTCTCTTAGTTGGTCGCTCCCAGTCTTTTGCTAGCCTCCATAACTAAGTATGAGTTCCACTCATGCATCCAACTCCTAAAACCAAGTTATTCCAAAGAGTCCACCATACCTACCTCTTAGAGTTTGCTATTCCAAGTATATTCATGTTTTTATATACCTTCCGAATTAAACTTATTATGTGAAAATTAGTGATTAAAGCTCTCACGAACTTGATGGCATACTTTACTTGCTTGCATTTAATAAACTTGAACCATTGCGTCCATCTTTGTTGCGCATATGCTTGCACTCTATAAGTTGAAGTTAGCAGAATCATGTATCATGGGGAACACTTTCAACATTGCACTTATACTTTGTACCCCGTTGATATCATATTATTTTGCTTACGGATCCCGGTGGTGTGAAATAAAAGGAGAACTTGTAAGATCATGGAGTTTGTATTTGTATTAGAGAAACTCCTGGGCCGCTATCCTAAGCCATGCCTAATCATGGTGGAAACTTGCAGCATAACCATAATGAGCACTCTATGAAGCATCCTCAATACAAACCTATGCAAATAGCAAATAAAAAGATCGCTGAGATGCTCATTGTCTGCTTGCCTTGTCATTTTAATTATGGGATAGCTCATGTATCATGTGCAAGGGGTACCCCGTTGGCGGTTCTCTATGATACATATGTACTTACAATGACAAGAGCTTACTTGTGACTAAAGTTGAGTAGCATGAGGTTCGGTCTTCGTAAGTAAGGAGCATGAGATTTCAGCTTATAACTTGTCAAGCATATCCTCTTAGTTGTGTCACTTTAACCTTAATCACCTAAATATGCTTATGATAGGGACAATGAGAGCTGAAAGCTAATAAGTACCATACTTTTTGGAAGCTCTTTATGAAACTTGAATCCCTACTTCCTTTTATGAAGGCCTTTCTTTTACTTTTATGTTGAGTCTCCACCTTCTATCTTTATGCATCTACTTTGAGAGCATAGTGGCCATTCTTAGTTCTATGTGCATTGTCCCAAGACTTGTTGATTGATGCATAGCTTTGATATTGCTTGTTTTAAACTATTTGTATCTAGTCACTCTTATGAACTTTGAAGGTGTCCTATGCATTTATGTTTGCTACTCTATGAAGGACAAGCTAAATGCCACTATACTATGTTTTCGTTATGTGAAACAAACAAACGTCTTGCAAAGCATTGTTATTCATGAATCTTTTGTTTGTGCCTTTTCATGTTGCAACATAGTTGCTATGTCTTATTGTTAGAACTTTATCGTTCATGCTATATTGAAGTACTATGATCCTAGCTATCAATGTTTTACAAATACTTTGATCAAGTTTATGATGGTGCATGTCACCTCAAAAATTATTCTTTCTTTTTATCACTTACCTACTCAAGGACAAGCAGGAGTTAAGCTTGGGGATGTTGATACGTTGCTAACGTATCCATAATTTTTGATGTTCCATGCTTGGTTTTATCTACTTTCTTATGTTTTGTCCACACTTTGGAGTACTTTCTATACACTTTCTTGAACTAACCTATTAATAAGAGCCACGGTGCCAGCTGCCTGTTTTCTGCTATTTTTGGTTCTAGGAAATTCAGAAAATGAATATTCTCGGAATGGGACAGGAGAAAAGCCAAAGTCATCTTTTCACCGAGGGACACAAGGAGCCAGAATACGAGACGGAGAGGGGCCAGGGGGCACGGCCCAGCCTAGCTCGTGCCAGGGGGTGGTCTGGCCGCCTCTGGCACCCCCTCGGCCGCCCCTTTCGCCTATATATCGCCTCCGATACAGAAACCCTAAGCACCCGATCAAAATTCCACGAAAGAGTCTGTAGCCGCCGTCATATCCATCCCTAGATCGGGAGGGATCTGAAGCTCTTCCTGGCACCCAGCCGGAGAGGGGAATTGACCCTGGAGGCCTTCTTCATCACCATGCAAGCCTCCGGTGTGATTTGTGAGTAGTTCATCTCTGGACTACGGGTCCATGTAGTAGCTAGATGGATGGTTCTTTTCCTTTGTGCTATCATGTTTAGATCTTGTGAGCTCTGTTCATGATCAAGATCATCTATTTGTAATTCATACATGTTCTGTTTGCGGGGATCCAATGGATATTGAAATGCTATTTCAGATTGATTATTGATTCTATCATGTCTTTGTTATTTGTGATCTTGCATGCTTTCCGTTGTTAGTAGCTATCTTGGCCAAGTAGATGCTAGCAACTCCAAGAGTTAGTATTTATGCTCGATAGTGGGTTCATGCCTCTAGTAATCAGGGGAAGTGACAGAAATCTCTAAGGTACTAGATGTGTTGTTGCTACTACGGAGAAAACAACAATCCTTTGTTCATAGAACAATCGTATTGTTTACTTTACACGCAATGCGTAATGCAATTATCTGTTGCTTGCAACTTAATACTGGAGGGGGTTCGGATGATAACCTGAAGGTGGACTATTAGTCATAGATGCAGTTGGATTACGGTCTATGTATAATGTTGTAATGCCCAATCAAATGTCAAAGGAGTCAAGATGAGTAGTATATGCATATTGCTTTCTCGATGTTTGTCAATTGCCCCGCTGTAATTTGTTCACCTAACATGTCATTTATCTTAAGGAGAGCCACCACTAGTGAACTATGGACCCCGATCCTTTCTTTGACCATCAATCAACAACTGTTTACTTTCTGCAAACTATTACTTTCTTCCACACAATACGTTTAATCCTTTGTTTTTAGCAAAACCGATGAGATTGACAACCTCACTGTAAGTTGGCGGCAAAGTTCTGTGGTTGTGTTGTGTAGGTCTTCACGTTGCTGCTGGCACTGGTAGTGCGCCCTGCCAAAGTTCAACTAGCAACACCTTGGAGGTGTTTCCTTGCTCCTACTGGATTGATAACCTTGGTTTCATAACTGAGGGAAAACTTACTGTTGTGGTCATCATACCTTCCTCTTGGGGTTGCCCAACAAGCTCGAGATATCTTGTGCCGTCAGTGGAGGAAAAAATCATCCTCAATAATGTTGGACCTATCATATTTATCTTGAAGCTTTGTCCATATCTCATGAGAACTCCGATAAGGCATGATGTAAGAAATAACTACATTGCTCACAACAAGTAAAAGCACTTTAGTAGCTTGAGCATTTATATAAGAGTTCATCATCTCCTCTAAGGATTGATTTTAGGGATCCATAGGAGGAGAGAAACCCATATATATAACTCCCTCAAAAGTTGGGTGAATGCCCGAAAATAATCAAGGACGCGATATTTCCAAACATCATAATTTGTGTCACCAAATATATAAAGGAATCATGCACTAATCCCCTAGTCGACATCTTTAATCTCAAGGCGGTGAAGACTAAAAGCAAGAGACCTTGCTCTGATACCAATTGAAAGTGCACAGATGCCGCCTAGAGGGGGTGAATAGGCGGTTAAAAACTTTTAATACATGGGCTTAACAAAGGAAGAATAAAACTAGCTTTTTCTTTTGTCAAGCACAAAGCCTATATATACTATGGTTTACCTATGTGCACTGACAACTTATTCTAAGTAAGACAAGCAACAGGGTGATAGCAAGAGAGATTACTTCAAGAACGAAGGCTATCATAAAGTAAAGAGCTCGGGTATAAAGATAACCGAGGCACGCGGAGACGATAATGTTTTACCGAGTTCCTCCCTACAAGGGAGTACGTCTGGTTGGAGGGGTGGGAGGTACTAAGACGACCAACACCACTAGAGGCCTCACCCTATTCTACCGAGCACCCACCGCACGGCAAGCACCCAATCAACTATGGGAAACTTGAGGGTGGTCACCAAATCCGTACAAGATTGGGGCAATCTCCACAACTTAATTGGAGGCTCCCAATAATCACCACCAAGACCACTAACTTGGGGAGAGCTCCAAAACTTAATTGGAGTCTCCAAGAACTCACCACAAAGGCCACTACACCGTCTAGGGTTCCAATAACCCAAGAGTAACAAACTTCTTGATTTTACCAACCAAATCCTTCAAGGAAAACTCAAACCGATGCACCTAATGCAATGGCGAGTCATTCACTCCCAAATTCCACCAAATCTACAAAACCTATTAGGGGGAATAACATAGGAAGAACATATAGAAAATCCATAAAAGACTCCAATATCTAGATCTAATGTGTTCTCCTCACTTAGAGGAGAGATTGATTGGTGGAAATGCAGATCTAGATCTCCTCTCTCTTTTCCCTCAAGAAGATGCAAGAATCATTAGAGGAATTGAGAGATAGCAAGCTTGAGAAGGTCAACAATGGAGGAGAAAACTTGCAAGAAGAGTTGGAGAACCATCGGGGAAGAAGGCCCCTTAAATAGCCCCCCCCCCCCCAAATCCAACCGTTGGAGCCCAAAAACGCGATTCCTAGTACTACCGGACTTTTTCCTGGGTCACCCAAACACACTTTTGCCAGGAAATACCGGTAATACCGTACTTTACCGGTACTAACGGAATTCATGGGGTTCCCGGGTCTCCAAACGCATTCTAGTCATATACACACGGTACTACCGGATTTTTGCAACTCCCAGACACTCGGTACGAAAACGGTAATAACTTTTGCATCGTGGCTCCGATTTCGATGATCTTGGGCTTGTTTTGAAGAGGACAACAAGAACTACAAGATCATGCAGAGAAACATCATTGTACAACCACGGAGATAAAAACACAAGATAAAAGGTTTAACCTCTCTAAACGAGATGAACTAGTAAAACCTCCAAAATGCAAAACACAATAACTTGACCTCAGAAACTCCAAATAGATCGAAACCAATTTTATTGGAAAGATACAAACAAATAGCATCCAACAAAAATGGAAGTATTGGATACCACCAAGGGATAAAATATCTAGTTTATATATATATATATGTAGAAGCAAATACCCATTTAACTAAAAAAAAGAAAAAGGTATCTAATCGAAAGAGCTTATTTTATTTGTTAGGATTAAACAAAAGGGTTCGCAAATAAAAGCGCTAGTGCCACAACTAGTCTATAAATTGTTAAAGCTTCCTGTGTTGTACTTGACTTGACTCTCCCCCGCTTGCTGCTTGCTGATCGCTGTGTTCAAAAATGACACGAAGTCACAACCGAGGTCGTGGTAAATCCATGAATTTGATTAGGTTTGTTTTTCTTATACTATAGAAATCAACATTTAAATTCAGCACCACAAAAAATCAAATTTCATCAAAATCTGCATTTTTTGTATATATATTATTTATTTTATTGTTTTGTATCTAGCAAAATTGTAAGGTAGAAAACATAAAAGATCCTGGATTCTCCATTGAATTCGGAAAAAAAAAGAGTCATTTGCTCTAATCCGAAGCATAAACAACGACAGGGGTAATCTTTCGAAAAAGAACTTTAGTTTCTAAAAAATAAAAAAGTACCCGCGGAAATGTTCCAATTCTAAATAAAAGAATTTTAAACAATTAAAGTAAAGGGTATATTTTACCCGGAGCCTAATCTCACCTCCTTCTTTACCATAAAGAAAAGATATATTAATTTTTTACCATTTTCTAAAAAGAAAAAGAAGTGCTTCTAGATTATAGACTTATCCACTTAGATGAATAAATCATACTATACTCTATTTATATTATGAACGAATATGTATCCCAATCCATCTCGAGGTATTTGTATCAATACCTATTCGGTAGATCTTTTTTTTTTCTCTGCCAGGAACCAAAAATTTGATTCTTTAGTTATTTATTTTAGATTTGCAATTCTTAGAATTTTTACTATTTTAAAGTTTTCTTATTGCCGAGCCATAGTAATTGCACCTATTAAAGAAACTAGAAGAATTATGGAAATGAGTTCAAACGGAAGATAAAAATCGGATTATAAATGGATAGATATCCTCGATTTTCACTAGAGATTGGGAATCGATGGAATTTCAGTAGGATCTATTTTATTGACAGGATTTATCACTACTTTAGCTACTTTAGCAGCTTGGCCAGTTACCCGGAATTCACGATTATTCTATTTCCTGATGAAAACTTCATTCTCGATTCTACGAGAATTTTTATGAAAGCGTTTCATTTGCTTCTCTTCCATGGAAGTTCCATTTTACTAGCCCTTTCGGGGGTTCCTTAGGGACCGATTCACTCTACGTAGATTGACTGAACGCAGAAAGCCTTCCACTGGCAGGTGATCGTGTTTTCCAATCAAGAATCCCCAGGGGACCCCAAGAATTCTTGGTATACGCTCATTCCAATCCTCAATTCTCCTTTCGAGATTCGGGGATAATGAATCAATTGAACGCGCTTCAAAGATTTGTTCCACTTTTAGAAGACCTTGCGTTATGTCACTAGATCTCGATTTTTCATATATAAACGTAACTAACCTATCCCAGGTCCCTCTTAGATCTTCTTTCTCCAATCTTGGATTAGGGAAGAAGGAGATATTCGTGACTACTGGCGGTTTCATTATGGGGCAGCTCCAGAGTTCTCCGCGGGGTGGAGCGCTAAGAAAGAAAAAGCGTTATCGCTATACGAAATGAAGCAGCGGCTAGCACACTAAGATAAACCAGAACTTCTAAAAGGTTCTCGGAAAAGGGGTAATTTTTTCTGGGCCTGTATTCTTTTTCTAGGTTCACTAGGATTCTTATCGGTTGGGGCTTCCAGTTATCTTGGTAAGAATATTATATCTATACTTCCATCTCAACAAATTCTGAAGAGATGAAATAGAACCAAGGTCTATCTTTTTGATCAGAGGTTGAATCGATCATCAGAAGAAGAATTAGGCCAAAAATTAGGATACATTCTGGTAAAATGGAACTTCCATGGAAGAGAAGCAAATGAAGCGCTTTCATAAAAATTCTCGTAGAATCGAGAATGAAGTTTTCATTCTGTTTGACTCAACCAATACATCTCTACTTCGAGGTGTAAATCAATTCCACTCTTTACCCTATCCCTGTCTTAATGAAAGAATCGCATTTTCTACTTTGACCTTGCGAGCACCCACTCCAAACAGGGAGGGCGAACTCTTATCTCCCCGATCTCCAGGACCGCAAAATAGATGGCATTTTCTGTCTTCTTAGCCGGTAAATCCATGAATTTGATTCGGTTTGTTTTTCTTATACTATAGAAATCAACATTTAAATTCAGCATTATTCCATGACACCTACTTTAAAAGCCTATCTTTTAAGGGAAAAATGAAAATAAAAGTAACCCCTCTATTCTCGTTTCCTCTCTATTTCATGGGGAGAAGAACAAAAATAGAGGATTCTTAAAAAAAATGGATTTTCGAAATCTATATATATATATAGGACATATTCATACTACTCCCGGGTGTAACTACACCCACGTGTGTTTCACACCATGTAGGTAGTATCTATCATACCGAAGAGTATGTACGCGTAGTATGAAGTATTATAAGACTATTTAGTAGTATATATACTACTTTTGAGGTAGTATGTATAAGTTTTTCACATACTCTTATTTTACGTACAAATATGAAGGGTATTTTGGAAATATAGTGCAAACTATGGCTCCGCTTGCATTTTTTCACGTAACTTAATATGAAGTATCTTAGATGTAGTATATGAACATACTCAAACCAATAAAGTATCACGTATACTTTTGTACGGGAGTATATAAGACATGGGTGTAACTACACCCGGGAGTAAGAATGATTTTTCATATATATATATATATATATATATATATATATATGAGATATCTCCCAAGGTGTGGAGCCGGAAAACCCGCAAGATCAAAAATGCAATAAGATATACAAGAGAAATCCGTTTTTAATAAACTAAAGCTTGTTATGAAGATTACCACACGTTATAGAACCTCACATGGATAAGATCCAACTAACAACCAAGAAAGATGATGCTAAATATGCAAATGTTTGATCTCTCTCCTAAATATACGATCGAGTTACTCACTCGAGAGCCCCTCTTGATAATACGGTTAACTACCCTAAACCCGGTCTCCCAACATGAGACCGGTAAAAGGGAAAATCTATCAAAATCATACCTTTGCCTTGAGTATTCCACTTGAGCTTGATGTAGATGATTTTTGTCCTCCGCAAGATGGAACATCTTTCTTGATTGCTCTTGCACGCGCTCACTTGATGAAGTTTTGCGAATTGTTCCCCATACAAATGGGGAAACTATTCTTAGAACTTGACTTCATCGATCCATGATCACGAGGATGGCAAGTTTTACGGATGAGATCTTCTAGAGATGACACATCTTGAGCTTGCACAACAATTCTTCTAACTTCATTTGGATGATGTCTTGAAGATACACATGACGAACTCCATCTTCTTCTTCTTCTTCTTCTTCTTCTTCTTCTTCTTCTTCTTCTTCTTCTTCTTCAAGAAACTCTTGATATTTTTTATTATTCTTCTTCTTCTTTATTTCTTCTACCTTGAAGTCAACACATGCTCCAATGCGATGCCAATGGACAATCCCTACAAGTGCAACTTATTGCAAACATTAGTCCATAAAGATTTTCATTAATTACCAAAAACCACACATGCGGGCACATAAGCTATTTCACTCGGACGAACTGGGCACCGCCGGTAGGACGGCCAAACACCAAAGAATAGACAAGGCTAAGGCAGGTGGCTAAAAGAGCCGAATGACACACATGGCAACTGTCGGTAGCGGCAGGAGGGGGTGAGACTCGCGGATGGGGAGAGGGAATAGGGGTGCCGCTAATGGGAGGGCACAATGCGGACAAAGAGGTGGACAAAGGAGAACAAACACGGAGCCAGACAAAGCGCAAACCCGACACAAATTTAGATCACATTTAAATCGGTCCGTTTACGTTTACGTCACGCTGCTCGGTCGTGAATTTGATGTCCGACTATCCCCAGGGGCCAGACGGCACCAAATGTGCAAATACGTCGTGCTGTTGAAGATGGCCTAAGACTTGGCTCATGCCGGGGTGATTGACAAAGTAGTTGGTACTCTTTTAGTAAAACACTGTCTTAGTAAAAGCTGTATATAATATCTCAATGCTTTGAGCTTTTTAACCATTGGAAACAGTCAACGGCAACGGTTGTTCTTGGTAGTCATCGCCTCATTGGACAAGTCAAACATCAACAAAGATCAAGTCGAAATTAGCATGCTGGTGTGTGCAAAACTGTTGTGGCTCCCAGGTTGCCGAGCTGTATTATCTTTAAATATGTTCACAAACACATGTCTCATACGCACACTATTCGCTGCCTGAGTCCAGAGAGCGATACAAACAAAGCGACTAAGTGCTGCACGAATCTTGGTACATAAAATCTAACGGCTGACTGAGACTTAGTTAAATCTCAGCCGACTGAGATTTAGCAAATCTGTGAAGAAAAAAACTAGCTATTCGGTTTTTCAATCAAGGAAAATATCAAACCGAAGCAATTTTGAGGAACTAACTATCGCACGGATGTACTCCCTCTGTTTTAAAATATAAGATTTTTTCTTTTGTAAAATGTATGTGTGGTTATATTTTGAAATGGATGGAGTAAATCACATCTGAACTAATATAAACCAGCACACTCATTTGAAAGAAACCACGTATCACTACATGTACATCTTGACGGTCTTTTGTTACAACGACGGTTAATAAAAATTCTACAGCCAAAAAACTGCGTGTGAAAAAGGCTGCACATGTGCGAAGATCAAAGACGGTAGACGGTACCACGTTATCGAAAGTTCCTTTAATGCACGAACTTGACTAGACGAAAAGGACATGCATTTTCACCTCAGGAAAACTGCATGTATTTACACCGTAATACTATCGACTCACCGCCTTTTCCATCGGCCGAACCTCAAGCAGAGAATCTGCACGCGTCCGACGTAAACTTCATCTTCAGTCAGTCTCTCGCATGCTTGGTCACAGTGTGCGCGCGGATGACCGACCGGAGCTCTTCCCTCGTTTTCGTTCCTCGTGTGGTGGAACTGTCAAGGTCGAAGGCTCAAGATACGACAAAACGGCGAAGCGATCAGTGCAGCCACACAGCTGAAACCCTTTGCAGTTACTACCATGTAATTTCTCGAGCACAATGTAGAACCTGTAAGGAATCATCCCACCCAGAATATCTTCTCAACTCGGTCAAGTCCGTCAAGTCAAGTGTGCACTGAGAACAAACTTCACACGCAACAGAGGAGTGGCAGGACCGGACCGGAAGTTTGCATCATAATAATGGCTTTAAACATTCAGACCGGAACATGGCTCGTCATTTACCCTTTTGCAGACGGAAATAGCACAGACGACCAAGACTGACACGAACCAAAAAAAGCGGGTCTCCAACTTTTCATGTCTTTTAATGAAGCTTCCAATGAGCACGGGTTGGTTCATCGCCCTCACTGAATGACTGACTGACTTATCGGTGGACGGACTCGTTTTAAGCAGAAGTGTTCGTGAAACACGGAGGCCCGCTCTTGGCAGCAAAGAAACTGATGTACAGTAGCAAGCTTTCAGGAAAGCGTCGTACTGCAATATAGAGGAAAATACTCAAGGGCACGATCGAGTTCAACTCCCACATAGCCCTATATGTGTGCTAGCTTAGCTCAATCTAAAATCTAAACTCGCAGAGAATATGTGGGGTTCTGCACACCCCCATGTAGAATATGGAGCACTAGCAGAGATAACGACGACTCCGGTTGTCCATCCGTAGCAGACCATGCCTGCTAGCTTTTTTTTAGACGACACAAAAGATTTGATTATTTCGCAAAAAAGAGATTTGATTATTTCATTGATTAAGGAAAGTTAAAGTACAACAACAGGCCGAATAAAATACGAAAAGGATTACTCTGGCGGGATGATATCACTCAAGCATTTCGTACCTGCAAGGCCCCAAAGGACGACATTTCTCTTAATCGCCACGAATACTACCGAAGGCATAGAGGACACGTTTTTTAAGACCCTCGCTTCGCTCGTTTCAAATCACCCATGCGGCTAGCAAGGCTAAGGCCTTTCCCAATAGGGTGTATCTTAGCACTTTTTCATAGGAGCAATTAAAACTTAAGAAACAACTATGACAATGGAGTGTTTTTTAGTTGGTGTTTCTTAGGAGAGTTGCATTTAATGATTTTAGTCTTATGCATGAGTATGATTGGATTAGCCATTCTTTTTGCCTATGATAACGTGCAAGGCTGTATCTTAGCTAAGATACAACAACCCTCTCTTTCTTTAATAAATGACATGCCACATAAGTAAATTACCTAGGATATCACGCCAAGAGATACCCATTGTGAAAGGCCTAATGAAGAAAAGCCCTTTTTATCGCCGCCCATTGGGAAATGGATCGAAGCACCACCAATTTTCCAACGATCAAAATGTAGCTCATTGCTCCATCTCAAAGTTTTGTAATGCGAGCCACTCCTTGATGCTACCCCAAATTCGCCTAGAGTACCTTCATTGGAAAATGAGGTGTTTCGTCACGGTCTCCGGCTCCCTCTTGCAAAGTTGGCAAACCCCCAAGTGGGCCAACGACAAGATGCGAGGCAATCCGTTGTCTACACCTGGTTTTGGAGTACTAACCAAGCATTTTGGAGGAGGCCAATTATTCCAAACCGCCGGCTTCATAGAGGATATAGGAGTTGTACTTAGCCTGCAAGCTTTGGCTAAACAAACCCAGCTCATTTTGGTTTAAGATTTGTTTTCTTGTAGGTTTGTACACATCCATGCCCCGCTTGTTTTAAATTCTTCATTCTCGACAAAATTGGACATGGTTACATTAGCATGGTTTGCGCGCTTCATAACTCCAAAGTTCAGGTATTATCAGTTAAGTAACGCTGCCTTCAGCAACACATGTCGTATAGCAGTTTTTTTCTCAAAAACACGTAAGTTGCGTGTCTTTTGTATTAAGATGGAAAGAATCGTTACTGATATAACACCATGAAATGTCAACCATTCTATATACACCATTTCAAGCCACTCACCATGCCAAACGGGTTACAACACACTCCCAAATAACGAAGGTTTGCCTTGCCCAACCTCCAGCCGCTATGTAGAGACGAGGCACAAAGCCCCAAATCCACGTCACTAGCAAGACTGAAAACCTGGCTACCACGACCCTAAACCAAGATGACACGGATCAACATACCGTCCACCCCTCAGCACCAAGAAGAAGTCGACGAGAGACCAGCAAAAACCGACTAACTTGGAGGAAGGCGTCATCTAGCAATGCCACCAAGGTGTACATTGCGCCCCTGAGATCCATGCTCAAAGTAATGGCCACCATCGACTCCACCTACCCTCAGGGACTCCAAGAGAAGCCCACGCATCGCCTCCAAGGATGGAACGGCACCGTGGTGCCATCATGGCCTGATCTGGAACTCCTAATCTAGGGTTTCCCTCGATGCTCGTAGCAGGGTAGTGCGATTACAACCATGAAAACGCATCCAAGGAGGAGATGGCGCCCACATACATCGCCATTGTCAGCAAAACGCAGAGCTTTCGCCCGGCCTAATCGCTAGCCCCTAAGTCCACCTAATAGGGCAGAACCGAGAAGACAAGAGCATACCATCTGAGAGGCCAGCCTAAACTCATTGCCGTTGATTGGGAAGGTGTTGACCACCACCCCACCGTGACCACCACTGCCGACCTAGCTGGCGTAGGTCCAGGCCAACCCCGCCCTATAGGCCGATCCACTACGGTGCCTAGCCACTCGATGCCAACTCCACTGTGCAAACCGCCATGCCCAACTCCTCTGGCCCGCCAAATCCATTGGCTCGCTCACGGACCCGATTGACCCTGTCCCGTGAGCACTGCTCGGAACGTTGCACGCACCACCACCGCCGAGCTAGTAGTTGAGCACCACTCCTCTCCACATGCGTGGCCCACGCACACCACTTCATGTTGTAGTGTTGGCATAACACTTATGAGAATCCTTTTTCATAAATATTACAACCCTCAGAGTGGAGTACAACAAAACAATTTCAGGTCCAACTATTTATTTATTTCTTGTTCACAACAGAAGGGAAATACAAGTTTTGAGATCCTCCTCGGTCGAATAAGGATTAACATATGCAAGCAAATTTAAAATCACTAGCTTGAGGGACAATGGTTCTACTAAGGTAAGTACCATCGGAGCTTGTAACTTTATTTGGTATGGATCTAAATTGCTCACCCCGACTATCATACGCGTGCAAATCTACTCCTCTAGTTCCACGTCTTCTTCCTATATTCCAAATTCTATTCCATAATATACACCTTCAAAGCATCCTGGGAGATCAGGTTCCTCGTAGTAAACCTCTCTCTCGGTTGATTCGTATGTAGTAGTTGTATTTTCGGTCTTCCGTGTACCTAATCAAGGGGTTTTAAAAGGTACGGTTGAGTACAAGTGTACTCAACAAGTTCTACGGTGGTTGTTTGATGTATTATTTATAATTGTGGATCGATGATCCTAGGTTTGTGCAGATTTTCAAAATCGGTTTCTTAGAAAAGATAAGTTTTAGTTTTAGAAAATTCTATGTCTGTCGGCCTTTACAGGTTGTACAGGACTACACGAAGTTCCTTTCCCGCCGCATTCGCAATACTTTCTCAGGATAGGGAGTAACACGTCATGTTTATACACTCTTGAGAGGGGCAGTAGTTTCCCACAAATGAGCGTAAGCCTGAGTGTATAATAGGGTATGCATTCCCGTTCTTAACTTCCTCGGGTCGACATGCAGTTAAGATCCAAACCAATTATTGTCCTTTGCGACAACCCCGCAGTCCACCATTTGTAATGAGTTTCGGTCACAGGACCTACACTAAATTACCATCCCTTCAAATATCATAAGTCTTTATCTCGCAAAACGGAATTGGGACACTACGGACTCCCATCCGCTAATCACCTCCTTGGATCACAAACCAACTTCAAATACGAGGATATGCAAAAGGAAAAAGGTACAGCTGACTTTTCCATCCCATAACGGAATTTGTGGTCAACGCATTTACTATGGTGCAAGAATACATTTGTTGCTAATCCTATTATATCTTTCCCATACAATGGAATCTCCACCACTTGATTTACCAATCATCCATGATTCCATTGTCTACCATTACGAATTTCCCGACTACCCTGAGCTGATAATAATCCATACTTCATATTTATTACGAAAATAGTATTTGCTTTTAGCTGCAATAGATAAGGGATATTTTTGAAAGTATTTTGCTAGAAAAAATATTCAAAAGACATGTGAGCTTTCTCTTGCAAAGGTTATGCAAGGCTGGTCTCACAACATACATGCAACTATGAACTTGCCTGGTGACTCCGAATTATGGTAACTCGAAGGTTCTATAATATCCTGGACCACGGGTTCTGAAAAGGAGCATCATTGTGTGGTCAGAACAATGTTTAAAATCCAAATGCATACTTTAATGCTTAGATGGTAATGTTTAATTTATGTTGGTTGTTTCCCCTAAGTGTTAGGTATTTTATGGTTGTTTAATGGGGATTTTAGAATTCAAATATATTTCACTTTAGAATTTTCATACTTGTTTTCTTTTAGAATTTCCAAGTATATTTCATTTTTTGTTATTTAAATTTCACTTTATAATTTCTATATCACGCAAGGAAATAATACTTAGATTATGAATATTCTAAAGTGAAATATACTCAAGGAAATAATACTTAGATTATGAATATTCTAATATGAAATATACTCAAGGAAATAATACTTAGATTTGAATGAAGTATTTAAAAATTTGCAGGTATTTATTTAATGAAGAATTCTGAAGTGAAATATACTCAAGGAATAATAACCTTTAAAATTTTGATTTTGTAGCATTTTGAAGTATTTTAAATATTTACGAGTGTTTATTTAATAAAATTTTGGGATGCATCGGAATTTTTCCACAATTTTTTTAATAATTCCAAATAATAGGATTTTACTCCTTGCATTTTCCCCATTCCGAATTATTTTAACATAGTTTTCCTATAATGCTTTTCCTTTAATTTATTTATTCTTCACTTGGTTTGGTTGGAAATTTCATCACATTTTAACTATTTTTAAAATGTACCAAAAATACTTTTTAGATTCTATTATTATTTTTGTCTATTTGAGGTGTTTTTATTTTATTTTTCTAAAATGTCTAGGGGTGTTTTTCGTCAATAGACATTTTTTGTAAATGTGAAAATACTAAAATGCCCCTTGGGCTCCACTAGTTAACCCAATCACGTAAGTGACTGGACCCGTTGGGTCTACTCGATATGGTCCACCCCTCACTCTCTCTCCCTCGTGCTCGCCTCTCTATCCCGCGATGGTGACCGTGCCATCTCCGGCGTCGCCCGCGATTCTGGCTGGCTCTAGCCATTTTCGCCACCGCATTTCCACTCAAACTGATCTTTGCGCTCCGCTCTACCTTTCTAGCCTAGTCTCTCTCACACTCTGCTGGCGGCTCTCATCCCTAACCCTAACTAGGGTTTCAGCGATGGTGATGTCGCTGCTCCCTGGTGCAACTCTGGCGTTTTTCGTCTTCGAGTTGGTGCTGGTGCGTGCCTCCTACCCTCCTCCTTATGCTAGCCTGGTTAGTGCAGGTCAAGACGCCCTTCACATGGTACTCCTTTTGCTGTAGTCGCCGTGTTCACCCCTTCTTCCTCTTCTCAGTCAATGGTGAGCTCAACTCCCATTTTTTGCAGGTAATTCCCTTCTCTCTCTTTTGTTCTATAACTATTTCTACTGCTATTTCATGTTTGGGAAGTTCTTCCTCATATTTCTAGGGTTCCTCTATCTATGTTTAGTAATGGTCCTTCAAAGATTTCTAGAATGGTCTAGATGTTTCTAGGGTGTTCTAAGTTGTTAGTTAAGCTCCTACCGCTCGACATGATCTAGTACTCTAAGTTTATGTTTCTGAATTCTATGGTTAGACACTTCTATCAGATAAGTAGGTTCTAGCGTTTCTAGTGACAGTGTTGTCTAAATATGAGTTTAAAATGACGTATAGGTTAATCCTAGAAGAATTTAGATCAATACTATCAATCTGATCACTAGGCGTTTCGGCCAGTTCTTTAATTTGATGCTTATGTTAGCAATATGTTGTCTAAGTGGCTATGTCCTAGTCTTGGGTATATATATAGCATTAGTTTATCTTCTATTCTTAGTCAAAATCCACAACTCAGATGTATTACTACTTGAGTGTGGATTCACTACCTAGGTGGATAGCTACTCACCCATAGGTATACGACGATTTAAGCAACATGAACCTATTTTGGATTGTTTTCCTAGTAGAATGATGATTTATGATGTACAAAAGTGGTTTTAGAAATTTTGTTCGAATTTGTTTTGGTCAAAGTCAACTCACATGGCAAAAGGTCAAAACCGAATTTCTAAAACCACTTTTGTACACCAGAAATCCACGTTATACTAGGAAAACAAGGTAAAACTGATCCATGTTGCTTAAATCACCGTATACCCATGGGTGGGTAACTACCCACCTAGGTATCAAGTCTATTATGATTACTACTTTCTTATTCATTTAGTTTTATTAATGTTGTTATTATTGTATGTGTTAGTTTACTGACAGTGTCATCTATCAGTGTTCACTCTTAATTAATTTTAATTGATGTAGATGATCTTGGTGATTACGATTGTATTATGTTCTTGTATTAGCATACCTTAGTCTTAATAGTTCATACTTTTTCTCTAGCTACAATGTCTACTTCCTAGAACTCAGTTTAGTTTCTACTTAGTGGATGTTTCAGTTGGAGCAAAGGTTACTTTTTTTAGTATAGTGTCTTTGTTTCTTTATAGTGGTTAAAGTTTCATGTTTAGTCTTAATTCATAGTTGATTCTTCACGATCAAATGATCAGTTCATGATAGGTCTAGGTTGTGCACTATGTGCAGATCTAGATGATGTGTGGTTCCTCTTAATTGAGTGTGCACAGATGATGATCAAGGATTTGTGCCAATGCTTTCCTCCTAGTAAAAGGATCATGATATTACATGATCTACTGGTGTGCAATGCACCACAATTACTGCTACAATTCTTCCCTGGATCCATATGATCCCTAGCTATCAATTTACCTATAGCTATAATTCTAACCATCCCTAAAGTTTCTAGGCTAAACCTTTGGAGATTGCTAAGTGTGCTTGTTGAAGATATGTAGTTTCTTCTCCTTCTTCTTCCTCTTGTTCTTAAAGTGTTATTGAAGTTCTTGTTTCACTTCTAGCTTCCTACCTCTCCTAGATATCTCTCTAATCTCTCTCTCTCTCTGAATTTGTTTTTTGTATGCAGGATTGGGCAGTGTCGCCTTGTATGCCCCCTCTTCCTGAGGGGGTTATCCCTCGCGATGCTTTGGAAGAGGACGAGTCGGAGTCGACCGTCCTATCTGATGTAGAGGAGGAATCCCCCGAGTCGGATAGTCCGGATACTCGCAAGCATTCGCGCAGCGAGGATTCTGATGCGTCATCTCCTTCGACTCTGGAAGGTGCAGGCGTTGGTGCGGAGTTGCCAATCCCTGCCATTCCCGTGAGCGTCGTGGCACCCTCTTCTTGCAAGAAGATGCGACTGCCCAAGGAGTCCTCGTCAGAGTCGGGGGAGCCCACTTTTGACTTTGACAAGTTTGATTGGTAAGTTTTCTAGTTTGTTTGCTCTTCTCTGGATTTGCCCTTTTGGTTCGTCTCTGGATTTGCCTTTGCTTGATGTTGATTTTGTCTTGCAGTCAGCAGGCGTCGTCATCTTCTGGCGACGTCCAATTTTTGAAAGAATCGGGAGTCGCGACCTCCAGGGCCAAGAAGGAGGTCGAGCGCTCTCCCTCTCCTCCATTGGCGGCCCACTCTGGGCACAACTCTTCCATCTCTCTGCATGAAGGGGAGCATCGAATGGTTGCCCGGATGACTGCACACCAATCGACTTCGGAGTCATTGGAGGATCATGTAAGTGTAGGATTTCTTCTTTTTAGTGTTGCAGTCGATGTTATCTATTGCTTCTGCTTATCCTTTGTTATTTTCCTTTTTGCCATAGCTCCTTGTGAAAGAAGCTGCTCACTTGGCGGAGCAGGTGCTTGCGATGGGCCGCCAGCATGCAATGCTGGAAACGCGCCATCGCCTGGTAGAACGTAAGTGCCCGTTACTTTTCTCTTTTCTGCGCTGTTTTTGTGTAGCCGACTGATAGTCCATCCCTTTTGTCTTTGTAGCTGAGCATAATGCCCTTTTGCGCAATGCCGCCAGCATGGAGAAGACACTAGACGCGGCTCTGAAGGGCCGCGATGAGGCAATCGCAGCGCGTGACGAGGCGCAAAGGCGCGAAGAGGATCTGCGTGTCTCCTTCGCAGCCAGGGAGAAGTTGTTTGAAGAACAGGTTTTCTCGATTGCCAAGGCCCTCTTAGGTACTTTGTTTTGGATATCATTGTCTTTCTCTACTCGATTTTTTGACGCTGGCGTTGATGTTTTTGTCCATGTGTGGGTTTATGTATAGAAGCTGGCGATTTGAGCTTTGATCCTCAGGCCCTCTGCCGTGATGATGCCTTGGTGGGCGCGCTTTCAGCAGTCGAAGACCGCAGCGCCGCCATTCATGATATGCTCCCCAAGGACAAGCGTGTGCTCAGTCGCCTCCGGGAGGAGTTGGTGCCCAAGGCGGAGCTAATCGAAAACATGAACGAGCTGGTGGAGTCTCTCGTTGGGGGTGTTCCTGCATCCTTCAACAACTCGCTCCGTGCGGCTGGCGCGTCCATGTCACTTGCCATGGTGCAGGCCCACAGAATTGAAGTTGATCCTACGGCAGTTTCGAAGGCGATGTCTATTAGCGCGGACAGCCAGCAGGTAGTCTTTGCTCCCTTCGCGACTGCATGTGGCAAATACGGGCCGCAGCTGATTAACACGGTTGTGAAGTACTTTGAGGAGCTGCAGCAAGCCAAGAAGGCAACAAAGGTTGTGGCATCAGGGGCTGGCGGAAAGTCAATGGCATCTGACACTGCCACAGACTCGATGAAGCCCCTGAAGCCGTCGAAGTCGAAGAAGCCAATCGCTCCTCAGTAGTTTTTTAATAGTTGATTAGTTTATGCCTTTTGTCTAGAACATGCTTGTGGCGGGTGTATCTACTGATACTTTTGCCAATCTTGAATGCACTCGAATCTTTTGTCTGTGTGTCGATTAGATCTTCTTATTCGCTTCTTACTTGGCTTGTGGTAGGGTACATCAAGTGATCCTTTGAGGGAACCTCAGGACTCGCCGCCCCTTGACGATACTTTGACACCATCGCGTTCTAGGGTGGATGAGTTGTCGCTGATTTCGCGACTGCGTGACCGCGTGAAGCAGTTACAGTGTGAATTGCCCGTGCTCCGCGGTAACGTGGATGTATGGAAGTCAAAGGCAGAAAAGGCCGCCGCCCGAGAATAGTATCTGCTTGGCGAGGTGACGCAGCTGGGCGACCAATTCAAGTGTTAGTTTGCTTGCTCTTATCTTTTCCTTTTAGTCACTCGCGATGGTGCGCTGTCCTTATGCTTCTGTTGTTGCTTCGTATAGTTGTCAGCGCGCGTCATCTGCAGGATGAGAAGGATAGAATTGCCATTCGTATGCATGATTTGACCCAGGAGCAACTTCAAGAGAGTGGATACTTCTGGGTAGATCATGATCGTGCGGTTGCGCTGGCGACCCTGCAGGATCGTGCGTCGCGAGTGTTGCACTTTCTGAAGAAGTCGCAATCATGCTTGAAGAACATTTATCGGACGATGTTTCCGCTGGATGTTACTCCATCAAGCCTGCTGGCCCTCCTCGCCAAGTTTCAAGACCTGGTCGCGGTTCGCGAGTGTGTAAGGCAACAGTTGGTGGCTGGTGCCAAGGCCGCTCTGTCGCTTGTACGACTGCATAGGCCTGATGTAGACGTTGCGGCAATTGCGGCTGGGCCACCTGCACCACCAGTGGGTTCTTCTTGGGATATGGTGCCGCATTATCAGGCGGTGGATCGCCCAACAGAAGAGATCCTCGACTTCTTTGAGGAACAAACCAACGTTCTCTTGTTGTAGTAGTAGCTTAGTTTGTATCCTGCACATAAGTGTACCAATGTTTGTAAAGTTCGTATAAATGTTGTATATAATTGACTGTCGACTATGTATAAAGAGCTTGTTAGCGTGTAAGTGCATTGCACTATGCGACTCCTTTTCGTTAGCCTGGTCATGCGTTTATCTTAATCCCTTGTCAACCTGTCAGGTGCGTTGCAACTGGGTTGATGTCGTGTCAAGGGTTTCGATTGATGTGCCGGCTACTCAGGATATCGTGTTTTAGTTCGTAGAACAGATGTGTACAGGATGGTGTAGCCCTTGAGTCGATAAGTTGCGGAGAAATAAGGAGAACACAGGGTTTTGGGGCACTTAGCTTTATTTATTCGTGAGACAGTATGAAGTACAATGTGTGCCTAAGTAGCCTTGACTGAGTGCCTTATTTTGCGATGTAAAGGAAAAATGACTAAGGGTAGAAGCGTCGCAGCTGCGCGACGTTCCAGGGGTTGGAGTATGCGACTCCTGTCTCTAAATCTTGAAGGCGATAGGCGCCACCTGGGATTACTTCTGTAATCACGTATGGTCCCTCCCAGGGGGACTCGAGCTTGAGATGTCCTTGCTGCTTTAGTCGCAGGACCAGGTCGCCTTCGACGAAGGATCGGGGGCGTAGCCTCCTACTGTGGTAGTTGCGCAAGTTCTGCTGGTAGATCGTTGATCTTTCCACGGTGATTTCTCTCGCCTCGTCGAGGAGGTCGACGGAGTCTTCGAGTGTGAGGGAGGACTCCTGCTCACTGTAGCCGACCACGCGTGGCACTTTATACCGTACTTCGGCGGGCAGCACCGCTTCAGCCCCGTGGACCATGAAGAACGGGGTATAGCCTGTAGCACTATTTAGAGTTGTGCGTAGGCTCCAAAGTACTGATGATAGTTTGTCAGGCCAGCATCCCGCGATTTGTTCGAGTGGTCGGAGGAGTCGCTTCTTGATGCCGCCGCAGACAAGCCCATTCGCTTTTTCGACCTGACCGTTGGTTTGTGGATGTGCCACCGAGGCGTAGCTGATGTTGATTCCCAGGTTCTCGCAGAATTCTTGGAACTCCTTGGATGTGAAGTTCGTGGAATTGTCTGTGATGATGCTGTGTGGCACCCCGAAGCGGAAGATGATGGACTCGAAGAACTTGACTGCGTTGTGGCCTGATTGATTGGTCGCTGACATGGCATCTATCCACTTGGTGAATTTGTTGACTGCCACCAGGAGGTAGACGTATCCTCCTCGTGAGGACTTAGGGAGCTTGCCGACCATGTCGAGTCCCCATTGTGCGAAGGGCCAGGCCAACGGAATTGGCCGGAGCTCTGCGCCAGGTGCGTGCGGCTTGTCCGCGAATCGTTGGCACGCGTTGCACTTCTGGACGATGTCCTTGGCGTCGCGCATGGACGTAGGCCAGTAGAACCCAGCTCGTAGAGCTTTGGCCACGAGGGCGCGACTACCAGCGTGGTGTCCGCAGGTTCCCTCATGGATGTCGAGGAGAACAGCTCTTCCATCAGCCGTGGAGACGCATCGCTGGAGCACTCCTGTGATGTTGCGCTTGTATAGTTCGCCGTTGATAACAGCGAATGCCTTGGATCACCGCGCGATGTGTCGTGCATCAGTCGGGTCGTCCGGTAGCCTTTTGCTGAGGAGGTACGTGATATACGGCTGACTCCAGGATGATTCGATCATCATGACGCTCATTGGCCCTTCGAGTCATGTGTCCAGCTCCAGGTCGTTGAGTGCCATTGGCTCATTGGGCGGCGTAGCCCCCGAGTCCGTTGCTGCGCTTGTTTTCTTCTCTACTGCCTTTGGCTTGATGGAGTGTTCGCAGATGCGCTCGAGAAATACCCCAGGTGGTATGGGGGCGCATGTAGAGCCTATGTTGGCGAGTGCGTCCGCCTCTTCATTGCTTTCGCGGTCTACGTGTCGCAGTTCGCAGCCATCGAAGTCCCCTTCGAGTGTGTTGTAGAGGTCGCGGTAGGCGATCATGTTGTCGTTCAGTGCGTCGCACTCATGCATTGTTTGGTTGAATACCAACTTTGAGTCGCCGTAAATAATGAGTCTCTTGGCGTCGCAGGCTTTTGCCATCCTCATCCCGTGTAGCAGGGCCTCGTATTCGGCTTAGCTGTTGGAGGCGGTTAACTGCATTCGCATGATGTACTTCAGCGTGTCCCCTTGAGGTGATGTCAGTATGACACCTGCACCTGCTCCGTCCTTCCGCTTGGACCCATCGAAGTGCATTGTCCAGAGGTAGGACATATCTGGTTTGTCAAGGAGCTGGTTCTCCATCCAGTGCACGAGGAAGTCAGGGACAACTTGTGACTTGATTGCGTCGCGCTTTTCGTATGTAATGTCTCGTGGAGACAATTCTATTCCCCAAAGCGCGACTTGTCCCGTGGCGTCGGGGTTGTTGAGGATGTGTCCCAATAGGGCGTCGTTGACCACCACGATTGGGTGTTCCTAGAAGTAATGGTGCAGTCGCCGGGCGGTCATGAAGACACCGTATGCCAGCTTCTGGTAGTGCGGGTACCGCTGTTTTGTTGGCGTGAGGACCTCGCTGAGGTAGTATACTGGGCGTTGTACCCCGTGGACCTTGTTTTCCTCGACTCACTCGGCGATGAGCACTGTGCTGACCACCTGGTTGGTGGCGGATATATATAGCAACAATGGTTCCCTTTCTCGTGGGGTCACTAGTACTGGCGAGGTGGATAGAAGGAGCTTGAGGTCTTCGAATGCTTCCTGCGCTTCGTTGGTCCACTCGAACTTTTCAGCTTTGCGGAGGAGTTGGTAGAAGGGCAGCGCCTTTTCATCCATCCGATTGATGAATTGACTGAGGGCCGTGATTCGCCCAGCCAGCTGCTGAACGCCCCTTATGTTTTTCGGCTTCTCCATGGCCAGTATGGCTTTTATTTTCTTCGGGTTTGCCTCGATTCCTCTTGCGGAGATGAGGTACCCGAGTAGTTTCCCGGATGGCACGCCAAAGGCGCATTTGTCCGGATTGAGCTTGATCCGGCAGCGGTCGAGGTTGGCGAAGGTTTCGCACAAATCATCGATTAGGGAGGCTTCCTTCTTGGTCTTGATTACTATGTCGTCGACATAGACTTGGATGTTGCGACCAAGTTGTTCCTTAAGGCAAGCCTGCATGCACCGCTGGTAGGTGGCTCCCGCGTTTTTTAGCCCGAAGGGCATTGTGTTGTAGCAAAACACACCAAAGGGCGTTGTAAACGCTGTTTTTTCTTGATCTTCCTGCTTCATTCGAATCTGATTATAGCCTGAGCAGGCGTCAAGGAAGCAGATGCGCCCGTAGCCCGCGGTGGAGTCGATGATCTGGTCGATCCGCGACAACGAGAAATGATCCTTTGGGCAGTGCTTGTTCAAAGAGGTGAAATCCACGCACATCCGCAGGATATCCGTGTCCTTTTTGGTACCGGCACCGTGTTGGCGAGCCAAGTACTTTCCTTGATCTCGCGTATGAATTTGGCGTCGAGGAGTCTTTTGACCTCCATTCCAACTGCCTGCGCCCTTGGCTCAGATAATCGCCGGATTGTTTGCTTGACTGGCCTTGCGTCAGGGTTAATGTTGAGTGCGTGCTCGGCGAATTCCCTGGGAACTCCTGGCATGTCCGCAGGACACCAGGCGAAAATTTCCCAGTGCTCACAGAGGAATTCGACGAGCGCGAGTTCCTATGCGGGACTCAGGTTGTTGGCGATGAGGGCCGTCTTGGCTGGATCCGATGGGTGGACCTGCACTTTCTTTATGTGCACTGATGAGTCGAAAGATAAATTAGGCGAGCTTGGCCGGCTTAGGGGAGGCAAACTGTTGTCTGTTGACTCCTTTAGTCTCGCGAGTTCTTCCTGCATGCCGAAGGACTGGGAAATTCTGTTGAATTCCCTGTCACAACTGTCGGATCTCTCAAAGCTCCCGTTGATTGTGATGACGCCATTGGGACCTGGCATTTTCATTTACAGGTAGGCGTAGTGTGGCACTGCCATGAACCTAGCAAACGCTACGCGTCCGAGGATGCAGTGGTACTGTGAGGGCCAGTCGATGCGTTCGCGCCGAAAGTTTTTCGCCGTGCCGAAGATGACGTCGAGGTTGATTTTGCTCAGGGGATACACGCCCTTGCCTGGTACGATGTCGTGGAATGTTGTATCTGAGGCCTCTAGGCAAGTTAGAGGGATCCTCATTGCTCGCAAGGTACTCGCGAATATTAGGTTGATGCCGCTTCCACCGTCCATGAAGACTTGACTCATGTCGAAGCCTCCGATTTGCGCCTCGAGTATGAGGGGACAGTGGCCTGGATGAGGTACTTGCGACGGATGATCGCATTTGTTGAAGGTGATGCAGGACTCGCTTCCGCTGAGGTACTCAGTGGTTGATGGTGGCGAGTGTGTGGCCCTCGTCTGAGTGAACGCAATTTTCACCGAATCTTCTCCATCGGCCTACCGATTCGCGATTTCCATCAGGTGGTCAATGGTCTTGGGCTTTGAGCGTCCCAGCTCCTCCCTAAGATCTATGCGGCGAACGCCGCCGTTGAATGCGTTAATCGCGCGATCCTCCGAGATGTTTTCTGTGGAGTTCTTGATGATGGACCACCTTTAGATGTAGGAGTGTAGCGATTCGCCCGATCTCTGCTGACAGCATCTCAGCTCTTCGATTGATGCGGGTCGCTTGTATGTGCCCTTAAAGTTGCGCACGAAGCTGTAAACCAGCTCATCCCAACTGCGAATGGATCCTCATGGGAGGTTGTTGAGCCACGCTCAGGCGGCGCCCTGCAACTGTAGCTGTAAGCATTGCATGGCCGTGCTTCGACTGCCTTCGTGGAGCTTGAAGGAGGAGATGTGGTCCTCCAGCCAGATCTTTGGATCCTGTAGGCCGTCAAACTTCGGGTTCTCCGACGGGAGTTTGAACCCCTTGGGCCGCTTCTGCCTGATGGACCTGCTGAAGCATCTAGCGCCGCAGAGCTCCACATCTTCTTCTTCTGAGTCAGTCGACCGAGCACGTCGCGCCCTTGATTTGTCGATCTTGCTCTGTGTGATGTCATCACGCGCTTCGTAGTCGTGTCGCCGTGAGCGGCGACGTCGAGATAGGTCGTGGCTGTCGTCATTGGATGAAGGCGAGGAGTAGCGCTTTTCTAGTGCTTTGCCTTTCTTCAGCTCCGGCGTTGGCTCCTTGTCGAGGGCGGCCTCGATTAATCCCAGGCCTGCGATCGTAGATCGGTGCATGGCGGCTCGGGGATCTCTAGCTGGAGGCTGGTTGTTGAGGAGGTACATGGTGGCTGCTGTCACTGTAGCCTACGGCGTCTTGGGGATCACATTGCCCCGTGTATCGACTGTCATAGAGCTGAAGTCGAGGACCTTTGCATCTTCTATGCGTTCTTGCTCGGTGAGGTGGGCCATCCGAGATTGCCTCTTTTTGGCGATGTACTCGTTACCCTTTGAGGAGGATCCTCCGTGGGAGGAGAGCCCAGCACGACGAAGGCTCGACTCATCTGCTGCTTTTTTGCGCGCCTCGAGTTGCGCGAGTGTTTGTACTTGGCGCTTGAATTCTTCCTTCAGGAGCTAGTGGTATCCCATTAGCAGTTCTTGCGGGGATCCGAAGGGTAGAGGAATGCCTCGTAGGGCCTCGTGACAGCGAGCCCATTCTTGCTCGTTGAGCCTGATCACGACGTATTCGCCGGTTTGCTCGTTTATTATGGTTGGAGGTTCGACTGCTCCTCCATTGTCGACAGGGGTGCGATTGCCACCATTGATGTTGTTGCCGCCATTGCCACCGTTGCCACCGTTAGGCGGATTGGTTCCATTACCGCGATTGCCCGTGTTGTCGCGGTTGGCGGAGGTATCGCCTGGGTTGATGACGGCGCACATGAAGTGATTGGGGAAGCTGCTGCTTCTGCAACTCTCAGATCTGGAACCGTAGGTTCCATCTTCAGTGGCTAGATCGCTCAGATCAGAGTCGCGACTGCTGTCGCTGACCGTGTTTTCGACTATTGTCGGGGCGTTGAGCTCGCTGAGGGTGCCGATCGATGGAGGGAACCATGATGCTGGGGTAATCGATGGCACCGTCGGCTGATCAGGCATGCGAAGCGTGCCCATCTGGCCAACTTGGAAGCGGAAGCTCCCTATTGCCAGGCTGATTTTGTCGCCCACAGACTCGAAAGCCAGGCGAGTGGCTAGCGTGTGGACGGTGAAGTCGAACGCGCCGAAGAGCTGGCGAATCTCCGTTGTTGCGGAGTTGTAGATCGCGGTTGATGGGGCTGAAGAAGCCGCAACATCAGCACTCCCAATTCCCACAGACGGTGCCAATTGACGAGGGTTTAACTCATCAATGCCCATTGTTATGGACTTGGGTTTTGGAGAAGGAGGGAGCGCTGGAGACATCTATAGGCTAGCAAACAAGCACACATGGGACTCGAAGATTTACCTAGGTTCAGGCCTCGTAGAGGTCCCTACTCATGCTTGTCTGCTCGTGGAATTATCAGAGGAATCGAAGATTACAATGGTGCGCAAATGCAATCTGGCGAGGGTTGTGGAAACTAGGGTTGTGTGCGTCCTCCTCGCCGCCCCTCCTAGCCTTTATATAGAGAGGCTAGGTCTCGGGTAGCAGGTCGAGTCGGTTATAGGTTAGGGTTTTTCCCTTTAAACTTTCCATCTTTAGCTTCTTCTTGCTCTTCAAGCAATCGAGGATCCGTAGGTTACTCGAGTTCTTCATTTGGGCCCTGACGACACCGTGGGCCTCCATGTATTCAGGCCGTATATACCAAGCTCGAGTACCTGTAGGGTATACCCATGTCACCTGGGGTCTGGGATAATCATCTATTTATAGTGTTCCCAAATCAGTGAGATGTTGACACCTAAGACATGCATTTAGGTGATTCACCTGCTTGGGTATGAGTGAAACCGTCTTTGTAGCTTAACTTATGTGCAAGTGGCATTTATGCTTTCGATGGTTAAGCCCATATTGCTTTAAATTTAGTGAATTTGTCAAATTTATCATGATATTTGTTGTCCACTAGTGTAGATACAATGTATCTGCATATTCCTATTTAGGCATGTAGGTTTAGTTTTATCTTGTCCTAGAATCAGACGATGGCAATTGGGTTTGTGTTATTCTTATTATTTGTTGAGTTGATTTTATCTGCGAGTTCTTGAAATATCCTTCGGCTGAATCTTACTAGCAGTTGTTGCTCTACACTTTGATTGGATAGATTGTTGGATAAGCATTCATTTTACTTTCTTTTTTCTATTTTCCAAGAATTCAAGACTTGAGTTATTTCTTTTGGATTACTTTTTTTCCTAGTTGATCTTAGAGTACTTCTATTGTTCAGTTTTGCTACTTGCACAAGATGAAAATTGAGCTACTATACTAGTTCTTGGTCATTTCTGATGCTTTTTGAGATTTGTTTTGGACTGATGAACTATTTAGTGTCCATCCTCCAAGGTGTTATGTTTTATAAGGAATCCATGGCTGGGAAATTTTTGGTTCACTATTGTTACTGTTGAGATTTTACTGTTTCTAGATGATCTACCTATGAATTATCTGCTATAGATGTTGTGATGCTCTAGAATTAATATTGTATCCTTATATTGGTTTGCATCTGGTATCTTTAGTAGACTGATTGTGTTTCAGGTTACTATTATATTGTTACTAGCTATTGCCTTAATTTCTACTGGCTACTACTACTAGGATCTGCTATATGAGTTAGGTTTACTGTCAGCTTAGGATCTGGTACTATGGCTCTTATGCCTACTGGTGATGTTATTCTATTCACTACTATGCTATTATTGGTGATCCAATCCAACACTACTATTTTTTGGTTTCCTTTAAACTTGTTTTTGAATGTCATTTGTCTAATTCTTAGGTATGGGATATCAGGACTAGTTCCTGATGTTCTATTATGGAATCCATATAGAATGGATTCACCTCTAGTGAATCCAACATTTTAACCTAATGTTGCTTTTTTTTATTTTTGTTTTGTTTGCAGGTTTCAGCAAGATCAAGATGAGAATCTAGAATAGAATGGAGATAAGAAGGATATGAAGAAGATAGAATGTAGATAGGTTTAGTTCTAGGGTTCTTTCCAATTCTAGTTTGTATTTAGGTCATCTATATCTTTTATGTTTTGTAACATTAAAATCTTGTATCCATTAAAATATGAATAAAGATATCTTTGAATATTACTTGTGTCAACTTTTATTTCTAGAATGTTCTTATATTTTTTGTTCTTTTATCTCAAGTTTGACTAATTCAAACTTCTATTTTACAATCATTGGTTTGAATTTGAGTTAGTTACAATCTTCTAGTCCATGAGTGTATGTATGATTATGAGTACTTGTTTTAGGGTGAATTGATTTTGATTTGAAATGACCCACAATCAAATTACCCTTGAAATTTGAATTTAAAATCCTAGTGTTGACTTGAGTCAAACTCAACACTAAACTAAAGTTTCAAGTACTTAACCTTAGAAACACAAAAAGTTCAAATTCCCCCTCAATTTTAAGATATATGAGATGCAATGCACTATTTCTATATTGACCCTTTTTCCCATCCTCTACTTTGGGATGTTACACGCCGGCCGTCGATCATCTCTATGTCGCCTGACCTGTTGTCTTGCATAGGCCAAGATCAGCCTCCACTAGAGCCAGCCCTACCACCCTCGTGGCCTGAGCCGACCGCCGTTGATGGGCAGCAGTTCCCCAGGCCGTTGCACCGGCTTACCCGTGCCATGGAGGAGAACACGGATCCCCTACATTTAAAGGCCCCACACGCGACCCTCTCCCTTAGGAGACGAGCCCGGTCGCCTCTCCGGTGACGCTGGCGATGACGGCCGCAAGGGGAGGCACGGGACATAGTTCTGGCGTCTAGGATTGGGGGTTCTCCCGGGTCGCCCCTTGGGAGCGACAAGGGAGTCGTGAAAGTAGACATTGGTATAAAATACACAAATACGTCCCACGCGATCGATGGTGAACAACTAACCTATGTCTAACAGACACTAAGTTTTTACTTGACTCAACTCTAGCTAAGTTTTTGCTCGAGTACTAAACATATGTTTAAGAGAATGAATGGCAGACGGGCCCGCTCGTAGTGTATGGTAAATATCTTTTTACTGTTTCATTGTAATTTAGTTTTTTTTGCGGGGTATATTCTTTGTAATTTAGTTGATGGGACTACATGTTCTAAACAGGGGAATAGATTTCATTTCTTAGACCCAGTCTAATAAATTTGTTAGAGTGTGTCTAGCAATGCCCTATGCTGCACACGCCCTACCCTAAGAATATGATGATGCATGATTAATCTCATACCACAGTTGCCAAGAGCGACTTAGATTACTGTCGACGAGGAACGGACAGCATCACCTCTGGCTGCTTAAGACGACGAGCGCCTGGCATTCGACCAAGTCAGCAGCTCCCCGCCTCTCCAAGTCCCCGCGCACCAACCCCGGCAGGCCGAGTCGCGAGTCCGGTTGCCACGAAGACGACAACGCGCCCATCCACCTGGTCCATAGGCGCGCAGTCATGGCTGGTGGCCACCAATCCCAGTGGTCAACCTCGCAGTGGTCAACCTCGCCTTCCAGGTTCACAGTCCTCACCAATCCCAGTGGTCAACCTCCGCGCTCTGCTCCCACCAATCCCAGTGGTCAACCTCGCCTTCGAGGTTCACAGTCCTCACCAACCCACACGCGCACCAACTCTGCTCGGCCTATTTAATCCCTGCCCTGCCTCCATTCAGCTCCAAGAAGAGCCTCTGCAATTCGAGCTCCTCTTCAGCAGCGCAGCACAAGTCCGTCCGTCCCTCCTCGAGACAACGATCACACTTTCACAATCCAGATACACATACACACTGCCTCGCTAGCTAGCTAGCTTACTTGCTTGCTTTACTACTTCTTTGCAAATATCCATGGAGCACGAGAACGTTGCCGCCAACGGCGATGGCCTGTGCGTGGCGCAGCCGGCGCGGGCCGACCCTCTGAACTGGGGAAAGGCTGCCGAGGAGCTGTCGGGAAGCCACTTGGACGCCGTGAAGCGGATGGTGGAGGAGTACCGCAGGCCGGTGGTGACCATGGAGGGCGCCAGCCTGACCATCGCCATGGTCGCCGCGGTGGCCGCCGGCGCCGACACCAGGGTGGAGCTCGACGAGTCCGCCCGCGGGCGCGTTAAGGAGAGCAGCGACTGGGTCATGAACAGCATGGCCAACGGCACCGACAGCTACGGTGTCACCACCGGCTTCGGCGCCACCTCCCACCGGAGGACCAAGGAGGGCGGCGCCCTCCAGAGGGAGCTCATCAGGTTTCTCAACGCGGGAGCCTTCGGCACCGGCACCGACGGCCACGTCCTGCCCGCCTCGACCACCAGGGCGGCCATGCTCGTCCGCGTCAACACCCTGCTCCAGGGCTACTCCGGCATCCGCTTCGAGATCCTCGAGACCATCGCCACGCTTCTCAATGCCAACGTGACACCGTGCCTGCCACTCCGGGGCACCATCACCGCGTCCGGTGACCTCGTCCCGCTGTCCTACATCGCGGGCCTTGTGACCGGTCGCCCTAACTCCGTGGCAACCGCTCCGGATGGCTACAAGGTTAACGCCGCAGAGGCGTTCAGAATCGCCGGCATCCAGCACGGTTTCTTTGAGCTGCAGCCCAAGGAAGGCCTCGCCATGGTCAACGGCACCGCGGTGGGCTCCGGACTGGCATCCATGGTGCTCTTCGACGCTAACGTTCTGGGCGTCCTCGCCGAGGTTCTGTCGGCCGTGTTCTGTGAGGTCATGAACGGCAAGCCCGAGTACACCGACCACCTCACGCACAAGCTGAAGCACCACCCCGGTCAGATCGAGGCCGCGGCTATCATGGAGCACATCCTGGAAGGAAGCTCCTACATGATGCTCGCCAAGAAGCTCGGCGAGCTCGACCCATTGATGAAGCCCAAGCAAGACAGGTATGCCCTCCGGACATCGCCGCAGTGGCTTGGCCCTCAGATTGAGGTCATCCGTGCCGCCACCAAGTCCATCGAGCGCGAGATCAACTCCGTCAACGACAACCCGCTCATCGACGTCTCCCGAGGCAAGGCGGTCCACGGTGGCAACTTTCAGGGCACGCCCATCGGCGTGTCCATGGACAACACCAGGCTAGCCATCGCCGCGATCGGCAAGCTCATGTTCGCCCAGTTCTCGGAGCTAGTGAACGACTTTTACAACAACGGCCTGCCTTCCAATCTCTCTGGCGGGCGCAACCCGAGCTTGGACTATGGCTTCAAGGGTGCTGAGATTGCCATGGCCTCGTACTGCTCCGAGCTCCAATTCTTGGGCAACCCAGTGACTAACCATGTGCAGAGCGCGGAGCAGCATAACCAAGACGTCAACTCGCTCGGTCTCATCTCTGCCAGGAAGACCGCCGAGGCCATCGACATTCTGAAGCTCATGTCGTCGACGTTCATGGTCGCGTTGTGCCAGGCTATCGACCTCCGCCATCTCGAGGAGAATGTCAAAAATACCGTCAAGGACTGCGTGAAGACGGTGGCTAGGAAGACCCTGAGCACCAACGACAACGGCCATCTCCACAGCGCACGTTTCTGCGAGAAGGACCTGCTCCTGACGATCGACCGCGAGGCGGTGTTCGCCTACGCGGACGACCCTTGCAGCGCCAACTACCCGCTGATGCAGAAGATGCGCGCGGTTCTCGTGGAGCACGCCCTGGCCAACGGTGAGGCCGAGCGGGACGTGCAGACGTCGGTGTTAGCCAAGCTCGCCGCGTTCGAGCAGGAGCTCCGTGCGGTGCTTCCAGGGGAGGTCGAGTCAGCCCGGTGCGCCGTGGAAAACGACACTGCCGCGCAGCAGAACCGCATTACCGAGTGCCGGTCATACCCGCTCTACCGCTTCGTGCGCAAGGAGCTCGGAACCGTGTACTTGACCGGAGAGAAGACGAGGTCTCCTGGGGAAGAGGTGGACAAGGTGTTTGTCGCCATGAACCAGGGCAAGCACATCGACGCGCTGCTTGAGTGCCTCAAGGAGTGGAACGGCGAGCCTCTGCCTATCTGCTGAAGAGTGAATCAAGGAACTGAAGTATAGAGTGCTTCAAAATTCACCACTCGTGCTTAGTTAATAAGGATAGTATACTGTTTTTTCATTGTAGTAATTTTGTGGAAATAACTATAGCACACGAGTGTAAATCACATGAGAATTAATCTAAACCAGCCAACTCGTTTGAAAGAGACTGCATGTACATCTTGGGAATTAATGGTCTTTTTTGTTACAGCGATGGGTAGTATAAATTCTACAACCAACAGCCTGCGACTAGAAAAGGTTGTGCATGTGTGGAGATCAAAGACGAGGCGGAGGCTCCCAATTGGGTTGCAAAGCGGCACCCGATTCTTCCACTTTGTTGGCAAAATTTGTTAGTCTAGTTTAAAAAATTTAAAATTTCTCTAATTTGAACTAAATTTTGCCTTCGTAGGCTCTCGCCGGTTTCCGCTTCGCAACCCTACTCCCAGTAGGACAGTACCTTGATTTTGTGACAAAACGTTTTAGAAGTACATGTTTTTTGTGAACAGTTTGAGTGGTTATACGATGAAAATGGACTTCCTATGAGAAACTTATGCTTGTTTTAGTGAACACTGCGCAAAAATGATTCTGAACTAGGTGTAGTCTAGTTTTAGACCAACACTTTTTCGTTGCAATAGCTAATTCTCAATCTAATAAAACACAACTCTAAACAATGTTCTAGATGGGGCATCTAAGGAGGACTACTTGAGAGTATTTTGGTCACCTTATGCGGTGTAGCCGAAACCAACTCTAAATATGTGATGGGTTATGTTTTATAGTTTTATTTTGGTTTTGTATATACTATTGATCTAAAATTCTGATCATATTAGTTTAGTTAATATCTTTCGTTGAGGATGTGAGGACATGCTTCCTTAATTGGAGAAATGATGACTTAGAGCCCTCATGAAAGATGTGAATTCATGTAGAAAATGATATCACAATCCTAAGTATGGATGAATTGGTAACAAAATGGTAAGAAAAATTTAAACGGCGAAAACACAAGGTTATTATTGATTATTTTGAGAGTGTGGACACCTTCTATTTTTTATAGACTATTCCAATCGATTTTGAGAAAAAAATGATAGACCTTTTGCCATTCCCTAGGACTTTCATACATCATTAAAGCTTCACCAATTGATATGTTTTTTGTTTTACTTAGGCTGATCATAGTGGTAGTATCATACTCTAGTATCATGCATATGATACTAGTATATGATACTATCTTTATAGTGCATGGTATCATATGGTAGTACCATACTAGTACTATATTTAATAATTTGTAGAATCTCAATGGAAAATTGTGTACAAGATTTATTTGTATGAGAATTTTTAGTTTTGCATGCTATGATACGGTATCTACCTATGATACTTTAACCATCACTTTCTTCATTAATTATTGTGCCACACCAGATTTTTGCAACATGGCATGCATGATACTAGCTATGATACTCACAATAGGACCAGCCTTATACTTAAATATGTCACTATTTCTATTGCATTAAGTGATTATGTTTGGATCATATGTAATAGCGTCCAAAGACTATTTTGGTATTTACATTAATTTTTGTTTGGAGATCAGCCTGCCTTAGATTTTTCGGTCCTCCGCCACTCGAAGACAGGAATTACCGTTATCGCTCTATAATGCCCTTTTTACGAAATTCCTCCGGTCTATTAATAATGAGTACAAAGAGTTCTAAAAATGCTAAAAATTATAAATAGGTTTTTGGACCATCTAATGACGAATATAGACACTAGCACAAACCGAAAACGCGCCGGAGTCGTCACCCCTCCATCGTCGTGTTAAGACACCAAAGAACCAATGCACCAGATCAACAACCATCGTCGAAGATGATAACCGTAGATCGGATAAGAATGACCTCAAAGGACACCACCGAATATGAAAACGACCAGATCCGAAGAGATCCGCAAGGCACACGACTCCACGCTCACTCTATCGGCGCTAGGCGCGCCATTGGAGCGAGGATAGGACGGAGAGGACCTTATTCTGACTTTAGGAAGTAGTCACCGCCTTAACATCCCAAAACGACAGCGAAAATAGCCTAAACAAAGAAAAAACTCCCACCGACGAGGGACTGTGATCCTCCACACCTCCAAAACCCCAAGACCACCGGATACGGAGTGGACCACGGCATCAGCAATGGGACAAAACCTGAAATGGATCGTATGGGCACCTAGAGGGGGGTGAATAGGTGCTACACCAATTTTTTAATACTTTTTCAATTTTAGGCTTAGCACAAAGGGTAAATTCTCTAGATAAACTAATAGGTGGAATTTTCCCTATATGCAAACCTATCTACTAGCGAGTAAGGAGCGAGTGGAAGAGGAACGGGTAAACCGAAGTGAAGCACGCGGAGACACAGGATTTGTTTGGCCGCAGTTCCTTCCTTGTTAAGGGAAGTACGTCTGCGTTGGAGGGGTGGGCGGTACTAAGACCACCACGCCACAAAAGGCCTCACCCTGTTCTCCGATGGATCTCGCCACCAAAGACCTGATCCACCTTTCTGTAGGGGTTCCGCGCATGAAAACAATAAAATTTTACCCTACGCCCCTGAACCCCTGAAGCTGCCAGGACCTATCTATTAGTAATACAGTAACGGGAGGGGCTTTTCACAAACTTACCCTTGAAGACCGAAAAGCATTGTCAACGCTCAGGAGAGCGTGGTTGATGTAGACGAGCTGAAGCCGACCTCAAGGTCGTGATGAAGTCCTTGCGCTCCTTCTGGCTCCAACGACTTGAGTGCCTCAAGTGTGACACCTCGTGGGAGTTACACACGCCGGTGCCTGACGATGACTCCCGCTTCCCCGATCCAGCAACAGTTGCAGAAGTAGAGCTCCCGGATCCGAATCCCGCAGCGCGACGGCGCTCCGCGGTGAAGATGTCTCTCGCTCGCTCAGTCCAGACTTGGGACCACGGTCACGAGAGAGAGAGGGGAGAGAGAAAATATCAATTAGAGGTCCTCCCAAAAGTGGGGAGACCTTTATTGATTATTGGGTGTATTTTCTAGGCCAAATACCCCACTATATATAGGGGGAGGGGAGGTACTACCTCCCCTCAAGTCCCGGGGTGGGACTAAAGGAGGAGGAGGTGGGGGAGGCGCCGCCGGCCACCCTTCCATGGGCCCCACGTGGGGGGCTGGCCTAATAAGGCCGCCGGCCACCCCCTTGGCCCCTCCCAGGGGTTCGGCCCCCTCTCCTTTCCCTAATGGGCCCTATCCCCTCCGGGAATTGGCCCATTAAGCCTTTTGACCTTTTAATTGATTTTCTCTTTATTAAATAATTATGAATAAATGATTAAATCAATATTTAACATTCATTCACATATTATCTAATCTCCGTGGCCATGGAACACCTTCCACCTCCACTCCGGACATCCTTCGGACTTACCAAAACCCTTCCGGTTTTCTCCCTTCTTTTCTTCGGTGATTCTACCGATCCCATAAACACTCTCTAAGCATCATCAAGCCCTTAAGCGTGATACCCTACGGTTCGGGAACACTCCAGACATGGATACTTGCATTGCCCGAGACCTGATCAATGACATCTTCATGTCGAGTTCAATCTCGTTACTGAACAATGCTATTTGATTCGTTCCGACAAGTGATATCCCCGTGATCTAATCACACGCTGCGCAGCTATTGGATATAACTTCTCCGAATAGGACCTTGAGTATATTCCCGTCACATGGACGGATAAATCCTGCTCTTGACATATATTGCCTCTACGGTTTCCTCCGAATACCTGAACACACCTTTATAACCACCATTTTACCAGATGGCGTTTGATGCTATCTAAGCACTCTCGGGAGACAGTGATTGATATAGCCTCACGGTCTAAGGAATAGTCTACGAGGATCCATTTCTAATCATCGTAACTTGAACTTCGTGACATGATCGAATCACGATGTTTAGGTTGGGTATTGGTTCATCATCTCATTCTCAGAATGAGATGACCTTATTTCCAACTAGCATAAATGCCACATGATCAGGAAACATGATCATCTGTTGACCAATGAACCAGTGACTAAAGTTTCACTGGGAACCCCTGGTTTGTTTATATATCACACGTGTATTGATGTTTCCACTCAACACAGTTATAGCATGATATAAAACTTAATCATAAACTATATGAAATATGATAATAGTCCTTACTACTATTTGTCTCTAGGGCATATTTCCAACAGTCTCCCACTTGCACTAGAGTACAAATACACTAGCTGCATTTGCTCTTAATTATTGGCACCATATAACCGGTACCTAGAACATGCTTGCTCATGGAAGAGGTTGAGTCTTGGTTCTGTACTTTACAGTCCCAGATCCTTTGCAACTTACTAATGTCACTTTGATTGACATTAATATTCTATCATCATATGACAGCATCTGTGTGTATGCATCGTCGCTATGGCAGCAGAACGAGGCCTGATTCCAGAAGCCTACAGTGACGTTAGATCAACCTCGAGGGCTTTCTCATGGGCACTGTGCCCTGGGACACATCATTCTACGTTAAAAGCGAATTAGCCCCGCCATAACATTATACAACACTTTAGATGGTACCCTTATCTATTATTATAAATGTATTCATCGAAACACTAGTGCACTCGGTGCAAATTTCGATGTTTTGTTCACCTTGCTTCCTACTTGACTTCAATTGGTATCTACAGGAGTTTCCAACATATTCCCTTATAACATAACTCTTTATGCTTTAAGATATGTTATCTTTTATGGATTTAGAAAATATGTCTACAGTTCTCTACTAGACACTGCGGACAAATTTAGCTCAACGTTCTATGATTCGAACTTAATCACTTACGTTCCTTAATTGGATCACATATTATGCTAAGTTATCATCATGGTTTACTAAGATAGAACCTATGTATTAACATAGTGGATGACGATCATCCTTTTCTTTCTTTTAACCATTGATGTTTAAACTTGATGCTATTCCTAATTTGAGTCATTAAAGACTAGTTCCTTAATTAACTTCTATTCTGAAACAGCTTTCAGAATCATTTAAGGAATATTACATAATATCTTAATATAGTTTATTATCAACTTCTACATCTTATAAATCCTTATTTATAAGTATTTGCGCTTTCATCCTTAACTTGCTTAAGAATTACTCCTATAAGCTCCCACTCAAACTACGCTGCTAACATATTTGGGTATGAGTTAGTGCTCTTACTCAAACTATGTTCCTACATATTTGAATTTGAGTCTTATATTGCTCCCACTTAAAAATATGTCAATCACTTATTGTTTTAGGAAGACTTACATAGCTCCCACTCAATTTTATGCAAATTGCATATCTCCTTACTGTTTTGAATAACTTCAAAATCTTTCGATCAAATATCAAACTTGGAGATTTATTATGAGATACTAGTACTTTACTAGTTTTAAATCCACTAGACATTCAGCACACTTGAATCAAATTCATTTGAATTTGTCCAATACTTGAAAAATTATGCTTTTGTCATTTTACCCCCTTTTTTCCTATTATGACTTTACAATCATTTGGGAAACTTCAAGTAAACCCTTTTACTTGTGAGATTCAGCAACGAATTGCTTTCTAATATCAAGGGAAGTTTGCTTCTAGGATTTCTCATAATTCTAGTTTACCATTATTTCCTTTGTAGTTCGTAGGTATGTCATGTTCCAAAAATCATGACAAGTGATTCACAAATGTTTCCATACAAGATATGGATTTACATTTTGAATCCTACTTTATATAGTGAAAAACAATAGTGGAGGGAAAAACACAATGATCAAAATCATTGATTCTTTCCTTCTGTGAAGACAATCGTTCAGGAATGATGTCCGTTGCGCTTCTCAACACTCTGATGCAGGGTTTTGAATCCTCATCGTGTTTTACACTAATTTTCATTTGCTCCATAATTGAGAAATATCACTGAAGTGAGCTTTCTCAAGAATGTACCAAAATCCAAGCAATACGAATCTTGCTTTCCTTTTGGTTTGAGCTATGGGTTTCGTATTCAAAGTTTCCAATGAATACTCGACAAGGACTTATTCGCTATTGTTTTGGTTATATCGAATAACCCCAAAACTTTCACGAATTCTAATGGTTCACTGTAAACTCATTGAGTGCTAACTATTTCTAACTAATGGTCTCTACATATACTCTACAACGATTTATTTGGTGCCTTCTATTCAACCCCTTTGATATCTAATATCACATTGTGATGCTTTGTATTTTGACATTTCAAAACACTTTGCATTCCACAATTTCTATTATGCCATTCTTATAAAGTTGAACTTCATTACTATTGATCAAATCATAGTAATTAGATTCTCTTTTATACTTATACCCTTTGTTGATGAAACACTTTGATCAAATCAAATAGTTTCATATTTATGTTTCCTTTAGTAAACTACTTTACACATTTAAACAATCATTTAATGATAATTACCATTTTCGTTAAAACATAATACATCGAATATGTATTCTATTGAACAATTCTTTAAACACTTTATATTCAAGTAATACACGGTGTTCAAGTTATTTTGCCGAACTTAGGCATGATTTATATGTGAGAAGGAATCGAATGACTTTCACATATTATCACATAACTTTGAATTTAAACAATGGTTTTTCATTCATTAATGAAATATCATTAAGTTGGGTATTTTAAACAAGGCATTTTTAATGTTTTACAAATGTTCATACATTATCACTTAGTTTCAAACAACAAGGATAATTCACACATAATCAAACAAGATATGAACACGAATAGAAATCATTCATAAAAGCAGAACAACTGTTTGTTACAAACTAATATGAATAACTATCTCACGAAGTGTGAGACACACTAAAAAAGTTCACAATCCCTTGATTACATTAATCATCCTAAACATAAACTAAGTGATAAATGTCGAGGGAGAGTGTCGTCGGCCGTCATCATTCTCGCCATCAACACGCAACGTCACCTCCTCTCTAGCAAGCACCTCTATGCAGAAGGACCTGTTTTTAGTAAAACAGAACAAGTATCAGATATACTTAACACTGCAATGTGTTTGCAAGATTATAACATTTATAAAACTGTATATCAAATATATACCTTGGTCATCGATGACCTCTCCGGCGATTGGTTCAACCTTTACGTTCCGGAAACATAATATGAACTCATGGAAATCCAATGCTTCCGTATCACCACTCATGATGCTACTTCGGACATGTCCTTTGTAGCTGGGAGGCAATGACCGAAGCAGTACGTCTATCGCAAATGGATCAGCCATCCAGTAATCCATGAAGTGAACCAGTCTCGTGTGTGCATCAAGCATGCGCTCCAAGTGACTCCTCAGACATGTATGCTCCTCCATCTGTATGGAGAGGAACTCTCTAAGCAACTCGTGCTTCCACATGCGAACATGGCCTATGAACTCTGCTCTCAGCTGATCCACCATCGAATATGGGTCAAGATCACCCATGAGCGGATGTAGTTCATCCACCATCCCGTAACGCATTATTATCTGAATGTAGGTGGACATCTCTTGGCAATAGTAGCGGTCCGCCAGCTCTTGTGGGGTCTCATAGTAGTCTGGCTCAGTCAAATCCATCGTGTGGCGTATGTAGTCTACCACATGATTCCTAGTAAGGAGATCATCTAGGCGCACAAGCCAACTAGGGAAGTTGGATCCATCAAGTCTAAGTTTCTCACCCTTTACCCAATCCTTAATCTCAAAGTAAGCTTCACGGTGAGCCATCTACATTTATAATTGCAAAAGGAATTTAGACTAAGTTTATAATTAAATGAGTTAATAACTCCACTCAGAAACACCTATCCCCAGTGAGGGTTCCTAGTGATAACACGACCCATATCAACCACATCTCCCCCGATCATCACGGCCATCAATGTGGGTTCAAGGGTGGACGCTAAACGTCGGTCACATCATTCATGCGACTCGTGCTCGATCTTTCGACCATCCGCGTTCCAAGGCCACGCTTCTCTAGCGTGCTAGGCTCGCCAACTCAACCTTAGTGTATTCGTTGTGCAACATGGCTTACACCCACTGTATGTGAATGTAGATATGTATGACACCCAGGCCTGTCACCCTGGATCGCCTCATACCGAAGAACTTTCTTGGTGGTGCACACTAAGGGGGAACACAATCGTTGGTAATTTTAATAGGGATCATCTTATTAGGCTACCGTCGAGTATCTAATACTAGCACACAATAAGACATACAAACAATAACATTGAATGTAAATGCTATGTGATATCGTCCTTCACGTCGTGATCTCCATCCGTCGTCACCGGGTTCCGGCGCCATAGACACCAGGGTACCAGTGTCATTCCGGCGTGGTAGTTTGTCATTACCGGGACTATCTACTACTATGCAACAAAAGGTAATTACTTTACCTTTGCCACAACCATATCACAAAGCAACGCCCCCTGCAAAACAAAGTTAGACGCCTCTACTTTATCTTTGCATGTTTTACGTGGCTGAATGGGCTTTCGCACAAGAACCGTTCTTACCTACAAATTTTCAGCACAAAGCTGATCAAGTAGTTGTCTCTACTACACCCCTTTCGGGGCCCTCCATTGCAAATGGTATACCAACTAACACGAGAGAGACAGACACCCCCCTAAGCCACTTTATACGGTACAAGCCGTATGTCAAGCGTGGATCAGTCTCGCGAATGAACGCGTAAAGTCGGTTGGGGGGCGCTTCATCAAGCATTACTGCGGTATACATAAGTAGACATGGGAGGGTAACAACTAAAAGATCAACGCCCACACACTACATCTCGTGTGTTCTACCCGTACTAGCATTACTACGCATAGATCTAGCTCTGATACCACTGTAGGGGTTCCGCGCATGAAAACAATAAAATTTTACCCTACGCCCCTAAACCCCTGAAGCTGCCAGGACCTATCTATTAGTAATACAGTAACGGGAGGGGCTTTTCGCGAACTTACCCTTGAAGACCGAAAAGCGTTGTCAACGCTCAGGAGAGCGTGGTTGATGTAGACGAGCCGAAGCCGACCTCAAGGTCGCGATGAAGTCCTTGCGCTCCTTCTGGCTCCAACGACTTGAGTGCCTCAAGTGTGACACCTCATGGGAGTTACACACGTCCGGTTCCTGACAATGACTCTCGCTTCCCCGATCCAGCAGCAGTTGCGAAAGTAGAGCTCTAGATCCGGATCGCGCAGCGCCACGGCGCTCCGCGGTGAAGATGTCTCTCGCTCGCGCAGTCCAGACTTGGGACCACGGTCACGAGAGAGAGGGGGGAGAGAGAACATATCAATTAGAGGTCCTCCCAAAAGTGGGGAGACCTTTATTGATTATTGGGTGTATTTTCTAGGCCAAATACCCCACTATATATAGGGGGAGGGGAGGTACTACCTCCCCTGAAGTCCCGGGGTGGGACTAAAGGAGGAGGAGGTGGGGGGAGGCGCCGCCGGCCACCCCTCCATGGGCCCCACGTGGGGGGCTGGCCCAATAAGGCCGCTGGCCACCCCCTTGGCACCTCCCAGGGGTTCGGCCCCCTCTCCTTTCCCTAATGGGCCCTCTCCCCTCCGGGAATTGGCCCATTAACCCTTTTGACCTTTTAATTGATTTTCTCTTTATTAAATAATTATGAATAAATGATTAAATCAATATTTGAAATTTATTCACATATTATCTAATTTCCGTGGCCATGGAACACCTTCCACCTCCACTCCGGACATCCTCCGAACTTACCGAAACCCTTCCGGTTTTCTCCCTTCTTTTCTTCGGTGATTCTACCAATCCCATAAACACTCTCTAAGCATCATCAAGCCCTTAAGCGTGATACCCTACGGTTCGGGAACACTCCAGACATGGTCGGGACACTCCCGCACCAATGATCAACAGAGGGATCTAGATGGCCATGTGACCCCTGTGCGTTCCACGAAGATCTTTCGTCATTTGAACCGGGACAGTCGCGTCTTATTCCCTTTGTCATTCGATACTTGCATTGCCCGAGACCTGATCAATGACATATTCATGTTGAGTTCAATCTCGTTACTGAACAATGCTATTTGACCCGTTCTGACAAGTGATATACCTGTGATCTAATCACACGCTGCGCAGCTATTGGATATAACTTCTCCGAGTGGGCCCTTGAGTATCTTCCCGTCACATGGACGGACAAATCTCGCTCTTGACATATATTGCCTCTACGGTTTCCTCCGAATACCTGAACACACCTTTATAACCACTGTTTTACCAGATGGCGTTTGATTCTATCTAAGCACTCTCGGGAGAAAGTGATTGATATAGCCTCACGGTCTAAGGAATAGTCTACGAGGATCCATTTCTAATCATCGTAACTTGAACTTCGTGACATGATCGAATCACAATGTTTAGGTTGGGTATTGGTTCATCATCTCATTCTCATAAAGAGATGACCTCATTTCCAACTAGCATAAATGCCACATGATCAGGAAACATGATCATCTGTTGACCAATGAACCAATGACTAGAGTTTCACTGGGAACCCCTGGTTTGTTTATATATCACACATGTATTGATGTTTCCACTGAACACAGTTATATCATGATATAAAACTTAATCATAAACTATATGAAATATGATAATAGTCCTTACTACTATTTGTCTCTAGGGCATATTTCCAACACTTTCCACTATAGGTACCCTTCGAGGCGGGCACCGACGCCTTTACACAACTAGCGGGGCAACAACTCCACAACAACTTGGAGGCTCCCGAAATGACAACACGCTGCCACAAGAACAAAGTTATCAAATACAATAAACAAGATTTACGTATTGACAAGAATACTAGATCAGAGATTTCTCGAAGTGAATGGAGAGGAGTTGAAGCGCTTGATTCTTGATGATGATGATGAACTTCTCCTCCTTCAATTCCCCCAAAGATCAAGACCTTCGGGTGGTTGAAGTGGGAGATCGAGAATGAGAGCTCTTGCACAATGTCTGGACAATTTCGAATGAATCAAGAGTTCTGAACGTTGGGGAAGAAGGGGTATTTATACCCCATTCAGAAACCAGACGTTGGACACTTTGGGGGCTGGATTATCCGGCCCAAGTGAGGGCCGGATTATCCGGCCTGGGGAAAACACCGCCCCAGACTCGGAATATCCAGAAGATAGTCCGCCCAATATCAGAGCGTCGCGCCGAGCTTGCCCTTGATCAACTTCTGGGGGCGGATTATCCGGTCCTATGCGAGGGCCGGATAATCCGGCCTGGGAAGGAAAAACCGCCCCAGTTTGGATTTTCCGGAAGAAAATCCAACCGGATACCGAGCGACGCGCCTTGGTTCCCTTTGCTCGAAAACTGTGGGCCAGATTATCCGGCCCATGCGATAGCCGGATTATCCGGCCTGGGGAGGAAAAAACGCCCCAGTTCGGATTTTCTGGGAGAAAAACCGACCGGTTACCGAGCGACGCGCCTTGGTTCTCTTTGAGCAATGAGGTAGGACGGATTATCCGGCCCTTGGTGGGGCGGATTATCCGGCCCCCCTCAAAGCTTCCTGCACACTTAGCGCACATGAATAATCTCCATAGTATTGTTATCTAACACGCAAAACATAGGAAAACATGAAATGTTCTTTCAATATCCCCCTTTTTGGTGTTAGATCACAATACCAGGATTTGCAGGAGAAAGTCACAAGACAAACAGTAGTAACTATGAAAGAGACTCCCCCTCAATGTGTGCATAATAGAGTTTTGCATTGGAATACACATGCACACAAATAGGTGAATCTATTCCATAGACATATGAGCAACAAAAACATACCACCGATATAGAGAGAAGGCATCCTTGACATAAGTCACAATTATTACCGAATAACCAATATGAGCGCCTTCCGTGATAAACCTCCAGCAATAGGATATGAATAGATAGATCCATAAGAATAATCCATGATATGAAATCCATAGGCATAATCCAGACAACCACATAAAGTCTCAAACAACCACAAATCACAAATTTTAAAGTTCAACGCTAAATGGGCATAAGCAAGAAAATGACGAATAGAAAAGTGCAAGTGCTTATGCCCGACCCATGCAAATCCACGGACATCCTAATAGAACTACTTCTCCCTCTTTGGCATCGAGACACCAAAAAGGGAGAAGAGCGATGCTAGCGCCCCACTGGATCACTCGGAGTCCTCGTCCTCATCTTCATTCTCATCCTCATCCTCATCTTCAAGCTCCTCAATGTCACCTTCCTCATCTTCATCATCAGCAGCAGGCGCAGAGGGGAACAAGTGACGCTCCAGCTCACCATAGTTCAACCCGGAGGAAGAGTTCCACCGAGCATACAGAGTGGGAGGTGTAGGAGCCGGAGGAGCACCCGAAGCGCTGGACACGTGGTGGAGAATGAGCTGCTGGGAGTGAGCCAACTCATGGCGCTGCTTGTATGCCTCGTACTGACCCTTGCGCGTGTCCACGCCTATGCAGAGAATGTTACGCTGGAACCAGTTCAGCTGCTTGATCTCACGGGCAACGGGAGGCACAGGGGGCCTGCGAGCATCCCTCATGAGACCCTCAGGAGCAGAGGGGGGTGAGAGGTCTTACGAACCTTGGTGTAGATCTTCTTGGCCTTGTGCACTGAGTCGATATGGAACTCCTCAGCAGGAAGCAGGTGACGAATGATCATCATAATGTAGGGTGCATAAGGAATGGACAGACGGTTGAACATAGCATCACACAGCTCATGGTAAATGAAGTCCATGACATCCAGCCTGTACTACACTGACTCGTCCTCGCAAGAGGCAACCTCATGAGAAAATTGAAGTAGCTGAACAAGGTGACCACGGATGCTGTCATTGTTGCCCCCACTCGGAGTAATGGAGTCACGGAAGAGACTCGCTAAGGCAGCATAGATGGGAGCAAGACCAGCCAGAGTGCCCACAATGCCATTGTCCACAGTGCAAGGAGAGAGAGCTGCATCTTTGTTGGGCTTCAGCTATGTGATGATGCGGTGGCCACTGGCTCTATCCCTGTTGCGGAAAGAGTACCCAAGAACCTCAGCAAACACGTGAAAATCAACAGTCATAGGCCTGTCATGAGTCATCCACTTCATAGTGCGACGCTCATCCCCACAAATAACCAAAGTGGAGAAGAACTGATTCACCACCTCAGAGTCAAAGGAGCACTGGAGAGACATAAGATGGTGCAACCCCATCCTCTTAGCCACATACATCGCATCCACAAGATGAGCCTTCTCCAAAGCATCAGCAAGTACCAGTGGGTGCATATGCCTAATGTTCAGCCTGGCATATATATCTTCATAGATCCCCTTCTGTTCTGCACACCAAAAACGAGCATCCCCTAGCTCAGCATCACGAGGCAGCTCAGCAAACAAGTCACGGTGACGGATGGCGGAATAGGAGACCGCATCCAAAGTCCTGTAGTTAATCTTGGGCTCCTTGCCCTTCCTCTTGGACACCCCCTTCCTAGTCCTCTTTGCTTGTTCAGCCATGCGCTTCTCTTCGTTCTTCCTTCTCCTCAATTCAACTTCGTCCACTAAGTTACCCTGTTTGTCGTCCCGAAAGTATTTGGCGCGAGGATGGCGCTTGTAGGTCTTGGGAACACCGGAACCACCTGTGAGGAGAATAAGGGCGATAGCAAGGGGATAAGCATACACACAAGTCCATGAGAGAGCATGGAAAAAGTAGTCAAAAAGTTCATAGGACAAATCTACCCAATGCATACTCCATAGTGAAACTGAACCAGAATCGAATCTGTCAGGCCGGATTATCCGGCCTGGCCAGGGGCGGATAATCCGGCCCTGGCAGAAAATTTCGATTTCATCTAGATTGAATGTAAAAAAGTAGATCGGGCCTAGAAAATGCAAGACTACGATTTCTATGCGAAAACATATCCTTCTAGACAACGTTCCACCCAACAAGTAACACGTCTAGCCAAAGATGGGGAGAGAGGGAGTTACCCTCACTCATTGGAGGAAGAACGCGGAGGAGAAGGTACCCGGAGGCGCGGAGAAGAAGATCCGGGGAGGCCCGGAAAATCCAGTGGCCAGAGAGGCTCCGGGGAGGGTGGGGGACGGCAGGCGGTGGCTGAGGAGGAGGAGAGGGTTGGGGGAGAAGTGCTGCTCGTTATGAGCCCTCCCCCCCGATCCCTGCCTTTTAAGATGAAACCCGCCAGGGCCGGATTATCCGGCCTACACTTGGGCCGGATTATCCGGCCACAAATCTGGGATTCTGTTGTACACAGAACCAGGCCCGCGCGTCCCCAAACAACACCCCCACAAGGTGTACAAGGGACTTGTGTGCTAGAAAAGATGTCTTAGGGGTAGGGAAAGGCTTAGGATTAAGAGATCCAAACAGATATGGTACTAGACACTCAAAATTGCAAAATCCAAATCAAATAAAATCCAAGATTGAGTGTGATTCCCATAAGAACATGAGATAGCAAATAACATCCAAAAAGAGCCAATTCTCCTCAAGGGAGAGGGCGGTGGCCGAGGCCACCTTGTTGGAGTGTATGGTGTGACACCGCGAAGATATATCTTGGGTTCACGACCAATACTCATCAATAAGCTCACATTTCACAAAATGATATTAAGAGAAATGATTTAACTTGCTTTTGGCATTATGGGGGGAGGGTTAGCCCAATGAGTTAGGACCACACTCCCCCTATCTCCATGCCCACACCTAGACCAAAGAAGGATTGAGATGTACGAGTGAGTGCATGGGTAATCAAGACAAGCTCCTGGAATCAATGATATTTAGCTCATTCCTCAAGTAGCAGAATCTTGCTTCATCAAGTGGCTTTTGTAAAAATATCCGCAAGTTGGTTCTTCGTGCTCACAAAGGATAGATCAATATCGCCACGAGCAACATGGTCTCGAATAAAATGATTCCGAATCTCAATATGCTTCGTCCTTGTGTGCTGAACATGATTGTACGCAATTTTGATTGCACTTTCATTATCACATAAAAGAGGCACTTTGTCACAATTGACACCGTATTCCTTTAAAGTTTGCCTCATCCACAATAATTGGGTGCAAGCGCTGGCAGCAGCAACATATTCAACTTCGGTGGTGGAGAGAGATATACAATTATGCTTTTTAGAGGACCAACAAACAAGAGATCTTCCCAAGAATTGACAAGCTCCAGAAGTGGATTTCCGATCATCCTTATCACCAGCCCAATCTGAGTCAGTATAACCACATAAAGAGAACTTGGAGCCCTTGGGATACCAGAGACCAAAGTTAGGGGGAATGAACCAAATATCGAAAGATCCTCTTAACCGCCACTAAGTGGCTTTCTTTAGGAGCTGCTTGATACCTTGCACACACCCCCACACTCAACACTATATTGGGTCTAGATGCGCAGAGATAAAGAAGAGAACCGATCATGGACCGGTATACCTTTTGGTCCACATCTTTACCATGTGGGTTAAGTTCAAGATGACATTTTGTTTGCATCGGAGTGGCGACACCATTTAGATCCATCATCTTGAATCTCTTGAGCATGTCTTGGATGTACTTTGCTTGATTAATAAAGGTTCCTTCTCTAAGTTGCTTGATCTCGAATCCAAGAAAGAACCGTAATTCCCCCATCATAGACATCTCAAACCTGTCAGTCATAAGCTTTGAAAATTTATCATTAAAATCTTTATTAGTAGAACCAAAGATGATATCGTCTACATATAGTTGGCATACGAAGAGCTCCCCCTTAACCTTCTTAGTAAAAATAGTGGGATCGATTTGCGCAACTTTGAAGCCACGATCTAACAAAAGCTCTTTAAGGTGCTCATACCACGCACGTGGGGCTTGTTTAAGGCCATAGAGTGCCTTATCGAGTTTCTAGACATGGTTCGGAAAGTTAGGATCCTCAAACCCCAGGGGTTGCTTTACGTATACCAACTCATGTAGAGGACCGTTAAGGAAGGCACTCTTGATGTCCATTTGCTGCAACTTAAAATTGTTATGGGCAGCATAAGCAAGAAGGATACAGATGGACTCAAGGCGGGCCACTAGAGCATAGGTCTCGCTGAAGTCAATGCCCTCAACTTGGGAGTAACCTTGTGCCACAAGTCTTGCCTTGTTCCTCACAACAATGCCATTCTCGTCTTGCTTGTTTTTGAAAATCCACTTGGTGCCGATAACATTGCGGCAGTCTTTGGGTTTCTCCACGAGTTTCTAGACTTTGTTGCGCTCGAAATTATTCAATTCTTCATGCATAGCAACAACCCAGTCTAGGTCTCAAGAGCTTCAAAGACCTTCTTAGGTTCCACCATAGAGATATGAGCTTGATGCTCACCAAAACTGGCCAATTCTCTTCTTGTAGAAACCCTTCGTCGAAGATCACCAACAACCTTGTCGAGAGTGTGACCCCTCAACTCAAGGTTTCGATCAACTCGAGCCTTGCGACGAAGTTCAATAAGTTTGTTGTCTCTTGGAGGAGTAGATTCATCACTCGAGTCTTCATTGGAAGCATTTACTCGACCTTGATCAGGAACAGGAATATCAGCAGCAGGTGGTGATGACGCGTGCCCTTGAGGTGAGTCAGTAGCCGTAACAGGAGGCTGCTGAACTGGAAAGTCAGGGCCGGATAATCCGGCCGATGGAGAGGCCGGATAATCTGGCCTGGGAGTATTTGTAGCAGCATCATAAGGAAACCTGGGGCTTGCTTGAACTGGTGAGGGGCCAGATAATCCGGGGCTTGCCGGAAAATCTGGCCTGGAGCTTGCATTGATATCTTCACCACTAGGAGCAAAATGGTCAGCTGGAGTGGGGTGGCCGGATAATCCGGTGTCCACCGGATAATCCGGCCTAGAGTTTTCTGGAATAGCTTGACCTTCAGCAGTTGATGGAGATGGTGCAGAATTTGTTCCCGTGGTGGGAACTTGTTGGGCATGTGTAGATGAGGGCTCTTCATGGGAAAATCATTGTCCTTCCTGATCCGCCACAAGGGGTTCCTCAATGGGGCGGAAAAATCCCACACCCATTCTTCTTATGGCATCTTGGGGTATTTCAACATCTGCATCACAAACACCAACTTGCTCTGCATGGGAACCGTCATTTTCCTCGAACACCACACTACAAGATTCTACAACAGTTCCAGAGAGCTTATTGTAGACTCTATAAGTGTGGGATTCGGCACCATAACCAACAAAAATACCTTCTAAAGCCTTAGATTCAAACTTAGATAAACAAACTCTTTTGAGAAGAAAGAAACACTTACACCCGAATACCCAAAAGTATGAGATGTTTGGCTTGTTACCGGTAAGTATTTCATACGGAGTCTTGTCCAAGATCTTGCGGAGGTATAATCGGTTGGATGAATGACAAGCAGTAGAGATTGCTTCAGCCCAGAAGTTATATGGAGATTTAAATTTGGCTAACATTGATCTTTCCATATCCATTAGAGTTCGATTCTTCCTCTCGGCTACACCATTTTGTTGAGGGGTGTACGCAGCAGAATATTGATGTCTTATCCCCTCTTCACTTAGGAACTCCTTTAAGGTGTAGTTCTTGAACTCAGAGCCGTTATCACTTCTTATATCCAGAATTGGGACGTTGTGTTGACGTTGAACCTCGTTGGCGAAGTCGATGACAGTTTGTTGAGTTTCACTCTTCAACTTGAAGAAATAAACCCAAGTGTATCTTGAGTAATCATCAACAATCACTAGACAATACTTCTTCCCACCAAGGCTTGCATGAGATGGAGGACCGAAGAGGTCCACATGAAGGAGCTCCAAAATCCTTTTTGAAGAGATAATAGTTTTCCTTCGATGAGGTGAGTCATGCATTTTCCCTTCAACACACGCCCTGCAAACACGATCTTTGGCAAAGGAGACATTTTCTTTTAGTCCAAGAATGTGGCCACCCTTGTGGAGACTTTGCAAAGTTCTCATATTGACGTGGGCTAGTCGGCGATGCCATAGCCAGCCCGCGTCAGCCTTTCCTAAAAGACACATCGGGCCTGTAGTGGTTTTCCCTGAAAAGTCCACCACCTACATGTCTTTTTCGACATATCCCATGAAAGCGACTAGAGACTTGCTCCACAAGAGTACCACCAAATCAGCATCAATATAAACTGCAAAGCCCATCTTACCAAGGGTGCGAACTGAAAGTAAGTTATAACCGAGGGTCTCAACAAGCATGACGTCCACGAGAGAGATATCATGAGCCACCACAACTTTGCCGAGACCCAATACCTCAGACTTTGACTTGTCACCATAGGAGACGGTTATGTGATCATGGTTTGGCCACATCTCCGTGATGATCTCCTTGCTTCCGGTCATATGACTCGTGCAACCGCTATCGAGTACCCATTTAGAACCACCGGAAGCATAACCCTGCAAGAAAATTACTTCTTGGTTTTAGGTACCCATTTTTCAATGGGTCCTCTCATGTTAGTGACAAGGGTCTTGGGAACCCAAATAGACCAAGGAATGTAATAGTCATAAGGTCCTACATAACTAGCATACACATCACCATAATAATCGCAATATAGTTCAAAGTTAGGATTGTTGATCCCTACAAAACCATCATAATTAGTCTTGTCATTGGTAATGTTGCTAGTCTTTGGTTGAGCAGTCTTGCTCTTCTTCTTCTTGTTGTTGTTTTTCTTGCTCTTTGTCTTGGGTATGTAACCAAGAAATTCTTTACTATTGTTTGTCCTTTGCCTGCTCAGTATCTCATCAATAACCCCTTTACCTTTGTGTTGAGAATTTTTTGCAAGGTCTTCTTTTCCAGAGGATGAAGTGGAGGTACTTGGCACATCAGACCGTTTCAATTGAGTTTGGAGCTGGTCATGAGACTCATTTAAAGTAGAATGATCACTCTTCAATGCCTTGTGAGCACTTTCAAGATTATCAAACTTCTCCAACAGTCTAGCATGAATAGCCCCAAAGTCAATCTTTTCTTTCTTTAGTTTCTTTACCTTGGCAAGAGCATGGTCGCGTTCTTTAATGAGCTGAGTTATAGCTTCTTCTTGTGACTCCTCAAAGGATTCGAGTCTTTCTTCCAAAGATACTTGAGCTTCCTCTTCCTCTTCCAAGGCATTCTTCAAAGAAGCTATCTCCAAGGCATCTTCTCTTTCAATTCTGCCCTTTTCTTCAAGAAGATCTTCGGCTTGAGCAAGTTGACTCATAAGAGAATCAACATGGAGTTTGTGCTCACCTTGTAGGTTAGTGAAAAAAGTATCCAAAGCAATAACTTCTTCTTTCATTTTAAGACTGTCATGATCATTCATATCCAAAATTATGTTAGTCTTAGGAAATGAAGAGCTAGAAGTTGATACCTCGGACCCTCTTGCCATTAGGCAAGTGGCGTTGTTGTTGATGATGTTCTCGTTTGGCAAGTCGAAGAGAGACGAGGGAGTCGATGTGGTGGCTATAGCAGCCACCTCGCGGGAACTATCATCATCCTCTTCATCTTCACTTGCGGAGGAGTATTCCTCTTGAGCTACCAAGACAATCTTGGGTTGCTTCTTGAAAGGGCCATTCTTCTTAATAAATGGCTTCTTCTTAGGTGCTTTAGACTTCTCTTTAAGAATGAGCCTGCCACCATCGTCTTCTCTATTTTGATATGGACACTCGGCTACAAAGTGCATTCTATCTCCACAGTTGAAGCAAGTTCTCAATCTTGGGCCACTTTCTCTTCTTCCATTTGACCCGTTCTTGCGCTCAAGTTTAGACTTGGCTTTGGCAGGGTCCTTCCAAAAGTTCCTTGCATAAAATGCCATGTACTCACCATGAGCACGTTTGACTTCATCGGGGCAGTCCATGGATACCCCCTCAAAAGCTCCTTCATCTTCCTCTTGCTCAACAACATTGGCTTTGAGAGCCACATTGACACCCCTTTGCATTCCAATGGCCCGAGCACGGGCATCTTCAGCATTCTTTGCTGCCACTTTGAATGACGCCATTTCTTGCATGACTTCGTTGGATGTCATTTGATGATAGTTATGTCTACCTTGCAGGCTCTTCAAGTCCGTTGGCTCGAAAGGCATTAAAGCACTCACATATTTTCTTTTTATCCATGCATCATCAATGTGAGTGGCCCCATTCTTTCGAAATGTTGTTGCGATGCCCTTGAGTCTTCTATACATGTCCTCATGGTTTTCACCATCCAACATGAAGAATCCCTCAGCTTCATTACTAAGGGCATCATACATGTTTCTTCTCATGCTTTCATTTCCAACGAAGAGATCCGTAAGAGCATCCCAAGCTTCTTTAGCTGTGTTGAGATGTTCAATGTGTGGCATGTCCTTGGGACCCACACCCAGCTGTATCATGTGGAGAGCGGTGGCATTTAACTGGCTGTCCACAACTTCTCTTCTCGTTAGGTTGGTTTGATCTCCAATATGAAGACCCTCTTCAATAATCCTCCACAATTCAATAGAGGAGCTGCAAACATGAGATTTCATTAGGAATTGCCATTGATTGAAGGAGGATGCAGTGAGCTTGGGTGGATCACCCCTATTGTTTATATGAGGATGAGGGATAGGTGGGTCGGGGGAATATACGTGGCGAACCTCACTATATTCCTCCTTTAAGTTTTTCACCTTCCACATCATCATCCTTAGATCCGGTGTTACCCTTTTCCTTAGATGATGGCGTGGCAGCCTCAGAGGAGGATGGAGATGGGGCTAGGGATGATGTAAGGCGAGCAATCATTTGATTCATCTCCTCCATCTTGGCCTCAAAGGATTTCAACAAGGTTGTTTCCAACGACTTGAGATCATCCATTGTGACCTTATCCACACCCTCATTTCCATCACCCTTGGTACCCATACTACTCTTAGGCGGTTAATTCGCTAATTAAGAGCCGGGGCTCTGATACCAATTGAAATGGATCGTATGGGCACCTAGAGGGGGGTGAATAGGTGCTACACCAATTTTTTAATACTTTTTCAATTTTAGGCTTAGCACAAAGGGTAAATTATCTAGATAAACTAATAGGTGGAATTTTCCCTATATGCAAACCTATCTACTAGCGAGTAAGGAGCGAGTGGAAGAGGAACGGGTAAACCGAAGTGAAGCACACGGAGACACAGGATTTGTTTGACCGCAGTTCCTTCCTTGTTAAGGGAAGTACGTCTACGTTGGAGGGGTGGGCGGTACTAAGACCACCATGCCACAAAAGGCCTCACCCTGTTCTCCGATGGATCTCGCCACCAAAGGCCTGATCCACCTTTCCACTATAGGTACCCTTCGAGGCGGGCACTGGCGTCTTTACACAACTAGCGGGGAAACAACTCCACAACAACTTGGAGGATCCCGAAATGACAACAAGCTGCCACAAGAACAAAGTTATCAAATACAATAAACAAGATCTAGGTATTGACAAGAATACTAGATCAGAGATTTCTCCAAGTGAATGGAGAGGAGTTGAAGCGCTTGATTCTTGATGATGATGATGAACTTCTCCTCCTTCAATTCCCCGAAAGATCAAGACCTTCAGGTGGTTGAAGTGGGAGATCGAGAATGAGAGCTCTTGCACAATGTTTGGACAATTTAGAATGAATCAAGAGTTCTGAACATTGGGGAAGAAGGGGTATTTATACCCCTTCAGAAACCAGCCGTTGGACACTTTGGGGGACGGATTATCCGGCCCAAGTGAGGGCCGGATTATCCGGCCTGGGGAAAACACCGCCCCAGACTCGGAATATCCGGAAGATAGTTCACCCCCAATCAGAGCGTCACGCCGAGCTTGCCCTTGATCAACTTCTGGGGGGCGGATTATCCGGTCCTATGCGAGGGCCGGATTATCTAGCCTGGGAGGAAAAACCGCCCCAGTTCGGATTTTCTGGGAGAAAGTCCGACCGGATACCGAGCGACGCGCCTTGGCTCCCTTTGCTCGCAAACTGGGGGCCGGATTATCCGGCCCATGCGACAGCCGGATTATCCGTCCTAGGGAGGAAAAACTGCACCAGTTCGGATTTTCCGGGAGAAAAACCGACCGGTTACCGAGCGACGCGCCTTGGCTCTCTTTGAGTAATGTGGTAGGCCAGATTATCCGGCCCTTGGTGGGGCAGATTATCCGGCCCCCCTCAAAGCTTCCCGCACACTTAGCGCACATGAATAATCTCCATAGTATTGTTATCTAACACACAAAACATAGGAAAACATGAAATGTTCTTTCAGAACCTTAGATAGCCTGTCGATCGCCTATGTGCCTTCAGGTACCGGTTTCAAACTAAGCCTTCGTTTCATCATTTTTTTTGTTTGGAACAAGAAAGGGTGCATGATACATTGCAAATGTATCTATAATTTTTGATGTTCCATGCTTGGTTTTATCTACTTTCTTGTGTTTTGTCCACACTTTGGAGTGCTTTTCATATGATTTCTTGGACTAACCTATTAACAAGTGCCATAGTTCGAGTTGCCTATTTTCTGCTATTTTTGGTTCCAGGAAAGTCAGAAAATGAATATTCTCAGAATTTGATAGGACACAAGTCAAAGTTCCTATTTTACCAGAAGACTCACGGAGCCAGAATACGAGACGGAGGAGGGCCAGGGCCTGGCCACACCCCCCCAGGCACGGGTACCCCCAGGACACGCTAGGGCATGGTGTGGGCCCCCTGGCTGGCCACCGACCTTGCCTCCTTCACCTATATATTCCTCCCGAGGCAAAAACCCTAGATAGTCAATCAGAAATCCACGAAAAGTTCCGCAGCGCCGCCGCCACCGAAGGGGAGATTCGAGGGACAGAAAGTCTCTGTTCTGGCACCCTGCCGGGACGGGGAAGTGCCCTCGGAACCATCTCCATCGATCTCCACTGCCATCTCCATCACCATTGCTGATTCCCATGATGAGGAGGGAGTAGTTCTTTCTCGAGGCTAAGGGTTCTACCGGTAGCTATGTGTTCATCTCTCTATCTATGCATGATCATATTGTGATGATGAGCTTTGTAATCAAGTAGATCTACCTTCCTACTCAAGTGCTTTAATAGATCTCTGCTCTCCCCATGTGTGTGAAAGTGACAGTGTGCACACCATGGTGGCACTTAGGCTAGAGATTTCAAATACTTGTTATGAGTTATATTTGGAGTTGGATCTCTCTATGAAATTGTGGTGTTTGTTGGAACCATCTAGTACTCAAGGTGAGAGTGTGGGGTTTTCTAGATGGGAAAGATGAACTTTGAGGTGTGTTGTTATAGCCCTACCAACGATTGGAGTGTCCAACCAGAGAGTAGTTCAGCGTAGTATCATAAAGAAGAATATATTTATATGAGAGTGTTCACTAGTGAAAGTATGATCCCTAGGCCTTGTTCTGAAACACCGTTTGCTATTAGATCTATTACATGTTTGCTTGCTTCCTTCTTTATTTCAGTTTGCCTTTGGTCTTTTCCCACGTCAACCACACGCCATCAAGCTATTTTCTATCACCGTTACCACTTATAATTATCCATACCACTTGTATTTCACTATCTCTTCGCCGAACTAGTGCACCTATACACCTGACAAGTGTATTGGGTGTGTTGGGGACACAAGAGACTTCTTGTATCTTTATTGTAGGGTTGCTTGAGAGGGGATACCTTTGACCACTTCCTCCCTGAGTTCGATAAACCTTGGGTGATCCACTTAAGGGAAAACTTGCTGCTGTTCTACAAACCTCTGCACTTGGAGCCCAAAAAATGTCTACAAGAATAGAAGTGCATAGACATCAAGCTATTTTCTGGCGCCGTTGCCGGGGAGGTAAGGGAAAAGGTATTCACACCAGAGGATTAAAGAAGAAGAACCTCCCACGGCAAACGCATATTTCTGGCGCTGTTGCCGGGGAGGTAAGGTAAAAGGTACTCACATCCTCCGGTGTGATTACTCGAAGTTATTTCCTTTAGATTCTGCAATTTTGTCTTTTTGTTTCTTGTTTTCACTAGTTAGGCTTAATGGAAAACAAAAAAAATTAGAGAGCTTTATAGCATTTATCTTGAGTTAGGACATGAAGTGTTTGAAGAGAAAATTAAAAAACCTATGGAACTTTATTTGCATGCTAATAACAATGTTATTAATATGAATTCTTTGAACACCATTATTGCTAATGCTATAGAAAATTCTAAGCTTGGGGAAGCTAGTTTTGATGAGCATGATCTTTTTAGTCCCCCAAGCACGGAGGAGAAAATTTACTTTGATGATACTATGCCTCCAATATATGATGATTATAATGATGAATATGATATTTTCAGTCCACCTACTATTGTGGAGAAAATTAATTATGATTACAATATGCCTCCTATATTTGATGATTATGGTGATGAGAATAATAATGATATTTATTTTGTTGAATGTGCTCCCACTATAATTAATAAGAATGACTATGCTTATATGGAGAGTAATAATTATTATATGCATGTGGCTCATGATAAGAATGTTTTATGTGATAGTTATATTGTTAATTTTATTCATGATGCTACTGAAAGTTATTATGAGAGAGGGAAACATGGTTTTATGCATCTCAATGATATTAAGTTTCCCCTCTTTATGTTGAAAGTCTTGAAGTTGCTTGTTTTGTTTTACTATGCTTGTTGCTTTGTGCTTTCATGACTTGTTTCTTTATAAGATTCCTATGCATAGGAAGCGGGTTAGACTTAAATGTGCTTTGAATTTGCTTCTTGGTGCTCTCTTTTACTTAAATTCATATTTCTTATGTGAGCATCTTCTCAAACTATCATACCTAACTTAAAGGCGTTAAAGAAAAGTACTTATTGGGAGATAACCCAAAAGTTTTAGATGAGTCTTGGAAGGTATTGCTTCAGTAATAACCGCTCCTTATCCTTTTTATTTGCATTTTGTGCCAAGAGTAATCTCTAATGAGAGAGAAGTAATGATTGGGAAAGTTGCTGTCCCGAAACAGATTTTTGTGCTTCACCGTAAAATTTCGTGTAAAATCTCTGGACATCTTTTTAAGGCGTGAATTTTTGTGCTTCTGCCCCAGGTTGTTATATAACTTTCGTTAGCTGAACACTTTTTGATTTGAGCAACGGAAGGTCTTCGAAAAAATTCGTCTTTACCTGCTGGACTGTTTTGATAAATTTCTTTCATTGTTTGCATTTGCTTCTTGTTTGTTCCTTTTTGAGTTCTTTTGGGGAATTGAGCTTTTTGAGGGAAGTGATACAGTAGCTAGTGTTCTAATGTAAGTTTTATTGGTGTTGGAACTGAACATAAAGACCTATTATCTTGAGTGCACTAATGTTGCTAATAAATATTGTGTGAAGTTTTGTATAAAGGAAAATTTTCAGGTGTATGGAAGGAATGAGTAATGGGATGAAGAATGGACTAAAGCTCAAGCATGGGGATGCCACGCGTGTCACCCCAAGAAATATCCAAGAATTACAAGCGTCAAATCTTGGGGATTCCCAAGGCATCCCCTTCTTCATCAATAAAAATCCCATGTTTCTTCCAAACACTTCATTTTTATTGTTTCATGCACAGTTGTGTTGCTCTTGGAGCGTCTTCTTTTTCGTTTTCGTTTTGGTTTTTCATTTGCTTTGTTTTCTTAGTTTGCTGAATAAATTGGTTGGACCCCCTCTTTCATACATTGGTTTTCAAATAGTTTGGTTTGGTTTGGAAAAGAGTAGGAAAGTTCATGCTTAAGTGGTAAAGAGAGCTTTTTTTGACTGTGGCCTATGCTTTGTCATGCCATGCTTCATATTGTTTTGTCTTTATGCTTAGTATTCTTTGTTGTAGCATTACTTGTTATAAACAATTGATATTTCTTAATGTTCCTTGGATGAATCATGCGTTGTTTTAGCATATTAAAGCCTAGTATTGTGGTATTCTCCTTTGATGCTTTATTTGGGTTGACTTAGCGCATGCTCACCCCATGTTATGACTATCCAAAGTCACCATAGCCTTTATGATCCTTTAGTTTTCAACTTGTAGTATCACTTTATACTTTGGTCAATGATGTTTTGTCGCTCTGCATGATTATGGCCATTATTGCTCTCTTAGTTTGTCGCTCCCAGTCTTTTGCTAGCCTCCACAACCAAGTATGAGTTCCATTCATGCATCCAACTCCTTAAACCAAGTTATTCCAAATAGTCCACCATACCTACCTACTATCTTATGCTATTCTAAGTATATTCATATTTTTGTTTACCTTCCGAATTAAACTTGTTATGAGGAAACTAGTGATTAAAGCTCTCACGAACTTGATGGCACACTTTACTTTTTTTTGCATTTAATAAACCTAAACCATTGGGTCCTTCTTTGTTGCGTATATGCTTGCGCTTTATAAGTTGAAATTAGCAGAACCATGTATCATGAGGAACGCTTTCAACATTGCACTTGTACTTTGTACCCCGTTGATATCATGTTCTTTTGCTTATGGATCCTGGCGGTGTGAAATAAAAGTGGAACTTGTAAGGTCATGGAGTTTGTATGTGTGTTAGAGAAATGCCTGGGCCGCTAGCTTAAGCCATGCCTAATCATGGTGGAAACTTGCAGCATCACCATAATGAGCACTCTATGAAGCATCCTCAATAAAAACCTATGCAAATAGCAAATAAAAAGATCGCTGAGATGCTCATTGCCTGCTTGCCTTGTCATTTTGATTATGGGATAGCTCCTGTATCATGTGTAAGGGGTACCCCGTTGGCGGTTATTTATGATACATATGTACTTACAATGACAAGAGCTTACTTGTGACTAAAGTTGAGTAGCATGAGGTTCGGTCTTCGTAAGTAAGGGGCATGAGCTTTCGGCTTATAACTTGTCAAGCATATCCTCTTAGTTGTGTCACTTTAACCTTAATCACCTTCAAGATGCTTATTATAGGGGCAATGAGAGCTGAAAGCTAAAGAGTACCATAATTTTTGAAAGCTCTTTATGAAACTTGAATCTCTGCTTCCTTCTATGAAGGCCTTTCTTCCACCATTATATTGAGTCTCCACCTTCTATCTTTATGCACCTACTTTGAGAGCATAGTGGCCATTCTTAGTTCTATGTGCATTGTCCCAAGACTAGTTCATTGATGCATACCTTGATATTTCTTGTTTTGAACTATTTGTATCGAATCACTCTTATGAACTTTGAAGGTGTCCTATGCATTTATGTTTGCTACTCTATGAGGGACAAGTTGAATGCCACCATGCTATGTTTTCTTTATGTGAAACAAACGAACGTCTTGCAAAGCATTGTTATTCATGAATCTTTTGTTTGTGCCTTTTCATGTTGCAACATAGTTTCTTTGTCTTATTGCTAGAACTTTGTCTTTCATGTTACGATTGAAGTATTATGATCCCAGCTTTCAATGTTTTACAAATACTTTGATCAAGTTTATGATGATGCGTGTCACCTAAAAAATTATTCTATCTTTTTATCACTTACCTACTCAAGGACGAGCAGGAGTTAAGCTTGGGGATGTTGATACATTGCAAATGTATCTATAATTTTTGATGTTCCATGCTTGGTTTTATCTACTTTCTTATGTTTTGTCCACACTTTGGAGTACTTTTCATATGATTTCTTGGACTAACCTATTAACAAGTGCCACAGTGCCAGTTGCCTATTTTCTACTGTTTTTGGTTCCAGGAAAGTCAGAAAATGAATATTCTCAGAATTGGACGGGACAAAAGCCAAAGTTCCTATTTTACCGGAAGACTCAGAGAGCCAGAATACGAGACAGAGGAGGGCCAGGGCCTGGCCACCCCCCCAGGCGCGGGTACCCCCAGGCCACGCCAGGGCATGGTGTGGGCCCCCTGGCTGGCCACCGACCTTGCCTCTTTCGCCTATATATTCCTCCCGAGGCAAAAACCCTAGATAGTCAATCAGAAATCCACGAAAAGTTCCGCAGCGCCGCCGCCACCGAAGGGGTGATTCTCGAGGCTAAGGGTTCTACCGATAGCTATGTGTTCATCTCTCTCTCTATGCATGATCATATTTGTGATCATGAGCTTTGTAATCAAGTAGATCTACCTTGCTACTCAAGTTCTTTAATAGATCTCTGCTCTCCCCATGTGTGTGAAAGTGACAGCGTGCACACCATGGTGGCACTTAGGCTAGAGATTTCAAATACTTGTTATGAGTTATATTTGGAGTTGGATCTCTCTATGAAATTGTGGTGTTTGTTGGAACCATCTAGTACTCAAGGTGACAGTGTGGGGTTTTCTAGATGGGAAAGATGAACTTTGAGGTGTGCTGTTATAGCCCTACCAACGATTAGAGTGTCCAACCGGAGAGTAGTTCAGCATAGTATCATAAAGAAGAATATATTTATATGAGAGTGTTCACTAGTGAAAGTATGATCCCTTGGCCTTGTTTCTAAGCACTGAAACACCGTTTGCTATTAGATCTATTACATGTTTGCTTGCTTCCTTCTTTATTTCAGTTTGCCTTTAGTCTTTTCCCATGTCAACCACACGCCATCAAGCTATTTTCTATCACCGTTACCACTTATAATTATCCATACCACTTATATTTCACTATCTCTTCGCCGAACTAGTGCACCTATACACCTGACAAGTGTATTGGGTGTGTTGGGGACACAAGAGACTTCTTGTATCTTGATTGCAGGGTTGCTTGAGAGGGGAAACCTTTGACCACTTCCTCCCTGAGTTCGATAAACCTTGGGTGATCCACTTAAGAGAAAACTTGCTGCTGTTCTACAAATCTCTGCACTTGGAGGCCCAACAACTGTCTACAAGAATAGAAGTGCGTAGACATCAGTGCACAACACTCAAATTGCATTCAACTTAGAAGCATTGTACATGGATTATTACAAAGCTCATAGCTGAGAAGTTGCAGCAATATAGGGACATGCCAAGTTGATGTGAGGTGAGTTCCTACACGAACTTATAGGCTCCTATCGGGCAGTTGAAAAGACTGACGTGTAAAAAGAATGGGAAACCCCATTGATCTGTCTACTAATGTGAAAGATTTTTGAGTGGAGAGGCTTTGAAAGCTTCTGAAATTGAATCACATGTCTTTGAGTCTCCCAAAGAACCGATGGTTTTCTCAGTGCCGGGGCCACCACTGCTCTAGCCAGATTGTAGTTGTCCGTGAAGAAAGTTGGAGCCTGATTATGCAAACTAGATGCAAACTGAACAGAAAGTAGAAGGGCTTCAGCCTCCGCTTGGAGAGGGGAATCAATTGAGTGAGATTTAGCAAGCATGACGACATCAACATCTCCTTCACAAGTTTACACATGAAAATATATTCATAATCCCATAGTGGTAGGATAACCAAACAAAGATCGTTTCCATGCAACATCTGAATAAAATTTTGGACATGTAATCGCAAAATCGGATCATATGGACATACCTTGATTAGAAGAAGAGTGGTTAATTGCACTGTTGGGGATATACTTTCCGGGTATCCTCACTGTACCTCGCTAACCAGGGTGGCCCACTTTGGGTTAGAGCATCGCTTCACGGGCGGCCCAATCAGGGAGAAGAGACGGAGTCTAGTCTGGCTACAGGAAGGCCCAGATGACTTACTAACATAGGCCCATAGTGTTACTTGTAGTTTAAGATGTACTCTATAACCGACTCTTAGTCGTAGCCGGATAGGTCTCTCCTGTAAACCCTAGGCCGGATATCTATATAAGTCGTTCTAAGGAGAGCCTTTAGGGTACCACCTGATAACCTACAATCTCAACTCGCACAGGCGAAACCCTTGTAACCCATATTCCGGCTCTGCCGTATTACTCGATTGCTAGCAGGAGTAGGATTCGTCAAAAGCCGGCGGATTTGAACCTGGGTAAACTTGTGTGCTCACCGTCCCAGAACACCGTACATCTCACACCCCTCTCTTCCACATGCCTCGAGGACCCCCTCATGGCGTACTTGTCATCAATCCGACGACAGTTGGCGCCCACCGTGGGGCAAGTGAGCTTCGGATCTACGTTCCGAGCGAAATTTGCAAGAATCGGAATTGGCAAGACTATCACCATCGGCCGCGTCCTCTACACTAGTGACGTCCCTCTCATCGTTCTCGACGACACTTGGATTTCGGCTAGGGAGGCAGTGACTGCTTACACCATCATGTATTTTGGCGAGATCGATGTGTACATCGGTTTCGTTGAACCTGTCCAACCCACCCCAGCAGTGATGATAGAGGCAGAAGAAATCTCTGGGTCCACTTTGTCCGTGGAGGCGGCAGAGTTCCGGATCTCAGAAAAACCTAATCCCACCCAGCCCGCACCCATTGCGGAGATAGTGGAGAAAGCCGAAACTGAAGCAGATATCGCGGTTCAAGTCGAATCCGGAGTGGATCTCCCTAGCAAGGCTGAATGCCGGATCGATCTACCCGCCGAGGTCGAAATCCAGGAGGGCTAGAACAATAACCTTGGTTCCGGCGCTGCCAACGCCGGAACAGACCAACCTTTCCTGAGGCATATGTTGAGGCACATGATGCTGCAAGGCGCAAACATGGATGAAGTTCTTGAAACCATCAGGATTTTCGAGGAGGCCCATGAGGAAAGCCACAACTACCTCGGAACCCACACGTCACACTTTGTCGGATATGTTGGATCCGGATCTGGCTTTGCCGATGCTGGAGACAACAAAGACACGGTGATGGAGGCTATCAGAACAAACACCAACTTACCCGCATCCTCAGATGACTCGATGATGTCGGCAGATTTTCGCAAGTTCTCTGCGGAATATGAGGAGTTCAACTCCAAAGCTGCAGAAGAAGGAGAAGCCATGGATGAAGGATCCGAAGAAAACTCTCCCAAATTGCAGGATCACATGGATCTCGGAGATAATCCCGAGGTCCAGATGTCCAAAAGTACCGATTAGAGCTTGACTCCGGGAAATGGACACAAAGCCGTCTTTGCTACCGACGCTACCAAGAAGGCAAAGAAGAAGAACAAGAAGAACAAGACCCCGGCAAAAGAACTTCCGACAGAGGAGGTGATTTCCAAGGAATATGAGGAAGACTCAGATGGAGCACTTATCCCAGATGAGCCCAAAGAAGAGTCGGTGGATGGACACGTGGTCACTGCGGGTGCCCGTAAACTCATCGACGCTGCGTTAACCACACCTATCCCTACTGCGGCAGAACTCACTGCCGCGGAATTGGAAGAAAGGGCCCATGCCCTAGAAGCGTGTCGCCAAGTACTCCTAGATGAAGCCAAAAACATCGAGGAAGAGAAGAAGCGCATGGCTACTATGGAGAAGCTCATCTCTCTACAACATCAGAAAAACCAGAAAGGCCACGTACGGGCTGACAAATTTCCAGAAATACGCAAGGTTCTCTTTGAGGGAGATCCGGGGATGCCTCGACTCGATAGTAATGGAGATCTGGTGTACCCAACACTAGTACAAAACACTGCCGCAGCTCGAGATATCCTGGCAAATAATCCAGGCCTAGAAGAGGTTCGATTGGGCATTAAGCTACTCACCAAGGGTCTGGAACAGCAGAAGGTCGCGAAGTCTGGAAGCGGAAAACTGGTCTCTCAATCAGACCAATGTCGCATGGATCCGGCCTAGAACGACATAAGACCCCAACGGGTTCCGAAACAGCATCACTGTTCTGACCGTCGGGAAGATAACCACTCAAGAACCGGATCTTCAGGGCAGCACCACAGAACCGCACGTGGCTGGCGCAACGTTGCTCGGGCCGCCGAGCAAGAGGCAATTGCTGCACTGTATCCGAGAAATCCTCCCCGACGAGAGTCGAACGATCACAGGGAAGAAGACAAAGAGAAACGTCGGGAGGAGGACCGTCAAAGAATGCCACCTCCTAGACATACAAGCCGTCCGGCTGAGCCCCACCACGGTGGGAGTGACGGATGAAGGAACGACGGACAATGCCGAGTCAAGCCGGCAGGGGGCTCGTCGCAATGAAGACCCTCCTCGGAACCGGAATAATGACGCTCCGGACAGAGGCTAGCGATCAGCCAAAAACAATCCAGTTGCTCCACCCTATCCACCAAGTAGCCATCACAATGGCTCTCAAGGAGGCCAAGGAGGGCGTCGTGGCGGAGGAGGTGGCGGTAGAAGCCGAAGTCCGGCTCCAAGGCACTGTAGCCACAACCATCAACTAGGACGGCGGTCTCTGTCACCAAGTGACACGAGACATCGGATTAACTCCAACATAGAGGTGCGGTGCTATGAAAATGATGATATATACGTGGGCCCAAAATGCTTCGGACCACGGATTTGACAAACACACTTCCCGAAAGGATTTGCTATATCAAGACACATCCAAGCCTATGATGGTGTAGCTCGGCCAAATACTTGGCTCCAGGATTTTTTCCAGGCTTCCTGCATCGCCAAAGGAGGAAACAGCCTGGTCGCAACCCGATATCTCCCACTTATTTTACGGAAGACTGCACGATCATGGCTCAATGAACTTCCGGAGAACACCATCCACAACTTGTATGACATGCAAAGTGCGTTCTTTCGGAATTTCGAAGGCACATATCAGAGGCCATGTACGGTAGGAGACCTATAGCGTTGCACCCAGAAAGCCAGAGAAACTTGCCGAGATTACCTCGGATGATGGATCGATACTAAGAACTCATGTGAAGGAGTAAATGACCAAACTGCATTGAAGCTTTCATTGCAGGACTCCCAATTGGTTTACAGTGTCATCGCTTAAAGTGTGACAAAGTCACCGATCTGGGAGAAATGATAGAAATAGCAACCAAGTACGCAGATGTTGACGACGATGCAGAGGGATTACTGAATGCCCTAGCTGTGCCACAGTCGACAAAACAACCAAAGCAGCAAGCTCAGAAGCACAAGAATACCTCGGAAGAAAAACCCAAAGCGGAAATGGCAATAGTCACTGCTACTTTTGGGTCTGGAGGACGAGGAGGGCGCGGCGGTGGCCGCGGACGCGGTTGTGGGACATCAAGAGTCCAGGGTAGAGGAGACTAGCAACCCGGCAAAATCTACTCCTGGGCCGAGATTGCCAACAACCCATGTGTGCATCACTTAGATGCCAGTGGGGGCTTGTCTCACACAAACACTGAGTGTCGTTTCAATGACGACATCAAGAAAGACGATACTGCTAGCTACAGGGCTAAGCGGAAGAAGGGAAAGAAGAATCCTGAAAAATATAAAGAGACCAAGGAAGATTCCGACATAGAGGAAGCTGATCCTTCAAATCCCAAGCTGGAGGGAAAGAAAAACTTCCCGACTAAGAAAGACACTTACGTCACCTTCCCCGGATCTCAACCAGCTAAGGTCAAGAAAGCAGTTTTTCATGAGCTCAACGCAACTGTTGTGGCTGTCCCACAATTCCTGGACTGGTCGGAAGTGGCAATCACCTTTGACCGTGCTGATCATCCACCTAAGTTTCACAGACAAGGAAAATACACCTTAGTCGTCAACCCACTCATTGATGGCTATGGCTTCTCCAAGACTCTCATGGACGGCGGCAGCAGCATTAACATCCTGTATGACAAAACGCTATGCCGGATGCGGATCTCGGAGACCCAGGTGAATCACATCTCTGTGATCTTTCATGGAGTTTTCCCAGGAAGACAAGCAAATTCCCTGGGAGAGATCACTTTGGATGTTACCTTTGGAACTCCAAAGAACTATCAGACGGAGGCACTTTCCTTCGAAGTGGTCATGTTCAAGAGCACCTATCACGCTATATTCAGACGTCCGGTTTACTGGGATTTTATGGCTCGTCCATGTTACATTTACAATATGATGAAAATTCCATGTCCCAAAGGCGTGATCACCATCCGGGGAGACCCGAAGAAGGCGCGAGAGTGCGAGGACGGAAATGCTGCCTTTGCTGAAGCCGTGCTACACGCCCAGGAGTACCAGGAGATCAAGAAGACCATTGATCTGTCCGAGATGCCCGCAACGAAGAAGGGGTGACAAAGCCAAATCCGGAGTTCAAGGCATCAGAAGAGACAAAGAAGACGCTGTTGAAGGATGATGACCCCTCCAAGGTGACCCAGATAGGTGTAGGCCTAGATAGCGCATTGGAAAGCATGCTCGTCAAGTTCCTCCAAACAAATCAAGATATCTTCGCATGACAGCCATCTAACATGACCGGAGTACCTAGGGAACTTGCTGAGCACTCTCTAAATGTACACCCGAACGCTAAACCCGTCAAACAGTCCCTACGATGTTTCGGCGATGAAAAGCATAAGGCAATAGCTAAGGAACTAGCCTGGCTCGAGTTAGCCGGATTCATAGAAGAGGTCATCCACACCGAGTGGTCGGCCAATCCTATAATGGTCGCTAAAAAGGACACCACTGATTTAAGAATGTGTGTTGATTATACTGCCTTGAACAAGGCTTGTCCCAAAGATCCTTTCGCTCTGCCTAGAATTGATCAAGTTATCAATTCTACGGCAGGCTCGGAACTCCTATGTTTTATCGATGTATATTCCGGTTATCACCAAATCCGGATGAAGGAATCAGACAAAGTCAAAACTTCATTCATAACCCCCTTCGGAACCTTCTGTTTTGTTACGATGCCCTTTTGGCTCAAGAACGTAGGAGCTACATACTAGCGCACTATGCAGCGTTGCCTCCACGACTAAATCGGACGCAATGTACATGCATATGTGGACGACATTGCGGTGATGTCCAAAAAGAAGGAAACACTAATTTCTGACTTGGAGGAAACATTCGCCAATCTACGAAAATACAACATAATGCTTAACCCAAAGAAATGTTTCTTTGGGATACCAACCGGAAAATTGTTAGGTTTTATCGTGTCTCAAAGAGGCATAGAGGTAAACCGAGACAAGATTAAGGCTATACTCAATATTTCCAGGCCAACTCGCCTGAAGGACATTCAAAGCCTAACTGGTTGCGTTGCTGCAGTCAGTTGGTTTGTAAGCCGGCTCGGAGAAAGAGCCGCAACACTATACAATCTCCTGAAAAAGACCAAAAAGTTCGTTTGGACTGACGAAGCTGAAGCTGCACTACAAGACCTGAAAGCAGTACTCTCATCTGCTCCTATCCTTGCAGCACCAGAACCACGGGAACCAATGTTGCTCTATCTCGCTGCGACAAATAGAGTCGTCAGTGTCATTATGGTAGTGGAGAGACCAGAGGAAAATCAGGAGCACCTGGTGCAGCGTCCGACTTATTACCTCAGTGAGGTCCTAACTGAATCAAAACAGCGGTATCCGCACTATCAAAAGCTAGCTTATGTCGTGTTTTTTGCATCTCGTAAGTTACAGCATTATTTTCAGGAACATCCAATTACCGTGGTGAGCACAGCTCCCATGAGAGATATAATCAACAAGAGCGATGCTATAGGACACGTCGCAAAATGGGGCATAGAGCTTTCAGCTTTTGACATTGAGTACAAACCTCGTATAGAAATCAAATCCCAAATCCTTGCTGACTTTGTGGCTGATTGGACAGAGACAACGGAAAATATGACCCTCCCAAAGTCGGAATACTGGACCTTACACTTTGACGGGTCTAAAGCGCTCGGGGGCTCGGGGGCTAGCGTGGTGCTCAAATCACCCCAAGGAGACAAACTTTTCTAAATGTCAAATAAGCACATGGCAACATATAGAGCTATCGTGGAAGAACTATCTAAATCGTTTGAAGGGTTTGAAGTTCAACACATCCCTCGAATAGAAAATGAGGAAGCAAATGCACTATCTTGTATAGGCTCTGCGCGGAAAAAGGTTCCGGATGGCGCTTTTTTAGAGCACCTCAAAGTTCCCTCTATAAAAGGAGTAGATGAGGAATATCCAACCAAATACGACTCAACTTTAGTAGTAGTTCTGGCTGTAATTTCCAGCTGGACTCAACCCTACCTTGATTACTTGGTAGATGGCAAATTACCCGAAGACAAAGTTCTGAGCTGGTAGATCATCCGACGAGCAAAAGCCTATACTATAATTAGCGGTGGGCTCTATAAGCGGAGCGTATCTAGGGTCTTTCAGTGCTGTGTATCTCCGGAAGAAGGAGTGGACATCTTATGAGAAATCCACGAAGGCGAGTGTGGTCACCATGATGCAGCCAAATCTCTAGTGGCAAAAGCTCTTCGACACGGTTTTTCCTGGCTTACAACCAAGGTAGATGCCAAACGGCTGGTCAAGACGTGCAAAGGCTGCCAAAAGTACAGCAAACAAGCTCACGTTCTGGTTGATCAGCTGCGAACAATACCTATAACATGGCCTTTCGCGGTTTGGGGGCTTGATATGGTATGACCGTTTAAACGGGCTCCAAGTGGATTTACTCATCTCTTAGTGATGGTGGATAAATTCACAAAATGGATTGAGGCTAAACCCTTCACTAGTTGTGATGGAGCAACAGCGAGAAGATTTGTCGAGGATGTCATAATCCGAGATGGTTATCCGCATAGCATTATCACGGACAACGGGAGTAACTTTTCTATGGGAGAGCTTGCTGAATTCTGCAATGAACAAATTATCCGGCTTGACATTGCGTCAGTCGCACATCCGCAGGCTAATGGACAAGTCGAAAGAGAAAATGGTTTAATCCTACAAGGCCTAAAACCAAGACTCGAAGCACCACTCTGACGTGCTATGGGGGCTTGGGTAGAGGAATTACCTTCTATAATATGGAGCTTACGAACAACTCCAAATAGGTCAACCGGATACACACATTTCTTCTTGGTCTATGGCGCAGAAACAGTTCTTCCTAGTAATTTGATTCACACTTCTCCTAGAGTGGCCGCGTATATTGAAGAGGATGCCGAGATTTCTCGACAAAATGATCTCGACTTAGTCGAAGAAGTTCGTGTTGTTGCTGAGATGAGATCAATAGCCTATCAGCAAAAGTTATGCAAGTATCATAGCCAAAGAGTCAGAAACCGGTCTTTCAATAAGGGAGATTTGGTTCTCCGGCTTGTGCAGAAAAGAAAGCACAAACTTTCCCCAATATGGGAAGGGCCCTTTTTAGTTAGCCGAGTATTGCACAATGGTTCTTACTATCTAACTGATATGTGGATAGTCAAAGAAAGACCTGCTACTAAGAAAAGAAAGAGAGTTGGAGGCAGTACAGACCCGGAAGAATTAGACAGACCATGGAATATTGCTCAACTACGTCCCTTTTATTCTTAGTTTATTTTTCTTTGTAATCATATATGTGTACATGTTCAATGAGAAATAAAGTATTGGTTGCCTAAAAAAAATTCTGAGAAGTTTTTTACCATCTTATTTCCGAATGATCATGTCATAGTCAAAAATCCCAGAATACTTGAAAGTACTTAAATGCTCATGTTTGTTCTGGTTTAGATTTCCGATTCTAAAAATGCTACCTTCAGGTATTTCTAGTCTATACTTTGGTTATTTATCTGAATGCCGGATGCGGGCATTTTCCGAGTAGTGAATTGTTGGTACTAGAAGCCAGCTTTGTTTCCAAGTTTAAACTAGTTTAGCAATTGAGCTCCGTTGCTCGGCAAAGTTTCCGTGCTAAAGGTTGGCCGGCTCACGAAAGGGACAAAGCAGAAAGCCAGATAAATGATAAGTACAGACAAAAAAAACATAAGTGTTGATTGTAGGGGTTTCGCGTATGAAAACAATAATTTTTACCCTACGGCCCTGAACCCCTGATGCTGCCAGGACCTATCTATTAGTAATACAGTAACGGGAGGGGATTTTTGCGAACTTACCCTTGAAGACCGAAAAGCGTTGTCAACGCTCAGGAGAGTGTGGTTGATGTAGACGAGCCGAAGCCGACCTCAAGGTCGTGATGAAGTCCTTGCGCTCCCGTGGCTCTAACGACTTGAGTGCCTCAAGTGTGACACCTCGCGGGGAGTTACACACGTCCGGTGCCTGATGATGACTCCTGCTTCCCCGATCAAGCAGCAGTTGCGGAAGTAGAGCTCCTGGATCCGAATCCCGCAGCGCAACAGCGCTCCGCAGTGAAGATGTCTCTTGTTTGCGCAGTCCGAACTTGGGACCACGGTCACGAGAGAGAGAGAGAGAGAGAGAGAGAGAGTATCAATTGTAGGTCTTCCAGAAAGTGAGAAGACCTTTATTGAATATTGTGTGTATTTATCTGGCCAAATACCCCCACTATATATAGGGGGGAGGTACTACCTCTCAAAGTCCCGGGGTGGGACTAAAGGAGAGGAGAGGGGGAGGGGCGGTGCCACCGGCCATCCCCATGGGCCCCACGCGGGGTGCTGGCCCACTAGGGCGCCGGCCACCCCCTCTGGCCCTTCTCCCTCTCACCTTTCCCTAATGGGCCCTCTTCCCTCCGGAATTGGCCCATTAAGCCTTTTGACTTTTTAAATTGATTTTCTCTTTATTAAAATAATTATGAATAAATGATTAAATCAATATTTAACATTCATTCACATATTATTCAATCTCCATGGCTATGAAACACCTTCCACCTCCACTCCGAACATCCTCCGGACTTACCGAAACCCTTCCGGTTTTCTCTCTACTATTCTTCGGCGATTCTTCTGATCCTATAAACATTCTCTAAGCATCATCAAAACCTTAAGAGTGATACCCTACGGTTCGGGAACACTCCAAACATGGTCAGGACACTCCTGGACCAATGATCAACAGAGGGACCTGGATGGCCATGTGACCCCTGTGCGCTCCACGAAGATCTTTCGTCGTTTGAACCGGGATGGTCGTGTCTTATTCCCTTTGTCTCTCGATACTTGCATTTCCCGAGATATGATCAATGACATGACCATGTCGTATTCAATCTCATTACCGAACAATGCTACTTGACTCGTTCCGACAAGTGATATCCCTGTGATCAAATCACACGCTATGCAGCGCTATTGGATATAACTTCTCCGAGTGGGCCCTTGAGTATCTTTCCGTCACGTGGATGGAAAAATCCCGCTCTTGACATATATTGCCTCTACGGTTTCCTCTGAGTACCTGAACACACCTTTATAACCAATGTATTACCAAGTGGCGCTTGATGCTATCTAAACACTCTCGGGAGACAGTGATTGATATAGCCTCACGGTCTAAGGAATAGTCTACGAGGATCCATTTCTAATCATCGTAACTTGAACTTCATGACATGATCGGGTCACGATGTTTAGGTTGGGTATTGGTTCATCATATCATTCTCAGAATGAGTTGACTCCATTTCCAACTGGCATAAATGCCACATGATCAGGAAACTTCATCATCTGTTGACCAATGAACAAGTGACTAGAGTTTCACTAGGAACCCCTGGTTGTTTATATATCACACGTGTATTGATGTTTCCACTCAATACAATTATAGCATGATATAAAACTTAATCATAAACTTTATGAAATATGATAATAGTCCTTATTACTATTTGTCTCTAGGGCATATTTCCAACAGTCTCCCACTTGCACTAGAGTACAAATACACTAGCTACATTTGTTCTTAATCATTGGCACGATATATCCGGTACCCTGAACATGCTTGCTCAAGGAAGAGGTTGAGTCTTGGGTCTGTACCTTACAGTCCCAAATCCTTTGCATCTTACTAATGTCACCTTGATTGACATTAATATGTTATCATCGCATGATAACATTTGTGTGTATGCATCGTCGCTATGGCAGCAGAACGAGGCCTGATTCCAGGAGCCTATAGTGTCTTTAGATCAACCTCGAGGGCTTTCTCATGGGCACTGTGTCCTGGGACACATCATTCTATGTTAAAAGCGAACTAGCCCTGCCATAACATTATACAACACTTTAGATGGTACCCTTATCTATTATTATAATTGTAATCATCGAAACACGAGTGCACCTTGTGCAACTTTCGATATTTTTGTTCACCTCGCTTCCTACTTGACTTTAATCGGTATTTACAGGAGTTTCCAACATATTCCCTTATAACATAACCCTTTATGTTTTAAGATATGTCATCCTTTATGGATTTGGAAAATATGTTTGTAGTTCTCTATTAGACACTGTAGACAAACCTAGCTCAACGTTCCGTGATTCAAACTTAATCACTTTTAAACGTTCCTTATTGGATCATATATTATGTTGAGTTATCATCATGGTTTTCTAAGATAGAACCTATGGCTTAACATAGTGGATGATGATCATCTTTTCTTTCTTTCAACCATTACCGTTAAACTTGATACTATTTCTAACTTGAGTTATTAAGGACCAGTTCCTCAATCAACTTCTATTCTGAAACCCTTTTCAGAACCCCTTAAGGAATACTACATAATATCATAATACACTTATTATTAACTTCTACATCTTATAAATCATTGTTTATTAGTACTTGCTCTTTTATTCTTAACACACTTAAGAATCACTCCTACAAGCTCCCACTCAAAATATGTTCCTAACATATTTGGGTATGAGTCACTACTCTTACTCAAACTATGTTCCTACATATTTGAATTTGAGACTTATATTGCTCCCACTCAAAAATATGTCAATCACATATTATTTTAGGAAGACTTTTATAGCTCCCACTCAATTTCATGCAAATTGCATTTCCACTCACTACTTTGAACAACTTCAAAATCCTTTGATCAAATATCAAACTTGGAGATTTACTATGAGATACTAGTACTTTTACTAGTTTTAAATCCACTAGAAATTTAGCACACTTGAATCAAATTCATTTGAATTCGTCCAATACTTGACAAATTGTGATTTTGCCATTCACCCCTTTTTCCACTATGGCTTTGCAGTCATTTGGGAAAATTCAAGTAACCCCTTTACTTGTAAGATTCAGCAACGAATTTTTTTTAATCTTAAGTGAATTTTGCTTCTAGGATTTCTCATAATTCTAGTTTACCATTATTTCCTTAGTAGTGCGTAGGTATGTCATATTCTGGTAATCATGACAAATGATTCACAAATGTCTCCATACAAGATATGGGATACATTTTGAAACCTACTTTATGTAGTGAAAACACTAGTGGGGAAACACAATGATCACTATCATTGATTCTTTCCTTCGTGAAGAGAATCGTTCAGGAACTTTGTCCGTTACGCTTCTCAACACTCTGATGTGGGGTTTTAAATCCTCATCGTGTTTTTCACTATCTTCCATTTGCTTCATAATTGAGAAATATCACTGAATGCAAACTTTCTAAAAAAGGTACCAAAATCCAAGCAATACTAGTTTTGCTTCTCTTTTGGTTTTAGCTATGGATTTTGTATTCAAAGTTTCCAATGAATACTCTATAAAGACTTATTCGCTATTGTTTTGGTTATATCGAATAACTCCAAAACTTTCACGACGATCCATATCAGATATGGAGCCGCTTTCACGAATTCAAATGGTTCACTATATATTCTAATTGAGTGATAACTATTTCTAACTAATGGTCTCTACATCTAAAATACAACGATTTATTTGGCGCCATCTATTCAGCCATTTTGATATCTAATATCACATTGTGATGCTTTGCATTTTGAAATTTCAAAACACTTTGCATTCCACAATTCTCTTTTATGCCATTCTTATAAAGTCGAATTTCATTACTATTGATCAAATCATAGTAATTAGATTCTCATTTATCTTTAATACCCTTTGTTTGATGAAACACTTTGATCATATTAAATAGTTTCATACTTATGTTTCCTTTGGTAAGCTTCTTTACACATTTAAACAATCATATAATGATAATTACCATTTTCGTTAAAACACAATACATCGAATATGTATTTACTTTTAACAATTCATTAAACACTTTGTATTCAAGTAATACACCGTGTTCAGGTTATTTTGCCGAACTTAGGCATGATTTATATGTGATAAGCAATCAAATGTCTTACACATATTATCACATAACTTTGAATTTAAACAATGGTTTCATTCATTAATGAATATATCATTAAGCTGGGTATTTTAAAGGCATTTCAATATTTTACAAATATTCATGCATTATCAATTAGTTTCAAACAACAAGGATAATTCACATATAATCAAATAAGATATGAACACAAATAGAAATCATTCATAAAAGTAGAACAACTGTTTGTTACAAACTCATATGAATAACCGTCTCACAAAGTGTGAGACACACTAAAGAAGTTCACAATCTTTTGATTACAATAATCATCCTAAACATAAACTAAATGATAAATGTCGAGGGAGAGTGTTGTTGGCCATCATCATCATGCTCGCCATCAACACACAACGTCGCCTCCTCTCCAGCAAGCACCTCTCATGCAGAAGAACATGTTTTCAATAAAAAAGAACAAGTATCAAATATACTTAACACTGCAAATGTGTTTGCAAGTTTATAACATTTATAAAATTGTATATCAAATATATACCTTTGTCATTGATGACCTCAGCAAAAACAGGTTCAACAACCACATTCTTGAGATGTGATACGAACCTGTGGAATTCCATTGATTCCGTGTCGCCCCTCATAATGAAAGTCCTGACTTGTGCTTGGTAGTTTGGTGGAAGCGACCGCAACACAACGCCATTTGCAAAAGAGCCCGTCATCCAGCTATCCAGGAAGTATGCAGGCCTCATGTACGCATCATGCATGCGCTCCAAGTGGTCGTCAAGCGATGAGTTCTCCTCCATCTTAATGGAGAGGAAGCCTCCCATCAGCTCATGCTCCCATATGTGTGCTTGTTCCACGAAATGTGTCCTAAGTTGTACCATAGTCATCCGAGGGTCAAGATTGCCCACGACTGGCCATAGCTCATCCACAATCCCGTAGCACATTGTAACAGATATGAAGGTGTACATCTCACGACGGTAATAGTGGTGTTCCCGTTGCTTGGGGTCTCTTGTTCAATGGGCTGATCCAAATCCATCTCGTCGACTATGTAGTCGACCACACTATTCTCGCTAAGGAGAACATGGATACGTGCAACACATATAGAGAAGTTTGATCCGTCTAGCCTGAGCTTCTCTCGTTCTAACCAATCGTCAATAGGGAAGATAATCTCGGGGAGAACCATTTTCTACATTTATAATTGAAAAAGGAATTTAGACTAAGTTTATAATTAAATGAGTTAATAATAACTCCACTTAGAAAGACCTATCCCCAGAAGGGTTCCTAGTGATAAAACGACCCCTTTCAGCCACATCTCCCCCGATCATCACGGTCATCGATGTGGATTCAAGGGTGGACGCTAAACGTCGGTCACATCATTCATGCAACTCGTGCTCGATCTTTCAACCATCCGCGTTCCGAGGCCACGTCTCTATAACGTGCTAGGCTCGCCAACTCAACCTTAGTGTATTCGCTGTGCAACATGGCTTACACCCATTGTATGCGAACGTAGATATGTCTGACACCCAGTCACCCTAGGCCGCCTCATACCGAAGAACTTTCTTGGTGGTGCACACTAAGGGGGAACACAATCATTGGTAATTTTAACAGGGATCGTCTTATTAGGCTATCGTCGAGTATCTAATACTAGCACACAATAAGATATACAAACAATAACATTGAATGTAAATGCGATGTCATATGGTCCTTCACGTCATGATCTCCATCCGTCGTCACCGGATTCCGGCGCCAGGGTTCTGGCGCCGTAGACACCAGGGTACCGGTGTCATTCCGGCGTGGTAGTCCGTCACCTCCGTGACTATCTACTACTACGTAACATAAGGTAATCACTTTACCTTTTCCACAACCATATCACAAAGCAACGCCCCCCTGCAAAACAAAGTTAGACGCCTCTACTTTATCTTTGCATGTTTTACGTGGCTGAATGGGATTTCGCACAAGAACCGTTCTTACCTACGAACTATCACCACAACGCTGATCAAGTAGTTGCCTATACTACACCTCTTTCGGGGCCCTCCGTTGCAAATGGCATACCAACTAATGCGAGAGATACAGACACCCCCCTAAGCCACTTTATACGGTACAAGCAATATGTCAAGCGTGGACCAGTCTCGCGAATGAACGTGTAAAGTCGATTGGGAGCCGCTTCATCAAGCATTACTATGGTATACACAAGTACACGTGGGAGGGTAACAACTAAAAGATCAACGCCCACACGCTACATCTCGTGTGTTCTACCCGTACTAGCATTACTACGCATAGATCTAGCTCTGATACCACTATAGGGGTTCCGCATATGAAAACAATAATTTTTACCCTACGCCCCTGAACCCCTGATGCTGCCAGGACCTATCTATTAGTAATATAGTAACGGGAGGGGATTTTCGCGAACTTACCCTTGAAGACCGAAAAACGTTGTCAGCGGTCAGGAGAGCGTCGTTGATGTAGATCAGCCGAAGCTGGCCTCAAGGTCGTGATGAAGTCCTTGCACTCATATGGCTCAAACGACTTGAGTGCCTCAAGTGTGACACCTCGCGGGGAGTTACACACGTCCGGTGCCTAACAATAACTCCCGCTTCCCCGATCCAGCAGCAATTGCGGAAGTAGAGCTCCTGGATCCGAATCTCGCAGCGCGACGGTGCTCCGCGGTGAATATGTCTCTCATTCGCGCAATCCGAACTTGGGACCATGGTCACGAGAGAGAGAGAGAGAGAGAGAGAGAGAATATCAATTGGAGGTCTTTGATGGCTCTGTGTATGGCGCCCAGAAAAATGCTTGATGGCGGTGTTGATGTAGAGATCGTTGGGAACCGCAAGAGAAAGGTATGATGAGTACAACAACAAGTTTCCCTCAGTTATGAGACCAAGGTTTAATCGAACCAGTAGGAGCAAGGAAACACCCCAAAGGTATTACTAGCTGAGCTTTGGCAGGGCGCACTACCGGTGCTAGTAGCAACGTGGAGACCTGCACAACAGAACCACAGAACTTTGTCCCCAACTTGCAATGAGGTTGTCAATCTCACCGTGTTTTGCGGAAAACAAAGGATTAAACGTATCGAAAGGAAAGAAGTAATAGTTTGCAGAAAGTAAACACAAAGCAGTAAAAGGTTGTAGATTGTATGTAAAAGAAAGAGGACCGGGATCCATAGTTCACTAGAGGTGGCTCTTCTTAGATAGATAACATGCTGGGTGAACAAATTACAGCAGGGCAATTGACAAACATCGAGAAGGCAATACATGCATATACTAATCATCTTGACTCCTTTGAGACTTGATTGGGCATTACAACATTATACATAGACCTCCATCCAACTGCATCTATGACTAATAATCCACCTTCAGGTTATCATCCGAACCCTCTCCAGTATTAAGTTGCAAGCAACAGATTATTGCTTTACGAACTGCGTGTAAAGTAAACAATACGATTGTTCTATGAACAAAGGATTGTTGTTTTCTCCCTAGTAGCAATATCACATCTAGTACCTTAGAGATTTCTGTCACTTCTCCAGATTACCAGAGGCATGAACCCACTATCGAGCATAAATACTAACTCTTGGAGTTGCTAGCATCTACTTGGCCAAGATAGCTACTAACAACGAAAAGCATGCAAGATCACAAATAACAAAGACATGATAGAATCAATAATCAATCTGAAATAGCATCTCAATATCCATCGGATCCCCGCAAACACAACATGCAGAATTACAAATAGATGATCTTGATCATGAACGGAGCTCACAAGATCTAGACACGAAAGCACAAAGGAGGAGAACCAGCCATCTAGCTACTACATGGATCCGTAGTCCAAGGATGAACTACTCACGCATCACACCGGAGGCTTGGATGGTGATGAAGAAGGCCTCCAGGGTGAGTTCCCCTCTCTGGCAGGGTGCCGGGAAGAGCTTCAGATCCCTCCCGATCTAGGGATGGAGATGAAGGCGGCTACAGACTCTTTCGTGGATTTTTGATCGGGTACCTAGGGTTTTCGTCCTGAGGGCAATATATAGGCGGAAGGAGAGGCCGAGGGGGTGCCGGGAGCGGCCACACCACCCCCTGGCGTGGGCCAGGCCTGGCCGCCCGGCCAGGTGGTGTGGTGGCCCCCTGGCCCCTCTCCGTCTCGTATTCTGGCACTTGATGACATCCGGAAAAATAGGCACTTTGGCTTTTGTCCCGTCCAATTCTGGGAATATTCATTTTCTAACTTTCTTGGAACCAAAAACAGCAGAAAACAGGCAGTTGTCACTGTGGCTCTTGTTAATAGGTTAGTCCAAGAAATCATATGAAAAGTACTCCAAAGTTGGAACAAAACACAAGAAATTGGATAAAACCAAGCATGGAACATCAAAAATTATAGATACATTTGCAATGTATCGACATGCCCAAGCTTAACTCCTGCTTGTCCTCGAGTAGGTAAGTGATAAAAAGAAAGAATAATTTTTGAGGTGACATGCACCATCAAAGACTTGATCAAAGTATTTGTAAAACATTCAAAGCAAGGATCATAGTACTTCAATCATAACATGAAAGACAAAGTTCTAGCAATAAGACAAAGAAACTATGATGCAACATGAAAAGGCACAAACAAAAGATTCATGAATAATAATGCTTTGCAAGACGTTTGTTTGTTTCACATAAAGAAAACATAGCATAATAGTATTGAGCTTGTCCCTCATAGAGTAGCAAATATAAATGCATAGGACACCTTCAAAGTTCATAAGAGTGACTAGATACAATAGTTTAAAACAAGCAATATCAAAGTATGCATCAATCAACTAGTCTTGGGACAATGCACATAGAACTAAGAATGGCCACTATGCTCTCAAAGTAAGTGCATAAATATAGAAGGTGGAGACTCAATAATATGGTGGAAGAAAGGCCTTTATAAAAGGAAGTAGGGATTCAAGTCTCATAAAGAGCTTCCAAAAATTATGGTACTTATAGCTTTCAGCTCTCATTGCCCCTATCATAAGCATCTTGAAGTGATTAAGGTTAAAGTGAACAAACTATGGTGTACATGCTTGACGAAGTGTAAGTTAGAAATCTCATGTCCCTTGTATACGAGGGCCGCTCCTCATGCTACTCAAGTTTAGTCACCGGTAAGTTCTTGTCATCGTAAGTATATGTGTATCATAGAGAACCGCCAACGGGGTACCCCTTGCCCGATGATACGGAAGAATCCCCATATCAAAATGACAAGGCAAGCAGACAACGAGCATCTCAGCATTCTTCTTATTTACCATGGGAATATGGTGCTTTTTTCTCTCTTTCCTCTTTTCATAGTATCTTTTTTCCTTTTCTCTTTTTTCTCAATATAGGACTCTTTTTTATAAGAAGAATGCTTCGACAGCTCATTATGGTTACGCTGCAGGTTTCCACCATGTCAGCATGGATTAGACCAGCGGCCCAGGCGTTTCTCTAACACATATACATAACTGCATGGACTTACAAGCTCCCCTTTCATTTCACACCGACGACATCCATATACAAAAGAGCATGATATCAACTAGGTACAAGTACCAAGTGCAATGTTGAAAGCGTTCCCCATGAAAGCATGGTTCTGCAAATTCCCAACAAATAAGTGCAAGCATATACAACATAGAAGACACAATGGTTCAAGTTTTTTAAGAGCAAGTAAATTAAAGTGTGCCATCAAGTTCGTGAGAGCTTTAATCACTAGTTTTCTCATAACAAGTTTAATTTGGAAGGTAAACAAAAGCATGAATATACTTGGAATAGCATAAGCTAGTAGGTAGGTATGGTGGACTCTTTGGAATAACTTGGTTTAAGGAGTTGGATGCATGAGTGGAACTCATACTTTGTTGTGGAGGCTAGCAAAAGACTGGGAGCGACAAACTAAGAGAGCAATAATGGCCATAATCATGCAGAGCGACAAAACATCATTGATCAAAGCATAAAGTGATACTAAAAGTTGAAAACTAAAGGATCATAAAGGATATGGTGACTTTGGATAGTCATAACATGGTGTAAGCATGCGCCAAGTCAATCCAAATAAAGCATCAAAGGAGCATACCACAATACTATGCTTTAATATGCTAAAACAACGCATGATTCATCCAAGGCACATTAAGCAATATCAACTGTTTATAAAAAGTCATTCTACATCAAAGAATACTAAGCATAAAGCCAAAATAATATCAAGCATGACATGACAAAGCATAGGCACAGTCAAAAACGAGCTCTTTTTACCACATAAGCCTGAACTTTCCTACTCTTTTCCAAACCAAACCAAACTATTTGCAAACCAATGTAAGAAAGAGGGGGTCCAACCAATTTATTCAGAAAACTAAGCAAACAAAAGCACAGGAAAAACCAAAACGAAAACGAAAAAGAAGACGCTCCAAGAACAACACAACTATGCATGAAACAATAAAAATGAAGCGTTTGGAAGAAACCTGGGATTTTTATTGATGAAGGATATTTATTGGGGTGACATGCATGGCATCCCCAAGCTTGAGCTTTAGTCTATCCTTCATCTCAATACTCATTCCTTCCATACACCTGAAAATTTTCGTTCATACAAAACTTCACACAATCTTTATTAGCAACATTAGTGCACTTAAGATAAATAAGTCTTAAGGTTCAGTTCTAACACCAAATAAATTTCCATTAGAACACTAGATAGTGTAGCACTTCCCTCCAAAATCTCAATTCCCCAAAAGAACTCAAAAAGGAACCAACAAGAAGCAAATGCAGAAAATGGCAGAAATCTGTCAAAACAGACCAGCAGGTAAAGACGATTTTTTTAGAAGACCTTATGTTGCTCAAATCAAAAAGTGTTGAACTAACGAAAGTTAGATAACAATATGGGTCAGAAGAACAAAAATTCATGCCTCAAAAAGACATTCAGAGATTTTACACTAATTTTTACGGTGAAGCACAGAAATCTGTTTTGGGACATAAACTTTCCCAATCATTAATTCTCTCTCATTAGAGGTTACTCTTGGCACAAAAAGCAAATAAAAAGGATAAGGAGAGGTTATTACAGAGGTAATAACTTCCAAGACTCATCTAAGAATTTTGGGTCATCTCCCAATAAGTACTTTTCTTTAACTCCTTTAAGTTAGGCATAAGAAGCAAGAAAGAATCAAGTGTTCTAAAATGAAGAAGCATTAAGACCAAATTTTGTTTTCATAGGAGAAGCAAAAGAAATATTTTCTCTCTTTTTAGGGAAGTGTTCTATACCTTTCTTGAGTGGGAGTTGATATTTAATGGTGCCTTCTTTTATATCAATGATGGCACCAACAGTTCTAAGAAAAGGTCTTCCCAAAGTAATAGGACAAGAAGCATTGTATTCAACATCCAAAACATAAAAATCAACGGGGATATAGGAATTGTTAACCATAATAAGAACATCATTAAGACTCCCCCTAAGTTTCTTTTTAGCATTATCATCAAGTGGGACATTCAAATAACAATCTTCAAGTGGAGGCAAATCAAGCATATCATAAATCCTTCTAGGCATAATAGAAACACTACTATCAAGATCACATAAAGCTTTGAAATCAAAGTCATTCACTTTCATATTAATGATGGGTTCCCAACCATCTTCTTGTTTAATAGGAATAGAAGCTTTATGTTTCATCTTTTCTTCTTTAATCTTTATGAGAGCATCAGTAATGTGTTTAGTGAAGGCCATGTTCATAGCACTAGCATTAGGACTTTTAGCAAGCTTTTGTAGGAACTTAATAACTTCAGAGATGTTGCAACCATCAAGATCAAAATCAAATTTATCATCTAGAGTAGTAGAACTATTACTAGCCTCAACACTAGTGGTGGTAATAGCAGAAACACTAATGTTTCTAGGAATTTCTTCCATTTCCCACTTAGCATGTAATCCAGCTAATAGTCTATCATTTTCATCAATTCTTACTTGTATAGCATTAGTAGCTGCAAAGGGATTATCATTAGTTTCAGGTTTAGCAGCCATTTAATTCAGAGAAGATTGAGCTTCAGCCAAAGATGCTATATTTCTTTCAGCATTAGAGAGTTTTTCCTCAATAGTTTTATTGAAGGCAGTTTGTTTACTAATAAACTCTTTAAGCATAACTTCAAGTTAGGAGGAAGCACTCCTATTATTGTTGTAAGAATTTCCATAAGCATTACCATTGTTGGGAGGATATGGCTTATAATTGTTGTTACCAAAATTGTTCCTATAATAATTGTTACCATAAGCATTGTTGCCAAAATTGTTATTTCTTATGAAGTTCACATCAACTTGATCTTCTTGAGCAACCAAAGAGGCTAAAGGAACATTATTTGGATCAATATGGGCTATCCCATTAACAAGCATAGACATAATAATATCAATCTTATCACTCAAGGAGGAGGTTTCCTCAACAGAATTTACCTTCTTACCTTGTAGAGCTCTCTCAGTATACCATTCAGAATAATTAACCATCATATTGTCCAGAAGTCTTGTTGCAGCACCCAAAGTGATGGTCATAAAGGTACCTCCAGCAGCAGAATCCAATAGGTTCCTTGAAGAATAGTTCAATCCTGCATAAAAAGTTTGGATGATCATCCAAGTAGTCAGTCCATGAGTGGGGCAATTCTTAACCAAAGATTTCATTCTTTCCCAAGCTTGAGCAACATGCTCATTATCAAGTTGTTTAAACTTCATTATTTCACTTCTCATAGAGATAATCTTAGCAGGAGGATAGTATTTTCCAATAAAAGCATCTTTGCACTTAGTCCAAGAATCAATACTATTCCTAGTTAAGGAATTCAACCATTCTTTAGCTTTTCCTCTCAAAGAGAAAGGAAACAATTTAAGCTTAATAATATCACCATCTATATCCCTATTCTTTTGCATCTCACAAAGTTCAACAAAGTTATTTAGATGGGAAGCAGCATCTTCATTACCAATACCAGAAAATTGTTCTCTCATAATAAGATTGAGCAAAGCAGGTTTTATCTCAAAGAAAGTATTTTCAGCCACAGGTGGAACAATAGGTGTGCTCATAAAATCATTGTTGTTGGTGCTAGTGAAGTCACACAACTTAGTGTTTTTAAGAGTAGTCATTTTTTTGGGTTTTCAAATAAGAAAGCAAACTAGTAGAACTAATTTTTGTGTGTTTTTGATAAAGAAACAAGCAAACAAAGCAAAACAAAAAAACAAAGTAAAGAGATTGGTTATGAGGGACTCCCCTTGTGAAGATGTCCTTGACTCCCCGGCAACGGCGCCAGAAAAATGCTTGATGGCTCTGTGTATGGCGCCCAGAAAAATGCTTGATGGCGGTGTTGATGTAGAGCTCGTTGGGAACCCCAAGAGGAAGGTATGATGAGCACAATAGCAAGTTTCCCTCAGTTATGAGACCAAGGTTTAATCGAACCAGTAGGAGCAAGAAAACACCCCAAAGGTGTTACTAGCTGAGCTTTGGCAGAGCGCACTACCGGTGCTAGTAGCAACGTGGAGACCTGCACAACACAACCACAGAACTTTGTCCCCAACTTGCGATGAGGTTGTCAATCTCACCGTGTTTTGTGGAAAACAAAGGATTAAACATATCGAATGGAAAGAAGTAATAGTTTGTAGAAAGTAAACACAAAGAAGTAAAAGATTGTAGATTGTATATAAAATAAAGAGGACCGGCATCCATAGTTCACTAGAGGTGGCTCTTCTTAGATAGATAACATGCTGGGTGAAAAAATTACAGCGGGGCAATTGACAAACATCGAGAAAGCAATACATGCATATACTAATCATCTTGTCTCCTTTGAGACTTGATTGGGCATTACAACATTATACATAGACCGCCATCCAACTGCATCTATGACTAATAATCCACCTTCAGGTTATCATCCGAACCCCCTCCAGTACTAAGTTGCAAGCAATAGATTATTGCTTTACGAACTGCGTGTAAAGTAAACAATACGATTGTTCTATGAACAAAGGATTGTTTTTTTCTCCCTAGTAGCAACAACACATCTAGTACCTTAGAGATTTCTGTCACTTCCCCAGATTACCATAGGCATGAACCCACTATCGAGCATAAATACTAACTCTTGGAGTTGCTAGCATCTACTTGGCTAAGATAGCTACTAACAACGGAAAGTATGCAAGATCACAAATAACGAAGACATGATAGAATCAATAATCACTCTGAAATAGCATCTCAATATCCATCGGATCCCCGCAAACACAACATGCAGAATTACAAATAGATGATCTTGATCATGAACAGAGCTCACAAGATCTAGACATGAAAGCACAAAGGAGGAGAACCAGCCATCTAGCTACTACATGGATCTGTAGTCCAAGGATGAACTACTCACGCATCACACCGGAGGCTTGCATGGTGATGAAAAAGGCCTCCAGGGTGAGTTCCCCTCTTCGACAGGGTGCCGGGAAGAGCTTCAGATCCCTCCCAATCTAGGGATGGAGATGACGGTGGCTACAGACTCTTTCGTGGATTTTTGATCGGTACCTATGGTTTTCGTCCCGAGGGCAATATATAGGCGGAAGGAGAGGCCGAGGGGGTGCCGGGAGCGGCCACACCACCCCCTGGCATGGGCCAGGCCTGGCCGCGCAGCCAGGTGGTGTGGTGGCCCCCTGGCCCCTCTTCGTCTCGTATTCTGGCACTTGATGACATCCGGAAAAATAGGCACTTTGGCTTTTGTCCCGTCCAATTCCGAGAATATTCATTTTCTGACTTTCCTGGAACCAAAAACAGCAGAAAACAGGCAGTTGGCACTATGGCTCTTGTTAATAGGTTAGTCCAAGAAATCATATGAAAAGTACTCCAAAGTTGGAACAAAACACAAGAAAGTGGATAAAACCAAGCATGGAGCATCAAAAATTATAGATACATTTGAAATGTATCAGTCTTTCCAAAAGTGAGAAGACCTTTATTGAATATTATGTGTATTTATCTGGCCAAATACCCCCACTATATATAGGGGGAAGGTACTACCTCCATCAAAGTCCCTGGGTGGGACTAAAGGAGACGAGAGGGGGAGGGGTGGCGCCACTGTCCATCCCCATGGGCCCCGCGCGGGGGGCTCACATACTAGGGCGATGGCCACCCCCTATGTCCCTTCTCCCTCTCACCTTTCCCTAATGGGCCCTCTTCCCTCCAGAATTGGCCCATTAAGCCTTTTGACCTTTTAAATTGATTTTCTATTTATTAAATAATTATGAATAAGCGATTAAATCAATATTTAACATTCATTCACATATTATTCAATCTCCGTGGCTATGGAACACCTTCCACCTCCACTCCGGACATCCTCTGGACTTACCAAAACCCTTCCTGTTTTTGTCTCTACTATTCTTTGGCGACTCTTCTGATCCTATAAACACTTTATAAGCATCATCAAACCCTTAAGCATGATACCCTACGGTTCGAGAACACTCCAAACATGGTCGGGACACTCTTGGACCAATGATCGACAGAGGGACCTAGATGGCCATGTGACCCTTGTGCGTTCCACGAAGATCTTTCGTCGTTTGAACCGGGACGGTCGTGTCTTATTCCCTTTGTCTCTTGATACTTGCATTGCCCGAGATCTGATCAATGACATCACCATGTCGTGTTCAATCTCATTACCGAACAGTGCTACTTGACTCGTTCCGACAAGTGATATCCCTGTGATCAAATCACACGCTGCGCAGCTATTGGATATAACTTCTCCGAGTGGGCCCTTGAGTATCTTTCCGTCATGTGGACAGACAAATCCCGCTCTTGACATATATTGCGTCTACGGTTTCCTCTGAGTACGTGAACACACCTTTATAACCACTGTATTACCAAGTGGCGCTTGATGCTATCTAAGCACTCTCGGGAGACAGTGATTGATATAGCCTCACGGTCTAAGGAATAGTCTACGAGGATCCATTTCTAATCATCGTAACTTGAGCTTTGTGACATGATCGGGTCATGATGTTTAGGTTGGGTATTGGTTCTTCATCTCATTCTTAGAATGAGTTGACTCTATTTCTAACTAGCATAAATGCCACATGATCAGGAAACTTGATCATCTGCTGACCAATGAACCAGTGACTAGAGTTTCACTAGGAACTCCTGGTTGTTTATATATCACACGTGTATTGATGTTTCCACTCGATACAGTTATAGCATGATATAAAACTTAATCATAAACTTTATGAAATATGATAATAGTCCTTATTACTATTTGTCTCTAGGGCATATTTCCAACACTTATGTAAACATTTCAGGCACGATAAATATAAAAGCCAAATGTGCTAAATAGATATAGTAAAACTTAGCACAAGCAAAAAGTATTATACTACTTATTTACAACCCGAATTGTTTTCAGAATAACACATTGTTTGTTTTGATGCTCTACGATGCAGGAGGGGAGGAAGGAGCTGCCGTCTCACTGGAGACAACAACCTCGCCTTGATATCTATCCGAGACATTCAAATCCGAAATGGTTTGTTCGTCGTCAAAAACTTCACCAGTTTCTTCAGCGGGCGGAGGCGGCGTCTCTATGCGAGTGAAGAAAGGAGTGTCGTAGCTGGTCAAGTTAGCTGCGTGGCACCCATATCCGGCACAGGAGTTCATGATTGCTTTGACGTCCTGCTCCTGTTCGTCTTCATCCACAGTAGAATACCCTCTGGTTACTTGCCAGATTTCCATGCTTCCATGGTGGCTCATAACCATGGTGAGAGCTTTCTGCGCTATGGTCCGCGTGTAGGACATGTTCCAGTCTTGGATGAGCTGGGGCATCTCCTTTGCCTTGTCTCGGACTTCAAAGCTGGACATTCTATGCATGTCCGAAACCTTGAGAACTTCACCAATATCCTCAAGGGATTATCGAAAATCATGAAGTAAATCGCCGACTTGGGTAAGCCGGTTAGTGCAAAACTCGGCGAAGGCTGAATCCAGTAAATTTAGAGGACCTATGCATATAATGCAAAAGGTTAGCAAATATATCCGAATTTCATACGTCGGAAAAGATAGAAATTCAGAAAGGAGGAACCATACCAAAGATGACATCGTCAACTTTGGTCTTCTCTTCACGAAGACTCTGGAGTTCAGCCCAGAATGCCTCGGTAATGTCCTTCTCTCTGAATAGTTCATCATTGATATCCGAGATTCTCTGATCCTAGGCAGCAATCCTTCGATCACTTTTGTCGGTGGCCATGGAAGAGGATACAAGAATCTGAGCAATGCTCTGTTCATGATCCGCCTTCAGTTTGTCCAGCTCCTGACGTAAATCGGTGTTCTCCATCGCCAGGGTTTTCAGATTTTCGGCTTCTTCAATCATAGCACGGGATTGTTTTACCAGTGTTGTAGTCAAAAAGTACAAAAGTTGAATAAAAATTCGACTATAAAATAAAAGGCAAGGTTTGAGTACTAGAATGTTTACCTTCCGCCTCATCCCTTGACACTTTCAACTGAGCATTTTCAAGCTGGAGAGCTCTGATCTCTCTTCGCTTGTTGCAGATATTCTTCAACAATTCCTGGTTATATGAATTAACTTTCTGTAAGTCAGAATACCCAGAGTCAGAAGTCTACTAAAGACTTGGGCTAATATTTTTACTAATATCAGCACGAGCCTTGGGGCTACACTAGTTCATTCTTTGGCATCCTAAGGAAGCATAAATCCAGATTTTCTATCCAACTTCATGCTTGGGGGCTAGAGGATATGATATAAAGTAAAGTAAAAAAGTAAGTTGGAATTCCGACTTACATGTTGTTCATGAGTGAGTTTTCTCAAACTCATGTTCACTTCTGTGGTAACCTTCTTGGCGAGAGTGAGCGGGATCACTGGTGGTGGCGGAAGCTCGCCAGTTCTCAGCCTCTCATCGTGAAGACGGACTTGATCAAGAAGTTCGGAGTATTTGACGTCCTCTGCTTCTTGTGCTTCTTCTTCGACAGTAATATTCCGCCTTTCCAAGCATTGCTGGGCTAACCGTTGAATCTCCTCCATAGACTTCCGAGTAATGCCAAGCTTGGCAAGACCTGGATTGTTGAGGAGGTTTTCAGCGAAGACCTCTGCCGAGGGATCATTACCCAAAGAGGGTTCACCCTTATCAAAACCTGAGTCACCCATGGTGATGTTAGTTTGTGATTCGAGGATCACTGGCTCTGCTTGTTGAGTCGGATCTTCTATGGAGGTTAGAGATGGAGTAATCTCCAGCGCCGCAGAAGGCTGAGGGGCAGGAGTTGGAGGTGTTGTGGTAGGAGAAGTGAAATTCAGCTTTGACTGGCACAGGGGCTTCGACGAGCTTCCTTCCCCCTTACCCTTGGTGAGCTGTCTAGCTCTGAGGAAGTAATAGAACAGAGAACATTACACCTCGAAAAGAATTAAGACATTAAGTAAAAAGACCTTGTGAGGAAAGATTGCCTCTTTATAATAGGCACCTCCTTTGTGCCAATAAAAATTGTCGGAGCCTTACGCTTCCGAGGAATTGTTTCTGGCAGTGGAACCAACTCTCCGTCGTCCCAAGAAATCTCAGGAGGATATCCCTCGATAGGAGCAAGCTCCGACTCGGGGAGGTCAGCAAGATAAAAAAGAAGAGATATCTCAGTATTGCAAAACAATGTAAAGATGAACACATAATTCGAGTTATTGCTGGAAACTTACCGGCACCACAGGATCTTCAGCCGTATGAATGTCCAAAGACAACTCCGGGATTTTCCTCTCAATCCGCTCCCTTATTAGCCACTTGATTTGAGACACGTATTCTTTATCCCTGTAAGGCTTGGATCAGATCCGGAGGGAATCTTTCTTGGATGCTTTAATGGAATGCATAAGCCGGTCTCCATGATGTTGAAGAGGCTAGATCCAGCGCGCCACCTAGTGGTGAACTAAGTCAGATCCCTTAAGATCCTTTTGCTTTATCAAATATTCGATCCGCCTCTTGGCAAGAAGCAAATCGTCACTGAGAGCCGGCGCATCTGCGTCCCACGACTCTTGGGGCGTGGCGGCACCATCGACAAAAGCCGGTAAAGCAGTAGCTTTGCTGGGAGCAGGAATATCCTTGTGATAAAAGAAAGTGGATGGCCACTGTTTCACCGACTCACTTGCCATAATCCGAGGATAGACATGCTCTCTCCTAACATAAAAACTAATAGTTCCGGTAATATATGGATTACCGGCGGTGATAGAATTTCTCCGAACATAAAAATAAAACCGGAAAAGAGTGAGACTCGGCCTAATGCTGAGGTACCCCTCGCACAAAGAAGCGTATGTGCTCATCTCTAAGAGAGAGTTTGGGGGAGGGTGATGGAGTTGAACTCCGTAATGATCTATAACCTCAGAAAAGAAGTCTGAGGGAGGAAAATTCAAACCTCTGTCGAGGTGGGTGCCAAAGTGTACCCGCTCGCCGGCGCGAGGATTAGGGACAGTTTTTCCGAAGCTGCTCCGCCAGTCGTCGGCGTGGAGGAGCCCTTCATCCTCCACGACACGGAGCTTGGTGTCTTCAAAGACGCACGAGATCCAGACCCTGCGATTGCTCTCTTTCTCCGCTGCCGAAGTCGTTGCTGCCGTCGACGCCGCGCCGGAAGATGATGCTAAAGCCATTTTCTCATGGGCCGGTGACCTAGGATGGGTGGTGCTGGAGGATTCTGGGGAGTAGAGGAGCTCTGTGTTCGTGGGATGCATTAGGAGGAAGGAAACGGCGCAAGTGCTGGTGAAGAAGATGGAGAGGAGAATCCTAACCACTTATATCCTTCATCCGCGCCAAGATTCGTGCAAATGTCTGTCAATGACGTGACTTGACCATGACTAGTGTCAGATTGCGTCAAAGACCAAGTTCCGGCTTAGTTTGAATTTCAAGCTGGAAACCCGAATAATGTATTCATAGGTCCGACTCATTTGAGATCCGGATCCTATCCTTTCTTTTTGAAGTTTCAGGAACCCTTCAAGATTCTGCAAGCCGAAGATCAAGCTAGATGATGATGAAATCCGACTCTAGATCTTGGAGGCTTCCGGGGGCTGCTGTTGGGAATATACTTTCCGGGTATCCTTACTATACCTCGCTGACCAGGGTGGCCCACTTCGGTTTAGAGCATCGCTTCATGGGCGGCCTAGTCAGGGAGAAGAGACAGAGTCCAGTCTGGCTACAGGAAGGCCCAGATGACTTACCGACATAGGCCCATAGTGTTACTTGTAGTTCAAGATGTACTCTGTAACCGACTCTTAGTCATAGCCGGATAGGTCTCTCCTGTAAACCCTAGTCCGGATATCTATATAAGCCGTCCTAGGGAGAGCCTTTAGGACACCACTTGATAACCTACAATCTCAACCCGCACAGGTGAAACCCTTGTAACCCATATTCCGGCTCTGCCGTATTACTGGATTGCTAGTAGGAGTAGGATCCGTCCAAAGCCGGCGAATTCGAACCTAGGTAAACTTGTGTGCTCACCATCGCGAAACACCGTACGTCTCACACCCCTCTCTTCCACACGCCTCGAGAACCCCCTCATGGCGTACTTATCATCAATCCGTGACATGCACCTTAGTCGCTCTTGGAATTATGTGAAGTCCAAGGATGGTCGTCTATTTCCAAGTCTTTCAAAAGAGGAGCCATTCTACTAAAGATCTAATAAGGATGGGATTCTTTTGTTCCATAAGATCAATAGGAAAATGAAAATATTCTTAACATTATTAAGATGGGAATTAAGGCCAAGCAAGATAGAAATTATTTGGGCAACCATATTCGCATTATGGACACAAATATCAGTTTTGATGCTCCATGGCTCATGGAACCAGGCTGCTCGCGCAAAAGAGTGGGTGAAATATAGATGAATATAATCTTTAGGAAGTCCACACCTACCACAAAGCTTGTCAATATGTTTTGAATACCTGCCCCCTCTTTCCCCTACCACGAGGAATTTCCTGAGCAGTCTCCAAGCAAAGGTTTTAATCCTAGAGATAATGTCTTTGCAGTCCTACACTTTATTGAGAAAGGCCTTAGTTACTTCGTCAACCAGAGCTGGTTTTGCCATGACATCTTCCTATAAAACCTGCAAACAGAGTTTGTCTGTGGATTTTGAATTGCATTTTCCATTATAAGTAATTTTCCAACAAAGAATGTCATTGTCATCTTCTAATTGCAAAATATAGGTTGATTTTATTGCATTTACTGTGGGTTGCAAAAAGAGAGTGTTAATCAAGTTTTTAGTCCACTCCTTGCAACCAGGCTTCGAAAGCATCTTAACTTTGGCTATATAGATAAAACATGTTGGTTGAATATAAGATCATCATGCATTCTTATCTAGTTTGTATAGCAGGGTGTACTCCAGAGTGACATGTCCCCTTTAGATACATGATAAAAAGAGTGTTGTTGCAGCAAGGGAATGAGACACCCAAAAATAATACTTTGGAACGTTAGACTTAGGCGTCCAGATTGAGTTATGCTAGAAATATTTGGATTCAAGGATTTGTGGAGATGACTATTGGGATTTTCTGCAGTCCTCCAAGCTACTGAAAGAATGAGCCCATGGTTTACAGCCTACAAAATTCAAATACCAAGCTAACCTTCCCTTTTAGGTGCTCCAATATTTTTCCAAGCAGTGATATACAGAGGTTTTGTGCTAGGTTCAGAGTTAGTACCAGACCACCAGAACTTCCAAATAATATTTGTGTTCTTAGCAATAAACTTCCTAAAAGATGATATTGGACATGTAGTAAACAAGGATGTAAGAAAATATTGAGTTAATTAACTCAAATCTAGCTGCATGAGAAAGAGAGTTTGATTTGCAAGTGGACAACCTAGTTCTAAATTTGTCAAGAATAAAATTTAAGGCCTTAATGTCCTAGTTGAGTGAAGGTTGATCGATAATAGGAACTGGAAAAATTGATCTAATTGCATTTGGATGGCTTGATCGAGATACTTACTAAACAAAATACCTAATTTCGACTAGTTAGGTAATTGTCCAGAGGACTGGTAGAAGGAGTTGATGATTTCCTTCATATGTTGAGTTGGCCTTCTGTGAAGTCATTGAACCACAAATGAGAAGATCACCTCAAAAAAGGAGAGAGTGAATTGGAGGGCAATTTGGTCCAAGAACAATCCTAGTGATGGTGGAGCAAGTCACGATTCACGTAGGGATATGGATAACTCATTAATAGCTAGGACAAAAAGATAAGAAAATAAAAGACATCATTGTCTTATGATGGGTTTGTTACATGGAAAAAATTACTACGAGATATGCGAAAGAAAACCCAGAGATATGATCTAGGAGAAGCTAGTAGCAATGGAGATCCGATCTACTTACCCTCGAACTCACATGAGTGTTAACGATCATAGATCGTGGATGATGTAGCCGTACACAGCGACGGATCAAACCAATGGAGCACCGCACGGGCAGCACCTCTACGGTATCCACACGTCTGTCTTGAGTTCGTCTCCTACTCATTGATCCCGTAAGTGAGAGAGAAGAGCCTCACTAGATTTTGGCAGCACAATGATGCTGCTTGTTTAAGGTAGAGAGAGCTGCAGGGCTTCACTACATGTCTTTGTAGGGAGGAGGGAAAGTATCTCGGAGAGAGGAGGGAGGCGTGAAGGGATATAGGTAGGCTACACTAGCGTAAAATCAAAAATTTCTACCGCGTCAACCAGGAATACTATTGTCATAGATCACGGGATTACCGCTAGACGCGCAGGTGCGGAACTCGATGAAGCACGTTGCGACAGTGTAGATGTTCTATGTCTCCTCCTCGTCCTCGTCCCACGAGCAGCTCCCCTTTGCGCGGCTCGTCCAAGTGCTACAGATGCAGCACCTCCGAGGTATCCACACGTCCGGAGTGGAAGTCGTCACACGCCAGACTGCTAGGTCTGCGCGTGCAACACAGGCGGAAGAGGAGTGGCGGCTGGGTGGAATGCTCTCTCCTTTTCAGGTCGCCTCACTCCCTCTTATATAGGCATCCCTGGTGGGCTTCTACATTAGCAGCCCATTAGCAGCCTAAGCCTGGTCTAATTCGGATCCAATCCTCATTAGGCTTCCAGCCCCTAAAGTGTGTGACCCTATAGGTTCATACACGTATAGACATGACGCGAGTACACTTACTCCGTCAATAGTTGGTAGCGGCCTCTAGCAAGACGTGCCAACTCCTAAACGCATATAAAGATCATTCGGACGAACCATCACAAGGTTGAGTACATGTCTTTCCCTTTGCCTCACGATATTTGGTCTAGCTCTAAGCTGACCTCTCTTTCTCGATACTGTGATTCAGAATCCCTTTACTAGGTTAACTCTTAACCATATGTAGCACGGCCATGCATTTCTGGATCCGATCACTCGAGGGGCCCAGAGATATCTCTCTCAAGTAGAGAGGGGCAAATCCCATCTTGATTGACCGATGCCTTGCAGCATGTATCAGGACAAACCCGAAAGCTACCTTTATAACTACCCAGTTACGGAGTAGTGTTTGATAGCCCCAAAGTAGGTCGATCCACATCTCAAGTACATGCAACAATCTCAGGTCTAAGGACAAAACGTACACGATGTGTAGAGAGAGCTGCAAGTATTATTGCTAGTCTCATGTTGGGTCAGTCCAACCCCATGTTCATAACATGTGTCCACATCATTGGTTTGACATCTCCATGTCAATGACTTGCGAAACATAGTCATTAACCAATCGATGTGCTAGTCTAATATTCACGTGTGTCCTCGCATGAACTCCGACTAGGGACAATTATTAGATAACCATACAAGTAAAGAGTTTCACAAACAATTCACATAATTGCCAATCAATACAAGTTGCCTAGTATATGGATATTCAAGGAACATTATAATAACTCATGGATACACATGAAATACAATCATCTCTATGATTGCCTCTAGGGCATATTTCCTTCAAGGCGACGGCCAGAGAAATGGATTGTAGTGCCCCAGCCCCCTCCCATCTCTTATAGGCATGGGGGTAGCCACTTGGCTTGCCCCCCCCCCCTCCAAGATGGTGGGTGACGGCATCCAAAGAGGGAGGGGAAACCCCCTTCCCTACACCTTAGGGTATTCCTTCCCTATCCGCATGGGCCTAAGGAGGTTGTGGCGCCCTGGCCCAATGAGGCTGGGGTACCCCTTTTCAAGCCCATGCGGCCCCACATCGCAAGTGGGCCCCATAGGTGTACCCCCCAGGAACCTTCTAGAACATTCTGGACTGACTCCGATATATTCCGAACTTTTTTCCGGAACCCTAAACAAACTTGCCATATTCTATTCTTTACGAGACCTAGACATTGATCTCCCCAATATTCTACTGATGTATTTACATAATTTATCATACAGAAAGTTGAAGGTAGAAGTGGGGGACCGACCAATAGAACTAGGCATCCCATGATAAAAATCGATGAGCACTTCACTTTGCACCTCCAACTTTGTCTTCACACATTCTTTCACTTGGTCAGGGCAATGGTGACCAAAGAAAACCGATGACTTCTCGAGATTTATTTTCTGGCCAAAGCCTTCACAATAAACATGAAGAGTATTCCTAAGAGCATCCACACTCCCATCATCACTTCTTGCAATGAAGATGTTGTCATTTGCAAACAATAAATGGGATGTAGGGGGACCGAATCTACCATTGCGAATACCATGGAGGTCACCTTGATCCTCCTTTTGTTGTAGTAAACTTGACCAACCTACGGTGCAAATAAGAAACAAATAATAACTGATTGGATCTTGACAAATTCTTCTGGATGGCACAACTAGTTCTATAAGCTCACCATTGACACAAACAACATAGCGTACACAAGTAATACATCTCATCACCAATTGAATCCAAGAGGGATCAAAACCAAGCTTGCATAGACAACCATGTAGATAACTCCATTCTACACTATTATATGCTTTCAATCAATTTTCAGCATAGAGAAGGGTCTTCTTGGCATTCTGGTTTCGAATCGTGTGAAAACACTCATAAGCAATCAAAGCATTGTCCGTGGTCAAGGCACAAAACCACCATCTTAGTTGTTCATACATGCAAAACATTGTCTTAGTAAAAGCGGTATATAATAATATCTCAATGCTTTGAACTTTTTGATCAATGGAGACAGTCAACAAATTGATTTGGCAACGGTTGTTCTTGGTACTCATTGGACAAGTCAAACATTAATATTCTCGAAAAATAAGTCGAATATCAACACAAGTCAACTCAAAATTAGCATGCTGGTATGTGCAAAACTGCTTTGGCTCCCGTTGCCAGATCGTCAACCTCCGAGGCTAACTTTTAAAATAAAATCACCCTGTAATTTCAGACTTGTAGCTGTGTATTTCATGTTCACCCTAATTTAAGCCAACAACCGGTTTCCGAGTTAGCTAGCTTTTTGGGTTAACTGTGGTAAAGAAAAAACTAACTATTATATTTTTCAATCAAGGAAAACATCAAACGGTAGTAATTTTGACGAAGTAACTATACCACGGATGTAAATCACGTCTGCACTAATCTAAACCAGCCTACTCAATTGAAAGAAACTGCATGACTGTATACATCTTGAGACCATGCACTATATATGCTCAAAACAGTCCAAAGACGCCTAGAAATCGATTCTGGCACATAGTGGAGCATCGATTCATGGCTTCTAACGGCGAAAGCGAACCAAGAAGTTGGTTCGATTCATACCGATAAACAACTAATTTCCTACTGAAAGATGGCTGCCCAACTGAAGTGGTATAGAAGAAGAAGAATAAAAATAATCAATTTTTTACTTCTGCTAGGCCCCGTCGCTACAGTATCAGTGGTGAAAGTGAGAAATTCAGTTTGGGCGTACATAATTAGTGAAATAGAGTTATATTAATTAATTGTAATAATACTAATTCAAAGTTTTGAGCTATCTTTTTTATAAATTTATACTATATTTGTACATATTTTCCCTTCTTCCAAAAATAACGGGTGTACACTTGTACACCCATTACACCCATGTCCTTAACTGGATCCACCCATGTATAGTATGATGCGGTTCATACATAGTAGCAAAGCCAATAATGCTACACCTACGGACAAATCTTACATACATCTCATACAGACACCAACGTGGCAAATCATATAGGGCTAGAGATACTAACCGTTTCCAGTTTTTCAAATAAGAGATAAAGGTTCAACCAACAAACTGCGGCCACGTGAGTCCGTATATGTCATCTGTATGTCTAGCATTATTGGTAGCAAAGTTTAATATCTGACAAACTTTTGCTCGCTCGGCCCCCTGGTGTCCCTTTTTTTTGAAAACTTCAGAATTAAAGTTTCTAAAAATTTCAAAAAAGTATAGGAACATAGATAATGATTTATAAACGAAAAATCATGTGAAAATATTTTGTATACTGTCCTCGGTAAAAAAATAGGAAAATCCTAGATCTGAACGTAAACGGTGTAATTTGAATGGGCCTCCGTTTTTTAAATTTTGTCATATTTGTCTTTTTTGCTGCACTCAAAATACAATGTATTTTCCGTTGAAAATTTGCATACATGTATTTCGATTTAGTGGTTACAGGTAAAATATTTGATGCTTTGTAAAAAATTCAAAAACGGGCTCGAGTGAGCCCGTCCTCTAAAGAAATTTTCCGTGGTCCGAGTGTCTTTTTGTTACAACAATGGGTATTATAAATTCTACTGCTAAGAAACTGCGCATGGAAAAGGGACTTTGTACCACGCGCATTACTTAGAACAACTAGGAAAGTAATATAAGATAAGCAAGAAATCCAAATATTTGAAATAGCGGAATAAGAAATGCAAAAATGAAGAAAACGGAACCTAATCTCACCTCCTTCTGTACTAAACATCGAGTAATGACGAGAGATAGAATGCTAATGAGACAAAGACTGCTAAACTTTCTACTGAAATTGTATTGCTCTCCATATTTAGCGCAATTTATCCTATTTGCAATTTAGACTTTTCTAGTACTTTTGAGGTTAGTAAGATGTCAGTGAAACGTTAGTGAACGGCTCCCCAACCAATAATGCTAGACTTACCGATGTTTTTGTTACGGAAAAGGTTTACGGAATGATGTGGAATCATTTGGTTGGTTCAAATCTACACCCCTCTCGTGAATATAGGGACGTGATCTCATCGTTCTCTTGCCACGTGATTTCGTAAACTGTAATCCGTAGACGTAGCATTACTGCTCCCCAACCATAGATAGGGATTTGATCTTGGACTGAGAACATAGCGGTAACGGCTGTTTTAGAAAGCACGGCTCTGGGAGGAGGTGTTCTGGCCTAGGTGGGCGGCACAAACTAAGCAATCCAAGCGATAGCGAGAACTAAGTATGGACGCGTTTCACTAGTCCATTCCGCCAGTCACAGGGCGTGAGCACCAATGAATAAGGGAGCCATTCACTAACGTTTCACTGGCAAGTTTACCGGTAGGCAATGACCACTGCCGAAGTCAAATGCTCAGCTCAAAGAATAGTCGTTAGCCTTAAGTAAGCGCCTTTGCAATAGTAAGAAGTCAAGGAAAAGGGATATTGACTTGTGCGCTGAAATCGAAAAGTCTGTCAACTCCTAGAGTCAAACTCTCTATTGATTTGGGATTGCTATGCTTGTGAAAGTAAGCTTTCTCGTCTTGTTTAGGCTTTCCTATCGAGGATCCTGGCAATGAAATATTCTTCTTGAAGGGGCTACTGAATCCAACTCAAGAAATCATGCTTTCTAGCAAAGCCCACCTAGAATGCCCAAATGCACAAGTAACAGATGATCTGGCTACCAACTGAGTCAAATCCACCGGCCAGCGAAGGTAGCTAGGTTATTGATTTGAAGAAGTTCCAGAATGTGAGCCTAGGGTGAACAGTGCTTCGTTGAAGGACAAGCGTGGAGAATGCTGCAAGAACCATAAAGTTTGAGCGCAAGGGTGCGAAATGTATTTCCCTGATAGGCTTTGGTCCTATTTCCTGTATCAAAAGATTGTTCAGTTCAAGTGAGAGAATTAGAGAATAGAGAGAATATTGTCTTTTCAGAATGCTAAGAAGAGGTATAGCTGGGCGGTCAGTTAGAAGAAGAGCAGGGAGCCCTACCTACTAGAACTCCACTAATGCTTTTCTCAATTCAATACGCGTCTTTCTACTTACTGCCTGTTTGCTTTATCACAGAGCTGCATCGCCCTTCCTTAACCTCACTGTTCTCAAAAGAAAAAGCTAAAGCAATAGTAGTATTTATATCATCCGTGGGTGCTGCTAATTCCCTATGGGGTAACTCTATAATTTTCCAAGGCAAAAGAGCACATGACCAATTCGAAACAAAAATAAAAAGGAGCTAGGTATGCCTTTGTAGAGTGAAAGCAATCCTTATGCTTTGTTTTATTCTATTGTTTGTTTATATTAAGCCTTTATTTATCAGTCAATAGAAAGCATGAGCCTTAACCTATGATTTATGGACCACCACCCGGTGCCACGAAAATGGTTGAAAACTTGGACGGGGTTGAAATTCATTTTATTCTTAGTATTAAAAAAGTATTGCATGACTGAATAATTCAAGGAGGGGCGCACAGCGGGGAGGGTCCTTTTTAGTAGATGACTCGTCGGGCCGTCAGAGCGGGACTTCTTTTGTAAGTGGGACTTCCTTCTGATGCAGCCTTCCTTGATCCATAATTCGACCTCCTCGTTTATTGATTGCCCGCAAGTGCCTCAACCCCATTGGCTGAGCCTCATAGATTCCTCAAGGCCTGAAGTAGAAGTTCTTCGAACCTTGTTACGGCTTCCGGCGATGGGTGATAAAATATTCAGGTACGAGGTCATGTGGGAATCTCACAATGGGTTTACTTCCATGCTGAAATAGGCTTGGCAAGGCGAAAGAAAACTCAACTCCATTTCGTTTATAAAGTATGTTCCTTCGGAACCCCTTGATAGGGGCAGGGGTAGATGAATTCAAGTCCAAGTAGAAGGCAAAGCTCTAGAGCCTTGAGCATTATACAAGGATGAGATGGAGGAAGGTGCGGAGGTAGCCGCCATTTAGGAAACCAAGGACTACAGCCGTTTTCTCGTAGAGCCGAGTCGGGCTAGTAAGAAGTAGCTACTTTATGAGCGCTTTTGAGCTTTCTTCAGGATTTGGCCCGAACTGTTCGGCAGATTCCCACGCATTACGCACCCGTTCACCACTTTGTTCTCAACTATTCCGATTCTTTTTTCGGAGGCCGTTAGGTCAAAGCCGTAGCGCGCGCCCGGTAGTTTTGAAGCAGGGCGAGACAACTTTAGCTAGGAGCCTCTTTACTATGACATAATATCATAGGAACGGACACTTCCTTTAAGAAATCCGTACTCTCATCAGCTTTAAAGTAGATAAAGAAGTTAAGGCTAGTTAGCTATCGGCTATTGCGCATGTGCAGAGATTAATCGCTCGGTAGATGCCTTTGCACGAACTTGACTAGACGAAAAGGACACACATTTTCACCTCAAGAAAACTGCATGCATTTACCTCGAGCATCTCCACTCGGGTCCCTAAAGGCCCCCTAAAGGCTTATGGCATGTGCCAGCATCCAAAATAATGTCCAGCCGTGCACCCCAAATGTTTTTTAGCCCGACGCGACTCGTTTAGTCATCCGGTACCCCCAGGCCGAACCCAATCCACGGGGGGAAAGCGGGGGCACCGGATGGAGCTGAAAATGACGCGGACCAGCCTTGTCGGGGCCACGTGCTTGCGAAGCCGCCCACATACTGCGTCCCACCCATCCCCCTCCCCAGCGACCACCACTCTAGCAACTCGACGCCGCTACCAACCCTCGTTGTCGTCTGTCGTTCAGTCCTCTAGAGCCACCATCGCAGCCACCGAAAATACTCCCCCATCCTCCCGAACCGCCCCTATGCCCGCCGATAGCTCCAAGCCCTCCGCACAACCTCCCTGCCCACTAGGTGTTCGGCGGTTCACGCACCAGGGCATGTACAAAGGTGACAAAGGATCATGCAGTGTGGTGCTTGACGCTATGGCTGATCAGGATCTATGGATTTGGCATGCTTTCTTCAGTATGGTAGGACCGCACAATGACATCAACATGTTGCAGTGTTCAAATGTGTTTTCCGAACTTGTTAAAGGAAGAGCTCCTCCAGTGCAATTCGAGATTAATGGTCACTAGTTGACAAGGGCTACTACTTGGCAGATGGCATCTAGCCAAGATGGTCAACATTTGTGAAGACAATCTCAAACCCTGTGCCTAGAGGAAAGAAAGTTTGGTTTGCCCAACAGTAGGAGGCTTGCAGGAAGGATGTGGAGAGGGCATTCGGTGTGTTGCAAGCTCGATTTGTCATTGTCAAGTTCCCTGCCCTTACATGGTCAAAAGATCAGATGTGGGAGGTCACGACTGCATGTTGCACAATATGATCATCGAGAGCGAGCGGGAGACTCCAGTGTTTGACACTGAACCGTATTATTGCCAAGGTCCTCTTGCAGATATTGACCACCAAGTGCCACCTGCATTTGCTAGTTTTCTCGCTCGGCGCAGGAAGTTCGAGACACAAATACTCATAGCCAACTGCAAGATGATCTGGTGGAGCATTTGTAGAGACTTAAAGGAGCCAAGTAGTATTTTTTTGCCTTTATTTGCTATATTGAACATTTTGAATTATTTGTTTAATTTCATGAAGTTGTAATAAATTTGAATATTCAATTATTTATTTGCTATATTAAACTAGTTTAAATTACTTGTTTGATTTGATAAATAAACTTGTTGATTCGCTAGAAAAAACTTATTAATTTGATAAAAAGCTTGTTGATTTTTTTTGTATGAGAGCACGTCTGGCAGCTAGCGTCCCCAAATTTTTCATCTATCCGGTGTCCCCGTATGGGTAAAAAAACGGCCGTGCATTGTGAACGAGCGGAGATGCTATGATACTATAGACTCACCACGTTTTCCATTAGCAGAGAATATGCACGCGTGCGACGTAAACTTCATCTTCAGTCAGTCTCTCGCATGCGTGGTCACAGTGTGCACGCGGATGACTGACCGGAGCGCTTTCCTCGTGTGTGGTGGAACTGTCAAGGTCGAAGGCTGAAGATACGACAAAACGGCGACGATCAGTGCAGCCACACAGCTGAAACCCTTTGCAGTTACCATGTAAGTAGTCTTCTCGAGCACAATGTAGAACCTGTAAGGAATCATCCCAGAATATCTTGTCAACTCGGTCAAGTCCGTCAAGTCAAGTGTGCACTGAGAACATCCTTCACACACACCGGAGGAGTGGCAAGACCGGACCGGAAGTTTGCATCATAATAATGGCTTTAAGCATTCAGACCGGAACATGGCTCGTCATTTACCCTTTTGCAGACGGAAATAGCACAGACGACCAAGACTGACGCGAACAAAAGATGGTCTCCAACTTTCCATGACTTGAAATGAAGCTTCCAATGAGCGCAGGGTTGGTCCATCGCCAATATAAGTGCTGCCAAGACTCCTCACTGACTGACTGACTGACTGGTCGGTGGACGGATTCGTTTTAAGCACAAGTGTTCATGAAGCACGACAGGCCCGCTCTTGGCAGCAAAGAAACTGATGTACGGGAAAATAAGTACTAGCAAGCTTTCAGGAAAGCGTCGTACTGCAATATAGAGGAAAATACTCAAGGTCACGATCGAGTTCAACTCCCACATAGCCCTATATATGTGTGTGCTAGCTTAGCTTAATCTAAAATCTAAACTCGCAGAGGCAGAGAATATGTAGGGTTCTGCGCACCCCCATATAGAATATGGAGCACTAGCGGAGATAACGACGACTCCGGTTGTCCATCTAGCTTTGGCTAGACAAACCTAGCTCCTTTTGGTTTTAAGATTTGTTTTCTTAGGTTTGTGCACATGCATGCCCCGCTTGTTTTAAATTCTTCATTCTCGACAAAAAGGGACGTGATTACATTAGCATGGTTTGCACGTTCAAAACTCTATAAGTTCAGGTATATCAGTTAGGTAACGCCGCTTCCTGCAACATGTAGTTTAGCGGACACTAGTGCATCCCACACGGTCGGCTTGTGTGATGTATGATTAGTACCAGTAGAATCATTGTTAATGAACATGTATAAGTTTTTAAGAGTATGATGGTGCATGATTAATCTCATACCACTTTTTTTTCACAAAGGAAATGTATTAATATCACGAAGATATCAATTATATCCAGACTATGCAACAACGCAATGCCTAAAAGGCATTATAGATGCACACAGCCGAAAAACACAAAGAAGAAGGAAAAAAATCCTGAAGTCTAAATTTCTTGTAGCAGCAGTACAAACACCACAAAGACAATATCTGAAGTCTAAATTCTTCAAAAGGATGCCTCCAAAAGGAAAACAGTGCACAAATATCACCGTCGTCTGATCATAGATCATAGGTTTTCACCATGGAGAAAATCCACGCTCTCAAAACAATACCCGACCCCCAACAAGGCCTTTACAGGGCACAACCTCATACCACTATTGCCAACAGCAACTTAGGTTACTCAGGATAAGAAAAGCATGGCGCATCTACATGCTTAAGATGACGAGTTCTTGGCATTCGACCTGCTGGAAATACAAGACCACCAAGTCACAGCATATTACTGTCCTCAAGTGTCACCACCGCCCGATGAAAATCACCCACGTACAACTTCGTGGGGAACTTGCAAGTTTGGTTTTCCCAATCTTCGTCTGGCAGGAGCTAGGATTATCTCCCAACTCTTCTTGGTACTAGCTTCTCCGGGACGACGATCTCTCAAGTTCGTGGTCATTGGCATCCTCTGGTCTACGTTGACGACTTCTCGACTGCAACTTTTACAAGCGCCTCGATTTTTCAAGATTTTTCTACGTCAGTGGCCTAGAGGAGGCATCGAGCTTTGCCAACGGCGCGAGGGATGCATAAGGAAGATGAGAACTTATGTTTTTTCAAGGATGATTATGTAAGAGCTGGTTTCAGATAATTTATGTTTGTATGTATAAGGATGTTCTTTTTGCAAGAATTTATGGTTTTATTATGTTTTTTCTGAAAAAAAAACTAGGTTACCGTGGATGAGAAACGCACAGCAGCGCATCTGCCTGACGACGAGCGCCTGGCATTCGACCTGCTGGAAATACAAGAGGACCAAGTCAGCAGCGCCCCGCGAACCAACCCCGGCAGGCCGAGTCCGTTGCCACGATGACGCCAACGCGTCCATCTACGTAGCCTCCACCCGGTCATGCCTGGTGGCCACCAATCCCAGTGGTCCACCTCGCCTTCCAGGTCCACAGTCCTCACCAACCCCACACGCGCACCTACCCTGCTTGGCCTCACCTGCGATGCCTATTTAATCCCTGCCCTGCCTCCATTCAGCTCCAAGAAGAGCCTCTGCAATTCGAGCTCCTCTTCAGCAATCAGCAGCACAAGTCCATCGACACTTTCAAAATCCAGATACACATACACACCTAGCAGTGCCTAGCTAGCTTACTTGCTTTATTAGTTCTTAATTTGCAAATCTCCATGGAGTGCGAGAACTTTGCCGCGAACGGCGATGGCCTGTGCGTGGCGCAGCCGGCGCGGGCCGACCCTCTGAACTGGGGAAAGGCTGCCGAGGAGCTGTCGGGGAGCCACTTGGACGCCGTGAAGCGGATGGTGGAGGAGTACCGCAGGCCGGTGGTGACCATGGAGGGCGCCAGCCTGACCATCGCCATGGTCGCCGCGGTGGCCGCCGGCGCCGACACCAGGGTGGAGCTCGACGAGTCCGCCCGCGGGCGCGTTAAGGAGAGCAGCGACTGGGTCATGAACAGCATGGCCAACGGCACCGACAGCTACGGCGTCACCACCGGCTTCGGCGCCACCTCCCACCGGAGGACCAAGGAGGGCGGCGCCCTCCAGAGGGAGCTCATCAGGTTTCTCAACGCGGGAGCCTTCGGCACCGGCACCGACGGCCACGTCCTGCCCGCCTCGACCACCAGGGCGGCCATGCTCGTCCGCGTCAACACCCTGCTCCAGGGCTACTCCGGCATCCGCTTCGAGATCCTCGAGACCATCGCGACGCTTCTCAACGCCAACGTCACGCCGTGCCTGCCGCTCCGGGGCACCATCACCGCGTCCGGTGACCTCGTCCCGCTTTCCTACATAGCGGGCCTTGTCACCGGTCGCCCCAATTCCGTGGCGACCGCTGCGGATGGCACCAAGGTTAACGCCGCGGAGGCGTTCAGAATCGCCGGCATCCAGCACGGTTTCTTTGAGCTGCAGCCCAAGGAAGGCCTCGCCATGGTCAACGGCACCGCGGTGGGCTCCGGACTGGCGTCCATGGTGCTCTTCGACGCTAACGTTCTCGGCGTCCTCGCCGAGGTTCTCTCAGCCGTGTTCTGTGAGGTCATGAACGGCAAGCCCGAGTACACCGACCACCTCACGCACAAGCTGAAGCACCACCCCGGTCAGATCGAGGCCGCGGCTATTATGGAGCACATCCTGGAAGGAAGCTCCTACATGATGCTCGCCAAGAAGCTCGGCGAGCTCGACCCATTGATGAAACCCAAGCAAGACAGGTATGCCCTCCGGACATCGCCGCAGTGGCTTGGCCCTCAGATTGAGGTCATCCGTGCCGCCACCAAGTCCATCGAGCGCGAGATCAACTCCGTCAACGACAACCCGCTCATCGACGTCTCCCGAGGCAAGGCGGTCCACGGTGGCAACTTCCAGGGCACGCCCATCGGCGTGTCCATGGACAACACCAGGCTTGCCATTGCCGCGATCGGCAAGCTCATGTTCGCCCAGTTCTCGGAGCTAGTGAACGACTTCTACAACAACGGCCTGCCTTCCAATCTCTCTGGCGGGCGCAACCCGAGCTTGGACTATGGTTTCAAGGGTGCCGAGATTGCCATGGCCTCGTACTGCTCCGAGCTCCAGTTCTTGGGCAACCCCGTGACTAACCATGTGCAGAGCGCGGAGCAGCACAACCAAGACGTCAACTCGCTCGGTCTCATCTCTGCCAGAAAGACCGCCGAGGCCATCGACATTTTGAAGCTCATGTCGTCGACGTTCATGGTCGCGCTGTGCCAGGCTATCGACCTCCGCCACCTCGAGGAGAATGTCAAAAATGCCGTCAAGGACTGCGTGAAGACGGTGGCTAGGAAGACCCTGAGCACCAACGACAACGGCCATCTCCACAGCGCGCGTTTCTGCGAGAAGGACCTGCTCCTGATGATCGACCGCGAGGCGGTGTTCGCCTACGCAGACGACCCTTGCAGCGCCAACTACCCGCTGATGCAGAAGATGCGCGCGGTTCTCGTGGAGCACGCCCTGGCCAACGGTGAGGCCGAGCGGGACGTGCAGACGTCGGTGTTCGCCAAGCTCGCCGCCTTCGAGCGGGAGCTCCGTGCGGTGCTTCCAGGGGAGGTCGAGTCAGCCCGGCGTGCCGTGGAGAATGGCACCGCCGCGCAGCAGAACCGCATCGCCGAATGCCGGTCGTACCCGCTCTACCGCTTCGTGCGAAAGGAGCTCGGAACCGAGTACTTGACCGGAGAGAAGACAAGGTCTCCTGGCGAAGAGGTAGACAAGGTCTTTGTTGCCATGAATCAGGGCAAACACATCGACGCGCTGCTTGAGTGCCTCAAGGAGTGGAACGGTGAGCCCCTGCCCATCTGCTGAAGAGTAAACCAAGGAACCGAAGAATAGAGGCTTCAGAATTCAGAAGGCTCCACACATGCTTATATAGTTAGTAATAAGGATAGTATACTGTTTTTTCATTGTATTTCCTGATGTTGGTGTTTGTAACGTCCTTCCGGAGCTGCCTTGCTGGTTGCAAAGAAGTGCAATTGCATGACTTGGTAATGCTAAGTTGGTGCACGAGCAAACCCGATAATGTCCGAAGATAATTGTACTTGCTTTCTTCAGAATTTTTAGCTGTCAATAAACTACAGATGCACACAAACTTTGCACTTCATGAGTGTGCAACAGCCTGATCTGAATATTTTTTCTGTAGGTGATATTCTGTGCGTTGGGTGATGTATGCAGGTCCGGTCCTGGGGAGGGACTTGAGGGCGGCCGTCCCGGGCCCAAAAAATATGAGGTCCTCCCTATATATGTTCTTTATACTTAGTCCAGTTTAGATAATTAGATTTCATATAAAAAATAAAAGGTATCGATAATAGATTACGATTATACTGTCCAACTGCCCATCAGGTTACGGAAGTAGTTTCCCATGGGCCATATTAGGCCATTTTTTCCCGTTGGTCGGAGGTTAGATTCCATCGCTAGTAACTCGCATTGACCACTTCTTCCGTTCGCGATTCGCCCGTTCCATCTCAATTACAGAGGCTAGAGGCCATCGGCCCTTGGCCGTTGTCCTCGTGGCTCGTGCTCGCCCATCACCTGCAATTCGTTCTCGTTCGGACGTTCCATCTCGATTAAATTAGTTTGGTCTGCATGGAAGGTATCAAATATTTGTTCCCAAGCCCCAATTCTATGTGCGTACATACGTGGATTATGCCCTAATTCTAGTTTTAATTTTTTTATTAGTAATTGTTCTTATTTTTAGTATGAGTGACTGGTTATGGCCCCTGATTTTGGTATCAAATATCTGGTTCATGTGACATTGAGTTAAATGGTCTTACTTCTGAGTTAAGTATTATGAAATTGACTTTGCCAGATACACCCATGTCTGCTATGGAGATTTTTTAGTTTATCAGAAAAGCATTGTTATCCCAATCTATCGTTTATCCCATATATGTCCATGACTGTGGCATCAACTTTTCAGAGTTGAAACTATTGAAAAACTATTTGAGATCTGTAATATCTCAACAAGGATTAAATGGTTTAGCAACTCTATGCATCGAGAAAAAGTTATTGGACAAGATTGATATTGATTCCAATGTCACTGGTTTTTTGCTTCTAGAAAATCACGGAGAAAAGTTTAAAATAATATGTAAATATTTTTATTTTTATATGAATTGTAATTTGTATACTTGAAGTATTTGTTTTTCATTGTTTCATATATTTATATCATAAAAAATACCAAGAGGGGGCCTAAATTTTAGTTTCACCCCGGGTACCTGAAAACTCAGGACCGGCCCTGGATGTATGTTATTTCTATATGCAAATGAATCAGGTCGCATCATAACAAATGGAATGTTTCAATTGTGACCAAAACTATCCGAGTTAAATAGCAGATTGATTGTATAGCTTACTTGAAGGGCCAAATTTATCTACTCCAATGTTAATGACATGGTAGACTGTTCCCTGCAGCTCAGTTTGCATTAAGTACATGCCATGTTTCAGTGATGGTGTTGCAATCACAGAAGTGAACAATGTATTGGACGCAGTGACCTATGTATTGCTACTTAAGAACTTCTGAAATTTTCTAGCCTTCCTACCAATAGATTTTTTTTTCAGTTTGAAATCTAGTTCATTTATCTGATTGTGTTAGCTGTTCATAGTCTGCTTTCTCTGATGTGAGACTATCCAGTGTTTGCACTGGATGCCTCGATCAGTTTCGTTTCTGTACATAGTGGAAGTGAGATAAATTGGATTAATAAGGGTGATTTTTGAGGAAATGATTTTTGTTGTCAAGCGGATGTGTAATTCTGTCTCATGGTTTACTAGCTAGCGAAGTCAAATGATTACTGAGTGGAAACATTTTTTTTCGCGAAAACGCAAAAGCTTTGCGTTTCGATGCATTGATAGATCAAGAAAAAGTCAGAATATAAGTCCAGGAAAAAGGACCGACACCCGCGCCATACAACTCGACCCAAGGCGGCAGAGCTAAGCGGAGCTAAGCCAAAACTAGTCTAAGGGAGTATCTGGCGCAACCCTCGCTCCCGGGCCTCGGCCCACGACCTAGCCTCGGCTTTGATCGTGTCAACCAGGGGAGCCACCGAGGGGGACTCGTTGTTGAAGATGATCGCGTTCATATGCTTCCAGATCCACCACGCCGTAAGCATGATCACGGACGAGGTTCCTTTGCGCATCTGACGTGGGTTGGAGCGCACCACCAGCTCCCACCACTCCGCGAAGGGGCCTTCAACAACCGGAGGTCCAGCGGTAGTTGGATCCATGACAGGACCTCATGCGAGATAGTCCACGAGAATGGGCATCCGGTGAGGAGGTGTGACATGGTCTCCGCAGACTGGTCGCACAGCGCGCAAATCGACCGGTGGGGAAGCCGTCGGTGCTCCAGCCTCTCACCCGTCCAACATCTGTCCTGGCAAGTAAGCCAAATGAAGAACTTCACCCTGGGTGGTGCCCTCGATTTCTAGGTTAACCTCCAAAAGCCTTAGACTATTGACCCCTGGAAGAGGGCGTAGTAGCAGGACTTGGATGAGTACTGGCCATCAGTCATCCACCGCCAGACCAGCCTGTCTGGCTCATCCCCCCAGGTGCATGCCCTGCAGCTTGCTCCACAGTTGCACATACTGCCATAGCGCAAGGGGGCTGATAGCACCTGAGATGTAGGAAATCCAACTGCGGTCGGCAACCGCCTGTTGCACCGCCCGCACTTTCCTGAGGTGTCGTGGGATTAGTGCTAGGAGATCCGGCGCTATCTCTCCGATCGACTTCCCATCCACCCATTTGTCCACCCAGAAAAGCGTCGTCATCCCCTCGCCCACCACCATAGCGGTGGAGGCGAAGAAGATCTCGCGCTCATCCTTAGTGAACCGCATGTCTAGCTCGTGCCAAGGGCGCAAGGGGCTATGTGCAGCCTCCACATCCATCTGGTCCGGAGGCTCGTGGTCGTGCGAGCGAGGTCTGGGATCCCCAGCCCTCCTAAGCAGATCAGCCTACATACCTTCGCCCAGTTGACGTGGCAGTGTCCACCTTCAGCCTCCTTCCTACCCACGCACAGGAATCTGCGCAGAATCTTATTCACCTATTTGAGTGCCTTCTTGTTGAGAGAGAGCACGATGAGCTGGTGAAGTGGGATCGTCGCGAGCACCGCACGGATCAAGGTGAGCTGCCCCGCTTTAGGCATCATGGAGGCCTTCCAAGTGGGCAGATCCGGTCAATGACCGGTTGGAAGGCTTCAGTCGGCAGGCGGCGAACAGCCAACGGGATACCCAGGTACTTGACAGGGAAGGGGGCCAACTGGCATCCCATAACGGCCGTCGTGCCGTTTCCCACCTCCTCAGAGCAAGCGATCGGGGACACCGAGCACTTCGCGAAGTTGGTGCGCAGTCCAGATGCATGTCCGAAGATGTCCAGGATATCACGGATCACGCGTAATTCATCTTCATCCGGGTGACAAAAAATCACCACATCATCCGCGTAGAGCGACACTGAGGTCGTCAGCTCCTGTCGTGCTAAACGCCGCAACACACCCCACTCCATAGCTTTGGCTAACACCCTACTCAGCGTATTCATCATGAGGATGAACATCGTAGGGGACATGGGGTCCCCCTGTCTCAGGCCCCTCCTGTGCCAAATGGGGGGGCCTGGCTCGCCATTGAGCATCACCCTCGTGCTAGCCGTAGACAGCAGGATAGCGACCAGCTCGCAGAACCTCGGACCGAGTCCTGCCTTTCGGAGAACCTGGAAAAGGAACCCCCAGGAGACCGAGTCAATGGCCTTAGCTATGTCTAGCTTTAACATCACCCTAGGTTCCTTCATGCGGTGTAGGAATCTCGCGGTCTGCTGGACCAACATAAAGTTGTCATGGATGATGCACTTCCTAATGAAAGCGCATTGGTTGCGATCCACCAACGACTCCATCCTCGGGGCTAGCCTGTTAGCTAGGGTCTTTGCAACCAACTTGGCAAAGATGTGAATCAGGCTAATGGGGCGGTAGTCCCCTAGCGTGTTTGCGTCCGGACATTTAGGCAGCAGTATGAGCAGGGCCTGGTTAAGGCCCTGGAAACTGTGCCCACACATCGTGAACAGCTTGGTGAACGCTGCCATGAAATCATCCTTCACCGTGGCCTAGCAGCTTTGGAGAAACTCCGACGTGAATCTATCTGGGCCCGGCGCCTTCCCATGGGGGAGGTCTTTCACCACCCCCCAGATCTCCTCCTCAGTAAACTGCTCCTCAAGCTCGGATAGGTCTTCCGAAGGCAAGCCCAAGAAGTCCAAGTCGAGCGTGTGTTTGCCGTCTAGCGAGGTGCCTAGGAGGTCCTGAAAGTGGTCGAAGGAGGCCTCAACCATGGCCGCATGGTCAGAGATGATCGCGCCGTCAACCTGAAGACTATGGATCACATTCTTATGCTTCCGGTAGGAGGCATGCTGGTGGAAGAAAGATGTGTTAGCGTCACCCCCGCTGAGCCAGGCGATCTTCACCCATTGCCGCACCATAGTGCGCTCCAGGGAGGCCAACCCAAGGTATGTCTGTTTGAGGAGTGCCCGAAGATGGCGCTCATCCGGTGAGAGCTGCCTGGACTCCCTAGCCAAATCAAGCCTCAGGACCACCTCCCGCGTTGTCATCAGCTGCAGCTTAATGCACCCCACCTTCTTGTCGCTCCAGCTTGGCAGTGAGTCTATGAAATGGGTCTGGATATCCATCTATCGCACCCCATGCTGACTGGACCACCTCGCTAAAACCATCGAGTTTCAGCCAGTAGCGCTCAAACTAGAAGCGCTTCCTACCCACTGTCTGCGTCGTGCAGTCAAGGAGAAGGGGGCTATGGTCGGCAAGCACCGAAGCCAGGCAGCGAAGGGAGCAACTGTTGTATAGCTTCTCCCACCCTGCCGTGACGAACACCCTATCTAGCCTCACGAGGATGGGGTTCTCCCGCTCGTTTGACCACGTGTAGCGGCGCCCATGTAGGTAAACTTCTTTGAGTTCACAAACATTAAGGAAGCGCCGGAACCTCCCCATCATCCTCCGGTCTAGATTACCCTTTTTCTTATCCTCGTCTTTGTAGATCAAGTTGAAATCCCCGCAGAGTGCCCAGGGGCCTGGCCGCGTAGAGCGCAGAGTACTGAGCGGAAACATTAGGAAACATAAACTTTGAAAGATCAAGTGTCGATTGGTGATTTGTTTGTAGGAGTACTTAGCAAACAAACTTCTGAAAAACTAGAACACAATACAGTGAAGCAAATTTGACATGTGTCGAGTCTGATCGAGGGTGATTGTAAAAACTTGTTTATCCTGCGGTAATACATCAAAAAAAAGTGAAGCAATTTGACCCTCGACCATTACCGAAAGTAAGCCGCGTCCAATGGATCGACAGAGGGCCATCAGCCCATCATACTATGCCATATAAACGGGCCGGGGTAGCATATCAATCAGAATCTCATTTTAACTTTCACGAAATCCCATTTTCCCTTCTCGTCCCTCCAAAACCCTCCTCCGCCCGTTCTATCAGCAGATGCCCTCTCCCGTCAGCCGCCAGGCGGCGGCAGGAATGCCCACAGCTGACTGTCCGCCGGCGGCGGTGCATCTCATGGCCTCCTCTTCTTCGCGCGTGACGTCGCAGCCCCCGACGGGGATGCAGGCCGACGGCGGCGGCGAGGGGCACCCGGATGAGTTCAAGGAATTCACCGATCAGCAACTGCGGTCGAAGGTCGCGCGCTTCCGCTCTCTCTATACCCATACACCCGACGGCAGAGAGAAATTGCGGAGGATGGTCTACCGGGTAGAGAAGGAGCTTGATCGCCGCCGTGCTGCCGGGCTCACGAAGGTGAGCAAAATCTGGGTTTTGCTGCTTTCCCTAGTCGTGCACGCGAAGGTTATCCGTAGTAGGATTGGGATCTGGGAAGTTAGGGAGCTATTGTTTTCTATCATGGTTTTCTTTCTCTAGATGGTTTTCTAGATCCAATTTGGGGTTTAGGGCGAGGTTCTGGGTTAAGCAATGAATTTTTTCTTGCTTCCAGCTATTGAAACTGCACTGGATAGTTCACTAAAATGGAAATTGTGTTGAATAGGGTGAGGCAGACGCAGAGGAACTCAAGAATTTCACTGATCAGGATCCGCGGTTGAAGACCAAGCGGCTGCGCACTCTCAATGGTTGTACACCCGATGGAGGCAAGAAGTTGCGGAAGTCCGTATGCCGGGTGGAGAAAGAGCTTGATCGCCACGCTGCCGCGGTGAGCAAAATGCAGGATTTTGGCACATCGTTTTTAGAGGGTTTATAGATACCCTATGAGGGTTTAGGATGAGGTTCTGGGTTACAAAAATGGATATTCGGTTGCTTTCGCTATTGAAATTGAAGTGGAAAAAGCATTGGGGGAAGAAGCCTGAAGGATTTTTTTTAGGTCAAGAAAAGGCCCTGAAGACCAGCCCCACCAGCCACGGGGCAGCGTGACACACATGGGGACAACACAACAAGGAGCCACTTTTTTTTGAGAAAGGCAGGACACTTTGGTAGTTTCCTTAAAATCAAAAAAGTAAAAGAACAGAACAGTTATTTACATGATGACCGGGAAGAAAAGAGTAAAAGATAGATGGAAGAAGAAGCGAGAAAAGAAAAGCCAACGGTCACATCTGCAGGCAATATCATCATGGGCGAGATAAACCATTTTAAGAAACATAAATTTAGTTCTCATTGAATATTCGGGGGTTCTGCACCTTCCATACATTCCACAACATGTATATATTGGCCTCTCCAAAATCCAAGCACTGCAATTTGTCTTTTCCTTCCATGTTCAAGTTCCACCAATCCTAATGGGGAAGTCAATAGCAAGACCGAGTGGAATAGAAGCCAACTATAAATCTAAATAATACCCCATACACCTCAAGGGACCCTTTTTTTGTGACAACCAGGGTTCGAGACCTTGTCGGTATCCCCAGTCCCGGAGGTCTTACCGTCACGCTAGTCGCATTGAATAGTTCCCCAAAAATGTAATCACATTTAATAGTGAATAAATCAGTTAATATTGTTTGGAGGCGTACGACTTCCATGTTACAACATATATTCTAGAAATCCTAATCATAAAGATGAGATGATTGGTAAGCATTCTTACACGTTTTTTTGTAGATGTTTACGTTGAAAAGGATAAACTTGTGGGTGACCAAATGAAATATTTTAGAAGCTGACTTATCTTTTCTTGACAAGAAGTTTATTTTGTTTTCGGTAGGTGAGTTTCTAGCTACTAGCTAGTAGTTTAGCCTTAGGTGATGCGGGTTTAGAATTTTTGATACATTGATTGGTTTCATGTTAAAGATATCTATTTGTGACAATTAGTGCTCATGAATGACACTATTGACGCGCTCTAAGTCAGTGGCGGAGCTGCACCATCATCATAGAAGAGGCCAAAATATTTGAATGAGAGTTGATGCTAAACATATATTACTATTGAGAAAATTTCTTTGATTGGGGGGGGGGGGGGGGGGGGGCATGGGCCCCCTTGACCCCAACTAATCTCTGCCACCGTCCAGAGTCAATAGCCTTATTATTTTCATTAAATCTGAATTCCTGGTTTACTATCTGAAGTGCCATTTCCAATAGCCTTATTATCTAAATTCATGGTTTACTATCTAAAGCGCTACTGTCAATAGCCTTATTCTCTTGATTAACTTCAGATTTATGCTCTCCCTTTTGTATTGAGGAAAGTATATAATTATGTTTCTTCATTGAAGTCCCAAGCTATGATTATAGATCTGCAATCAAATAACTAAGTTAGCAAAATAAACAGCTTATGCCAAACATCTATCTTTTCATGATGTTTCATTTATTTCTGGAATGTGCTCGACGCATCAGATATTTTGTGGTGTGTTATGGACAGGTCAAGGAGATACTTTGTCTCCACAATCAGGACAACTGACAAGAAAATAAATAATTTTCTAGAAAATTTTACTTTTAGTATGTTCTAGAATGGTACAATGGGTCATCCTTATATACTTGTACTTGTCACCATATTTCGTCCATGTCCTGAATTAATGGTTTTTAATCATTTTAGGCTGAGACGGGTCAGAGACAGGCGGTGCAGATACCCAGTGTGGATGATCCCTATGCCTTCGGTAAGTTTTATGCATTTATTTATTTTTGTTTATGCAATGCACGTCATTAGTAATGTCACATACATTTTTTTCGTGTACCCATCTGAATGCCAGCTCAAACCAATAGGAATAACTGTCATGTAGAAGAAGGTAATATGGGCGTTGGAGGGGGTGTTAACTATAGGCTAGTTTGTTATTATTTCTCTATGGATAATAAATACTGTGCTATCCAGGTTCTCGAAAAGAATATTATCCCTTGCATAGGAATTTCTTGATTTGATCTCTTGGAAATTATATCTATCTCTAAGGAAATGCATCTCTAATACATGGACTATATCTTATTCTCAAACACATTTAAATGTGTGTCATTTATATTAGAAGAAGACCCAAAATGACACAAAGTGTTACAGCCAAAGCCTATACTAAACAAAAAAGGAAGCCACAAAAAAGAAAAAGAACGAGCAGAAATAACTGTACAAAAAGAACCAGTTAAATGATACTCCGGCCGTTCACTAATACAAGATGTTTTAGAAAACTAAGTTAGTTTGCTAAAACGTTGTATATTAGTGAATGGAGGAAGTATTATTTTTAATTTATCTGTAACTCGGTAAATCTTGACAAAATGTTAATGTATTAATTTAGTTAGCTGTACTAATTGTTATGCATTTATAAAGCGTAACTGGATACAATATTCTAGTTGCACGAGCTGCCAACTCGGATAACAAACCAACCACTGGGTGAAAGACCGAAGACGCATGAGGGGGCAAGTGAGTCACATGTCAGATATGCCTAGGGTTGCGAGTAAGAGCCCACATAAACCCACGGATAGGTGTTCTAAAAGTCAACCTATTGCACTTTCTAGGAAAAGAGAAGTTCTTATACTGGATAGTGGTGGGCCTCTGATCTAGTTATCTTATATACAACCCAAAACTCACTGTGGATCTCATATAAAATTTTGGCTACACAATATAACGATGTTTCCCTGTCTAGACAGTCTTGTGATGCTATATTCGAGATTTTTAAAAGAATTTTTCAAATTTACTTTGCACTGCAGTGCCGCAAGTGGAGAACACAAGTAACCATGCTCCGGTCGTTGACAGCGAGGCTACTGATGGTGGCTTAAACCCTTTTGCCTCTACTAATCTGGAGGGACAAGGGGCAACAAGTACTAACCTAGGGGCTGAAAAGGTTGAACCCACAACATCCACATGCTCAGGACAAAAAGGAGAGGATACTGGAAAAAAGGACAAGCAGAGTCAGACCGCCGGGGCACTTGAGAACTACCTGGAATTCAAGATGAATCAAACACAAAAAATGGTGGAAGAAGTTAAGGTAACACCCAAGCAGGAGGATAGATTCAGAATTGAGAAGTGTGTGGCTCTGTTGGAGGCAATTGAAGAGCTCACTGATATGGAGAAGGCGAAGGCGTTAAAACTCTTCAAATGCGGGCTGAACCGTGAAAATTTTTATGACGACAAGGAGTGCAAATGTCCGGCTCATATGGTTGAGAAGTGAAATTTATGCTTAGGTATGCTCTACTGAATCCCTTATTTTAATCATCCTATGCTTCCAAATTTGTATCCAGATGTAGATTTGTCATAACAATAGGGCCCTCAATAAAAGTATCTTCTTGGGGTTGTCATGGCAAATTAATGGAAAAAGTGAGCTGAACCACCAACTTTGGTAGTTCAGTATTTTAATTCAGCTCTAAATGTGCTTTTACTTCTACTGATCTCCTTTGGCAAGAAACTCATATTTGTTGCCTTGAATTTGTTATGTACAATGCACATATGTTGGTGTAGATTATATTTGCTAATCTGTTTCTGTTAGGACTGGGGAATAGTCGTTGTAGACTTGTAGATAATTCAGCTATTCATTTTTATAATATTTGCCACTGCGTTGCCATTATTGATATCTACTCGTATATGATTTATCATATTGTAAATATATTTAATACAATAAAGCCCAGGTTGTATCCTAGTACAATAGTGTATATCCAGCTAATTACGCCCAACATTAATTATATTGATCCATTGTACACATCAGTTGTCCCTAGCTTCCTACTGATCTCCTTTGGCAAAAAATAAAATATATGCTGGTAGTCTTGTTGGGAGTATTTTATTCTAATCTGCTAGTGCTTGAAAAAGTATGTACAGAAACAGTTTTAGTCCGAGGAATAGTTTACTGAAACTGTTGTACTCTGAAACGGTTGCTAAATTTCTTCACTGTTTATTGTAATTCAGCCAACGTCTAGCTGCAGTACCAGATGCCAACGTGGAGTAGGGAAAGACCAGCGCATGGGTTCTGAATGAAGCCTTACAGCTCTGCTCACCTCTTCAGAAGTGTCGCCGGCTCGGACACGGCGACTTGAGAGTTCAGGACATTTTACATTGAAATATAGTTCCATGAGAATCCGTCAGCTGTCGTTGTATTTCTGCTTTGAACTTGACCGGTTCGGCGGTTCCGCTGACAAGAGGATCCCATTTGGGTTGGCCTTGCAGTTCTAAAATTGAGAACCTGTTTGAGCAGTGATGCAGCACATAAGTTCTGATGATTGCTCTTTTCCTGGTAAACGAAAATGATTCAGGCCGACCCTTGATCTGGGGATCTATTTGTGACTAATTTATCGTTTCCAGATGCAATATTTTTTTTGACACTAGCTAAATACCTGTGCGCTGCTAGAAAAATACCTGCGTGCTGCTAGAATTTCTTTTTCATTGATTAAGGTGACATTCTAGCTCTTTACGGTGTCTTTTATTACGCTATGTCTGTCTGGTTTCTGGATGCGTCATTTACACACGTCAAAATCTTTCTTTCAGCTTCCACTCTTTTCCGCGCATACATCTCCTGGCTCTACGACCCGCAGGAAACAAACGACATGGAGTACTCATGGACCCACCTCGGCCGTACCTCTAGTTGGTTCCACTGCCTTGTTGTTGTGTGTTTTCTCTAACTCCGACGATTCTTGACGTGGTCCATGTCGCCAGTCGCACATGATGATGGATGGTCGTATGAATAGCATGTTAATGATGCATGGATACATCTACGGTACTTTGTTTAGAACAGAAGCAAGAAAAAAATTCAGATATTTGATGCTAACGAAAAGAGGAGGGTGTTTCTGAGCAGGGGTGTGTTGTCTATCCTGCATCAACAACGTGCTAACTACTGGTAGCTCACTATTTTTACTACTCCCTCCGACTCATATTAGTTAGCTTTGTTACATTAGTTAGCTTTCTAGAAAAACCAGATTTTAGCTTCCCAAATATATTATTTTGTTCCCCTTAAATCTAGGTGGTGTGAGCTAATTAGCTGATCTTATGTGCTTTACTATTACGGGGGTGGGGGTGAACGACCACCAACCGAATAAGCCTATTGGAACCCGGGCTCCACGTAGCTCTCTATTTACTTTTTCTTTCAAACTAAAAAATTTGAATCTAAAGTTAAAAAAAAGGGAAAAAAAGTGGGATGTACCCAACTGAAATTACAGAAAATGACAAAATCTTCGCATTAGTCTACTGTTCAACACTGTTTACCGAGAACAAAAAACTCGATTTATCATTTTCGCTAAGCCTAAAATATAAAGTATTTTGGGATGAAATTTTACAGATAGAACACATAGTTGTCTACACCAAGATATTTGTTTTTAATTTTTTGAAACTTTTGAATTTGAGTTTTTGGTGTTTCACAAAACGGGCTCCCTGGAGCCCGAGAGCCACCACGCCAACTCCCTTTTCATAGTAATAAAGATAGGTAAAATTTAAATGTTAGATCTACATACATTGTTTACTACTAAATATAATCCAATATGACAAACTAGACGATAAGCAACAATTTATGCACGTCAATTGGTGGATACCAGCACATTGTAAGGTTACTTCTCTTTAGGAAGCATGTAATGGATCATTGTTAATGAATACTTAAATTCTACCTTTAGTGCGTGTGAACTCATCTACAGTTTGCCGACCTCATAAAAAAGCTGTGAATACAGAAAATCTAGGTCTTTCATAATGGAGTTTCTTAGCACGAGATCATACGCAAAAAGATGATATGGCACTACATTCAGCGATTCTGTTGTTGGCTATAAGAAAGTGGCATATTATCTATAGTCAGTCATATAGCCGACATGTATAATAGTTAGCAACAAAAGGCTATTATTTAATCAATAGTGGTCCACATTTCACTCTCACACAGTGCCTAGGAGCGCGTGCTAGAGCTGACTCTTAACTTACAACCCGTTTAGAGCAAGTGCAATAATATTTAGTCAACTATCTATAGCATTTGCCATGTCAACAAAATCCTATGCGGAAGAGAGAGAAGGGAGGAGAGAGAGGGGAGCTGGCTCTTATGCAATAGCCCTGCTATAGGGCAACAACCGAGGAAAATGGTGTTGTATGCAACCTAGAGCCCAATACAATACATGTATTAAAATAATTAAATTCTAATTAAAGCTCACTTATAGCCAGTTTAACAGCTAACATGTTGTACTACTGGGATTTTATGATGGCTATAGGTGACGTGCCATTGTTCTATAGCCAACAAGGGTTGTCCTATTAAACTTGCTCTTACCTTCTCTCTTCCACCTCACCAAAACTATTATTATATTTCATCTCTTATAGTCAGCTAATTGTACACTATTGTACTTGCTCTAAGCTAAGATACAACACTTGCAAGAAACCATAGGTAAAAAAGAATGATTAGTCTAATCACACGCCTACATATCAATAAAATCATTAAATATAGAGACGACACTTAAGAGATAATCCATTAGAGATGTTGTCTCTTAAGCATTTATTTATCATATCGTAACTTGCTAAGAGCCTCTCCATTGTGAAAGATCTTAGTAATACATGAATCCAGTGAAAAACTGTAGATTAAATAATGTTAAAAGTGCTAAGAGTTCCTAAAAGTGTCAAGAGTTCCAAAATCATTCGCCGCATATTCTTGTTGCTTAAACTACAAATATAAGAGCATGCTACAGTCTATGACGACCTTTATTTCACAGACATGTGGCTTTGACTAATGTTACTCTATTAATATGGGCTTGTGTGAAAAATGTGTATACTTTTGAGTATGGATATGATGATATGGATTTTGGTCACGAAATAAACATTAGCCAATGCCTCGTCTTAGTAAAACAAATTGTATATTGCATATTACAGTCTATGACATATGAACATTTTATGTATAATTTGTGTGACATGAACATTATGTTTTATTAAATGAAAAAGATTCCCGACCAAATGCTAACATCAGTAGACAATTTAATATAGTTCCCTTATATATGTCATCCTTCTTAGGGAATCTTCAACAGCGACCCACAAACGCACCGGGCACGTACATTCGTCCGAGCAGATAGGGGGTAAGACCCAACGACATACCTCAAAACAAACCGTGTGCTCACCATGTGCTCAGAATGGTCCGCTTGAGTGCATCCTAGCCCAAATTTGGGTTGGATTTGAGGTCCAATGGACGACGTCCGCGTCGTGGCTCCTCTTGTATGACCTAGCCCCCCCCCACCAGCCACACAGACCATATTCCTCCTCTCTCTCACCCAGTCGCCCAAACCCTAGCGTACCCTCCGCCCTCCGTACCCTCCGTTGTGCCACCCGACATGGCTCCCTCACCGGTCTTGCTGAAGCCAAAGAAAGAGATGACAGCGGAGAAGATGGTGTTGGAGATGAAGAAGTGGGTCAGTATGAGAGACGACACCAAGAACCAGCTAGCCGCTCCAAGCCACCCAAGAAAAGGCCCTAGCCCTGGAAAACATCGCCACCATTCAGGCCAAGGCAAACATCAAGGCCATCGCCACCCAAGTGTAATACCTCGGACCTACGCTCTAAGCAACAAGCTGCTATGATCCAAAAGTGGACAGGATGTACTACCGTGGGGCCGCACATCCACACACTATAGGCCCACCTCGTGGAGCAGGGCACGGTACCGGCCAACCATCCCACTCACTTTTATGATCATAGCTTCAGGTGCGAGCGACGTAGTCGACAGGTAATGCAATCAAAACATACACAATTAAGTATGTACGTCAGCGATATACAACAGAACATAAGAGCCACACCATCTAAAAGAAATAAAAATATTGCAATACCATACGGCAAAATCCAAATATCCTAGATAGATATAATAGTTTAGAATACATCCTCATACATCACACATCAGAGTATCAAGTAGAAGCGGAAAATAAGATCCGAGTACGGATAAGAAGCAAACTGGCATAAGATGCCTAGAAATAAGCACATCCCGCCCACAGATCTAATTCATCCCCGGAATCTCTACTCAATAGGGTCGTTGCCCCATCATCTGCCTCGTCGACATAGTAGCTTCCATAGGGACATGCCTGACAATCTGATCAATAATTCGTGTGAGATCCTAGGGGTACTCAGCAAGTCTTAATACAACTAAAGAGAACAACCTGGGGTGATGCAATTGCAGCGAAATATAATATCTAACAATTCTATAGAGACACGCTACACATCCGCCTAACCAAAGATGGACGGATGTCCGTTAATTAGAAACAACAGTTATAGCAGCATAAGTAAACATATCCATCCTCCTTCTAGCTTACCAAACGAGAAGGCGGACGAACAACCCATCTGTTGGCACTTTTATTATCCATTCCATGAGTATTGCACTAATTACTAGTCATGTTTTAGTCAAGTTAAACATGGTATTTTAGTTATAGTTATCTATGATCGAGAAACTGTGCTCCAAGTCGTCCATAACAGCGGACACGGCTTTCAGAAAGATTTACCCCACAGGGTGCACAAATAACAACACACATACGATCAACACCGGGAAGAACCAAATAAAAATCAACGAAGTATCACGATAAAGCATTTGCAAGATTCAAAAATAATTTCAGGGGACCACCCCAGTAAGCTACCCACAACGAAGTTGGTCGGTGATGCGTCCAAAATTGAAGCATATTTACCTCTTGTTTTTGCATAAATAGAGTAGGGATTTTGGTATTTCACTGTGCCTACACACGCTATTTCGTTCTTGTTTCAACAGGATCCCAAATCATGGAGTCATAGATGAACATATCAATTAGAGCTGTCATATTGTGTAATTATATGATATTTCTAAGTGATAAAAGTCATTTTATGAATTTACCTTCGCACCTGCAAGAACAACAAACAAGGAGGAGGCATCAGCACCGATAACGACCACTGGTACGGGCGGATCCCGCCCGTACCGTTCGCCCGTACCAGGCGCCATCAGGACTGCCTTGTCAAATAGTTTCTCCTAGCGAAGACGATAGGGAGATCCGACATTCACAGCCACCAGAAACCACAAAACATCACATCTGAAAGGGATCTGAAGGAGGAACTTGGCTAGGGAAAAATCCCAGCTACTTCGCGGATCATTGGAGGACAACGCATCATCCCCTTCACCATCAACCGCTGCATATTCATCACCACCATTACTCCATCTTTTATCTATTAGATCTCTTTGTAATTCTAGATCCAATTGTGGTTTGCATTAGATCGACACCCGTACTACACCCGTACTTTGATCCATCCATTTGATTATGATGATGTTATTGATTCCTTCCATGAGTGAGTAGTTCCTTTGTTCTTGGGGAGATGGAGAAACCCTAGCACCACTATGAATTTGTAATAAAGATGATCTATTCTTGTGTCCATATGACTTGCTTGTCTATGATATAATTATGACTTGTGTTTGATTTCTCTCTTTAGATGATATGTGAAGTCGACCATATATCATTTGCCTTCGGGACTAAAGGGAAGAAGAAACCCTTTGGACGTGTTGTGGAAGCGTACCCAGAGTGCCCCGTGACAGATTGGTGTCGGCTCGTAACCTACACGGTCAAAGGGGGATTAAGAGGGACTCCCTAAGCTAATTACAATATCCATAGGGAAACCCTTAATTGCGGTGGCCTGTATGGGTGATTGCTCTTAGGCATTGCAGTGGTTATTTAGAGGTGACCTCACACTTGGCTCAACAAAGTGGCTTCCTACGAGCCTTGTCATGAACATCTTATTATGGGGCTCTCTCCACACATATCATGACATAAAAAGTATGTTATCTTGATTACAGATAATAATAGTACTATGCTAGTGGTGTATCCTACATCCCTGAGAATGTTTTAGCCCTATTGAGTTCAACCATGCTTCCATACAATCTCGTTACTTGTTTTCTTTTATTTGTTTAATTACTTTTTCTGCAAACAATCATAAACAATTCAAACACCCTTTACTTGGAATCAAAGACAACTGACAAGTATTCTTTGGTAAATAATAACGAGGGGCATAAATACCTTTACCAATAGCTCTCTCTGGGTTTGATATCTTTACTTCGAAACTAGCTACAATTGATATGTGCATTTGCAGTCATTAAGCTATTTTCTGGCGTCGTTGCGAGGGAGCTAAGCGCTTTCGGTCTTTGTTCTTAGTTACTTACTTTACTCATTATTTTACTAAAAGTTGTTTATTAGTTTCAGGTGATACATTATGGGCGCGTACCAACATATAATCCAACTTGAGGCTGTGAGAAATTCCGGTCTGCCCATGGACACATATTTAAAATCCAATAACCCAAGAGGGTATGATATTAACCCCATGCTTTTAGATCTTTTGCATGCAAAAAATTGCAGGAGATGGTACGGAGGATCCGTATGAGCATGTAGGGTTCTTTGAAGATATTTGTGGGACTTTCCATCTTAATATACAAACCGAGGATGAGGTTAAGTTTGCTCTCTTTTCCCAAACCCTCATTGATGAAGCTCGATCTTGGTATATTCAAAGTTCTACAAAGATTACTAATTCCTGGGAGAGACTAGCCTCTCTATTTTTAGTTGATTTCTTTCCCAGGATAAAAACTCTCGGCGCAAGACGCATGATTACAAAATTTAAAGGAAAACCTGGAGAAAGCCTGCATGAAGGGTATACAAGATTTCAGGGTTTGCTTGATCGCTGCCCCCATCATAATTTCCCATCTTGGCTAGTGATACACACCTTCTACGTAGGTTTGGATGATGATAATAGAATTTAACTCGATTCCCTTACCAACGGGTCGTTCACCGAATTCAGTATTGAGAGGGCATGGAATTTATTAGATACAGTGAATATGATAGAGAAAGCCTATTGTGAGGCAGAATTTAAAAAGGAAAACCCAATAGAGTATAATTGTTTAAAGAGGTTTCTATCTTCTGGAAAGGTAGAAAAATTGCTTGGGAATTTAACCTTGACCATCGCATGATCATTCAAATTGTTAGATCCTATGTTGACTACCTGCAAATTCCAAAAGATCGGGAACACTATACACCACCTATGGAAGAAAAACCCTCTAAAACTAGCCGCAATGATAGATACTCAAAAATGCAAAAGAAAATGTTATCTGAAGAGGAAACTATTATTACTAAGGTAATGGATAGTAGGGGTGAAGGAATTAAAAGAATAGGAAGATTAACTAGAAATTTAGGAGCCATTAAAGAAAACATTGGGATAGTAAAAGAACTTTTGGAACCTGAATTGTTCAAGGAAGAAGTTATAATGGTAAGCAAAGAATTCTCCGAAATGATAGGAGGAAATTTTGATGGTAAGAACAAAAGTCAATAGAAAATTCCTTTTTGTTTAGGAGGGATTACTTACATAGGGTTGTGTGACTTAAGTTCTTCTGTAAACATAATGCCTTATACCATTTCTAAAGAATTGTGCGATCACCTTGATGAATCCTACCTTGAGCCGTCAGAAGCAACTTTTATGTTCTCCAATCAAACTTTGCATCCTACTCGTGGAATACTTCGCAATGTTTGCATCTCTGTTGGGGCTTTTGTATATCCAGTTGATTTTCGTATTATCGAAATACCTTTGAACTCCAGTTGCCTAGTTATCTTTGGTAATCATTTTTACAATTCTATGAATATTGATATTGACAACAAAAAGCAAGCTTTATCTTTATAGCTTGGTGAAGAAACTGTAGAAATAAGCTATAGCCAATTCACGAGACTACCTTATGAGAAGAAAATCGAGATTAAGGAGGAGAAGACTATTGAAGAATTGCCAGCAATCTACTTTTTCACACCACAATCCGAGTTGGAGAGAAGTTTGACAAGTGATGATTCCCATGTCAACGACTCTGCAAAAGAAGATTTGGATGAAATCCTCAACACCACACCGGAGGCTGAACAAGGGCTCAGGTATGAATATGAAGAGCTTGAAAGGAAAGGGGACGAGGATCCGCCGCCTATTGTTCTAAAACCTCTCTCTCTAGGGCTAATGTATGAATTCTTAGACAAGGAAGGTAAATGTCTAGTAATTTTTGACAATAATCTCTCTCCAGATGAAAGCACGAAGTTGTTAGAAGTACTTGTCAAACAACGAGAAACTTTTGGATATACTCTGAATGGCATAAAATGTATAGATCCGACCATAGTAACTCACAAGATTCCCATGGTTGAGGATGCTAAACCATTTGTTGATAATCAAAAAAAGATTAAATCCCAAAATGAAAGAGGTAGTGAGAAAGGAAGTAATCCGTATGTTAGACAGTGGTATTATTTATCCAATTTTAGATAGAAAATGGGTGAGTCCAACTCATTGCATACCTAAGGAAGGATGCATAACAATGATTAATAATGATAAGGATGAACTGATTCCAGCTAGAACATTAGCAGGATATAGAATGTGTATTGACTTTAGGAAGTTGAATAAAGAAACCATAAAAATGCATAAGCAACTTCCCCTCATTAACGATATTATGGATAGGATGCCCGCTAATTCTTACTTTTGTTTTCTTGACGGATACTCTGGTTATTCTCAAATAGCTATCCAACCTGAAGATCAAGAAAAAACTACTTTCACATGCTCCTATGGAACCTATGCTTATCAATTAATGCCTTTTGGATTGTGTAACGCAGCTGCTACTTTTCAAGAGTGTGTTTTAAAAATCTTTGACAGCTTTGTAGAGAGTTCCATGGAAGTTATTATGGATAACTTTGTTGTCTATGGGTCTACCTTTGAACAATATCTATATAATCTTAATAGAGTTTTGCAGAGGTGTAAACAAACCAAGATGGTTCTAAACTGGGAACTTTGTCGCTTCATGGTAAGGGAAGGTATAGTCTTTGGGCATAAAATTTCTGAGAAAACTATTAAGATCGATAGTTCGAACTTAATTACTTTAGAAACACTTCCAATTCCGCTAGATATAAAAGCAGTAAATAATTTCCTTGGGCATGTTGGTTTTTACATACACTTTATCAAAGATTTTGCTAAAATACCAGCCCCTTTAACTCGTCTCCTAGATAAATATATTCTTTTCTCTTTTGATAGAGATTGCCATGAATCTTTTGAACAGTTAAAGAAGGCTTTAATTTTTGCACCTATTATTCAAGCACCCAATTGTGACAACCCATTCAAAATTATGTGTGATGCTAGCGATTATGCTATTGGGGCTGTTTTAGGACAAAGAGATGGCCCTAACCTTAATGTTGTTCAATATGCTAGTCGAGTCTTTAATGATGATCAAAGACACTATGCAACAACTGAGAAAGAATTCCTTGTCGTTATTTTTGCATGTGATAAGTTTAGACACTATATCATTAACTCAAAAGTAATAGTTCATACTGATCATCAAGCTCTAAGAGATCTTCTAGCTAAAAAGGATGCTAAACCCTATCTAATCAAATGGGTCTTCTTATTTCAGGTGTACGATTTACAAATAGTGGATAGGAGTGGAAAGGATAAACCTGTGGCCGACCATTTGTCATGAATGGAAGGAATCATGGAAGATCCTATTCCTATTAACGAATCTATGCGGGTGAATATCTTGCAGCTGTAGAAACTCACGATCCCTGATTTGTAGAGTATGCTAATTTCCTTGTAGGCAAGTTTCTACCAAAAGGAATGGATTACAATCAAAGGAAGAAATTCTTCAGTGATTTAAAACATTACTTTTGGGATGATCCGTACCTATATAGACATGGTCTAGACGGGATAATCCAGAAATGCGTCCCCGAGCATGAGATTAAAGACATCCTTAAAGCCTGTCACGATAGTCCCTATGGTGGGCATCACACTGATAATCGCACCGCAGCCAAAGTTTTACAGTCAGGCTTCTATTGGCCTACCTTAGTCAAAGATTCTCATGAATATGTTAAAAATTGTGATGCCTGTCAATGTATGAGTAATATAGGAAAAAGACAAGAGGTGAATATGGAATATAACTTAGTAATAGAGCCATTTGACGTATGGGGAATGGATTTTATGGGACCATTTGTTCCCTCTAACAGTTATACTCATATTCTTGTTGTTGTTGATTATGTTACTAAATGAGTTGAAGCTATACCTACAGCTCATGCAGATGCATCCACTTCTGTCAAGATGGTCAATGACGTCATCTTCCCTAGGTTTGGAGTACCTCGATTTTTGATTACTGACGGTGGAACTCATTTTATGAAAGGAACTTTTGATAAGATACTTCAAAAATATGGAGTAGACCACCGGGTAGCTTCGCCTTACCATCCTCAAACCAGTGGACAAGTGGAATTATCGAATAGAGAAATCAAGATCATACTTCAGAAAACGGTGAACAAATCAAGAAAAGACTAGTCTCTAAAGCTTAATGATGCACTGTGGGAATATCGCACAACATTCAAAAACCCCATGGGAATGACACCCTACAAAATGGTTTATGGTAAAAAAAAATCATCTTCCACTAGAACTCGAGCATAAGGCTCGGTTGGCTATCAAAACTATGAATTTTGACTTTAAAACTGCAGGTGAAAAACAACTCTTAGACATTCATGCTTTAGATGAACTAAGGAATGAGGCTTATGAAAATGCTAGAATATTTAAAGAAATAGTTAAGAAATGGCATGACAGAAAGTTAGAAGGCAAGGAATTTAAAACCGGAGATTGATGACCCACAAGTATAGGGGATCGCAACAGTCTTCGAGGGAAGTAAAATCCAATTTATTGATTCGACACAAGGGGAGCCAAAGAATATTTATAAGCCTTAACAACTGAGTTTTCAACTTAGCTGCACCAGGAAATAATCTTGCTCGCAGTAGTTTATCAGTAGCAATAGTTTTGTAGTAGCAATAGCAAAGTAATAGCAGTAGTAAAATAAAGACAGTAGTAACAATTGCAGTAAATAGTAGGATTAAAGCGCGGTAGGCATATGGATGGATGGATAGGCGTTGCATGGACAAGACAATTCATGTAACAATCAAGATATAGGGCATTTGCAGATAAATAAGATAAAGCATCCAAGTACTAAATAATCATAGGCATGTGTTCCATATATAGTCATACGTGCTCGTAATGAGAACTTGCACAACATCTTTTGTCCTGCCAGCCCATTGCAGTAGGGCCTCATAGGAATCTACTAGAAATTAAGATGCTCCTTTTAATAGAGCACTAGAGCAAAGCATTAACACTCCATGAACACACGTGATCCTCATATCATAGCCATCCCCTCCAGTTATCCCAATTTCTATCACTTCGGGGCCTCGGGTTCCGGACAACAATATGTCTATACAACTTGTAGGTAAGATCATAAACAATAGTATCCTCATGAATCAATAACATGTTCAGATCTGAAATCATGGCACTCGGGCCCTAGTGACTAGCATTAAGCATAACAAGTTGCAACAATGTCAAAAATCACTAACAATAGATATTAGGCACCATGACCTAACAATCTGATACAATTACATGAATGACATCATCCAATCCCTACCATCCCCATAGCCCACTGATGGCCCACAAGTATAGGGGGTGTATCCCAGTATTTTCGATAAGTAAGAGTGTCGAACCCAACGAGGAGCAGAAGGTGCTGGCTAGTGGTATGGATCAGGAATTCTCTGCAAATACTTAGCAAACGGATTTTTAGGGGTTTTCGATAAAGCAAGTAAACAAAGTACGAGTAAATAAAAGACAGTAAGAATGAATGCAGCAAGTGGCCCAATCCTTTATGCAGCAAAGGACAAGCCGGTTGTATTTCTATATATGACCAAACATTCTCGAGGACACATGGGAAGACTGTCAAGTGCTTTCGCTTCATATAGCTGATTAATCTTCTTTAGCTTGCTAAGTGTTGTGTGGGTGAACCTGTGCTAATGTACCTCCCCATCCAAGACTAATACATACTTGTGATTATACCTCTTGCAAACATCCGTAAGTACAAGAAAGTAATTAAGGTAGAAACCTAAGCACAGCTTTAAACTCTAAGACCCTTACGTCCCTTGTGCAATGGTTTCCTAACGGGGGTTCAGGTTTCTGTCACTCCGGCAACCCCTACGATTAGTAGCCAAATACACAATGCATTCTCCTAGGCCCATATAGGTGAAGTGTCATGTAGTCGACGTTCACATGACACCACTAGAAGAAGTACACCACAACTTAAATAACAATCTATTGAATCTTTCTCAACGCAACTCCACTACTAACAACAAGACTTCTCCCATGTCCTCAAGAACAAAACGAACTACTCACAAGACATCATATGGATCATGATCAGAGATGGAATAATGATGTATAACAATCTGAACATAAACAATAATTCAATGGTTCACTCAATAGTATCAACTACAAAGAGTAATCAACACCGGGAAAGTTTCCCCTATGAACTATAGCAAGATTCAACCAATTGTTACAGCAATATGGAGATGGTGATGAGGGTGATGATGGTGATGATGATGGTGATGATGGTGATGATGATCCCGATGAAGTCCAACTTGATGGTGGTGTTGATGGCGACAATCTTCCCTCTCCGGGAAGAAATTCCCCCGGTAGAAATCTGTCTGCCGAAGAGATCTTTCTCTCTCGGTGTTTTCCGCCCCGCAGAGGCGGCGGAATCTTTCTATGGTCGTTCCCCTAGTCTTAGGGTTTCGTGGGGATGACATACGCCAGAGGAGAGAGGCTAGAGTGGGCCAGGGCGGCCACACCACTCCCAGGCGCGGCCTAGGCCTGCCCGCGCCATGGGGTGGTGTGGGCCCCCTGTGGCCCACCTCCACTCCATCTTCTGGCATCCTGAGTCTTCTGGAAAAATAGAATTTTCCGTATATTTTCCCGGATTTTCTGATCTTCGCGAATTTTGCCTCCAAACAGCACCTTTTCCATCAGAATCCTGACTGCAGTGGTCCATGCTCCAAAAGTCATCAACCATGCAAAAACAGATGAAATAACATAAGTATCACCTCTCAATACGAAATATATCAATGAATAATAGTGAATTAAGACATAGAATAGTGATGCAAAATGGGCGTATCAACTCCCCCCAAGCTTAGACTTCGCTTGTCCCCAAGCGAAACTGAGCTCAATAAACATGACCTCAGGTTTATGGAGTGAAGAGTCGATAAAAGAATACAGACAAGAAGCATCACATTCATCAAATACATAGATCATAATAGAGGACAACTCACTATTATATAACTCAACTTGCAATGAGTAAAGTGAATCATAATTGGTAATGGCAAACTTAGCTCTCGGTCGAAGAATAGTTGATAATTTGCTGGAGTTCACAAATAGCTGGTTTTCAAAGAAAGCTTTCAAAGTAGTAAACTTCAAGATAAGAGCAACGTGCAAAGCAAGGAACATAAGAAACATGAATGCATAAATCATCATATGAATGAATGAAACACATCAACTCAAAATACTTGCTGAGATAGAAGGGAATAGGTTTACTGACTCAACTGCAAAGTAAAAGAAAGGCCCTTCGCAGAGGGAAGCAGGGATTGCAAGTCTCATAAAGAGCTCCCAAAAATTATGATACTTACTAGCTTTCAGCTCTCATTTCCCCTATCATAGGCATCTTTTGGTGATTATGGTTAAAGTGACACAACTAAGAGGATATGCTTGACAAGTTATAAGTTGAAATCTCATGCCCCTTACTTATGAGTACCGATCCTCATGCTACTCAACTTCAGTCACGAGCAAGCTCTTTTCATTGTAAATACATGCGTATCATTGAGAATCGCCAACGGGGTACCCCTTGCACATGACACTGGAGCTATCCCATAATCAAAATGACAAGGCAAGCAGACAGTGAGCATCTCAGCGATCTTTTTATTTGCTATTTGCATAGGTTTTTATTGCGGATGCTTCATAAAATGCTCACTATAGTTATGCTGCAAGTTTCCACCATGACTAGGCATGGCTTAGGCTAGCGGCTGAGGCGTTTCTCTATCACACATATAAACTCCATGATCTTACAAGTTCCACTTTTGTTTCACACCGCCAGGATCCATAAGCAAAAGAACATGATATCAACTAGGTACAAGTACCAATGAAGTGTTGAAAGCGGTCCCCATGATACATGGTTCGGCTAACTTTGTGGATTTCTGATTGACTATCTAGGGTTTTTGCCTCGGGAGGAATATATAGGCGAAGGAGGCAAGGTCGGTGGCCAGCCAGGGGGCCCACACCATGCCCTGGCGCGGCCTGGGGGTACCCGCGCCTGGGGGGTGTGGCCAGGCCCTGGCCCTCCTCCGTCTCGTATTCTGGCTCTGTGAGTCTTTCGGTAAAATAGGAACTTTGGCTTTTGTCCCGTCCAATTCTGAGAATATTCATTTTTTGACTTTCTTGGAACCAAAAACAGTAGAAAATAGGCAACTGGCACTGTGGCACTTGTTAATAGGTTTGTCCAAGAAATCATATGAAAAGTACTCCAAAGTGTGGACAAAACATAAGAAAGTAGATAAAACCAAGCATGGAACATCAAAAATTATAGATACATTTGCAATGTATCAACATCCCCAAGCTTAACTCCTGCTCGTCCTTGAGTAGGTAAGTGATAAAAAGATAGAATAATTTTTTAGGTGACATGCACCATCATAAACTTGATCAAAGTATTTGTAAAACATTGAAAGCTGGGATCGTAATACTTCAATCGTAACATGAAATACAAAGTTCTAGCAATAAGACAAAGAAACTATGTTGCAACATGAAAAGGCACACACAAAAGATTTATGAATAATAATGCTTTGCAAGACGTTTGTTTGTTTCACATAAAGAAAACATATCATGGTGGCATTCAGCTTGTCCCTCATAGAGTAGCAAACATAAATGCATAGGACACCTTCAAAGTTCATAAGAGTGATTAGATACAAATAGTTTAAAACAAGCAATATCAAGGTATGCATCAATGAACTAGTCTTGGGACAATGCACATAGAACTAAGAATGGCCACTATGCTCTCAAAGTAGGTGCATAAAGATAGAAGGTGGAGACTCAATATAATGGTGGAAGAAAGGCCTTCATAGAAGGAAGCAGAGATTCAAGTTTCATAAAGAGCTTCCAAAAATTATGGTACTCTTTAGCTTTCAGCTCTCATTGCCCCTATCATAAGCATCTTGAAGGTGATTAAGGTTAAAGTGACACAACTAAGAGGATATGCTTGACAAGTTATAAGCCGAAATCTCATGCCCCTTACTTACGAAGTTCGAACCTCATGCTACTCAACTTTAGTCACAAGTAATTTCTTGTCATTGTAAGTACATATGTATCATAAAGAACCGCCAACGGGGTACCCCTTACACATGATATAGGAGCTATCCCATAATCAAAATGACAAGGCAAGTAGACAATGAGCATCTCAGCGATCTTTTTATCTGCTATTTGCATAGGTTTTTATTGAGGATGCTTCATAGAGTGCTCATTATGGTGATGCTGCAAGTTTCCACCATGATTAGGGATGGCTTAGGCTAGCGGCCTAGGGGTTTCTCTAACACACATACAAACTCCATGACCTTACAAGTTCCACTTTTATTTCACACCGCCAGGATCCATAAGCAAAAGAACATGATATCAACGGGGTACAAAGTACAAGTGCAATGTTGAAAGCGTTCCTCATGATACATGGTTATGCTAATTTCAACTTATAAAGTGCAAGCATATACGCAACAAAGAAGGACCCAATGGTTCAAGTTTATTAAATGCAAGAAAGTAAAGTGTGCCATCAAGTTCGTGAGAGCTTTAATCACTAATTTTCGCATAACAAGTTTAATCTGGGAGGTAGACAAAACAGGAATTTACTTGGAATAGCAATAATGCTACTAGGTAGGTTTGGTGGACGCAAATGGCAAGGGTTTTGGTTTAAAGGAGTGGATGGACGAGAAGAATACCCTCTTAGTACAGGTTTTTGGCTAGCAAGGCTGGGTAGCAAGTATAAGAGTTGAAGGAAACAAACAAGCATACAAATGATAAAGACAGACATGCAATCTTCCTTGGAAGCACAAAAGATCTTAACTAGAGAATACTAAACTTATGAGCAAATCAAGAAAGAAAGATGATGAAATTATTTTCCTCTAGAGTACTACTATCTTTTTCTTTTCAACTCTCAAAAAGGTGTTGCTACTGACCGAGCCAGGTTTGCCAAAACCAACTAAATTAACTCAATGATCCCAGAGTGCTACCAATACTAACAACAAGATCAATCATATAACCACGAATTGAAAACTAATATAAGCCATGCAAAAGAGTAAATGATAGAACTTCTCATTAATATTCCATAACGGAAACTCACACCAAGGGATACATATCTAACGAGAGAGGGGACACTTCCATAATGCAAGCCATACTACATAATAACTCATCTATTCATGATATGACTCTACTAAAAAGGTAAACAGATAGAAGATAGTGATATGATACCGCAACACTCCCCCAAGCTTGGAACAAACCAAGGGGATGCCAAACCTGATGACGAATTACTCCTTAGGTGGTGGTATCCTCTCAATGAGCTCTCTGATAAGTTTCCCTAAATCCTCAATCTCAAAGGTGAGATTACGAATAAGCTGCGAGTTTTGCTCAATACAGCTCATGATCATGTTGTGTTGAGAATCCCAGCTCTTGTTATTCTTTCCCTACTCTTCCTCCTTGAAGTCGTCTTTTCCTGCATGGTTATGGGTAAAGGTATGGAAGGTACTCTTGGTGTTCGGAGAAGAAGTCCTTGGTGCCAAGCAGTGACACGGAAGCTTCCCTCCAGTTGACATCTGTGCCGTCCTTTTGATCCTGACAGGGTTCGCCACCACTCCAATGCTTGTAACGATAGTGCCGGTGTGCTTTGCCTCCTCTTCACCTTCACTCTTGATCTCCTTCTCCTTCCCGGGGTCTTGGAGGTCTTCCTCCATAGGTTCCTGTTGGAGATATGCCCAAGAGGCAATAATAAAGTGGTTATTATTATATCTTTATGTTTATGATAAATGTTTACATCCCATGCTATAATTGTATTATTAGGAAACACTAATACATGTGTGTTTTGTAAACATAAAAGAGTCCCTAGTAAGCCTCTTGTTAAACTAGCTTGTTGATTAATGGATGATCATGGTTTCCTGATCATGGATATTGGATGTCGTTAATAACAAGGTTATATCATTACGAGAATGATGTGATGGACACACACACCCATAGTAAGCGTAGCATAAGATCAAGTCATTAAGTTCGTATTGCTGTAAGCTTTTAAATGCATAGTAACCTAATCCTTCGACCATGAGGTTATGTTAATCACCATCACCGGATGGATACTTTGATGACATCAAACGCCGCTTCGTAACTGGGTGGTTATAAAAGTGTCATTGGGTATTCTGAAAGTATGTGTTGAAGCGCATGAACCAAGATTGGGATTTGTCCATCCATATGACGGATAGATATGCTCTGGGCCCTCTCGGTGGAATGTCATCTAGTTAGCTTGCAAGCATGTGACTAGGTCACAAGGGATGACATATCACGGAACGAGTAAAGAGTACTTATCAGTAACGAGGTAGAACTAGGTATGGAGATACCAACGATCAAACCTCGGATAAGTATAGTATCGCGAGACAAAGGGAATTGGTTTCATATGTAAATGGTTCAATCGATCGCGAAGTCATCGTTGAGTATGTGGGAGCCATTATGGATCTCCAGGTCCCGCTGATGGTTATTGATAGGAGATGTGTCTCTATCATGTCTACATATTCACGAACCGTAGGGTGACACACTTAAGGTTCGAAGTTGTTTTAAGTAGATATGGAATGTGCGTTGGAGACCGAATGTTGTTCGGAGTCTCAGATTGGATTCGGGACATCACGAGGAGATCCGGAATGGTCCGGAGAATAAGATTCATATATAGGAGATCATTTTATGAGTTAGGAAATGTTCCGGAGTGTTTGTATGAGGATTCTAGAAGGTTTCGGAATGTTCCGGAAGGTTCTAGAAGATATCTTGGAGTTTGCTTGAAAATCAAGATAGGGATCAAGGAGTCCTGGTGGGTCAAGACACGGATTCGTGGGGGAGGAGGACTCCTCCCCCCTCCCCAAATTCGTTGGCCATAGAGGAGGGGAGTCCTACAAGGACCCCCCCCCTCCCCAGGCGCGCCTCCTCCCCTTAAATAGAAGGGCAGGGGCGCCCCCTCCACACACGCTCTCATAACGTCTAATCTCTGCCGCCTCTCTCCTCCACCATATTCTGCACAGGCATAGGCGAAGCCCTGCAGAATTCTCTACTCCACCACCACCACCACGCCGTCGTGCTGCTGGGATTCCGTGGAGAAGATCTGCTACCTCCGCTGCTCGCTGGAACGGGGAGAGGAAGGTCTGCTTCGACTCCGCACGTGTGACCGACTGCGGAAGCGCTGCCGAATCGTGGCGCCCGAAGGATCGTCTACTTGACCAAGGGCGGAAGCGCTGCTGGAACGCGACGCCGGAAGGATCGTCTACTTGACCGAGGGTGGAAGCGCTGCTGGATCGCGACGCCGGAAGGATCGTCCACACGATCTTGAGATCGGCAAGTGATCGACTACATCAACCACGAGATCTAATCTCGTTAACGCTTTCGGATCTACGAGGGTTAGTTCCTATCTATCTCGTTGCTCATGTCTCATAGATTAGATCTTGGCTTTTATCTAGATTAGATCTAGGTTTTGTTCGTTCTTGCGGTAGAAATTTTTTGTTTTCCATGCTACGAACCTATCAGTGGTATCAGAGCCGTATCTATGCGTAGATCTGTTGCACGAGTAGAACACAATGTTTTTGTGGGCGTTGATGCTTTTGTTGTCGGTGTCTTAGCGTGTACTTTGCATCTTGCGGCATGGTGGGATGAAGCGGCTCGGGCTAACATTACATGTCATCGCACATGAGACTTGCTCCACGCTTGACGTGCAACTTGCTTTGCACAAGTGGCTTTGCGGGTGTCTGTCTCTCCCACCATAGTTAAGATTCAATTTACAATGAGCATATGACAACACTTGTATCAGCGTTGTGGTCCTTGTTCGTAGGTAAGATCGGTCTTATGCGAAAGCCCCAAACCACGTAAAACTTGCAAAGAAAATTAAAGGCGTCTAACTTGTTTTTGCAGGGGTTTTGTGATGTGATATGGCCATCATGTGATTATGATTATATTTGATGTATGCAATGATCCTTGTTGTAATATGGCAACCGGCAGGAGCCTAATGGTTGTCTTTAAATTTTGTTTAAGACCTGCGTGTCTATTCATCATGTAATAGCTTTATTCCAAGTAGTTGTAATAGTTACTGTTGGTGATGGACAACCATGAAGCGGCGCCACGGACCTTGACGCAATGCTGGTGATGATGGAGATCATGTCCGTGCTTTGGAGATGGAGATCAAAGGCGCAAGAAGAAAGGGCCATATCATATCACACTAATTATGAATTGCCTGTGATGTTAATCCTTTATGCATCTTGTATTGCTTAGATCGCGACGGTAGCATTATAAGATGATCCCTCTCACTAAATATCAAGTAATAAAGTGTTCGTCCTTAGTTGGCACCGTTGCTAAGACTCGTCGTTTCGAAGCATCTCGTGATGATCGGGTGTGATAGACTCTACGTGTGCATACAACGGGTGCAAGCCAGATTTGCACATGCGGAAACTAAGGTTAACCTTGACGAGCCTAGCATGTACAGACATGGTCTCGGAACACGGAATACCGAAAGGTAAAGCATGAGTCATATGGATGATATGATGAACATGTTGATTGTTCGCCTTTAAAGCTACATCATCTCACGTGATGATCGGACTTGGTGTAGTGGATTTGGTTCGTGTAATCACTAAAACAACTCGAGGGATGTTGTTTTGAGTGGGAGTTCATTTATAATTTGGATTAGTCGAACTAAATTTATCATAAACACAATCAAAGTGAATTTGCATAGTTTGTTGTAGTCATTGGCATCCGTTCACCACTTTACGCTTAGTTATAGTTGAGATAGTGGAACTATAGAAATTCTGTATATTTACTTTACGAACTGGTATCGTATTGTTTTGAATGTCAATTTAAAGTTTATAAGTCCTATTGCAAACTTTTAGCAAACTCCATTTACTCTGTGAAGTTTAATAAATGGTATTAAATCAAGAGTAACAATTCCAGTGTTAGTATCTAATGTATCATGTTTGCCTCCATGATTCTTGATACTCAAAAGATTGTTTTTAATATCAAGTTTATCTAAGAGCTGAAAGCAATGTTTCAGAAACCATCATATGTGAAGGGTATTGCGATATCTAAAACAATGTGTTGGTTACAACATGATAGAGTATACGTTCTCATATTTGATGAGAATTTGTGAAGGTTGGAGACGCTAGTCGTCCTAATCCTCCAAAAGGTTTTGAAAAAGAAACATTATACTCACAATTCACCTTTCTAAGCTATAGCAGCTTGATCATGAAAGTTGTCATGATAAGGATGAATAGAAGATATAAGTAAAATGTTTACTACGCTAAAAGATTACTAAAGAATGGATTTTTGAAAGAACATCAAACATTTGATGATGGTGATCCACCTCAAAGTGCAAGTCCAAAGGTATTAGTAGTTGACTATATACGCTTTGTACCATGTGTCATGTTGATGACACCGCTATTGATATTGATAGATTCTTTTAAAAGAAAAGAAATTGCTGAAAGAGAATCTATAAAATATTTGGCAGAAAATAAAAGGTTGGAGATGTCCAAATTAGGCATATAGAAGATATACATGCTATGGTTGTATTCCTTGCTTGTTAAACAATGTGGTTCTCCGGTATTGGATACCGAATTGGTTGGTATGAAGTGTCATACAGGACAACACAATTCATGAATTGCAATGGCCTAAGTAACTAGCAAGAGAATATGTGATGATGTTCATCGAAAACAAACAAAGGGTTGTTGTGTTGCTCGTTAACATCAAAGCTTGCCTTCAAGATTTGTTTCAATAATTGTTATTTTGATCAGGTATTATGACGACAAAAAGGTTGTTCAAATAATTACCGTATCCCATAATAGATGGATGATATACAAGTCTGGTTGGAGAAATAACGACCATAAAACTAATGCTAAAATGTCGCAAGACAAATGATTGAAAGATCACTTGCGAAGTGACATCGTCGTTTAAATTATATTGAAAGGGATACATGAAGAAACTCCATGTTGGTGGATTTTTGGAGTCTTTGATTTAGATCAAATGACGCTTGTAATACTTTCCTGAAGATAATTAAAACTCCATTCGTAGGCCAAAAGAGGAACGGACGACTAACTGATTGGAATTTGTACATATTGATGTATATAGTCCATTATGTGTAGTCATGGGCGATGGATTTCAACTTCATATGCTTTTTCCGAGAATTTGAGTGAATATATGTATACTTACTCAATAAGGAAGAAGTATGAAACATTTGAAAAATGTTCAAAGACTTTCAAGATGAAGTGGAAAATCATTGTAACAAGAAAATAAAGAGTTTATGATTCGATCATAAAGGAAGATATTTGAGTTACATGTTTAGCAAAAACACCTAAGACTTGAGGAATTGTTTTGTGATTTGTGTTTCCCGATAAACCATAGGATTATGGCATATTCGAGAGATAAAATCAAACCATGTTTGAGATGGTAAGATCAAGGGTGTCATTTATAAAACTGCCATTATGTTTTTAAAGATTAAAGCTTTAGTGACTACCGCTTTTACACTGAAAAGAGCTCCATCGTGATCCGTTGAAATGACACCATATAAGTCATGGTTTGGGATAAAACCCGAATTGTCTTTTCTTAAATTTTGGTATGTAATGCATAAGTAAAATGTTTACAACCAAAGTCGGATAAGCACGTCTTTGTAGGTTATCCCAAAGAATTTGTTGGGAATTTCTCCATAACACTAAGGACAAAAGAGTTTGTTACTTGGAACGTCAAGTTTCTTGAGAAGGAATTTTTCGTGAAAAGTTAAGTGGGAGGACAATAGAACTTTGATAAGGTTGTGGAACCTTAGCTATATGTGCTAAGTAGCGCAGCGCCGGAAAGTGTCCCGGTGATGGCCACAATGCTCATGGCTCTCGTGATTACAAAAGGTGTGATCTCGGAGATTAGAGTTCCTATAGAACCATGTGGGTCAATAAGAATCAAATAGTAAGATTTGATAAGCAAGTCGTTATTGTTTTGACAATGATGAACCGACTACATGCAAAGAAGCGATGATGCGCCCTGACTCCATAAAATGACTAGAAGTCATGGAATCCGTGATAGTATCCATACACGAGAAATCAAGTTTCTGAACTTAGAAGACCCTCCGAAAAGGCGTGAGGCCTATCGGTCGTGTTTGGATCTATAAAGAAATATACATGGATGTTTTAAATCTATGAAATAGTCGACATGTCGGAAAGAGTTTACGACAATGTTCAAAGAATTGACTATGATAAGATTTGATCTTTCATAGCGATATTTAGTCTGGACGGATTAATGTAGCAACCACTACATATATTTAGGTATATGGTAGTTGAACAAACAAAACAAGTTCTTCTAATAGAATAGTTACCTAGGACGTGTACATGACACGATCCAAAGGGTTTTGTTAATTCAAAGGATGCTAAAAGAGTATGCAAAACTTCAATGGTTGAAGTAAGCATAGCGGAGTTGGAATCTTCACCATGATGAAACTGTTAAAAGAGTTTAAATTCTTCGGAGATGATGAAGATGCTTGCATTTGCAAGAAATTAAGTGGGAGCGCTGAGACATATTTCTAATACATTATGTAGAGGACATATTGTTGATTGGAAATGATGTATCTTGTATTGACACAGGTTAAGAATTTCATTTCGATGAAAGACTTAGGCATAACCCAAGAATTAGGCATCAATGTCTATATGAATAGATTGAGGCGCTAATATGGTTTTGCCAAATGTACATAGATAAGATGTTGAATGAGTTCAATATGGAAACAACAAGAAAGGTTCTTGATGCACGGAAAGGACTGAATCAAGATTCGAGTGTGTTGACACGAGATTCAAGTGTTTTGACACTTGGTGAAATTACAAGAATATTTTGATCAATCATTCTTTAAGATGTACACATCCAGATATGTCCTATGCTCTAAATGTTATGAGCATATACCAGAATGATTCATAAGATGATCATTGGAAAATAGTAAAGATATTCTTATGAGCTTTGGAAGAACTAAGAATATATCATGTATAAGTGACAAATAGTTAAAGGTAGTTCATCGTAAAGTGTTACATTGATACTAGTTTTGTCACAGGATACAAATTAAGTTTATCTCAATTTAAACTATGGGTGGCACAATGTAATGAAAGGAAGTTCCATAATGGATTTGGATGAGTTCCAAAGTTGAGATATTGTGAAGGATACTACAACAAAAGGCTAAGTATATAACTGCTATAGTAGCAGCAAAGGAGGGCATTTGTGTTAAGTAGTTTATCAAACTAGGTGTGGTTCAAAGTGGGCTAATACTGTGAAGATATATTGTGTGACAATAATATCAACATATTTTGAGCCGAAGGAACTAAAGGTCTCACTAAAGTACCAAATTATACAATATCTCATTGGAGAATGAGTAATGCGTAGAGACGCAAGGACATGCAAATACACACGGACCTGGAAGTGTCAGATCCGAAGATTATGTTTACCACTAGCAATAGTGTCTATACAACACCAGAAAGCCATAGGTGTTGAATGCACAAGTTTTTAACTAGATTATTGACTCTAGTGCAAGTGGGAGACTGTTGGAGATATGCCCAAGAGGCAATAATAAAGTGGTTATTATTATATCTTTATGTTTATGATAAATGTTTACATCCCATGCTATAATTGTATTATTAGGAAACACTAATACATGTGTGTTTTGTAAACATAAAAGAGTCCCTAGTAAGCCTCTTGTTAAACTAGCTTGTTGATTAATGGATGATCATGGTTTCCTGATCATGGATATTGGATGTCGTTAATAACAAGGTTATATCATTACGAGAATGATGTGATGGACACACACACCCATAGTAAGCGTAGCATAAGATCAAGTCATTAAGTTCGTATTGCTGTAAGCTTTTAAATGCATAGTAACCTAATCCTTCGACCATGAGGTTATGTTAATCACCATCACCGGATGGATACTTTGATGACATCAAACGCCGCTTCGTAACTGGGTGGTTATAAAAGTGTCATTGGGTATTCTGAAAGTATGTGTTGAAGCGCATGAACCAAGATTGGGATTTGTCCATCCATATGACGGATAGATATGCTCTGGGCCCTCTCGGTGGAATGTCATCTAGTTAGCTTGCAAGCATGTGACTAGGTTACAAGGGATGACATATCACGGAACGAGTAAAGAGTACTTATCAGTAACGAGGTAGAACTAGGTATGGAGATACCAACGATCAAACCTCGGATAAGTATAGTATCGCGAGAAAAAGGGAATTGGTTTCATATGTAAATGGTTCAATCGATCGCGAAGTCATCGTTGAGTATGTGGGAGCCATTATGGATCTCCAGGTCCCGCTGATGGTTATTGATAGGAGATGTGTCTCTATCATGTCTACATATTCACGAACCGTAGGGTGACACACTTAAGGTTCGAAGTTGTTTTAAGTAGATATGGAATGTGCGTTGGAGACCGAATGTTGTTCGGAGTCTCAGATTGGATTCGGGACATCACGAGGAGATCCGGAATGGTACAGAGAATAAGATTCATATATAGGAGATCATTTTATGAGTTAGGAAATGTTCCGGAGTGTTTGTATGAGGATTCTAGAAGGTTTCGGAATGTTCCGGAAGGTTCTAGAAGATATCTTGGAGTTTGCTTGAAAATCAAGATAGGGATCAAGGAGTCCTGGTGGGTCAAGACACGGATTCGTGGGGGACGAGGACTCCTCCCCCCTCCCCAAATTCGTTGGCCATAGAGGAGGGGAGTCCTTGTACTCCCCAGGCGCGCCTCCTCCCCTTAAATAGAAGGGCAGGGGCGCCCCCTCCACACACGCTCTCATAACGTCTAATCTCTGCCGCCTCTCTCCTCCACCATATTCTGCACAGGCATAGGCGAAGCCCTGCAGAATTCTCTACTCCACCACCACCACGCCGTCGTGCTGCTGGGATTCCGTGGAGAAGATCTACTACCTCCGCTGCTCGCTGGAACGGGGAGAGGAAGGTCTGCTTCGACTCCGCACGTGTGACCGACTGCGGAAGCGCTGCCGAATCGTGGCGCCGGAAGGATCTTCTACTTGACCAAGGGCGGAAGCGCTGCTGGAACGCGACGCCGGAAGGATCGTCTACTTGACCGAGGGCGGAAGCGCTGCTGGATCGCGATGCCGGAAGGATCGTCCACACGATCTTGAGATCGGCAAGTGATCGACTACATCAACAACGAGATCTAATCTCGTTAACGCTTTCGGATCTACGAGGGTTAGTTCCTATCTATCTCGTTGCTCATGTCTCATAGATTAGATCTTGGCTTTTATCTAGATTAGATCTAGGTTTTGTTCATTCTTGCGGTAGAAAATTTTTGTTTTCCATGCTACGAACCTATCAGTTCCTTCCCTTTATCCTTGGCGGACACCATTGTGCTTCTAAACCTTCAAAGAGTATGTCTTGGCAGAAACAGATCGAAACAAAAACACGACGAAAACACGATATACGAACTTCGGGAGATCCGGGGGTTATAAATTACGAAGTTTCATATCAAAAGGAAGGCGCTGGGAGAAAACGAGTCGGAGACGTAGTCCTGGGTGGCCTCACCACCTGGTGGCGCGACCAGGGGAGGGTCCGTGCCATGGGGTGGTGTGGGCCACCCCGGCTTCGGTTTCGTCCCTTTTCGCTTCAAAACTTTCCTTATCGACTAAAAACTGCAAAAATATAGTTGTATTGTATTTTCGCGGAACTTTTCGTACCAGAATCGTTACCTTTTTGAACACGGACTCTGCAGGTCTCTGAATTTGGTATTTAGTGGACTTACTATCTTGCCACTAGCATTTTTGGTAGGGAGAACACTAGTAATATTTCTAATTATCATTTAGCTTTTCTTGCTACTGCACTTAATAATGAAACCAAGTATAATCTTGGTTCTCTCATTGCTCGCCGCCTAGCTGCTAGAGGACCCATTTATGGGGGCATTATTGCTGCATGCATGGTTGTTACCTTGGAACTTTCGGTTGATCCTAATGATACTATGCTAACCCCATAGAGGCTTGATCTCGCTGCTATGAAAACACATCACTTTGTTACAACAAACTCTAGTGTAGAGAGTTTAGTTTACAGGATGTTGTTTACTGATGGAGATGAGAGGGAAATTCCCTTGCCACAGTCTACTTTGTTCAGTATTTGCAGGATGCCATGATCACGCTCCAAGGAGGAGGTGAAGAAGATCCAAGGTCGACCCGCTGATTTGCTGGAGCTCTACCGAAGTGTGACAAATGACGATGACCGCACAGCTCGGCGCGGGAAGATAAGGAACATTCAGCTCCTAGCTATTAGATATTTTGCTTATTATCTTGCCACTAGCATTCTTGGTAGGGAGAACACTAGTAATATTTCTAATTGTCATTTAGCCTTTCTTGCTGCTGCACTTAATAATGATACCAAGTATAATCTAGGTTCTCTCATTGCCTGTCGCTTAGCTGCTAGAGGACCCATTTATGGGGGTATTATTGCCCCACGCATGGTTGCTGTCTTAGAACTTTCTGTTGATCCTAATGACATTGTGTTGACAACACAAAGGCTTGATCTTGCTGCTATGAAAACACATCATTTTGTTACTACTGACTCTAGTACCAAGAATTTAGTTTACAGGATGTTGTTTACTGACGGAGACGAGAGGGAAATTCCTTTGCCACAGTACACTTTGTTCAGTATTTGCAGGCTGCCATGGTCGCGTTCCAAGGAGGAGGTGGACGAGTAGCTCCACTTGCTTGGTTTCCACGGGCAGCACCAGGGGATGCACCCTCTTATGACTACTCTTCGCACTACACCGGGGCGTCCTCGAGTACGTATCGAGACGAAGGAACTTCTTCGTCATATTATGGAGACGCTCCTTCTTGGCCAGCTTGGGATTGATTCCTACTTAGTCCAAAAGCCTAAGCTTGGGGGGAGGTATACCGACATCACACTCATCTACATATCTTGTTCGGTACTTTTTATATTCATGTTCTATTTTCTTTTTAATTTTTGTTCTTCCTTTATTTCTGCTTTACAAAACACAAAAAGACCAAAAATATTTTTGTTATTTCTCTTTGTTTGCTTTTTATCTTTTAGCCTTGGTTTGCTTCATCCTTTTTAGCTTTGTTTGTATTATTCGAAAAACCCAAAAGATTTTGCTTTATTTACTCTTTCCTTCGGTTCTTGTCTTTAAAAATCGAAAACCCAAAATATTTGTTATTTTTCTATGGTTTTGTAAAGTTCGTTGCAGGGTTCAGCAGTCCTCAGTGACTCCTTTGGAGTTTGGTTTAATCTTATTATTCAAGTCACACAAGTGAAAGGCAATGATGATTTATGACAACTCGAGGTGTGGTAAGAGGCTGGTATGAACTCTATTTGTTTTCATTTTTGTACATATACTCATCATTGTGGGCATGCTTAGTCTGTTCATGTAAGGTGTATGTTATTTAATAGATGCTTAGTAGTTCTTGCTCTCTTATGATCAGTTCCAATCCACCAATAGTTTGTAACATGTCATATAAATGTTTGCTTCCATTGTTCTACTCATAACTTGGTATGACATTGCGGTATCCTCCTCTGAATGTTCTATTTGAATCGACTTGGCACATGCTCACGCATGCATATGACTAAACAAAAAGTCAGTTAAGCCTCGATGATTTATTCTGCCTCAGAGTTCTTGTGTCACTTTTATGCCACTATTAATTTTGTTTTGTTGCAAGCATGATTATGACAGTTACTGCTCTCTCGGTTGTCGCTCCCTTTCTATTGCTAGCCTTCACTTGCGCTGAGTATAAGCTTTACTCGTGCATCCAACTCCCCAAAACCAAAGTTGTCAAAAAGAGTTCACCATATCTACCTATTAGCTTCATTGCTATTCCTTGCATATTTATTATGCTTTGTTTTCTTCCAATAAAAATGTTTGCCTGTTATGTGAAAATTAGTTAGTGAAGCTCTCACGAACTTGATGGCACACTTTACTTTGTTGCACTTAATAAACTTGAACCATTGTGTCCATCTATGTTGCTTCTATGCTTGCGCTTTATAAGTTGTGAATTAGCAGAACCATGTTACCATGGGGAACGCTTTCAACATTGCACTTATTATTCAGTTGATATCATGTTCTTTTGTTTATGGATCCCGACGGTGTGAAATAAAAGGGGATCTTGTAAGCTCATGGAGTTTGTATATGTGTTAGAGAAATGCCTGGGCGGCTAGCCTAAGCCATGCCTAATCTTGGTGGAAACTTGCAGCATAACCATAGTGAGCATTCTGTGAAGCATCCTCAATAAAAACCTATGCAAATAGCAAATAAAAAGATCGCTGAGATGCTCATTGTCTGTTGCCTTGTCATTTTGATATAGGATAGCTCCTATATCATGGGGCAAGGGGTACCCGTTGGCGGTTCTCTATGATACACATGTACTTATAATGACAACAACTTACTGGTGACTAAAGTTGAGTAACATGAGGTTTGGTACTCGTAAGCAAGGGGCATGAGATTTTCAACTTATAACTTGTCAAGCATATCCTCATATTTGTGTCACTTTAACCTTAATCACCTCAAGATTCTTATGATAGGGGCAATGAGAGCTCAAAGCCAATGAGTACCATACTTTCAACATTTGGAAGCCTTTCAAACTTTTCAAATCTTTTCTTTCACTTTTATGTCGAGTCACCATTTATTCTTTGAGCACCCTTCCCGAGAGCATAGCTGTCATTCTTATTGTAATGTGCTTGCCCCAAAACACGGTTAGTTGCGACATAACTTTGACGCTTGTATCTTTGATATTTTTATTTCTAGTCTTCACTTAAACTTCAGAGGTGCCTTGGCATTTATGTTTTGCTCCAAAGAAAGGCAAGCGAAATATCACTTTATCATATCTTCTTATGAGCATTACAATCCTGCATATGCTTATGTGTCATGTTGCTTATTATTAATGGGTTGGAATCTCTTCATAGCTTGCATGACTACCGGGTAAACTTATTTGCATACACTTTATTATGAATTGCCTAAGTATTTGATCATATGCTGAGAATATATACATCTTATGAAGCAAATATGTTCGTGAAAGTTCCTTTTATCGCACTCAGTTTTCAACTGAATTGCTTCAGGACAAGCAATAAGCTAAGCTTGGGGGGAGTTGATGCGTCCAAAACGTATCTACTTTCCTGAACACTTTTGCTATTGTTTCTTCTCAAATTTGTGTGATTTGGATACAACTAATGCGGACTAACGCTGTTTTTAGCAGAATTGCTTTGGTGTCTCGTTTTTGTGCAGGAAATCAACTTTCAGGAAAAATCCTGGAGAATATCGCAAAACTCCTATTTTACCAGAAGACTCACGGAGCCAGAAGATGAGACCACCTGGCCGCACGGGCCAGGCCAGGCCGCGCCAGGAGGTGGTGTGGCCGCGTCGGACTCCGCCTAGACCTCTCCTTTCGCCTATATAAGCCCTCTGACCTAAAAACAGAGGGGGTTCGACGTTTTTCCAGATAGAGTTCCGTTGCGCCGCCACCACCAGAAACCGCGATTCGGAACCAGAAACTCCGTTCTAGCACCCTGCTGGGACGGGGAATTGGAGGAGATGATCGCCATCATCATCACCAACGCTCCTCCATCAACCATCCATGATTCCCCATCCATGAGTGAGTAATCCCCCATAGTAGGTGATACGTCCATTTTGCATCACTATTCTATGTCTTAATTCACTATTATTCATTGATATATTTCATATTGAGAGGTGATACTTATGTTATTTCATCTGTTTTTGCATGGTCGATGACTTTTGGAGCATGGACCGCTGCAGTCAGGATTCTGATGGAAAAGGTGCTGTTTGGAGGCAAAATTTGCGAAGATCAGAAAATCCGAGAAAATATACGGAAAATTCTATTTTTCCAGAAGACTCGGGATGCTAGAAGATGGAGTGGAGGTGGGCCACAGGGGGCCCACACCACCCCATGGCGCGGGCAGGCCTAAGCCGCACCTAGGAGTGGTGTGGCCGCCCTGGCCCACTCTAGCCTCTCTCCTCTAGCGTATATCATCCCCACGAAACCCTAAGACTAGGGGAGCGACCACAGAAAGATTCCGCCGCCTCTGCAGGGCGGAAAACACCGAGAGAGAAAGATCTCTCCGGCAGACAGATTTCTGCCAGGGGAATTCCTTCCCGGAGAGGGAAGATCGTCGCCATCAACACCACCATCAAGCTGGAGTTCATCGGGATCACCATCAGCACCCTCATCACCATCTCCATATTGCTGTAACAATTGGTTGAATCTTGCAATAGTTCATAGGGGAAACTTTCCCGGTGTTGATTACTCTTTGTAGTTGATGCTATTGAGTGAACCATTGAATTATTGTTTATGTTCAGATTGGTATACATCATTATTCCATCTCTGATCATGATCCATATGATGTCTTGTGAGTAGTTCGTTTTGTTCTTGAGGACATGGGAGAAGTCTTGTTGTTAGTAGTGGAGTTGCGTTGAGAAAGATTCAATAGATTGTTATTTAAGTTGTGGTGTACTTCTTCTAGTGGTGTCATGTGAACGTCGACTACATGACACTTCACCTATATGTGCCTAGGGGAATGCATTGTGTATTTGGCTACTAATCGTAGGGGTTGCCCGAGTGACAAAAACCTGAACCCCCGTTAGGAAACCATTGCACAAGGGACGTAAGGGTCTTAGAGTTTAAAGCTGTGCTTAGGTTTCTACCTTAATTACTTTCTTGTACTTACGGATGTTTGCAAGGGGTATAATCACAACTATGTATTAGTCTTGGATGGGGCAGTACATTAGCACAGGTTCACCCACACAACACTTAGCAAGCTAAAGAAGATTAATCAGCTATATGAAGCGAAAGCACTTGACAGTCTTCCCATGTGTCCTCGAGAACGTTTGGTCATCTATAGAAATACAACCGGCTCGTCCTTTGCTGCATAAAGGATTGGGCCACTTGCTGCATTCATTCTTACTGTCTTTTATTTACTCGTACTTTGTTTACTTGCTTTATCGAAAACCCCTAAAAATCTGTTCGCTAAGTATCTGCAGAGAATTCCTGATCCATACCACTAGCCAGCACCTTCTGCTCCTCGTTGGGTTCGACACTCTTACTTATCGAAAATACTACGATACACCCCCTATACTTGTGGGTCATCAAGACTATTTTCTAGCGCCGTTGCCGAGGAGTGAAGCGCTATTGGAGAGTGGAACTGGTAAAGGAAACTTCTACTATGAGTATTGTTTATTTCTGCTAGTCGCTTTATTTTCGTTATGGATAATTCGCTGAGTTTCTTATTTGGTAATGCTACTACCACTGCTAAGGTAGTAGATAAGCCACCACCTGCTGAGAGAGATGTTTTCAAAATACCTACAAGAATTATTGATCGTGTTATGGATAACTACTATGTTGGGGATGGAACTGTCCATCCCGGTGATCATTTACTCTTTATACACGAATTATGCGGGTTGTTCAAGTGTGCAGGTATTACTATAGATCAAGTTAAGAAGAAGTTATTCTCATTATCACTAAAAGGAAGAGCTGAGGAATGGTATAAGCTGCTGAAGAATGGTAAAGCTCTGGAATTGGAGGAAATAGTGCCTCTCTTTTATTCAAAGTTTTATCCTCCTAGTGAGATTCATAAAGATTAGAATCAAATATACAACTTTTGGCCTCTTGATGGAGAGAGTACAGCTCAAGCTTGGGGGAGATTGAAGTTACTAATGCTCAAATGTCCCATTCATGAGCTCCCCAACAATATTATTATCAACAACTTTTATGCAAGGCTCCCTCTACATGACAAGGATTTATTGGATGCTTCTTGTGCTGGATCATTTACTCGCATGGAAGAAGAAGCTAAATGGGACCTTCTAGATCGTATTCAAGACAATGCTGAAGCTTGGGAGAATGACAAAGGTAGAAAGTCAGGTATAAATTATGATTATGAATGCATTGAATCTTTTATGGGAACTGATGACTTTCAAAATATTAAAAATGCTTATGGTCTAGACTCTCAAGCTATTGCTTCTTATTTTAAGGCTTTTGCTTCCTATATTGAAGTGCCTAAAAAGAAGTGGAATAAGTATCATGAGCCTTATAAAGATATTGCTAAGAGTGTTCTTGCAAGAAATACTGAAGTTTATACTGCTAGTCATGTTTTACCTAAACCTTATATTGAGAAAATGCCCTTCCCAGTTAAGGTAAAGGAACATTCTATGATGGTTAGTATGGTAGATGAAAGTATGAATAAAGCTGTTGAACCTGATAAACAAATGGTTGATGAACCTATAATAGAAAATGTGAAAGACTTTGTCACTAAGTATGAGGAAGAGGGACACACTATCCTTTGTAAGGATACCTCTAATATTGTTTCACATAGTAGTGTTATGAGAGCTAGTATTCCTGTGTTTTCTTTTAGAATAAGTGATCATTTCTATGATGGTTCTTGTGATAGCTATATTGTTAAGTTTATACATGATACTGAAAGTTACTACGAGAGAGGGAAAAGTGTTCTTATGTATCTCAATAATATCAAGTTTCCTCGTTTTATGCTGAAAGTTCTTATGTTGCACATCCTTTGCCTTCTTATGCAAGTTGCCTCTGGTTTCAACAATTTGTTTGTTTACAAAATCCCATTGCATAGGAGGTGGGTTAGACTTAAATGTGTGTGTGTGTTTTTGCTTCTTAATGCTCTCTTTCACTTCAATTCATATCCCTATGAGAGCTTCTTCAAATTATCATGCCCATCTTAATGGCTATAAAGAAATAGCTTTATAGGAGACAATGAATTTGTTTTTGCTTTAGTTGTTTTAGTTTCTTTGAGTCTTGGAAGTTATTACTTCGGTAATAACCGCTCCTTATCCGTTTTGTTTGGTTTTTGTGTCAAGATCAACCTCTAATGAGAGAGAAGTAAGATTTGGGGAAGTTGCTGGCCCGAAACAGATTTTTGTGCTTGACCGTAAAAATTCGTGAGAGATCTCTGTATGTCAGATTGAGCTGTAACTTTTTGTGATTCTGACCCAGGTTGTTATTTAACTTTCGTTAGTTTTGCACTTTTTTATTGGAGCAACATAAGATTTTCTAAAAAATTGATCTTTACCTGCTGGTCTGTTTTGACAGATTTTGCCACTCTTGCATTTGCTTGTTTATTCAATTTCCTTTTTGAATTATTTTTGGGTTTTCAGAAGGAGTTGCTGCAGTAGCTTATGTTTTGATGGTTTTCAGTTGAAGTTCGACTCAAAAGGTTTTATCACTTCACTTATACTAATGTTGCTAATGAGAACCGTGTGAAGTTTTGTGTGAAAGAAATTTCCAGGAAGTGGAGATAATGGTGTAATAAGGAAGAGAAAGGTTTTTGGTAGAGCTCCAGCAAATCAGTGGGTCAATCTTGGATCTTCTTTACTGTCCCAGTCATGCCAATGCCTATAATGCTGCAAAATCTTTCCAATGACATGGTAATAGGCATATCTAGATTTTGAATGAAACAGTTTACCTATAAGGGGTATTAGTGAAAGTGAAACTTTCAACAAAAGTTTTGGTGAGCAAGGCATATTGCTCACTCTCATCCTGCATGTAAGTGGTTAGACCAATCCTCTGAACAAGAAGTAGGAAATCATCAAGGATCCCTGTAGCTTGCAAAAAGGCAAAACAAGGGAAGGTGGACAGATGAGCATCTCCCTCATCTCCCTCATTGCCAAAGCGCAGCGCAATAAGATCTTCATTATATGATGGCCTCAATTGAGAAGCTGATCTAGAAGGCCTTGCCCTCTTGGGTGTGTCTCTCTCAAATACTTCTCCAAAAGTATGTTTGTCCATCTCTCCTTTTTCTGAAATTTTAGACAATCATCACAAAAAAATGATTGAAAAGTGATTACATAATGAAAGGAACTACTTATAGGGACTTGCAAGAAGGCTAAACATGCATCAAAACAATTTCTCTAAGCAAAGAACAAGCATGCAAACTCACATAACCTGTCACCTACAGTAGCAAAATACTCAAGATATAATCTACTAATCACAAATCTACTTGGACAAGCAGAGTAGTTACATACCGGAGAACAAATGCTCCAAATCTCAGCAGCAAAGGTGAGCCGAGCAAGGAGATCGAAAATCGCGAGCAAGAACATCAATAACACGGGTTTGAGCAATGAAATGGTGTTTTCTCAGGAGAGAGAAAGGAGTGGCAGGTGGAAGAATAAGTGGAGGGCCAGGGGTGACCCACACCATGGCCAGGCGCGCCCCTGGTGTGGCCACGCCACCAGGTGGTGTGCCTGCCTGGTGGCCCCCCTGGGTCACTCCAGGTACCTCTCTGCCCCATTTTTAGCATAAAAATTTATTATGAATTTTCTGGATTTTTTCGAGAAACTTTATTTTTGAGCAATTTTCAGGTATTGATGAATGATTTTTTGGCAGAAAGATGATTTTGGAATGATGCAAAAATAAAACTTCAAAAGTTCTAAGACACTCTTATATGCAAGAAAATAACAACAAAAAAGTAAACGAGGTGAAAGCAAAAATTAAAAATGGATAAAAATAAAGCAAGGGTAATCATGGTGAAAACATTGTTTTGTTCATTTAAATCCTTTGTTGACAAGGTTGATCGGGTCTTGTTACCAAAACAATTTTATATGAAACAAAACTTTGCATTTACTAAATGATTATGTTACCTCAACCTTGATAGCAATAGTCCTAATCATAATAGTTTCATAATTTTCTTGTAGTATGGGACAATATATTTCTCCAACTTTGATGTCCTCAATATTTTCAATTGAAATTAGGCCATAAGTCTTATCAATCTTCTTGGGGAAATAGACAGTATGCTCCTTGTCATTAACATTAAAAGTTACCTTTCCTTGATTACAATTAATGACAGCTCCTGTAGTATTAAGAAAAGGTCTCCCAAGAATAATAGACATATTATCATCTTCAGGCATTTCAAGCACAACAAAGTCAGTTAATATCAAACAATTATGAGCCACTTAAACAGGAACATCCTCACATATACCAACAGGAATAGTAGTAGATTTATCATCCATTTGCAAAGATATATCAGTTGGTATCAATTTTTATAATTGAAGTCTCTTGTAGAGAGAAAAAGGCATAACACTAACTCCTGCTCCCAAATCACACAAAGCAGTTCTAACATAATTACTTTTAATAGAACATGGAATAGTTGGAATCCCTGAGTCTCCAAGTTTCTTTGGAACCTTACCATTGAAAGAATAACTAGCAAGTAAAGTAGAAATTTCCTCATTAGGAATCTTCCTTTTATTAGAGACAATATCCTTCATATACTTTGAATAAGGAGACAATTTAATAGCATCAGTCAAAGGAATTTGCAAAAATAAAGGTTTCATCCACTCACAAAACTTGTTATAGTGTTCTTCTTTCTTTGACTTGTGTTTCTTATCGGGAAAAGGCATTGGTTTTTGAACCCGAGGCTCTCTTTCACTACCATGTTTCTTAGCAACAAAATCTTCTTTAGTGTACTTAGTATTCTTAGTGTGCCTTTCAGGTTCTTCTTCAATTTCTTCTTTATTAGGAACATCATTTTTCTCATTACCACTCTTAGTTTCAGCATCATAGGCAGATATACTATTAGGATCTTTAGCAGGTTCAGAAGATTCTACAACTGTTTTATGTTTCTTTTTCTTTCTCTTAGAGGAAGTACCACTATTTTCAATTTGTTGAGAATCCTGCTCAATTATTTTAGGATGTCCCTCAGGATATAAAGGATCCCGAGTGAAAGCACCACTCCTAGTTCTAATTTCATAAGCATGTTTTTTTAGAAGCATGAACTAGCAAATATTTTTGTACTTTAATAAGCTGATCAATTTGAGTTTGAACCATTTGGAAATGTTTAACAAGCATTTTAGCATGAACTAGCAAATCTTTTTGTACTTTAACAAGCATTTTAACATCTAGAGTTTTCCATTAAATGATTCTGCACTCTTTTATTAAAATTATCTTGCTTAACAACAAAGATATCAAATTCTTCTAAGCATTGATCAGGAGGTTTAGAATAAGGAATATCACCTTCATCAAAATGTTGGAGAGAGTGTACCTCAATAGTGGGTGAGTGGGAGATTGGCTTACATAACTCTTCTATAAGAGGTAAATTCTTCACATCTTCAGATTTAATACCCTTCTCCTTAAGACATTTCTTAGCTTCCTTCATCACTTCATCATTTAGTTCAATCACTCCCCTCTTCTTTGGTGTTGGTGTTGGCTCAGGCATAGTTAACTCAGGTGTAGTTGACTCAGGTGAAGTCCAGTCATCATAATTCTTGCTTATTTTAGCCATTAATTCTTCAGCTTCTTTGGGAGTTCTCTTCCTGAAAACACAATCAGCACAACTATCCAAGTATGTCTTAGATTCATCAGTTAGTCCATTATAATATATATCAAGAAGCTCATTTTTCGGTAATGGACATCCAGGTTGTGCGTGAATTAAAGCACAAAACCTTGCCCATGATTCAGGCAATTTCTTCTTTTCTCTCTGTTTAAAATCAAAAAGTTCCTGCAAAATGGCATGTCGAGCATTAGGAGGGAAATATTTATGAAAGAAAGTATCAATCAAGCAATCGGGGATATCAATAGATCCAAGAGGTAAATTATTAAACCAAGCTTTAGCTTCTCCTTTTAGTGAAAAAGTAAAAAAATTAGCATCAAAGTAGGTGCGCATCTTAATATTATCAGAAAATAAGCCACTCATGGTAGAAAACTCAGTCATATGTGCTTCAACACTTTTAATTTTCAGTCCCACAAAAAGGTTCTTTCTCAACAATGGTTATGTAAGATAAATCAAGAGAGAAATCATAATCCTTATCTTTAATGTTTATGGGAGATGTAGCAAACTTAGCGTTAGGAGATAATTTAAGTTTAACTGTATGTCTCTCAAGAAGACTCTTAATAGCACTTGTACCATGAGTGTTTTTACATTCTTCAATAAATTCATCAGTCATTTCAATATAAACTGTTGGAGATATGCCCAAGAGGCAATAATAAAAGTGGTTATTATTATATCTTTGTGTTTATGATGAATGTTTACATCCCATGCTATAATTGTATTATTAGGAAACACTGATACATGTGTGTTTTGTAAACATAAACGAGTCCCTAGTAAGCCTCTTGTTGAACTAGCTTGTTGATTGATTGATGATCATGGTTTCCTGATCATGGACATTAGATGTGATCAATAACAAGGTTATATCATTAGGAGAATGATGTGATGGACACACACCCATAGTAAGCGTAGCATAAGATCAAGTCATTAAGTTCGTATTGCTATAAGCTTTTAAATGCATAGTGACCTAATCCTTCGACCATGAGGTTGTGTTAATCACCATCACCGGATGGGTACTTTGATGACATCAAACACCGCTTCGTAACTGGGTGGTCATAAAGGTGTCGTTGGGTATTCTGAAAGTATGTGTTGAAGCGCATGGACCAAGATTGGTATTTGTCCATCCATACGACGGATAGATATGCTCTAGGCCCTCTCGGTGGAATTTCATCTAGTTAGCTTGCAAGCATGTGACTAGGTCACAAGGGATGACATATCACGGAACGAGTAAAGAGTACTTGTCAGTAACGAGGTAGAACTAGGTATGGAGATACCGATGATCAAACCTCGGATAAGTAGAGTATCGTGAGACAAAGGGAATTGGTTTCGTATGTTAATGGTTCAATCGATCACGAAGTCATCGTTGAGTATGTGGGAGCCGTTATGGATCTCCAGATCCCGCTGATGGTTATTGATCGGAGAGGTGTCTCCGTCATGTTTACATATTCACGAACCGTAGGGTGACACACTTAAGGTTAGAAGTTGTTTTAAGTAGATATGGAATGTGTGTTGGAGACCGAATGTTGTTCGGAGTCTCGGATTGGATTCGGGACATCACGAGGCACTCCAAAATTGTCCGGGGAGTAAGATTCATATAATGGGGATCTTTTTCTGAGTTAGGAAATGTTCCGGAGTGTTTGTATGGGGATTCTAGAAAGTTTCGGAATGTTCCGGAAGGTTCTAGAAGATATTTTGGAGTTTATTTGAAAACCAAGATAAGATAAGATAAGATAAGATAAGATAAGATAAGATAAGGGAAATTTAAAGAGGAGACTTGGGGGGAGGACTCCTCCCCCACCTCCTTGGTGCGCCGGCCCTAAGGGGTGGGCCTAGGGGTGGGAACCCTAGGCCGCACCCCTCCCTCTATATATAGAGGGGTGGAGGCGCCACCCCCCTTGGTTCCTCCACAACTCCAAATCTCCACCGCCTCTCTCCTCCTCCTTTCTTCTGCACAGGCATAGGCGAAGCCCTGCAGAATTCTATACTCCACCACCACCACCACGCCGTCGTGCTGCTGGGATTACGTGGAGAAGATCTACTACCTCCGCTGCTCGCTGGAACGAGGAGAGGAAGGTCTGCTTCGACTCCGCACGTGTGACCGACTGCGGAAGCGCTGCCGGAACGCGGCGCCGGAAGGATCGTCCACTCGATCTTGAGATCGGCAAGTGATCGACTACATCAACCACGAGATCTAATCTCGTAACGCTTTCGTGTCTACAAGGGTTAGTACAAATCTATCTCGTTGCACATATCTAATAGATTAGATCTTGGCTTTTATCTAGATTAGATCTGGGTTTTGTTCGTTCTTGCGGTAGAAATTTTTTGTTTTCCATGCTAGGAACCCATCATAACCGTCGTCGAGATCATAGCTCTCTCTAGACTCAAGTGAACTAACAGGTGTAGTAGTATCTTCATTAGGACTTTCAGTGTTTGCAACTATAGTTCTAGCAATTGTAGCATCTAGGAAAGGACCTAATGAACCACTCTTTTCAAGCACAGTAGAAGTAGCATCATAAGTATCAGAAGCAATTTCAGATTCAGCAGAAGTAGCAGTATGTGTAGCATGTGTATGTGGTGGTGGTGTAAGAAGCTTACTCATCATAGATGGTGAATCAAGAGCAATAAAGGTGTTCAAACTGTACCTCTCCTTGTAGTGGATGGTAATATAGGAACTTTTCCATCACAAGTTTTACCCATGATGAATGGATATCAGCAAACAATGATGATTCCAAGTGAAATTTATAAATAGATCTATGCTCCCCGGCAACGGTGCCAGAAAATAGTCTTGATGACCCACAAGTATAGGGGATCGCAATAGTCTTCGAGGGAAGTAAAACCCAATTTATTGATTCGACACAAGGGGAGCCAAAGAATATTTATAAGCCTTAACAACTGAGTTGTCAATTTAGCTGCACCTGAAAACAATCTTGCTCACAATAGTTTATCAGTAGCAATCATTTTGTCGTAGCAATAGCAAAGTAATAGCAGTAGTAAAATAAAGACAGTAGTAACAATTACAGTAAACACTAGGATTAAAGTGCGGTAGACATAGGGATGGATGGACGGGCGTTGCATGGACAAGACAATTCATGTAACAATCAAGATATAGGGCATTTGCAGATAAATAAGATAAAGCATACAAGTACTAAATAATCATAGGCATGTGTTCCATATATAGTCATATGCTCGTAATGAGAACTTGCACAACATATTTTGTCCTGCTAGCCCGTTGTAGTGGAGCCTCAAGGGAATCTACTAGAAATTAAGGTGCTCCTTTTAATAGAGCACCGGAGCAAAGCATTAACACTCTGTAAACACACGTGATCCTCATATCATAGCCATGCCCTCCAGTTATCCCGATTTCTGACACTTCGGGGCCTCAGGTTCCGGACAACAATATGTGTATACAACTTGCAGGTAAGATCATAAACAATAATATCCTCATGAATCAATAACATGTTCAGATCTGAAATCATGGCACTCGGGCCCTAGTGACAAGCATTAAGCATAACAAGTTGCAAGAATGTCAAAAAGCACTAACAATAGATACTAGGCACCATGCCCTAACAATCTGATGCAATTACATGAACGATCTCATCCAATCCCTACCATCCCCATAGCCTACTACGGGGGATTACTCACTCATGGATGGGGAATCATGGATGGTTGATGGAGGAGCATTGGTGATGATGATGGCGATGATCTCCTCCAATTCCTCATCCCGGCAGGGTGCCAGAACAGAGTTTCTCGTTCTGAATCGCGGTTTCTGGTGGTGGCGGCGCAGCGGAACTCTATATGGAAAATGTCGAACCCCCCTCTGTTTTTAGGTCAGATGGCTTATATAGGAGAAAGGAGAGGTCTAGGCGGCGTCCGAGGCGGCCACACCACCTCCTAGCGCGGCCAGGTGGTGTGGGCCCCTCGTGGCCCCTCTTCATCTCGTCTTGTGGCTCCGTGAGTCTTCTAGTAAAATAGGAGTTTTGCGATATTTTCCAGGATTTTTCCTGAAAGTTGATTTCCTGCACAAAAACGAGACACCAAAGCAATTCTGCTGAAAACAGTGTTTGTCCGCATTAGTTGTATCCAAATCACAGAAATTAGAGAAGAAACAATAGCAAAAGTGTTCAAGAAACTAGATACGTTTTGGACGTATCAGAGATAGAGTTTTACTTTACAACTCTAGGCTTAAGAATTTTGTAGGGAAGTTGAAATCTAGGTGGGAAGGACCATACGATGTTGAAGAAGCATATCCATCGGGAGCGGTGAGACTAAAAAATACTACACCCTCTTCTTCGTCCTAGATTGTTAATGGGCAGCGACTGAAGCATTATAGAGTTGGCGAATTAAACACTGTGGAATTGATCTATGTGATCCTAGCTGAAGAACACAACAAGCGAAGGCTAGGTAATGAAGTATAAATTACGTAAGTTCTGTTTCTTTGAAACCTTTTTGGATGATTCTATTTTTTGTTCTGAACTCGTATGGGTTTTTTGGTCATTCTGAATGGTTTTTCGACCTGGTACGGGTGGACCGTATGGGTAGCCATGCCCGTACCACTAGTCATTAACCATTCAGAGAACCAACTCCGAATTTTTGCAATACGGTACGACCGGACGGTACGGGCTGATCCGCCCGTACCAGTGGTCGTCACCAGTACTATTTCCCTCGTGACAAATTTATTCTTGTGTTCAAAAAAAATTAAAGTCGACAAGTAGTCCGTATGGGGGCGCGGTACGGGTGGAGTTTGCCCGTACCATAGCCCGCGACCGACTCTGGCTCCTTGAAACTTCCGATTTTGCTTTCCAATCTGCACTTTTTCTTCTTTCTCGCTTTTTTCTGTCCGATTTCAAATCTAGAACTTTTCCTTGTCCTTCTATAATGAAACCTCAGATCTCACTTGGTTACTCGAGGTATGTACAACCTTTTCATATCAAGCAGATCTGGGCAAAGAAAGAGCACACCGCTGAAGGACGAGTCAAGAAGGAGGGATCCGAAGGAGATACTTCGTCTTCCTCAAACCGCGAGCCTCCACATGTGGTTCCACTCCCCCAATTGGGAATATATGTTTCCATAGAAATTGGAGATACTCAGGCACGTGGAGCAAGGAAGGAACAAAGAAGAATCTCCGCTCAACCCCTATAGGTATAACCTTCATGGATTTTCTCTTAAATCACCTCCGGAAACCTCTTCCAAGAAAAGGGGAGACCGAGATGAGATTCGAGAAAAGATCAAGAACCTTGAAAAGATTTCTAAGGCTTGTGTTGAGACCATTGCGGAAGGGGTTGACTCTTATTGGATGATGGGCAAAGACCTCGAAAAGAAGGTCGATGACATCGACGGTAGGGTACAACTCCTCACCAAGATCATTATGGAGATGGCAGATGATAGAAGAACTTTAAACAAAGTAATCAAGGAATTACGTGTCAGCATCATAGAGATGTCCGCGCGATTCGTGTGTATTGCTCAAGCCTGCAATCTCAAGACAGATGAAGAAGAGGAAGACGATGACTTATTTACTCCCAAAAAGGAGTAAGTAATCGCAAGGGATTATTTGATCCACCCGGCTTGACACCAATCTTGGGGGGATCCATGAGAACCTTGTAATCTATCTTACAGTTTTTGCATGTTTACTTTTCCGCACGCATGATTAGGCTTAAATTCCCAAATTTGCATTAGTTGCATCAACTTCGAGTTCCCTTTGTTCAAGAGAAGAATTATATCCATTGAGTTATGAGACTTTATGATAATTGAAGTTGTGTTTGATTCATGATTATTATATTAGATGATTGAACTAGGTTGAGTGTTAGGATACGTGTATAGTTGTCATAATTTTAGGGACTTCCACACCTATAGAAGTATTGATTAAGTTATGAGAAGAAGAATTCTGATAGCATATCATGATTACGAGTTTTCAAAATCCATTGAGGTAGTGAGCATGATCAAATAGCTTGCTGAAAAGAAAAAGAGAAAAAGAGAGCAAGGAAAAATATAGACATGCAAGTATAGAAAAAGAAAAAGAAAGCATCTATCAAAAGAATCAAGCATATAAAAGAGAGGAAGAAGAAAAAGAAAATGATCATGAATCTTCACTATTAAACTTAGAGCTACAAATCTCTAAACTCTGTGATTATATGATATGTTGAATCACTAGTAGCTTCTTATAATTTCATTAATACTAGAAAAAGGTGTGAAAGCCTCTAAGTAATGTAATGTGTAAGGGTATGGTAATACCCTCGATGTATCTTTACATCCGGTGTTGTATTATTGTTTCAATTTTTGCCTCATTTATTGTAATGTCTCGTGTCTCAGGAAGATGATGATCTTGTCCATAAGCCACCATCTTTCTTGGGGACGAGCAAGAACCTAGCTTGGGGGATTCGATGCGTCCAAAATTGAAGCATATTTACCTCTTGTTTTCGCATAAATAGAGTAGGGATTTTTGTATTTCACTATGCTTACGCGTGCTATTTCGTTCTTATTTCAACGGGATCCCAAAACATGGAGTCATAGATGAACATATAAATTAGAGTTGTCATATTGTGTAATTATATGATATTTCTAAGTGATAAAAGTCATTTTATGAATTTACCTTCGCACCTGCAAGAATAACAAACAAGGAGGAGGCATCAGCACCGATAACGACCACTGGTACGGGCGGAGCCCACCGTACTAGGCGCCATCAGGGATGCCTCGTCAAATAGTTTCTCCGGGCAAAGATGAGAAGGAGATCCGACATTCACAGCTACCAGAAACCACGAAACACCACATCTGAAAGGGATCTGAAGGAGGAACTTGGCTGGGGAAAAATTCCAGCTTCTTTGTGGATCATTGGAGGACAATGCATCATCCCCTTCACCATCAACCGCTACATCTTCATCACCACCATTACTCCATCTTTAAAAAACATCTATTAGATCTCCTTGTAATTCCAAATCCAATTGTGGTTTGCATTAGATCTACACCCGTACTTTAATCCATCCATTTGATTATGATTATGTTGTTGGTTGCTTCCATGAGTGAGTAGTTCCTTTCTTCTTGGGGAGATGGAGAAACCCTAGCACCACTATGAATTTTTAATAAAGATGATCTATTCTTGTGTCTATATGACTTGCTTATCTATGATATAATTATGACTTGTGTTTGATTTCTCTCTTTAGATGATATTTGAAGTCGACCACATATCATTTACCTTCGGGACTGAAGGGAGGAAGAAACCCTTTGGACGTGCTATGGAAGCGTACCCGGAGTGCCCCGTGACAGATTGGCGCCAGCTCGTAACCCACACGGTCAAAGGGGGATTAAGAGGGACTCCCTAAGCTAATTATGATATCCATGGGGATACCCTTAATTGTAGTGGCCTGTACAGGTGATTTCTCTCAGGCATTGCAATGGTTATTTAGAGGTGACCTCACACTTGGCTCAACAAAGTGGCTTCCTATGAGCCTTATCTTGAACATCTTATTATGGGGCTCTCTCCACACATATCATGACATAAGAAGTATGTTATCTTGATTACATATAATAATAGTACTATGCTAGTGGTGTATCCTACATTCCCAAGAACGTTTTAGCCCTATTGAGTTCAACCACGCTTTCAATCTCGTTACTTGTTTTCTTTCATTTGTTTTAATTACTTTTTCTACAAACAACCATAAAAAAATTCAAACACCCTTTACTTGGAATAAAAGATAACTTACAAGTATTCTTTGGTAAATAGTAACGAGGGGCATAAAGACCTTTACCAATAGCTCTTTGTGGGTTCGATATATTTACTTAGAAACTAGCTACAATTGATCTGTGCACTTGCATTCATCAGCCGGCTCCGTGATGGACCCAGAGGTTCGTGACAATGGCTATAAATGATTGGGAACCCGAAAGTGTGACTAGGCTTGTTAATACCGCGAAAACATTCTGCCACATTCCAAAACAATATAGGCGCTCCACGCGCAATAGTAAATAAAGTAGTAAAGCATGACGTAAGTACGGGATAGTAATAAAGCCCCAAACTACTTGTGGCCCTAAGAAATAATATGTGAATCAAGCTCGGACTAAGGGGATTCATGGTCCCACAAGCGGATAGTGCGATAGTCAAGGAACATGTATCAAGTACTCGGGTCCTATGGAACACAAAAATGAGCAGGTAAAAACCAAATAACAGCTATTGCCCACTGGTGCCTCTTTCTTTAGTTATCCCATTACTACACAGTTTAAGTTGTTTAGGTACCTCGTTATCCAACAGACTCGCACAAACCCTACACATGCAATTCTACGACTCACATGGCTCAAACAACTCATGTAGTAATGGCTCATAGGATTGAGGATACAAGCTTTGGTGGGGTTTAAAAGTAAAGGCTAAGCAGTACTTGGGATTTCAATTTAATGCGAATCGTAACACAATGATGCAAGAATTAAGATAGAGGCATAGGTGCTATATGTAATGCAAGCATGGGGAATTGCTTGCCTGGAAGTTTAGAAGTAGAATAACCAGGTTATAGGTAGTACTCTTGGGTCTCATGATAACTCCCTTGCTCGGCGTCCATCTGGAATAAAAACCAAACACACAAAGGCCATAATAAATAGAGTGTGCAATCATATGAAATATATGCAATAAGCAAAACAAGGTATGCCATGATGGAATGATGCACAATTGCATGGTATAATATAGCAAGGCATGGGTGCACTGGGGCCACTTTACATGCGTGGCCAGCAGGGTGGAAACACATGGCGGGGCCAGGGTTGTGCGGGTGAAAACTTGTGAGCGTGGGTACCTTTTTGTAAAAAGATCTAGGTGTATGACAGGTGGGGATGCAAGGACTACGGGTTGCTGAATAGGAAAAGCGTAGGGGTGTTTTTACAAAAGTCCCCAGGCTGCTCTGTTGGTTACTGTCGAAATTGACGGACGGGTTGTGGCGCGTGGCGGCTACAATGAACTTCCAACGATGATGGCAACTAAACGGTTGCGAATTACGCGATGGACCCAAAACAAGAAGTGAAGAGGAACCATTGGCCTACAACTTTCATATAGGGTGGTGCACCTAAGGAGGGCCACATGGCTTAGGATGCTATGAGGAATAGAGGGGGTATAGGCGATGCTGTTGCTACTGCTGTTTTGCGAGATGCACGCGCTGGCGGTGACCGCGGCGACGAGCACGCATGTAGGGCATTCGATGTTAGGCGGCGGTGCTACGGTGCAAGAGCGGGGGGAATCCACGTCAGGGCTGGCACTGGGTGCTCACCTAGTACGCTCGCGAAGCCAAAGCCGGAGAGGTGGTGCTGATCGATGGCGGGGCTTGGCGATAGAAGCTTGTAGCTCGGCTCGGGCACGGCAGCGGCGAGGCTCCTCCGGCGGTCTAGGTCCTTCTTCTCCATGTGCACAGCAACAGCAGCGCTCCACTCGTCTTCCCCAACGCACGCGGTTCTCTCCTCCTGCTCCTCGACGCCTGGTTCAACTATGGCCAAAGCTAGGGTTTCCTAGGCTTCACTCGGCCATAGCCATGGTTAGGGAAGGAAGAAAGGCTATGCACTGGATCTCAATCTAGGGGCCAGCTTGGGGGAGGGGTAGATAAATATGGGGAGGCTCATGTGGGTGGTGGTGCTATCAAAAAGGGAAGGTGGGTGGATCGGGCTTGCCTTCTCCTTTTCTCTTCTGTTTCTTGCCGAGATAGGAACGGGAGGGGGTCTAGGACGTGGGGCTGAGCTGGGTAGGGACCTTGGTTATCAATATAGGGCAGCAGGGCGACGTGGACAGCTGGTAGCCAAGCTCTAGATTGCCACCAAGGTTAGCTAGGTTAGTTAGAGGGGCTCGGGTTAGCTTGGTTAGGGCTGGGGTGGTAGCTCGGTGGGGGCTTGGTGTGGTCTAGGGATGGTGCTGGTTTGGTTTGGTTCAACCAAAACAAGAGGAAGGGCTCGGGTTAGCTAGGTCTAGGTTTAGATGGTTATGCTAGATAGGTTTCTTTTATTTCTTTTCATATGCTTTGTTCGTTTAAAAACAAATTCATAAGAACAAGCTTCCCAAAAAACACACAAATTCCAAATCAAGGAGGAAGCCGAGATGAGAAATTAAGAGGATCTATTAGGGTTTATTTGAATTTGATCTCTTGCATGAATTTAAATCATAGCAAACTCCTCCCAAATTCAAAATAACACAAAATAGAAGGAGATGGTACAAGCTTGCATGGGCCATGCATGATGTAATAAATGCCACTTCTCTAGCTGTGAAAACAACTACATTTATATATGGGCATCTAACCCATACATGCATCCAAATTTTGAATAAAGGCCAAAACAAAATATACAAGCTTGCTTCTAATATGGAATGGATGAAAGATAGGCATAACTGAATATAAATAGGCAATGCTAGTGTGTGTGTATGATGGCTCCCAAGTGCAGGAGATAAATTGTAGTACTTTTCAATAAAGAAAGGTTGTCGAACCCATGAGGAGCTGAAGGTATTGGTCAGCAAATTTGACAAAGGAAATAATAGTAAATGCAGTAGATTTGGTGTTTTGGGTTTGTGGTTTGCAAGAATATGAAGTGCTGAAAGTAAATAGCCATAAGTAAATGCTCTAAATGAGAGAAAGCCCAATCCTCTATACAGTAAGAGGACAAGATCAAGTGTGTGTGTGAACTTATATGTGACAAGTGTTCCTGAGGGTAGCATGGCTTTACTTAGCATAAAGATTTCTACACAATATGGTGAATATGTTGTCAAGTTTTATTCCCTTAGGGTGGAGCCTAATTAGGTGTAGCCATAAGTATGGACTAAATACACCACTTATGATGGGTCCTAGATCCATTTACATGAACATCTAGGAATCATTAAGACATACATATCCCACCATAGCAATAAGTTCATTGGTCCCCGACATATAATCCCTCGAATGCAACTCAAAGAATTGGAAAACGATTTCTGTCAATTTCGTCCCTTCCTACCCCTGTCATTGCATTAAAGTATTCTCCTATAAGCCCATGTAGGTGAAGTAATATGCAGTTGATGTTCGCGTAAAACCATCATAGAACAATATAAAAGATAAAAAACTGGACCACATACTCATTGCATATTATATGGAAATCATAGCCAATTCATCCTATGCCCTCAGGAACATGGGGAATCTACTCACAAGTGCCAAACATGATATGGATCAGTATCATATGGATTACAACACGATCTGAAAATATAATCTCTCCACCGAATAAAGACAAGATGCCAATCACAAACATGTAAATAGCCCTTAAAACAATATCCGGGGTTCAATCAATCACAAATTATGAGGGAAACGAGATGGATCTTGGAGATGGTGATGAAGATGATGCTGGTGGAGATGTTGATGGAGTGGCCTCCCCCTATGACTAGGAGGACTGGTGATGACGACGGCATCAATTTCCCCCTCACTAGAGGCTCTAGTGCGGCAGGATCTGCCCCCTCCCGGAGTAGGACAGGACTTTTGCCTCCGCCATCGCCTCTATAAATCGTGGGAAAAATATGGTGTAGGTTTTCTAGCGATACGAAGGCGTCTTTAAAAAGGAGGAGTCGAGAAGACACTCAAGGGCTGAAAGAGCCTATGTGGCGCGCTTAGGGGGTGGGCGTGCCACATGGCCTCTTTCGAGCCTCGTGGCTCCTCTCGCTTCATTATTTGGCCCAAGTTGGTTCTCCTGGTGCAAAACTTGTCAGGTATTTTTCCTTCGATTTATTAACATCCAGAAGGTCCTGAAACAACAAAAACATGAAAAAAGAGGTTTTCTGCCTCCTAGAAATTAAATACCAATGAAAGGGATTTTGTAGGAAAGTCCCATAAATCATCTAAATATGCATGAATAATGATGGATCAAGGTAAATATGATTCTAAATAGTATAAAAAGGTCCTAAAAATAATGATGCAAAATGCAAGTATCAACTCCCCCAAGCTTAAACCTTTGCTCGCCCTCGAGCAAATAAGCGAATAGATCATGATCATGTATCAATGAGCTTATGGTTGACAAGAAAGTATGAGCATGGCATCATCAACTTATGCATATTCACTTATCCAAAAGAAATGTGAACTAACCTCCCTGCACATATGGGCTACATAGATAGATATTATCACTTAACCCTTACTTTTTGAACAAAAACTAACCATTACATGTTGGACAACTGAACAAGTTTCAAATTTATCATACACTCCGCTATTTTCAATAAATTTGCATGGCTTTTTACCAACTTTTAATTTAACCTTTGTATGTGCCTTTGTAATAAAGATAAGTTTCCCATAAAGCAAACAGTGGAAAAGAGAATTGTTTAAACAACAAGATAGACATGACTATTTTTTTACTTTTGTCAAGAACTTTCACCACTTTTTGCATGGCATCAGTTAACGGGCTTGCCCTCTTAGTAACCAGTATAAACATTATTCATGGGTATTTCAACCATGTCATATGCTCTAGACAACCTTTGTCTTTCACTTTCCATGGCTAGCCGAATTCTCGGGTGCATGCCTTTAAAACACTTTCCCCTAGAGCATATGTATTGAAATACCCATGACAACCATTCAGTTTACTCGTTGATTACTAAGTAGGATACGAGTATATCATGTCCCCTTGTCATCCTCCTCTTTCAAAATATTTATTTTATAAGACTCCTTATCTCACCACAAATTCACAATGTTCCTTTTTTAATAAGTGTTTCTTCCCTTGCATGGATCTTTCCTTATTTGCAAGTTTAGCTTGTTGAGTAATTCTATGATTGTACAAGATGCTCAAGTTAATTTAGTTCAATAAAAGATGTAAGTGTAATTTCTACATATGGTGCACACATCTGCATGAGTGTTACCCATAAATCTCCTGACAAGAGAATCATGGATGACACCATACTTTATATTTTATTCAAAACCACTCAACTAAGGATACATGACAATGCTCTAAGATCTCTTCAAACTTTAGGAAAAATAGATACCTAATGGATGCAAGCAAAACCTCCTAACAATCACGAACTAGATGCAAATATGATAACTAAAAAGCATAAAGTATGGTGGAACTCCCCCAAGCTTAGAGGTTTGCCACCGGTTCTTCTTCCTTGGCGCCGTTCTCCTCATAGTAGGTGTCCCACTCCTTGATCTTCCAAGGATAGGGCCTCCCATTATAGAAGGACAGTGGAGGATTGTTGAACTTGGTGGAGGCAGCGATCTTCTTGAAGAGATCCTCATACTCACAATTCTAGTTTTCCACATCCCACATGAGGGCTTGGAACCTATCCAGCTATGAGAGAGTACGTACATACTTCTGTTCTAGATCTTTGATCCTTGCTTCATATACTTCAACCTTCTTCTCCATCTCTAGATTCATTAGGTGATGAGCATCAAGGCTGCGCTCAACCACCGTACCATACCTGAAGACGGTGTCCTCCAAGACTTGTAGCCTCTCCTCCATGGTGCCTTCGGCCTTGGGTGCCTTCACCTCCTCCATGAGCAGCACCACTTCTTTGAAGGTCAAGGTTGGGAGCCACCATAGATCTGAGGTAATGATTCACCGCGCCGTTCTTCTCGGAGTCATCTCCTCCAAGATTGGATCCGGAGCTTGTCATGGCTGAAAGCTAAAGAAATAGGATGGAAAAACAAGTTTCGCTCGAAAAGACTCGATGCGAGATTAGATCGGCAGAGAGGAGTATATATAGATGGTTTTTAGGGTAAGACGAAGTGTCGAGGAATAAACGGAGGCGAAATGGACTTCAGAAGAGGGGAAGACCTTGGGTGGCACGCCCAAGGGTGGGCACACCACCTAGTCTCTTTCCCTCCTCAGGACTCCATTTCGTCCAATTCTTTAGCGACACGTATTAATTTTCCAAAATAATGACTTTCCGAAAATATGAAGATATTCCGAGATTGTTACGCACCTATTTTTGACTATTGGTGATTTTGGGTATCTGGCAGGGGATATTTTTTTTGCAATTATGGCTTCCAGACTTTGGAGATTCATTACTTCAACCCTTTCGGCAAATGTTTGGCTTACAATATAATGTTTAAGACGTTGTCCATTAACGACATGAGGTTTACCGTTGAAGTCCCCATGAAGACGAATGGCTCCAGAGCGGTACACTTCATGTACAACTAATGGACCCTGCCATCTTGAAGCTAACTTTCCTGTAGAAAACTTGAAACGAGAGTTGAACAATAGTACTTGATATCCTACTTTGAATTCCTTCCTTTTTATTTTCTTATCATGACAATTTTTACTTTCTCTTTAAATAGTCTAGCACTTTCATATGCTTCATTCCTCCATTCACCTAATAAGCTTAAATCAAGAATTCTTTTCTCTTCAGCAGTTTTAAAATCAAAGATTAGTTGTTTAACATCCCATCTGGCTTTATGTTCTAATTCCACTAGAAGATGACATGCTTTTCCATAAACCATTTTATAAGGAGACATACCCATAGAATTTTTTAAAGCAGTTCTATAAGCCCATATATCATCATTAATTTTAATTTTCCAATCAGATCTAGCTTTATTAATTATCTTCTCCAATATGAGTTTAATTTCCCTATTGCTTAATTCAACTTGCCCACTAGTTTGAGGATGGTATGGAGATGCAATTATATGATTAACACCATATTTAGCGAGAGTTTATATAAATACTCCATGAATAAAATGAGTACCACCATTAGTAATTAAAAATCTAGGTACCCCAAACCTGGGAAAGATGATGTCCTTAAGCATCTTCATTGTTGTGGCATGGTCTACACTTTTTGTTGGAATTGCTTCAACCCACTTTTTAACATAATCCACTTCAACCAAAATATGAGTATGTTTTGTTTTTGATGGGGGAATGGTCCCATAAAGTTAAACCCCCATACATCAAATGGTTCAAGAGGCAGTGAGTAGTTCATAGGAATCTCATTTCTCTGACCAATATTTCCAACATGTTGGCATTTGTCACAAGCTTTAACATAATTAGCACAATCTTTAAATAAAGTAGGCCAATAAAAACTAGATTGTAGTACCTTTGCAGCAGTGCGGTCTCCTGCATGATGCCCTCCATAAGGACTGTCATGACAATCCCTTATGATAGCCTGTTACTCAAACTCAGGGACACAACGTATAATCATACCATCTACACTTTTCTTATAAAGAAATGGGTCATCCCAAAAATAATTTCTAAGATCATAAAAGAATTTCTTTCTTTGTTGGTATGTGAAATGTGGAGGAATAACTTTTCCAACAATGAAGTTAGCATAATCATGAAACCATGGTGAAGCCACTCTAGCAGCAGATATGTTTAATGTTTGCTAGTTGTTCATTTGAAAATCTATCATTAATAGGAATAGGATCTACCAGAATGTTTTCCATTCTAGATAAATGATCAGCTACTGGGTTGTCCTCACCTTTCCTATCTACAATATGTAGGTCAATATTCTTGTAGTGAAAGAACCCATCTTATAAGTCTAGGCTTAGCATCTTTTTTGTTCATAAGGTATTTAATAGCAGAATGATTAGTGTGTATTATTACCTTAGAGTCTACGATGTAAGGTCTAAACTTATCACATGCAAATACTATAGTTAAGAACTCGTTTTCAATTCTAGCATAACTTCTTTGGGCGCCATCAAGAGTCTTACTAGCATAATATATCACATTAAGTTTTTATCAACTCTTTGGCCCAAAACTGCTCCTACAACATAGTCACTAGCATCACACATGATTTCAAAAGGCAAATTCCAATTAGGGGGTTGAATTATAGGAGCACTTATCAAAGCATTCTTTAAAACATCAAAAGACTCTACACAATCGTCATTAAAATAAAATGGAACATCTTTTTGCAAAAGATTTGTTAGATGCTTGGATATTTTAGAAAAGTCTTTGATAAATCTTCTATAAAAACCAGCATGACCAAGAAAACTTCTTATACCTGTTATATCCCTAGGATATGGTAGCTTCTCTATTGCTTCTATCTTGGCACGGTCCACTTCAATGCCCCTTCCTGAAACTCGGTGTCCAAGAATAACACCTTCTGTCACTATGAAATGGCACTTCTCCCAATTTAGGACTAAGTGTTGGTCCTCACAGTGCTGTAAAACTTTATTAAGATTGGACACGCACTTTTCCAAAGAGGTACCATACACAGAAAAGTCATCCATAAATACTTCCATAATTTTCTCAATATAATTAGCAAATATAGCATTCATGCATCTTTAAAAAGTAGCAGGAGCATTGCACAAACCAAATGGCTCCTATAAGCATCAGTACCAAAAGGGCATGTGAAAGTAGTCTTCTCTTGATCATCCTTGTGCACCGGACTTTGTGAGAAACCTGAATAAGCATCTAAATAACAGAAGTGAGAGTGTTTGGATAATCTTTCAAGCATTTGATCAATAAATGGTAAAGGATAATGATCTTTACGAGTTTCCTTATTAAGTTTCCTATAATCAATGCACATTCTATAACTAGTAACAATACGTTGATCAACAAGTTCATTTTAATCATTTGGAACCACGGTGATTCCACCCTTTTTAGGCACATAGTGGACATGACTTACCCATTTACTATCAGCTATGGGATAGATTATACCTATCTCAATGAGTTTGATCACTTCTTTTCTGACCACTTCTTTCATTCTTGGATGAAGACGATGTTGATAGTCAACAACAGGCTTTGCATCTTCTTCCAAGTTAATCTTATGCATACATAAAGCATGGCTTATACCTTTTAAATCATCAAGTGAATAGCCAATATTTGGCGTATGAAATCTTAATACTTCAAGTAATTGTGATTCTTCTTCATTTGAAAGGTTAGCACTGAAGGGAATATGCCCGAGAGGCAATAATAAAGTGGTTATTATCTTATTCCATGTTTATGATAAATGTTTATTTTGCATGCTATAATTGTATTAATTGGAAACGTTAATACATGTGTGTTTAGTAAACAAAATACAAAGTTCCTAGTAATGCCTCTCATATAAACTAGCTCATTGATCAACAAGATGATCAAGGTTTCCTGATCATGGGCATTGGATGTTCTTAATAACGAGGTCACAACATTTGTGAAATGATGTGATGAACATTCATCCGAAGTATAGCATTATGATCAAAGTCATTATGTTTATATTGCTATAACAGCATACGAAGTAATCTTAGTCCTTAGACCATGAGACCATGTTAATTCCTAACACCGGAAGAGTATCTTGATAACATCAAACGTCACACCGTAACAGGATGACTATAAAGGTGGGTTCAGTGCTACGAAGGTGTTATGTTGAGGCTCATGGATCAAGAGTGGGATTTGTCCATCCCGATGACGGATAGATATACTCTGGGCCCTCTCGGTAATATCACATTGAAATAGCTTGCAAGCAAGTGCTGTGATCACTAGAATGTTATATCACGGGAACAAGAAAAGAGTGCATGTCGATAACGAGATCAAACTAGGTATTTGGATGCCGAAGATCGAATCTCGGACATGTAATATATCGCGAGACAAAGGGATTTAGTTATGACGTTAAAGGTTCACACGATCACAAGAGTCATCGTTGAATATGTGGGAGTCAGTACGGATCTCCAGGTCCCGCTGCTGATTATTGATCGGAGAGGGGTCTCGATCATGTCTGCATTATTCACGAACCGTAGGGTGACACACTTAAGGGATACCGACACCATTTGGAGCAAATATGTTTCAGATAAAGATTAAGAAAGCGCTGGAATTATTTCAATAGACACTGAAACTATTTCGGGTGAAATTGCTGAAATTGGTTCTGCATGTAATATTGAAATGTTGCAGGGGGTTTTATGTGAATGTTTGTTAATTAAAGTAATTAACAAAATTCTGAATAAAAAAATAAAAGAGTTTTATTAAATGAGAGAGCATTAAATTTGGAGAAATTTAATGCATTTAAAGTGGAGACTTTAAAAGAGAATGTGAAGGGGCATTTTAATGTGGAGGGGTTACCACCACATGAATGGGGGAGGTGAGGAGTCACCCCCATGGGGCACCGGCCATGGGGAGGGGTACCCCCTCCTCCTATAAAAGGCCCACCTCACACCACTTCTTCCTCACGCCTCCTCGTGAAGGATCTCTCTCCCCCTCTAGTATTTTTCCCCATGGTCTCAGATTAGCGAGATACATGTTCTCGGTGGCTTTATCTGGAAAGGAGTTGCTGCTTCCACTGCTTTGCTGGAGCTAGGGATGGAGGTTGTCGGGGTACCGGACGTGTGTGCGATCACGGATGCACCGCTGCTTTGTGGTGCTGGACTTCGTGGTGCTGGACTTGCTGGATCTAATGGACGTGCTGGAGCCAGACCTGCTGGACTTCATCATGATCTTGAGATCGAAAAGTGTACGACTACATCATCCACGAGTTCCATCTCATTAACAAAGCTTTGTTGTCTTCGAGGGTAAGTTCTCTATGTATGTATATCCACCCGTTGCTCTATATCTAGTAGATAGATCTTGGCGTATAGTTCTCATCGTAGGAAATTTTTTGTTTTCTATGCTGCGAACCCAACAGTGGTATCAGAGCCTAATCTATGCGTAGGTGCTTTGCACGGGTAGTACACATATGTTTATATGTGGGCGATGATGATCATGTTATTGCATCTTCTATGTATTTTGGATATTGGTGGCAAAGTGGGATGAAGCGGCCCGGACCAACCTTACATGTCATCGTACATGAGACCGGTTCCACGACTGACATGCAACTTGTTTTGCATAAGTGGCTGGCGGGTGTCTGTCTCTCCTACTATAGTCAATATCTGATTTACAACGAGTTTCTAATAACTTGGTTATCCTTGTTGTGGTTCCATGTTCGTAGGTAAGACCGGTTCTATCTCCGAAAGCCCTAAGCCACGTAAAACTTACAATGGATAAATTAGATGCGTCTAGTTTAGATCGTTGTTGGGCTAGTGTCATGATATGGTAATGTTGTAAGTTGATGTATAGTTGATACTCTTACAACACACCTAACATGTAAGTTCCATAGACCTTGGCCTTACACACAAAGGAATGATAGAGATCATACCACGATGCATATGATGGTGATCAAATGCATGGACCATATCATCCCACTTTACACATATGATGTTCACATCTTATATTGCTTGTTTGGCGTTTTAGTTGCATTATAATATGATCCCTCATTTAAATATCAAGATAAAATGTGTTCTTCCTTAAGTATGCACCGTTCTATGGATCGTGTTTCGAGACATCACGTGATGATCGGGTGTACTCAACTCCCCGCTTTCATACAAGCGGGTGTAAGACAGTTTTACACATGTGAGTACTAAGGTTCTTACTTGGCGAGCCTAGCATGTACAGACATGGCCTCGGAACACGGACCGAAAGGTTAAGCATGAGTCATATAGTTGATATGATGCCCATATAGATGCTCGCCTTTGAAGCTACATCAACTCACGTGATGATCGGACTTGGTGTAGTGGATTTGGTTCATGTAATCACCAAAAAGACACGAGGGATGTTGTTTTTGAGTGGGAGTTCATTTCTAATTTGGATTAGTCAAACCAAATTTGTCATAAATTAAATCAAAGTGAATTTGCATTGTATCTTGTATTGACACAAGTTAAGAATTTCATTAAAATAAGATTTCGATGAAAGACTTGGGCAAAACCGGAATATTTGGCTTCAATATCTATATGGATAGATTGAGGCGCTAATATGGTTGTGCCAAACATACATATATGAGATATTGAAAGGGTTCAATATGGAAACAACAAGAAAGGTTCTTGCTGCATGGAAAGTATTGTATCAAGATTCAAGTGTTTCAACACTTGGTGAGTAAAATCACATGAAGATTTTGATCGATTATACCGTGATATGTATATATTCAGAATGTCCTATGCTCTAAATGTTATGGGCACATACCAGAATGATTCATAAGATCATAATTAGACAATAGTAAAGATATTCTTATGAGCTTTGGAAGAACTAATAATATATCATGTATAAGTGGCAAATAGTTAAAGGTAGTTCATTGTAAAGTGTTACATTGCTACTAGTTTTGTCACAAGATACAAATTAAATTTATCTCAATTTAGACTATGGGTGGCACAATGTAATGGAAAGGATGTTCCATGATGGATTTGGATGAGTTCCAAAGTTGACCAATTGTGACAGATACTACAACAAAAGGCTAAGTATATAACTGCTATAGTAGCAGCAAATGAGGGCATTTGTGTTAAGTAGTTTGTTATCAAACTAGGTGTGGTTCAAAGTGGGCTAATACTATGAAGATATATTGTATGACAATAATATCAACATATTTTAACCTGAACGAACTAAAGGTCTCACCAAAGGACCAAATTTATACAATGCCATCTCATTTGAGAATGAGTGATGCGTAGAGACACAAAGACATGCAAATACACACGGACCTGAAAGTGCCAGATCCGGAGATTATGTTAACCACTAGCAAACGCGTATATTCAACACCTAGGTGTTGTATATACAAGTTTACAAACTAGATTATTGACTCTAGTGCAAGTGGGAGACTAAGGGGAATATGCCCGAGAGGCAATAATAAAGTGGTTATTATCTTATTCCATGTTTATGATAAATGTTTATTTTGCATGCTATACTTGTATTAATTGGAAACATTGATACATGTGTGTTTAATAACAAAATACAAAGTTCCTAGTAATGCCTCTCATATAAACTAGCTCATTGATTAACAATATGATCAAGGTTTCCTGATCATGGACATTGGATGTTGTTAATAACGAGGTCACAGCATTTGTGAAATGATGTGATGAACATTCATCTGAAGTATAGCATTACGATCAAAGTCATTATGTTTATATTGCTATAACATCATACGAAGTAATCTTAGTCCTTAGACCATGAGACCATGTTAATTGCTAACACCGGAAGAGTATCTTGATAACATCAAACGTCACACCGTAACAGGGTGACTATAAAGGTGGGTTCAGTGCTACGAAGGTGTTATGTTGAGGCTCATGGATCAAGAGTGGGATTTGTCCATCTCGATGACGGATAGATATACTGTGGGCCCTCTCGGTAATATCACATTGAAATAGCTTGCAAACAAGTGATGTGATCACTAGAATGTTATATCACGGGAACAAGAAAAGAGTGCATGTCGATAACGAGATCAAACTAGGTATTTGGATGCCGAAGATTGAATCTCGGACATGTAATATATCGCGAGACAAAGGGATTTAGTTACGACGTTAAAGGTTCACACGATCACAAGAGTCATCGTTGAATATGTGGGAGTCAGTACGGATCTCCAGGTCCCGCTGCTGATTATTGATCGGAGAGGGGTCTCGATCATGTCTGCATTATTCGCAAACCGTAGGGTGACACACTTAAGGGATACCGACACCATTTGGATCAAATATGTTTCAGATAAAGATTAAGAAAGCGCTAGAATTATTTCAATAGACACTAAAACTGTTTCGGGTGAAATTGCTGAAATTGGTTCTGCATGTAATATTGAAATGTTGCAGGGTTTTTTTTGTGAATGTTTGTTAATTAAAGTAATTAACAAAATTCTGAATAAAAATAATAAAAGAGTTTTATTAAATGAGAGAGCATTAAATTTGGAGAAATTTAAAGCATTTAAAGTGGAGACTTTAAAAGAGAATGTGAAGGGGCATTTTAATGTGGAGGGGTTACCACCACATGAATGGGGGAGGTGAGGAGTCACCCCCATGGGGCGCCGGCCATGGGGAGGGGTACCCCCTCCTCCTATAAAAGGCCCCCCTCACACCCCTTCTTCCTCACACCACCTCGTGAAGGATCTCTCTCCCCCTCTAGTATTTTTCCCCATGGTCTTGGATTAGCGAGATACATGTTCTCGGTGGCTTTATCTGGAAAAGAGTTGCTGCTTCCGCTGCTTTGCTGGAGCGAGGCACGGAGGTTGTCGGGGTACCAAACGTGTGTGCGATCACGGATGCACCACTGCTTTGTGGTGCTGGACTTGGTGGTGATGGACTTGCTGGAGCTAGATCTGATGGACATGCTGGAGCCAGACCTGCTAGACTTCATCAAGATCTTGAGATCGGTAAGTGTACGACTACATCATCCACGAGTTCCATCTCATTAACAAAGCTTTGTTGTCTTCAAGGGTAAGTTCTCTATGGATGTATAGCCACCCGTTGCTCTATATCTAGTAGATAGATCTTCGCGTATAGTTCTCATCGTAGGGAATTTTTTTGTTTTCTATGCTGCGAACCCAACAAGCACTAATAATAACAAGATATATTTTATTTTCATCAAGGAATGCATATTCCATATCTTCAGGCAATGGTTTAAGTTCAAAACTAGGATCTCCTTTAGGTGGTGGTAGTTCTCCTAGATTATTAGGTGGAATATGTAATTGTGGTTGTTGTGGTTGTTGAGATAGTATTTGTTCTAGAGCTTCTTTCTCTTCATCATCAAATGACTCCTCTTGATTCAGCACATATCGTTCCATCGCATCCGATGAAGAAACTACCACTGAAGCAAGAGTGACGAGGGGTAACCTCGACAATGTCCATTGTAAAGGACATAGCATTTTGCGAAAAAGAGAACGCTAGGGATTTCGTCAGATGTCAGGAGAACAATGGAGTCAAAGTCACCTGAATATTGGGTGAATCGCACTGTTACAAAGTGCTTGGGGATTTTTTGGTACCCTCAATTGGGCTTCTCCCGTCCTATATATAATAGGCCGAGTTTCAAAGCTGTATGCGGATAGGTTTACATATGCGTAATTACAATACCAACACGATGTCGGTTCATGTTCTCTTTCCTAATACAACTAAATTCTTTGTCGGTTGCTTCTTTGTGCCATCATCTTGAATCTTCATGGGCCTGATATGTTGTAAACGTATCTATAATTTTTGATGTTCCATGCTTTCTTTATATCTACTTTCTTATGTTTTGTTCATACTTTGAGGTATTTTTATACATTTTCTAGGACTAACCTATTAACAAGATGCCATAGTGTTAGTTACCTATTTTCTGCTGTTTTTGGTTTCAGAAAAGCAAATAAGGAAATATTCTAGGAATTGGACCGGACAAAATCCAAAGTCAATATTTTACCCAAAGCAACACGGAGTCCGGAGGGGAGACGAAGTGGCGCACTAGGGCAGCCACACCTGGTGGCGGCATTGCCTGGGGGGCGCCACCAGGGGTGTGGCCCCTTGGTGCTCCACCGACATTGCCCCTTCGTCTATAAAAGCCTCCCAGGACGAAAACCCTAAGGACCCGATCAAAATTCCACGAAAGAGTTTGTAGCCACCGTCATCTCCATCCCTAGACCGGGAGGGATTTGAAGCTCTTCCCGGCACCCTTCTGGAAAGGAGAGATCACCCTGGAGGCTTTTTAGATCACCATGCCTTCCTTCGGTGTGATGCGTGAGTAGTTCATCCCTAGACTACGGGTCCATGTAGTAGCTAGATGGTTGGTTCTCCTCCTTTTTGCTATCATGTTTAGATCTTGTGAGCTCCGTTCATGATCAAGATCATCTATTTGTAATCTTACATGTTGTGTTTGCGGGGATCCGATGGATATTGAGATGCTATTTAGATTGATTATTGATTCTATCATGTCTATGTTATTTGTGATCTTGCATGCTCTTCGTTATTTGTAACTATCTTGTCCAAGTAGATTCTTGCAGCTCCAAGAGGGAGTATTTATGCTCGATAGTGGGTTCATGCCTCTAGTAATCTGGGGAAGTGACAAGAATCTCTAAGGTTGTAGATGTGTTGTTGCTACTAGGGAGAAAACAGCAATCCTTTGTCCATGGGACAATCGTATTGTTTACTTTACACACTTTGCTTAATGCAATTATCTGTTGCTTGCAACTTAATACTGGAAGGGGTTCAGATGATAACCTGAAGGTGGATCATTAGTCATAGATGCAGTTGGATTACGGTCTATGTATAATGTCGTAATGCCCAATCATATCTCATAGGAGTCAAGATGTCTAGTATATGCATAGTATGCTTTCTCAAATCTGTCAATCGCCCGCTGTAATTTGTTCACCCAGCATGTTATTTATCTTAAGGAGAATCACCTCTAGTGAACTATGGACCTCGGTCCATACTTTTAGCATTGCCATACCATATATTGTTTACTATTTACTGTTTACTTTCTACAAGCTATTACTATCTTCCACACAATACATTTAATCCTTTGTTTTGAGCAAACTGGTGAGATTGACAACCTCACTGTAAATTGGGGCAAAGTTCTGTGGTTGTGTTGTGCGGCATTCCAAGTTACTAGCAACACCTTGGGGTTGTTTCCTTGCTCCTACAGGTTCGATAACCTTGGTTTCATAATTGAGGGGAAACTTGCTATTGTGCTCATCATACCTTCTTCTTGGGGTCCCCAACGAGCTCTACATTTGAGCCATCAAGCACTTTTTCTGGCGCCGTTGCCGGGGAGTCAAGGACAGCTTCACAAGGGGAGTCTCTCGCAGCCAATCTCTTTACTTTGTTTTTTTGTTCTTCTTAGTTTGCTTGTTTCTTTTCACCAAAAACACAAAAATTAGTATACTACTTTGCATCCTTTTATTAAAAACACACAAAAAAACTATTTCAAGTTGCCATTATGTCTAGCATTGCTCCGATCACTATGTCACCTAAGGAAATGATTTTTACTTTCAAACAAGGAATTGAAGAGAGTTTCAAAAAAGCTTGGTCTAGAATTTCTGATTTACATGAAAAAATCAAACCTAAAATGACTCAAACCTTGTTTCTTAGAAGTTTTTACTTTGGTCTTGCTCTTTGTTATAGATATGCTTTGGATGCTGTAGTAGGAGGAAATTTCCTCCAGTGCAATGAGGGTGAAGATTTTAATGCCATAAAAAAGTTGGTTTCAACATATAACTTGCCTAGCAAATCTGATTCCTCCTTTATAAACATATTTGCTAGATTAAACACTCTTGAGACCAACATAGCTAGCTTAAAAGAATGCTATAACATGCTTAGAGAACATCATGAATATGTTCCAATAAATTCTAAATCTTCAAAGTGGCTTCCTACAATAAAAGTTATTATAAATAATGAAACTTTTTATGCTCGTTGTGATATCATGTCTGAATTCTGTCTGATGCCTAAAAATATCTATGAATCTTTGAATCTTTGGGGACTTTCTGAGGGAGGAGAAGAAATATCTCTTACCAATAACGCCACAATATTGCCCATTGGAATAGCTGAAGGAGTGTTTACAAATATCCTAGGGAAAGTGGTGTCTACTGATTATCTTGTTATTGAATGTGTAGGAAAAGGACAAATTACACTTGGAAGATCCCTACTGAAACTCCTTGGAGCAATAATAGATGTGGAAAAAGGCATCATGCATTTTGCTTCTCTAACAAACAATCATACATTCCCTAAATATAAGAATAAAGGTAAGAAAGGTAGGGGCAAGAAATTTGGTCTTAATGCTTCTTCATTTGAAAATACTTGAGTCTTTCTTCCTATGCCTAGCTCAAAGGCGTTAAAGAAAAGCACTAATTGGGAGATAACCAAAATTTCTATTTAGTAAGTTTTTATTTTGATGAGTCTTGGAAGTTATTACTTCTGTAATAACCTCTCCTTATCCTTTTTGTGTGGTTTTTGTGCCAAGAATAACCTCTAATGAGAGAGAAGTAAGACTTGGGAAAGTTGCTGTCCCGAAAGAGATTTTTGTGCTCCAGTGTAAAAATTCATGAAACATCTCTGTATGTCGGATTGAGCTGTAATTTTTTGTGCTTCTGCCCCAGGTTATTATTAACTTTAGTTAGCTCAGAACTTTTCGATTTGAGCAACACAAGGTCTTCGAAAAAATTGTTTTTTATCTGCTGGTCTATTTTGACAGATTTCTGCCATTATTTGCATTTGCCTCTTAATCTCTTTCTCTTTGAGTTCTATTTGATCACCTGAGCTTTTAGAAGAAATTGCTACAGTAGTTTGTGTTCTAATTGAAGTTTTACTTGTGATGAAACTAAACCATAGGACCAATTATCTTGAATGCACTAATATTGCTAATGAGGATTGTGTGAAGTTTTGTATGAAGGAAAATTTTCAAGTGTAGGGGAAGAATAATGTGATAAGATGAAGTATGGACAAAAGCTCAAGCTTGGGGATGCCACCCAAATAAATATTAAAGAAGTACAAGCGTCAAAGCTTGGGGATGCCCAAGGCATCCCCTTCTTCATCAATAAAAATCTCAAGTTTTCTTCTAAAACACTTCATTTTTATTGTTTCATGCACAATTGTGTTGTTCTTGGAGCATCTTCGTTTTTGCCTTTAGTTTTATTTTTGTCTAAATAAATTTGATGGACCCCTGCATTCATATTATATTTCAAATAAGTTGATTGGTGATTGGAAAAGAGTAGGAAAGTTCATGCTTATAAGTGGTACAAAAGGAGTTTTGTTTTGACTGTAGCCTAGACTTTATCATGTCATGTTTGATATTGCTTTGAATTTATGCTTAGTAGTTATTGTTGTAGCATAACTTGTTCCAAACAATTGAGATTGCATAATTTGCCTTGAAAGAATCATGCGTTGTTTTAGCATGCAAAAGCATAATATTGTGGTATTCTCCTTTGATGCTTTATTTGGGTTGACTTGGCACATGCTTACACCATGTTAATACTATGTATCAGTCACCTTAGCCTCTATGATCATTTAGTTTTTTGACTTGTAATATCACTTTATGCTTTAATTAATAATGTTTTGTCGCTTTGCATGATTATCGCCATTAGTGCTCTCTTAGTTGGTTGCTCCCAGTATTTTGCTAAGCCTCCACATGTACTAAGTATGAGTTCCACCCGTGCATCCAACCCCCAGGAAACCAAGTTATTCCAAAAAGTCCACTATAAATTCCTATGCATGGTGTGTTACACCAATCCAAGTATATTCATGCTTTTATCTACCCTTCCAATTTATTATGTGAAAATTAGTGATTAAGGCTCTCACGAACTTGATGGCACACTTTACTTTCTTGCACTTAATAAACTTGAACCATTGTGTACATCTATGTTGCGTATATGCTTGCACTTTATAAGTTTAGAATTAGCAGAACCATGATGTCATGGGGAACGTTTTCAACATTGCACTTATTATTCAGTTGATATCATGTTCTTTTGTTTATGGATCCCGGCGGTGTGAAATAAAAGGGGAGCTTGTAAGCTCATGGAGTTTGTATATGTGTTAGAGAAACGCCTGGGCGGCTAGCCTAAGCCATGCCTAATGGTGGAAACTTGCAGCATAACCATAGTGACCATTTTGTGAAGCATCCTTAATAAAAATCTATGCAAATAGCAAATAGCAAATAAAAAGATCGTTGAGATGCTCATTGTCTGTTGCCTTGTAATTTTGATATGGGATAGCTCATGTATCATGGGGCAAGGGGTCCCACGTTGGCGGTTCTCCATGATACACATGTACTTACAATGACAAGAACTTACTTGTGACTAAAGTTGAGTAGCATGAGGTCCGGGACTCGTAGGCAAGGGGCATGAGATTTTTGACTTATAACTTGCAAGCATATCCTCATATTTGTTCACTTTAACCTTAATCACCTAAAAGATGCTTATGATAGGGGTAATGAGAGCTGAAAGCTAATAAGTACCATAATTTTTGGAAGCTCTTTATGAAACTTGAAATCCCTGCTTTCCTCTTATGAAGGGCCTTTCTTTTTACTTTTAATGTTGAGTCTCCATCTTCTATTTTTATGCACCAATTGAGAGAGCATAGTGACCATTCTTAGTTTAATGTGCACTATTCCAAAACTGGTTGATTGATTCATAACTGTGATATTGCTTGTTCTTAAGATTATTTGTATCTAGTCACCCTTATGAACTTTGACGGTGTCCTATGCATTTATGTTTTGCTATATCGTGAAGGACAAGCTGAATACCATTCTTATTATGTTTTCTATATGTGAAATAAACAAATGTATTTTAATGCATTGTTATTCATGAATCTTTTGTTTGTACCTTTTTCATGTTACAACATAGTTGCTATGTCTTATTGTTAGAAATCAGTCCTTTATGTTCATGATTAGAGTACTTTGATCCCTCTATCAGTGCTTTACAAATATGATGGTGCATGCCACCTCACAAATTATTCTTTTTGCCACTTACCTACTCGAGGACGAGCAGGAGTTAAGCTTGGGGATGTTGATACGTCGTAAATCTATCTATAATTTTTGATGTTCCACGCTTGCTTTATATCTACTTTCTTATGTTTTGTTCATACTTTGAGATATTTTTATACATTTTCTAGGACTAACCTATTAACAAGATGCCACAGTGCTAGTTGTCTGTTTTCTGCTGTTTTTGGTTTTACAAAAGCTAGTAAGGAAATATTCTCGGAATTGGACCGGACAAAAGCCAAAGTCAATATTTTACCCGAAGCAACACGAAGGCCGAAGGGAAGACGAAGTGGCGCACCAGGGCGGCCACACCTGGTGGCAGCGCGACCTGGGGGGCGCCACCAGGGGGTGTGGCCCCCTGGTGCTACACCGACCTTGCCCCTTCGCCTATAAAATCCTCCCAGGATGAAAACACTAAGGACCCGATCAAAATTCCACGAAAGAGTCTGTAGCCACCGTCATCTCCATCCCTAGATCGGGAGGGATCTAAAGCTCTTCCCGACACCCTGCCGGAGGGGAGAGATCACCCTGGAGGCCTTCTTCATCACCATGCATGCCTCTGGTGTGATGCGTGAGTAGTTCATCCCTAGACTACGGGTCCATGTAGTAGCTAGATGGTTGGTTCTCCTCCTTTGTGCTATCATGTTTAGATCTTGTGAGCTCCATTCATGATCAAGATCATCTATTTGTAATCTGACATGTTTAAAGTTTGTGGGGATCCGATGGATATTGAGATGCTATTTTAGATTGATTATTGATTCTATCATGTCTATGTTATTTGTGATCTTGCATGCTCTCCGTTGTTTGTAACTATCTTGGCCAAGTAGATGCTTGCAGCTCCAAGAGGGAATATTTATGCTCGATAGGGGTTCATGCCTCTAGTAATCTAGGGAAGTGACAGGAATCTCTAAGGTTGTAGATGTGCTATTGCTACTAGGGAGAAAACAACAATCCTTTGTCCATGGGACAATCGTATTGTTTACTTTACACACTTTGCTTAATGCAATTATCTGTTGCTTGCAACTTAATACTAGAAGGGGTTCGGATGATAACCTGAAGGTGGATTATTAGTCATAGATGTAGTTGGATTACGGTCTATGTATAATGTTGTAATGCCGAATCAAATATCATAGGAGTCAAGATGTCTAGTATACACATAGTATGCTTTCTCGAATCTGTCAATTGCCCCGCTGTAATTTGTTCACCCAACATGTTATTTATCTTAAGGAGAATCACCTCTAGTGAACTATGGACCCCGGTCCATACTTTTACCATTGCCATACCATCTACTGTTACTGTTTACTTTCTACAAGCTATTACTATCTTCGACACGATATGTTTAATCCTTTATTTTCAGCAAACCGCTGAGATTGACAACCTCACTATAAGTTGGGGCAAAGTTATGTGGTTGTGTTGTGTAGGATTCCAAGTTGCTAGCAACACCTTGGGGTTGTTTCCTTGCTCCTACTGGTTCGATAACCTTGGTTTCATAACTAAGGGAAAACTTGCTACTATGCTCATCATACCTTCCTCTTGGGGTCCCCAACGAGCTCTATATTTTGAGCCATCAGGGCCATAAGCCTTTTACCCAGTTTAAGGTAGGAAATCATAAGCATCCGAGTAATCGTACCCATGTCAGTAGCCCCCAAGACTCTACCTGAACCGTAGATTGGGGTCGAGTCTCAAAGTTATCTTTCTTATTTTTTTCCTTTATTCCAGATTCTATTCTTAGTCTTATAAGGATTTGGTAAAACGAGCCTGATGCATCTGACGGATCGGGAATCAGTTAATTGCTCCTGGGAAAAAACAAGGTTGTCCTACATCAAATTCAAGTCCCTAGGCCTGAACTCGGAATTTATTACTCACGTAATTCAGTTTGGGCCGCTGAGGTCTTATCGAATATTGAATCCCATTTCTATTTTATCGAGTACCCAACACATCCGTCAAGATTTTTTATCGTATCGTAGATACGGATATACTGCTGGAAGAGCGCATTTTTGTGTGATTACCAGGCCACACAGGACGAATCCTGGGGTCTTACCTTCATGTTTTTGAACATGGCATTCGGAGTTTTGTCGTGTTTGAGCATGATCCGAGTTTTTTGTATTTTGATTTTTGCCATTGCCCTATTAGGCTGCCAATATTTCTGAATTTTATCAGATAGTTTAACACTTTATGAAGGCTCCCGATGGGAGTATCCTTTTTGAGGATACATTAGTGTAAAACTCATAGGTTTTTTGGACGATGATTGTTTTCATTTCGACATGCATAATTTGCTTTCTATCGGGTGCGCGCCAACTCTCCCGATGGGAGTAGCCCCCGAGGCTATGTTCGGATGCCTATATCTGGACATAGGCTCATAATTGTTGTTAGTTTGATCAAAAATATAAATTTCTTGAATTGATATAAATAAAAACTCAAGGTATGAAGAACGTATCTTTTATATATGTGGTGAAACCGATGATACATTATTTTGGCGGATTGCCGCCTCGCCGTTGGCCTAGATATTCTGGCTTAAGAAGCCGGTCCATAGGCCTTATAGTATTGTAAGTAAACATCAAATCTTAAGCGTAAAAGCATCATAGTTGTGCAACGTTCCATGGATTGGAGTATTTGACTCATGTCTTCTTGTCTTGTAGTTGATATGCTCCTCCAGGAATAACTTCTGTAACGATGTAAGGTCCTTCCCATGGTGATTCCAAATGTATTCATTAAATTTGCTGGTGAAATACTTGAGTTTAATTTTTTAAAGTTTACTGATAAACATTTAGAAAAGGAAAAACTCTCTAAAGATATAGTTGAGACTCTTGCTTAAGTGGCAGTTGCTTCTGAAGAAAATTTAATGAATACTTTTTATTTTAGCAAATTAATTTCAGCACCAACAGATATGTAAAAAGGTCTACCAAAAATAACTAGACAAAATGCATCTTGGGAGCAACCAAGCACAATAAAATCAGCAGGATACTTAATCTTTCCAATTAATACTTCAACATCTCTAACAATACCAAGAGGATAGATATACTTTTTATTAGCAAATTGGATAGTTATACTCGTTTCTTCCATGTGGATGGGATCAATATTAGGCTTGATTTCAAGATATAGAGAATATGGAATCACACTTATACTTGCTCCAATATCACAAAGTCCATGATAGGATTAAGTCCCAATAATACATGATATGATAGGTTTCCCAACTCTAGTGGTGTTACCTTTTATTAACTTCGTGGGATCTTCACATAAATACACATCACAAGGTGTTTCTTCATTCAATTCTTTAATGGCCGAAATTTGATGTTGGACTTGAATTTTTTCATATGATTCACGACATCTTCTAGCACTCTTATTAGTAATAGCAGTGAGTAAATTTTCCTTCACTTTGCTAGGATAAGGAGGAGCTTCGAATATTTCTTCTATCTTAGGAGATGAGACTTGATGAACCTATTTCACAACTTTAGAAACATATGCAAAAAATTTAAGAGGTTCAACAAATGCATTAAATCCTTTCTTTGGAACATTAAGATGGTTAGCAAAAGATTTAGCAATTTCTACTAAAACATGAGGATTGACACCAAACCTGTCCTTAAGTTCCTCAAATAATATAGAAGTAGAGAAATTCTCTACACATGAATATTCATATTCCAAACCTGGTTTATTATCTTCATCAAGATCCCAAGCTTCAGTATTTTGAGAAATAGTTTCCAATAAACCCACAGCCTCCTTTTGAGTTTTATTAGTGAAACTTCCCTAGAAGAATTAGCTAGGAAGTCCCTATGATGCTGAGGCAATCTCACATAAATTTTTATTAAGATAGTACTTTCAGGAATACCATGACAAGGTTTTTTCTAATGAGACCATTTAATCTCCCCCAAGCTTGAGCAATGCTTTCTCCACTATGAGGCCAAAAGTTATAAATATGGCAGCGATCACCATAAGCTTCTTTAGGAGTATAATATTTAAGATAGAAAGCCTTTCTCAGATTTTCCCAATCAAGACAATATTCATCATCCAGAGATCTATACCATTCGCGAGATTTACCAGATAAATATAAAAATAATAGCCTCCTTCTTACTTCATTCTCATGAATACCTGCAAGTCTAAATAGGGAACATCGTTCTTCAATTTCATATAAATGTCACATAGCAGTTTGGCTTCCATCTCCTGCAAAAGTACCTCCCTAGCTCTGTCGACAATACCAATAGGAATTTGATATTCAACTTCTGGTTTAGTAGGCTTCACAACTTTCTCTTTGTTTTTATCATGAATGAACTCAAATAAGGTGAGTTGCAATTATTTATGGTTTGAGAAAGCCATGATAAAATACCAGTAAAATAATAAAAATAGATTTCAAGTTTCCTTACCAAACAGCTTACCAATAGCACAATGCTCCTCGGCAGCAGCGCCAGAAAAGTGTCTTGATGGCTCACAAGTGTAGGAGATCAATTGTAGTACTTTTCAATAAATAAAGGTTGTCGAACCCACGAGGAGCTGAAGGTATTGGTCAGCAAATTTGACAAAGGAAATAATAGTAAATGTAGTAGATTTGGTGTTTTCGGTTTGTGGTTTGCAAGAATATGAAGTGCTGAAAGTAAATAGCAATAAGTAAATGCTCTCAATGAGAGAAAGCCCAATCCTCTATGCAGCAATAGGACAAGATCAAGTGTGTGTATGTTAACTTATATGTAAGAAGTGTTCCCGAGGGCGGCATGGATTTACTTAGCATAAAGATTTCTACACAATATGGTGAAATATGTTGTCAAGTTTTATTCCCTTAGAGCAGAGCCTAATTAGGTGCAGCCATAAGTATGAACTAAATACACCACTTATGATGGGTCCTAGATCCATTTACATGAACATATAGGAATCATTAAGACATACATGTCCCACCATAGCAATAAGCTCATTGGTTCCCGGCATATAATCCCTTCAATGCAACTCAAAGAATTGGAAAACGGTTTCTGTCAAGTCTGTCCCTTCCAACCCCTATCATTGCATTAAAGTATTCTCCTATGAGCCCATGTAGGTGAAGTAATACGCAGTCGACATTCACATAAAACCATCATAGAACAATATAAAAGATAGAAAACTAGACTACATACTCATTGCATATTATGGAAATCATAGGCAATTCATCATATGCCCTCAGGAACATAAGGAATCTACTCACAAGTGTCAAACATGATATGGATCAGTAGAATATGGATTACAACACAATCTGAAAATATATTCTCTCCACCGAATGAATACAAGATGACAATCACAAACATGTAAATAGCCCTTAAAATAATATCCGGGGTTCAATCAATCACAAACTATGAGGGGAATGAGATGGATCTTGGATATGGTGATGAAGATGGTGCTGGTGGAGATGTTGATGGAGAGGCCTCCCCCTACGCCTAGGAGGAGTGGTGATGATGATGGCATCGATTTCCCCCTTACTGGAGGCTCCGGTGTGGCGGGATCTGCCCCTCCCAGAGTAGGAGAGGACTTTCGCCTCCGTCGTCGCCTCTATAAATCATGGGAAAAATATGGCGTAGGTTTTCTGGTGATACGAAGATGTCTCTAAAAAGGAGGAACCGAGATGATGCTCGAGGGCCGAATGAGCCTTTGTGGCACGCCTAGGGGGTGGGCACGCCACCTAGCCTCTTTCGGTCCTCGTGGCTCCTCTTGCTTCATTCTTTGGCCCAAGTTGGTTCTCATTGTGAAAAACTTGTCAGCTATTTTTTCTTCGATTTATTGACGTCCAGAACATCTTGAAACATGAAAAACATGAAAAAGGAGGTTTTCTGCCTCCTAGAAATTGAATACCAAAGAAAGGGACTTTGTAGGAAAGTCCCATAAATCATCTAAATATGCATGAATAATGATGGATCAAGGTAAATATGAATCTAAATAGTACAAAAAGGTCCTAGAAATGATGATGCAAAATGCAAGTATTAGTGTCCCACTAGTTGATTATATGTCCTCATATATATTCAAACATGCTCACATATTCAAATAGAAACCATATGGAAGTTATTCTACTCACATAGCATGCAAAGGTGGCCATGTGGCTTCATATATTCAATATTGTGAAAACAACATGGCTCATATATTGAAGCATGTAGAAAGAAGTGGATCCATCCAAACACATATGAGCTAGATTTAAATACCAATATAAATGCATGGGCTCATATAGAATTAAGATGGTGGAAATTATGGATAGAACCAGAGAAAGGTGGTGGAGTTTGGAAAAGATATGCCCCGACTCAACTTGGGCATTAAACAATATATCAAGAACCAAATACAGTTTATCAAGAAGCAACTACAATTAATAGTCAAATGCATATGAAAGAAACAACCGAATAAAAAGGGTTTTTATATGATGCTCAAATGCAAGGTGGCATGGTGACATGAGCATGATATAATGATGATACAATAATAAAATGTAGCAAATAGCATTATATTTATTATACCATGTAGCATTACAAGGTTTAGAACATTGGGATGCTACAACTCTCCCCCACTTAACGAAAATCTCGCCCCGAGATTCCTAGAAAAACAAGAAGACACAAGAGTGGTGGGCATTCAGAACAAAGGTGGTCCTCACGTTCCCAAAAGGTTTTTCATCAGAATGGTGGAACCAATCCACCTTGCAAAACTTGATAGACTTGTTGGGTGTCTATCATTTTGCTACTTGAAAATAAAGGATTAAAGAGATTTGAGGATTATCGCGAACACGAAAGGTAGGATGAACATTTCTCAGGTGTTCTTAGAGGAACACGATAAAAGAATAGAACCATGTTCGAAATAGTTTGAGAATATGATGTATCACGGCGAGAAAGGAAAACACATCATTAGGATTAAAGATCAATAGATGCATATGAAGATTAATCTTTGTTTCATCGGAAGAAAACATCGACTTTGGAGAAGTTATCAACCACTATGAAAATAGCATTGTTTCTTCTCTCCGATTTAAGAATGAAGTATGGAGAAACAATATTGCCTTCAAACAATAGAGTTCTTGATATCAACGGAAAAGATTAGAATTGAGGACTTCTCGAATTAGCTTCTTCTTGCGTCGGTAAGAACCAAAGGTCACGCAATTGAGCTGCGCAGATTTATCTTCAAGAGAAGGAGGTGACACAAGTTTATGGTGGAAACCTGAGGAAGAAGTTGGATGCTGAATATCTGGAGGTTATTGTAGAGATGCTTATTGCTTTCCTTAAACATAAGGTTATTGCAATAGATTTGCGCTTGATGGAACATCCATAATTGGCTTTACCAAGAGAAAAATGATTTGAAAATTGAAGTCAGATATCTTCCATCCATCTCGTTTGACGATGTCAAGCACTGGTAGAATGAAGAGTATTAGGGAAAGATTTCGCATTG